>JAJEKV010000039.1:7987949-9187949 GCA_021234155.1 Isoetes taiwanensis
GATGGCTTTAGCAATTGCATGGTCCCGCTAGAGATTCATTTTCAGGGTTTTTCATTTGATTTAATCATCCATTTCAGCAGTTTGATATTCGATCTTGAGCGAACATGATAATCAAGCTCCAACTTAATGAACTACAAAGACGTAAATTCGATGCCGAGGCAATTATTAATGAGAAAGAAAGTAAGTTAAAATATTCTTGAGAAGCTAAGGCACCAATCGAATCGGTGCATAGAGGTTGAAATATCACAATAATGAATCCGTTGGGAAGAATACGAACTTAAACTGAAGTCTATGGAAGACATGTGGTGGAAGCACAAAAATGCTTTTGAGATCAATGCTTTCGGCAAAGAATAACTAATTTTTAAATGATGAACCATTGATGCCAATGAGGGATGATGGAATGTTGAGAAGTAGGGCAACGCCCTCGTCATATCCAAAATAATTGTATTTTTTCTTAGCAAAGCATTTACCGAGAGCAGCACCCACACAGCGTAAAGTCGTTCCAGCCTACGATGCTTGTTGAGCGCCAATTTTTTGACCCCACGGGATCCGCCGCTTCAATATGATGCCGCGAAATCTGATTGAAATCCAGACCCCAACAAGGTTCATGGTTGCTTTAGGGCAATAAGAATGCCCTAAAATGCTTTGCATGCTCGACCTAAAAATTAAAAGAGGGCTTTTTTTGTGAGCCCTTGGATGTTGGACCATTGAAAAAAAAAGGCCAAATCAACTGGGCTAAGAAATGGTGCACTCTAGATGTAATGCGATTAGTACATCCATTCGGACACGCCATAAAATCTTAGGAAAACCTTTGTGAAAACGCATAAAAACAAAAAGAAACCCCCTGCTATTATGCTACATATTCATTTTAGGTGGCCTCTTAATGGTGCTCAATGTCAAAGAAATAGTTTGCTTTAAGCGTTTAGTGTCATTCACCCGCTTTGAGAATAGCACTTGATTTATCCTGGCTTCACAACAATATCCGCTCCAGAGCCTTCTAAGAGCTTCTCGGTGACTCCTCTATAGTCAAAGACTTTGTGCCTCTAGATTTCTTTTTTGTAGGAGTGTATGGTATCTACCACCGGGAATGCTTCCCACCCTTTCCCTTTGTTACCACTCTGTTCCTCTTCCTCTTCTTTCTTCTACTCCCCTCCCCTTCTCTTCAAGCTCTTCGTTAGGAGTGAATTTTTACGCACTTTTGACCAACTTTTTTTTCTTCAAGCCACCACCGACATCAAAATGTCCACTATATCCCCGTAATGCGGTTAAGTTAGAGGAGGATGACCGGTATAAATTTATACGTAAAGACACTAAAACAATACTTACGTAGCCACTCTTGTAATTGTCACCAACGTGGTCATGCACGCCTTTTGGGTTTGTACATACTTATTCAAGCATTTTACTTTCAAGAACGTAGAAGACTTCCCCTTGTCATGCATGCACTTCATTAAAAGTTCATCATCGACTGTGAGCAACAAGGTTGACAATTTCACGCAGATGGTAATAATCACGACTGAAATTTCTGTCTTTCCTCGCTTGATGACACAAGCAAAGGTACTTCGGTTTGTTTCTTCTTGCGGACGCAATTTTCATGCACCGTCTTTCGGGCCAGATGTTCGGGGTTCTATTGGTGCAACTTTTGATGATCGCCCTTTTGTACAAACCATCTTGGGTCGGAAAAAAGCGAAAAGAAGGCCATTTTATGTAAGAAAATGTGCTTTTTCGACCTTTGTAAATAAAAAAACAAGAAAATAGAGGCTTAAAAAGAGCACAAAATCTACTAACTAAATCGCCACTTAATTTGTGTTATTTACGGTTAAAACGCTAAGAATATTACTAAAATATTAAGGTTCAGGACACTTCTTTTAAGCACTAGACACCAAGAGCTACCCTAATGGTTCTCGATCGGTGAAATTTATACCGCCGAGCAACTAGGATAAATTTATAACGAACCGCAACACGGGTTTATAAATTTATAATCGAAGGTATAAATTTATACCGGCCGCAACACGTGGTATGGAAAATTGGTACTAGCTCGGTGCTTTTATAAATTTATACCGCCTTAACACAAATGGTGATAAATTTATACCGTTAGGTGCTCAGCCGTATAATTTATATCGCTGTATCAGCGTATAAATTTACACCGCATCCAGAATACTTTGCGTATAAATTTATACCGACCGGTGTTTTGGAACGTATATTGACACAGGTACGCCGTATAGACGCTCCTGGCGCCAGTGTATATAAGCCGCACCGCGAAGCGCCTTCACTCCGAGCGCCGCGATATAGAAAATAGGGTGGTTTGCCACGCTTAAGTACTCGCTTAAGTGCCGCCTATATAGCTTTCTCCATAAAGTTTTCAAATATGTCTGTGGAGTTTTCGTGATAAATTTATACCGCTTCGTTTATGTTAAGCTCTCCTCCCAGAGCAAATTACCCATCTCCTCGTATAAATTTATACAGCTTTGTCACTTTAAGTTTTTTTCCCAGACAAATTTATACCAACTCTCATAAATTTATACCGTATGGCTCGAGAGAAAAAGAACTGCAGTAGCCTCCAACTCCTCGCTTCGCAAAGTGCTTCCCTCCGCAATGGCTTTCACACCTCCCTCACCGCATTGGCCACCGTGAAGTAGCCACCTAATATTCTACATCCTGGACATTCCAACACCCTACCTCATGGAGTTTACTCCAGCAAAGAAGACCAATTCTGGGCCTCCACCACCAGTTCAATTTACTCCACCACACCCCCGCTCCCGGAACGCCGCTTGCCCCCACCAATGCTTTTTACTCCACCACAGTGCTAGAGAGCTCAGACTACCTACTCCAGTTCATTTTAGTACGTCGCCCATAGTCCACCGTGAGGCTCCCCTCCACGAAGGCAAATCACACCAACTCCATCCATTTCGGCTTAAATGGTACTACAACAAGTGGGAGCAGCCAGCGACACGCAACTCCCCGTGGTTCTATGACATTTCGTGAGCTGGTCAACTACGCCACCAGCCTCGACATTTTTCCCGAGAGAGGGAAAGCACCTCCCCCGTGACTTGCCCACATCAAACCTCTCAAAGATCTACAAGTACACCTCATGTTGATCTCTCGACTAAGAATCACCTCATGTTGATGTCTCGACGAGGACCTACCAAAGCCACAAGACTCCATGTTCAATTCAAAGCCCCCGCAAGTAAAAATCTTAAGCGTGAACTTACACAAGAGAGCATGTACAACCAAGTAGAAGAAAGAAACTCATGGACGAGGCTCACTTAAGGCAAACACATACAAAGTAATCGTTGTTCTCAACGTTGTTTGCTTAAGATTGACTAAAGGAATTGAGGTTGCTTCGTGATAGTTACGCTCAATGACTCGCTAGACCAAAGGGGCTATTTAGCCTTCAATATTAGGCCGATGATGGTGAGAAGTTTACTTACACAAATTGGTGGCTACAACCGCTCCGGCCAAACGACCTTCAAATTGATTCATGCTTTAGGCACAGATCTACTTGACCGGCCTCAAGAAAAAAGGCTTGACAAGAATCCGTGCATCAATGACTACCGCCATTCAGAGGCATAACCGTAATTCATGCCCTTCAATGTGTTTCCCGGATGGAAGGTTTTTTAAGGAGTCTTGTGAGAAACCCCTAACAGCCCTATGTACCACTTGGAGGACAATTTCAATAAAACAAGAAGTCTCCATTATAATTATAAGGAGATGTGTGTTGAGGTCGGAGAACGCTTTGTCCGCTACTCTTACTTTGCATCAGGTTCGAAAAAAGAGTTTTCTCTCGTGTCCATTCCTAGAAAGCATAGGATGTCCTGTTTGTGCTACATGCTCAATTAAAAGCTCAGAGACAAAATGCAAGGACACTTCACACTAAAAAAGTAAGCTTCCCGTGACGGTTCTGCCTAGTTCTACTTAAAAGCAGGTTCTTTCCTAAACATATTTTCATTTCGTGATGCATTGAAGGAGAAACCGAAAGCACAGAGAACAACAATCTTTGGAAAGGAGAAAATTGACAAAACATAGGAAGAAAAGATCGAACAACCACTCAACTACATATCGCTTGTTATTGATGGAATGGACCAGAAGAAGACCACCCTACCACATTTTGTCAATGTGCCTAAGGATGCACCAAGAAGATTTCATACATCCGCATGTTGTTGGTGCTATGGTATTTAATGGAAAACTATCTTGCAAGGCATTTTGAATTATCCAAACATTCATGCTGATCCAAATCTCACTATCACAATATTGAATAAGCTTTTTCCAATCTAGAACATATACCACCGGGCTCAGATCTTCGCCTAGACAACACGACAAGGGAAAATAAGAATCAGCGTTGTTTGCTTTATCGTATATGTTAGTAGAGAAACAAATCTTCAAGAAGGTGAAGATTGGTTTCCCGCTTGTTGGTCATACACACGCATCAAATTGATCAGATGTTCAAGAGGTTCTCTAAACGCCTTGCTCGAAAAAAGCTCTCAGCCTACCAAAGAATGATTGAGGTTATCCAAGATTCCTACAATCCTCGCCCGTACATCGAAGTTATTGGAAGAAACTTATGATTTCAAAGAATGGATTTTTCGAGAGATCAACTGGTCACCGTGCTATTGAGCCCTTGAGAAACATTACATTTCAAAGATCGATCAAAATTTTCACTTGTAGATGGCAAGGCCATCTTACAAGGAAAGAAATATGCCACATCCTTGCAAAGGGCAGCCAAAGCCAGTGTATTCAATTCATTCGCACCATCCCCAATACTAGTTCCATGCTCTCTCAGCAGAGCAAATGCCTCTAAAAAGCTTGGAAAGAAATCACAAAGAGTAAAAAGGGAGGGAAGAGCATTTGACTCAAAACAAATCATTGGATTGCATTGAGACAAGTATTCAGTCGTGTTTCTAACCACTTTGGGGAGGCGATGCTTTATGGTGGCCTCGCTTTTTTCTCGGCAACGGACATGTTGCAAGTTTCATTACAAGGTCGAAGACCGCCATATTCAACTCGGCCATCTAGGCAAACTCTCCCCGCAAGTCGAGAATCAAGAGGAACATGTAGAGATATTGGCTAGCTCAGATGAAGATGACGAGTCATGTACACCGGCCCTAGACGCTCCACAACAAGTTGCTCGAGTCTCCGTTTCACCCCCGAGATTCGAAAGCGAATGCTCATAGCTGTCCCACCGATAATGATGAACTGGAAGCCATTTCGCTAGCTAAAGTAACGGAGGTAAACAAGAGAGGATGGAATTCCCACCAATTAAAAGTGCACCGGATGAGAACAAATGCCGCCAATGCTTTCAGTGGGAGTTATACTTTGGAGATGGTAAAAACAGAGTGGGAAAGAGAGCAAAGTCCAAAGCAAGCAATCGCTGTCATAGATCTAGCCAAGTAAAGGTTCTTGCATATGACTTTGTTCTCGACCGGCCGCTAATAAGTTACGATATGGTCACTCAAACTTTAATAAAGCTCCGGCATGTGGATTAGACAAACAACCTAGAAAGGTGGCAAAAAAGATGATGATGAAGACTCACTTGTAGACAAGTGAGGAAGAAGATCGCTCGAAAGTACATCCGCTCTACGAGTGAAGCCGAGGATGAAGGCTCAAGTGATCGGGATTAAATGAGTCTGAGGAGGATGAGATGCATCCCCGATCTTGTTTGCAAAATGTAAGTTTGTCCGGATGACTTCAACATGTAAAGAACGAAAGTGCAGTGATGAGTGTTTGTCAAAATGTCCTATATTTTTGACAATTTTGTTCATAATTTTGTACAATTTTCACAACCTTGAATATATCACTTCTTTGTCACTCTACTACCCCTTTGTTGCTTTTTTTATTGCCCCTTTTTGCTACACTTTATAAAAGTAACTATTTTTGTTCTAGTTTAGGGAGGATGAAAATTGCTATTTAAAATTTTTGCAACTAAAGTTATGTTCAATCAACCCCTCAAAAATGGTACCTAAATTACTTAAATTGTCACACCTGTCACAAAAAAATCTTAAAATGGACTTTTTAAAGGGGAATTTTAGGGAATCTTTCAAAGATTCCTTCGGGCGCGCTTCAAAGAAATAAGTGCGTTTCATTTTAAACTTTGTTAGGGGTCTTGAGCAAGACCGCATGACCCTCAGCAGGAACATCACCCTGAGCAATGGGTACGCCCTTGCAACAACTTTATGACCGGCCGAGCCTGGACACATCCCTCCACAGATAGGCATGGCTCGGGTCATCACTGCATGAGGATGTCATCATGGGCCTACAATGTCTAGCTAATGGGAAGGCAAGCAGATTTAGATGGCATGCAAAAGTGAACCTCAAATGGGGCTCCAATCGGTGCCCGCCCTCACGGCATTGTTCAATAAAGCATTGCAAGAAGGCTTCCCTCGCAGTTGGACCACTAGTAGAGTTGTGCCCATATACAAGGCGGGGACCCTCAATGCCCTACCAACTACCGCACTATTATGGTCACTCTTTCTTTGCAAAACTGCTATCGGCATCCTTGAGCAAAATACGACAATATGGGCAGAGGGAGGCGATAAAAGAGATCTTACACATGCAAGTTTCCGCCCGCATTCCACCATTGATCATATCTTCACTACAAGACATTGATTGAGGATAGCAGGAATCGCCAAGCAAAACCTCAGATCGTTGTTTCGTGGATTTTGCAAAAGCTTTTTTGGACACGTGCCCGTGACAAAGCTATGGGACGTAATCGCCAGTAGCTAGGGACTCCCCTTGACTTGCGTAAGAATCGCAAGATATAGGCTATAACGAGGCATGCTCAGCCAGATCACATCATCGTAATGTTTAAAGAATCAAGAGGTATTGAGTACGCCGGGGTTGCCCCCTCTCCCCCACACTCTTTGGCCTATACATTGACCAATTGGAGGATTGGCTCTTCGAGCATGGAGGTGCGGGCACCCCATCTCATGCATCACACAATCCGGCAACTCATATATGCTGATGATGTCAACCTCCTGGCCTATACTCCAGAGGACATGCAACGCCACCGATGCTCTTGACACTTTTTGCCGATTCACCGGCATGCGAAAGTTAACTTGGCCAAAACTAGGGTGTCGCTTAGTTTCATCATCCCGTCACCAAGGCTTCCCTCATTCACTTACCGGGGACAAGATGTAGAGGTGGCTCCGCCCTACAAGTACTTTGGGGATCGAAGTTCTCAACTACCACCCATTGGGATGCCGCCATCGTTGGGGTCACGGCGGGCAGTTGGAAAGCAATCAGATGCCATGCAGAAATGTACCACAAGGCGAAGTTATATGCCGGGGCCACCATCCACACTTGTTTCGCCTTGGTCGAAGTCGGTCCTTCTATATGGGGCAGAAGTGTGGGGTCCAGTGATATCCCTCAACACTTGGAATGACCTCGAGGTGCAAAAGGCCTTCTTGGCACGAGCCCTTGGGGTGAAGTCCACAGTTCCATACCAGATCCTACTCCAGAGAAAAGTTTTCTACCCCTTCCGGGTTGCATTGGAACGCCATATCATTTACTTCTAGAAGGTGGTCGACGCTATGGTCGATAATACACGTTTGTTCAACCTTGCTTTGGCCCCCCGCATTGGTCCCCAATGCCCGAAATCCCATGGAAGGACAAGCAAGCTTAGTGGTTCTCTGGGGGGTGTACAAGCAAACAGATGCGCATGTAAGGACAAAGAAATATCACAAGGCACTTAAGTCGCACCTAGATGCTACTTTCCTTCACAAGCTCGGGATGCAGATGCTCGACGCGACGCTTGTCGGGCACACCATCGCAAAGAAGTCAATCCTAGGCTCACGAGGCCCACACTAGTACTTGTACACCCACCGCCCATGAAGAAGCCAAGCAGACTTATAGCTTCCATTCAAGACGGTGCACATCAGCCCGCATTGAAACAGGACGCTGGGCTCCGGAAGCACAGAGCAAAGGCTTTGCCGCGATTGCCACCGTGGAGCCATTGAGGATGAATGTCATGCCCTCCGTGATTCGCCCCGGCGTTTTGCCTATATCCGAGAGCGATATGGTCGACATTAGTGCCCCGCCCAGCCGTTGCATCGCTTATTTACTACGGCGGGCTGGGTTTGTTGGGGGTCATACCTCCAGGAGGTTATGGATGCACGGGACTCGGGCTTGTGTCCTCCGACTGTGATTGAACCGCCCTATACAATTGTACAACCGTACAAAGATATTTATTACGCTAGGTTTTTTCCCTTGAAAACCCTTCAGGGCGGGGGTTTTTTAATCATGTCAGAGATACACTTGCTGCTCTCTTTTTTTGTGTGGGTCCCATTGGCCAATCGGTCTCCGTGGACGCTAAAAAATCTATCATATTCTATTCTATTCCTTTAGGATAGTTGGTACTTAAAACATATTAAATGCTTGAGACATATTATCAATGGCCCAAGCCCTAAAATATATCATTCAGTGCTAATGTCCTCTAGCTTAAGCATTTCCAAGTTGCACCATAATATTAAAACTAGGAAATATGCGACCAGAATAATTTCAATCCCAACCACATTGAATTACTCTCCTAGCATGTTAAATATACAAGCACGGTCTGTAAATGTTGGGCATAACAAAATCTCTAAATCCATCTCTCAACTCATACCCTTGATGATTGAGCTCTGATTCCCAAGGGATTCATCTTCTTATTGAGGGATATATAGAGTAGGAGAAAAACCCCCTGTATATGTTATCTTGTAGTTAAACACCCCCTACTGTATGGTATTCGAATATCGCTACATATATAACTCCTCCCGACTTTATACGTCAACTGCTTGTTACAGAACCCCTTCTGTACGACCTAATTATCTTTTTTTATGTTAATAGCTTAAGCATTAACAGTCCCAGTATGTTTATTGTTTATTCAGTTAACAATCTCGGCACATGAGAGGTACACAATCCATTTAACAAAATTCATCAATGGCATTTCCTAAACTAGAGGCAGAACCTTGGCAACAAGATTCAACAAGATAACCTAATTCCATTTAACAAGGTTCAATAATGGCATTTTCTAAACTAGAAACAAAATCCTGGCAACAAAATTAAGGGTGTTATGAAAGCTTTTTTAATCTCAAGATAAGGTCACCTCATATACTTTCAAAAGATGGTCAGCATGGGCAACATTTGCCTCTCAAACCTCGCATATGCCATGGCTATGGGATCGCAATGCTTTAAGGCCTATTGGAAGGAGAAGCGAGCTATTGGCTCACCAGATGGAATGTGCAGGAACATAGATGTCATGTATAAACTGAGGAATATTACAATTACCTAAAACAATATCTTGATGCATGCTTCCTCAGCAAGCTTTAGGATGTTGATGCCTTGGAACTCGTAAAAATTGCATGTTGCAAAAGCCAGATCAATTCCACGCTTGAGTGGGGTCCACAACAGCATCTGCGAACACATTTATCACTAGAGAGACACAGACTCATTGTGTCCATCTGCATCGGTGCTCACTGCCTCTGAATCGAGATATGCAGATGGATCTGAGAAGTCCGAGAGGACATGCTATGTCAGGGTTGCCAGCTAGGAGTTATTGAGGATGAGTACCACACTTTTCTGAACTGTCTAGCATTTGGACCTATGAGAGCGCCCTATGCTGACTTGGTCCACTCTAACCAGTCAATGTATATGATATTGGACAGGGCTTCAGTGGGGGCACTAGGGTCATATCTCTATAAAGGTGATGGATATGTGCACTCATCCGTGTCCTCTGACAATCCATTGATATGTACCACTATATAGTTTCTCAGCATCTTTATATTATAATGTTATTGGGTAAGTATGTCGTCAACGAAACCCTAAAATTGACGGCTCAGATTTAGTTAGTAAGTTAAAATGATTTCGGCCTCCTCCAGCACTGGAATCATGGTAGCGAAATCCGAACAGGGGATCCGGCCTTGCATTTTATAATTTCTGGCTTGGGCATTTCCTTGCGGGTTGGGCTCGAGCCCCGCAGTTCTGATCGTATGCATCCGTTTCGTTTCCTAGGCATGCCGAAAATTCGCATGGCAAGCCGCATGTTTCACTGCTTGCATGAGGTTGCGTGTATTAATAGAGCAGCCATTCAGGGAGCCCATTTTCATTTTACTTCTTCTTTTTCATTGATAGTCCGCCGTTTCTATTTCAGAGGAGTTATTTGTGAAGAGCCATTCTAAGTGGAGCCCATTTCCAAAGGAGTATCTCCATCCCTTCTATTGCAGAGGATAGGGTCCCAATGATCGGCCCATTTTTCTGCCAGTTCTTCATTTCTTTTTTCAAGACCTCTATGCATTGTGGCTTATAGATTTGGATGAGTACGGATGCTATGACAGAGGTCCTTGCATGGTTGTCCTAGCCTTCCACATTTTTGATCTCCGTGATTAAGCACATCTCCTGTGATTTTTCTTCATATACTTGCCTCAATGTTCCCCTGGTTTTTGGATCGGTGATAGCTGAATTTTTAAGTGCTCATGCCACATGAAACCTGAAGAATGTACAGTTTGTACAACTTAATACTTTCTGTAGTTTTCATTTATCGCGGCATGCCACATAAAACCCCAAGAATGTACCGCTTTGTACAACTTAATTTTGCTGCGACGCTTTCAAAGTAAATGACAAGGCTTTGAGCTAAACATATTATTTTTATCAAGTTAGTTATGAGGCAGAGCCATGATATTTAGCAATCTCTGTTGTAATATGTTCTTTTACCAGTAAATTGGGTTTGGAGTTGCAATGGACAAGTAATGGAAGATGATACTATAAAATTATTGACTTGCAAGATCTCCAAATCTTTAGTACTCTATAGAGGCACACATTTCATAACGTGCCTTTCTAAGGCCAAGCTTACATGGAACCTTTATGATGGCAAGAAGTTTCAAGTTATACTATTGTGGAAATGGTATTTTATGTAAATATTGTGCTTTTTGATGAGAGGCACAAGAGTTCAATATGCTATTGATTAAAAAAGCATCTATGCCGTTGTTTGGTCAGCCGATCTTGCAGAATACCCCAATGGTCAAGAGATATTTTGGGAACTGCTTTTATCTCTTTCTAAGTTCCAAAGAAGCATGCAAAGCAAAGTGTTGTTAATGTTTTAATTTGAACATGCAACTATAAGTTGCTTAAAGTCAAAACTCGATAGGCAATATCTTCCAACATTTAAAATGCGAAAATGAGCATTTTGTAATGGTCTACAAATCAAAGCAATGGCTATCTCTTGAATATTCCTTCTAATATTGCACTTTGCAGCCCCCCCCACAATATTATCCGGGCATCGCCTTTTCTTGCATATATAATCTCTACGATTTAAGTTAACAAGCAAGTTAGCATATGATTTTTACAGTACTCCAAACAATACAGAACAACAATAAGGGTAGCTAAGTAATTGTTGGTTATATTCCTGCTATGTATGTCAACAAATTGTGGTGGCAATAGTGAGTTCAAAGACCCACCATTTTGTCACATCTGTTGTCACCTCCACTGAAACATTTTGTGTACACCTTAAACTGAGATATAACTCTCACTTTTAGGGGTGTTAGATGTAGGTGTCTAGATGCTTGACTACAAAAATTCACCTGCGATGCAAGCCTTGCTGGAGGCCATTTTTCTTATTAATAAAAAAAAAAGGCTATTTGCCTTGCCCAAAATATCCATGTGCATCCATGTCGAAGCACTTTCATAGAACGGTGGCCTTTGCAAACATTCTTCTTTAGCAAGAAAGAACAAAAAGAGCCTATATTGTGTTTGTGACCTTATGGAATGATCAAAGGAAAAGAAATTAAGATCTAAATCTTATCTACTACATATATCCCCGTAGATACGAAAAGCGATGTAGCTCAATCCCCTAACATATTGCTTACCATCATTTGCATAAAGTTCGAGTTGTACCACCATGCCCGACACACAATCTTAGATGCCCGGCATCGTCGGCCACAATACTACTAACACATAATCACATCCAATCTAACAAAGAACGCCGGGCACCGCTACTAGTACTTATTTGTGCTAAGTTTTTTCCCTCAAAACCCTTCAACCGTGGGGTTTTTAATCCCCGACAAGAATACCTTTGATGTTCTATCTGTTTGGGTTCCATAGACCAATTGGTCTTCGTGGTGAATAAAACCCATTTAACTCAACCTCTCTCGCTCTAAGTCCTAATTTTGACTCATAAGCAAGATAGGAAGTGCCATAATATGCTTATCTTAGGTTTCTAATATTTGTTTTTTTAAACAATTTCCTTCTCCTTCTTTCTCTTGTTCCAAGCCAAAATTCTTGACTCATAAGCAAGATAGAAAGTACTATAATACGCTTATCTTAGATTTCTAGTATATTTTTGAAGACAAAAATGTGAAGCCATGGGGAAAATTAGTCTTAATAGATGTCATGACTGACGTGTTATGCATTTGGGGTACATAGTTTTGTATAGATTACACCAGACAAACAATTTATAACCATTAAACATGTAATAAATGTCATCGTCGATCTTGTTACTAGTGCTTGTTCACACACAAATTTTTTTCCCCTTTTTTTTCCTGAAGAAAGGGAGGTACCATAGTTTATTTTCTATAATAAAAAAGCACATACATTAGCTTCACATCTGAACATCCTTATCTCTCTACACAACATTAATATATTCAATCCTAAATATCACACTTTGCACCATGGGGTAACTTACACGTAAAAACATACTTTAGTACCATAAGAGAACCTACTTACAAAATCCTTTTATTGACCTTGCTTCTTTTGATGATCATACACACTGACACGATAGGAAAGGGAAGGAGGGCATAAGATTGTCATGCGTGTAAAGAATGATTCCAATAGAAAATGCAAAAGGCAAGCAATGATTCATAGGGAGAGGTAGACAATGTAAAGTCGGTGGAGAGTGCTGAAGTCCTGTGAGGGCATAGAATCTCTAAAGGGTCTATACAGGCTAAGGGAAGGTGCAACCATGTCAATACTGTGGTGATAGGTAGAGGAAAAGGCCACATCCACATTTGTGGTACAATCATAGTTGATGGATGATAGGAGAGAGGAAGGAAGGAAGGAGGGAACAGGGAACCATAGTTGATAGAGACTGAGACCATATCCATATAATCTTACATCCATGGTCCATACCGTGTATAAGTGCTAGAGACAAAGAAAACAAAGATTGTGGTGTAACCCAGGTTAATGCACAAGCCATACAAGGAAGAATAGAATAGAACCACAAAACCAAGAGGATATATTAACTATGGTTAAACATGGAAGAAGAATAGAATAGATTACAATAGAGTTTTTAATGCCCATGAAGATCAATGGCCATATTAATATGCTAAGTACAACCATTACTACTAGGATTAAGGAAACCCGATCTTCAAAGGTTTTCACAGGAAAAATCTTTGCAAAGAATGATGATACTATATATGTACAAAGAAGAAGATAGATAGGTAGATAGTATTTTTTATAGAAGAAAAAGACGAAGAAGCAACTTTTACATCGGACAACACTAACATTGCTCTAAAGATCCTTCCCTCGCTAGACACTGCTTTAAAGATCCTGCCCCTGCACGAGATAGGAGTGGGGATATGGTTAAGTAGGTAGAGCAGAGAGGCAGAGCAAGAGCACTGGTTAGAAAGCGTGCACAGTGGCTAGTTAGACCTCCATCAGCCTCCATCTTCCAAAGATAAGCAAGTCAATAGAATATTGGCTAAAAAGGGCCCAAAAGGGCCATGGTCCTATTTATGTGCCACGCCCAAAGGCTTCCTCTTCATTCCATCCTTGTGTGCTGCTCTAGTTCCTCTTCTCCATGTGCCTGTCGTGCAGATCAAGGACGGCGTTTCCGGCTAGGCGCACATGGACTCTACCGCCCACATCGCCCCCTCTCTGCCTCTGCCCATTTCGTCCAATTCTTGTCTTAAATGTAAGGTATTCTCTGATCCCTTGCGCTTTGCCGATTGCCCCTTTGTTTGGGCAAAATCTTGCTTGTCTTGTCGTGTTTTGATTCGTTACTCTTGTTTTATTCCTTTGGCGATTGAGAATTTATGTTAGGACTCTTCTAGAGGCACTTGATTCTTATCGGTTGTGTTGGATCAATTGCTGGTTCTTTAAAGGTTTTACATGGTTCTTTTGGTTCGTTAAGTAGAAACCCCATGATCATTCGGCATTACCCCATGATCCTTCTGCATTGGTGTTTCTGTGGTGTAACTAACAGATTTCTTCTTTTGCACCTCTATCTATCTCTGTAAATGTGTGTGTATTCTCGTGCCCACTTTCCTTGCTTAAGGTGGAGTTAATCTACTTGTAAAGTTTGGAATGTTAGCTTTCTTATTTGTGTTTTTGGCCGTCTTTTCCCTGTACCAATTTGTCTCTTAATTCTTATATAACATGGATTGGAGTTGCAAAAGAACAATGCCATCCTCTTTTTTATCATTTTGCCAATACTATTTACAGGTCTCAATAAGTGGATGACAGATACATGGTAATGATTCTGATGTAGGAGATCAAAAGCCTTTTTTTTGGCGTAAGAATAGGGCGTCTATCTTTTTATTGTTTATAAGGTTCAGGATAACAGGTACATAAGGAAGAAAATATGGGAAGGCTATATTTGATACAGCTAGATGGTCAGATATATAAGTGCAGCATTTGTCGCAGTCATCTTGCCAATTATAAAGAACTCGTTTCAAAGGTGCTCTTTCTCTCCGTAGGCATGAATATGATGCATGTAATTATCATTTAATCATTTACCATCGTAGCTTTAGCGTTTAGAGATTTTGGTTCTGCTGGAAGGTTGTAATCTGATTAGTTTTGGTTTGCCAAGTTTAGGTATTAACAACCCTTGTATTTTACAGTATGCAGTGTTGTGTAAGAATTTCAAAACATGCGTTATATACAATGTGTTTCTTTTTTTTTGGGTTGGGACAAGAAAATGTCATGGCTGCTTGCTGATTTAATGGAATGAACATATGGATTTGAAATGAAGTTGTTTATCTTAATGCTGTTCAGACCACTTGTCTGATTGATTTTGCTCATTTTATCCAGTCCTTTCATTCTCGCCATGGAAAGGCTTATTTTTTCAACACAGTGTAAGTTCTGCCTTTCCTAGTCTATGCTTTTGTTTCTAGTTTAATATGTTTATTTAGGGAGGCTTATCTAATTCATCTGTGTCATCATAGCATAGAGTTCTTGTTTTGTTGTAGTCATTTGTACCATGTTTTATAGTGAAAATGTAGCATGTCAAATTAGCTTCAATGGATGTCTCTTAAATGATGAGCTATTTGTGAGAGGAACATTCCTTGTGCAAACTACTGAGAGAATCCTTGTATTAAGTGAAAATTGTTTTTGCATATTTGCAAATCATCTTTATGCGTCTGCAGTTGATCCTTTGTAGGAGGACCAACTAGATGATCTAGGAATTGATTTGAGTGCGGAAATTGACAGTTGTTGAGCTTTAGTAGTCCCTGTTGGCTAATTATTGTACATTGTTGTGATAGTTAAGTGCTTTGTATTGTAAATTGCAGTGTGAATATCTCCTTGGGACCATTAGAGGAACGGATGATGACAACAGGACTGCAAACAGTAGCTGATATTTAATGTAATTGTTGTCGCGTCAGATAGTGGGATGGAAATATGTGAGTCTAGTTTAATCTGAGTTACCATTTGCAATTTTCAGCTTCTTTTTTTTCTTTTCATTCTCGCCTAACTGCAAAGAACAAAGTTTTCCATAAGTGTGACTTGGTTAAGTTACCTCTTTGTAAACATTGTAAACATTTTCTTTTGGGACCATTAGAGGTCTGGATGATGACAACAGGGCTGCATACAGTTGCAGATATATACTGTAATGGATGTCAGTGTTATATTGTGATGGAAATATCTGAGTCTAGTTTAGTTTGAGTACCATTAATTTCCAACTTCTCTTTAATTTGCCTTCCTATAATCCTAACCCGGTTAGTAAGCTATCTTAAGAATGTTGTATGTGGATAGCTAGCAAAATAGGTCTTGAAGAAGCCTACCTTACCTGCATTTGTAGCCATTTGGTCTTTTAAGTAAAGCTGCTAATGAAGCATGGACATGCTAATGTAATAAAAATATAGTAATACTACTAGGAATAGCAACTACCCAGTGTGCAGTCCAAGTTTCTTGCAGGGTCCTGATTGTTTGAATTACCTTCAATGTTTTGATAGGAAGCTGCATATGATAAGAACCAGAAGTACAAAGAGGGCAAGTACATTCTGGAGCGGTATGTCGATTTGCTTAATTAAGGCTGTTGTCTATGTGGTTAGATGAATTACTCGCTGTTGGGTGTTAGCAGAGCGAAGATGGTCGATGGTGAGGGTGGTGACTTCTATTTAGATTCTTCGCACCCTGTTGGAAGTGATGCAGATGATGTCTAGTTGCTTGCTCATGAACTGAGCACTGAGCAGCATGGGTTTAGCACCATCGCAAGTGATGGTCAGGGTAAACCCCCCTATGGCTTAGTATTCATCTTCTCAATGATGATCATAAAGTATCATCTAAGTGATGGTGATATTTGGACCAATTTTTTTGTATATTTCATTATTTGTACATAGGCCGCTTGGAAGTTTATTTCATCCAATGTACTCGTGCTCAGCAGATGCAATTGTATATAAACTGAAGCATTTTCTCCACAACTTGTTGGAGACAGTTTCTGGAATTAATAATGCATGATAGGTCATTTTGTGTCATTATCTTCAATTTGTCACTGTCGTTGTCAGATCTTGTTTGCTGCTTGTTTACTTTTGGCGTTTCTGTTAATGTTAAGGCGGCTGACATACTGATTCATCAGATCTTGTTTGTTGTGAGGTCTATATTAGACATTATTTCATCTTCGTCTTTGTTTTTGTGGATTTTTGTAGCGAGGGCAAAGGTATGTTGATATCAAGGAAGATCACGGGCTTATCCATATTGGGTTTTGTGTCTTTTTTTGTTGCAAGGACAAACGTAAAAGGAGACGACACTTCCAGGTTCCAAATGTTAAATGCGAGCCCAAAATGCCAAAATCAACAATGCTAAAATGCTCCCATATAAGGTTAGTAGACGAAACCTATTTACTCGAGAAATGTTGTTTAAACAATTATGTGGATCATAAAGAAACCAAACTAAACCTAGAGAAAACCCAAACATATCTTGTGCGATCAAATCCTAGTGCTGAATTATAAGGTAAGGCACATTGACAATTTTGGGACACTGACTTGAATGCACTAGTAAGTGGAAGAGCTTCCACTTGCTCCTTAAAGAAACAATAAGTGTGAAACTTTTTATTCATAAATGTTATTTTCGTGTTCATTATACATATTGTGAGTAGGTTCAAGCTTGTAGTTTGGGTTGTCGAGGTGCAATGCATGAGCGAAAAAGAATATTCAAAGATGCATAGCATGTTCTATGAGAATGAGTTTTTGTGGATGGCATATATGTTTTGTTCTACATCCCCATCGTTAAGTTTGTAGGCATGTCATTATTATGCCATCCTTCTTTATGTAGCCTAAGTTTTGTTAGGAAATAGGTTTAGCTTTTTAAAGCAGTTTTTTCTTTTTTTAAAAGAGGATAACGCATCACATTCGTGACTTGGTCTTAAAGATTTGCATCTTGGTAAAGTCCACTACCATCCATCCACAGTGATAGATAAAATATGCTAATCACAGTGTCTGAAACATTTCATTTTGTACATTTGGCGCACAATTATAATTCTAAGAATCATGTATTGGTCATACTTGAGTGGTCCAAGTAGTTACGAGGGTAATTTTTACATCTGGCACACAATTATAATTCTAAGAATCATTTGTAAGTCATATTTGATGTCCAATTGTTACAAGGGAAAGTTGTGTCTATTATATATTAGGGCATGGTTATCAACTCTGGGTTGGCTAATTGGCTGAAGGGCAATCTTCAATGTTAAATTTCAACCTTTTACATATATAAATTTTCATGACTACAAACAATGTTTATTGTACTTCATTTGCTTTAATTAATCACTATGATAGCCCTATTTATTTTGTATACTATGATAAGCCTATTTATCTTATGTTACAAGGGTAATTTTTACATTTGGCACACAATTATAATTCTAAGAATCATCTATAAGTCATACGATGTCCAACAGTTACAAGGGAAAGCTTCATCTATTATATGTTAGGGCATGGTTATCAACTCGCTAAAGGACAATCTTCAATGTTAAATTTCAACCTTTTACATAAATGAATTTTCATGACTACAAAAAATGTTTTTTTTTTTTTTTTTTTTTTGAGGGATAAAAAAAGATTTTATTTACTTAGAGAGAATGATACAAAGCCACATGGCAGAGATGCACCCATCCATGAATATGAGATGGGGGTAGCTACGTAGCTCCAGCTTGTACTATTCTCTTTCCCGACCTAGACCAGATTAAAATAGGTGCCCCATATTTCTTCCTTTATCTCTTCTTCACTTTTAAAAACTAGCCTAAATTTTTTAAGTCTTTCAAGTACTAGGTGAAGTAGCTGAGTTGATGATATGAATACCTCCTGATTCTCAGCGAAGACTCGGGCATTCCTCCTTTTCCATATTGACCGGATCGTCAGGGCCACGGCTATGTGAAAAGAAATCTTCTTCTTGGGACACCATTGCGGAGGGAGAATTCCTAGCAAAGCAATTCTTTGGTTCCTAAGGGGTATTGAACCTATCCGGACTCGGGCCCATACTTCATGCAGCATCCCACATTCCACCGGACAATGTTCTATGGATTCTTCTTCCTCTTCACACATAGGGCAAAGTGGGCTCACGTTATTGTCCCATTTGGAGACTAGATGATTGACCCTTGGGACCACTGTGGATCACTTGCCAAAGAAAGGCGTTGATTAGTGGGGGAGAAATTTCAGCCAGCGTTTTTCTCGGATGTTTTTAAGGATGTCCTCGTGATCACTAGCTCCCACTTGGGAATCTTTGGAAGAAATCCCTTAGTCTTCAAACTCTTTGTAGCATGACTTCACAAACTTGTTTGGCTGTATCGAAGGATGTATGAGCCATGGACTTTGATCTCCTCTATTTATTGTGTTTGGGAGTATGGAAGCCACACATTCCCAAATTATCTTGTCGCCTCCTTTAAACCAAAAGCAGGACTTGAAATGCTTCCCAAAGCGGCGGTGCTCTCCCATATACCAGCGAGCACAAGAATGTATACCACAGTTTTCCATCTCTTCACAATCCTCGCGTCGACCACTATACCTAGTGGACCTTGTTTATTGTGCAATTCCTTTGGTACCCACCATGGAGGGAGGTCCACGCTTTAAATTTCTGATATCAAGCGTGAATAGTTTCTTTATGGCATTCCAAGCGAAATAAGACCCTTCATGAAGGGGAGGCTTCTTTACATGGCTTGAGATAAAAAAAGAGACCATGGGCGAGACCTTGGCCGAGGAGGGCTTACTATGCTTACAAGAGTATAATAGAGCTTGGTTTGATGAGGTGCAAACACGGAGACTTCACCTTTTTCTGAAGAATCATCCATATGAATTTGGCTATTAATACTTTGCTCTGTAAGACTATGTCGAACATACCAATTCCCCTTACGCTTTGTCCCTCTTGCACTTCCACCAAGCAATTTTGATCGTTGCACCTTCTTCATTACCTCCCAGACGGATTCTGAATCAGCCCTTCTAACTCCACGCACCTTCTCCCTCGGACAAGTAGAATTGATGATATGTATACATAAGTATTACTTAGCACATGTTTTGCCCACGGTAATCCTCCTTGCAAGGGATAACTTTGCTACCTTCCACCAATTTAGGTGTTTATGTAGGCCTAGTAGCATTTCATCCCATATTAGTGCACTAGTGATGTTAATGCCTTTGGGATTCCTAACAATTTGGAGTGTTCACCCTCGGGGATAATTTTCCATGGTAAGCTTTCCAAACATATGGGATGCCTGTTCTCCAAAGGCCCTTTGCTTGCGAGCACTTTTTCCAATTTATGAGGCAACTGAAGCTATTGAGAAGGTGGCGGTGGTTGTCACGCACATGACATATTGTTTTCCTCTGCCTCGATAAGCGAAATGAGTCGTCATGCATCTTGGTTCTGATTTGTTGAGAACGAGTCCCACATTTCTAGTCCACTGAATGAGACCGTCTGCGGATGCTTGCAAGAATAAATGTGTGAGAGGGCTTCTACGCTATATTGAAGAGGAAGGGAGCGGGGGACAACCTTGCACGATGCCCCTCTTAATCTCAAATATGGGAGATGATTCACCTTGAAATAAGGCGAGGCTCGAGCTGATCTCAATAGTTTCATTACCCTTACGTAAAAATATCCCCACAACCCGGCTTGAGCATCATTTTATCGCGAGAAAACTCCATCTAATCTTTGTCATATGCCTTGGTGAAATCTAGCTTTAGATAGGCTACTTTTTTGTCTGTTTTTACGGCCCGGTGCAACCCTTCAAAGGCTTCTTTGCCACATTGCTCGAGAATACTCCTACCGGTAGAAGCCGGATTGAGCACTGTGAGATACCTTCAGCTAAAATTGGTTTGATCTTCTCGCCATAGCCTTGGCTATGATTTTGTAAAAATGGGATAGGAGTGTGATAAGCCTCAATCGTTAATTGTGCTTGGCTCTTTACACTTGGGTACCAAGGCAATGCGACTGTATTCAATCTTGGATTTAAATTTTCAGCTTGCAAGAAGTGCATTTGTATCTTGAGAAAAGATATCATTTTTAATCCATTCCCAATTGCATTGGTAGAATTCGATGGGAATTCCATCCATACCCGGACATTTATTCTTAGCCAATAAGAGGGTGGCTTTTTCAAGATCCTCCATAGAGAGAGAGCGACTCAGAATATCTTTTTGGCTAGAGCTCATTATAGGTGAAACTTTAGAGATCACTAGCTCTTCATATGTATCTTGGAATGGCAAGTTATGTTCCCCAAAAAAACCTTGGAAATGATTATGTAAGTACCTTTTTAGATCCCCTGGGGATTTGAGGGTCGAGCCATCGTCTAGTGCAATGGTTGATAGAGTAGAGGACCTCTTCTTTTCTTTAGCTGACTTAAAGAAGAACTTGGTGCATTTATCACCTTCATTTAGCCAAGTCAATCCTGCTTTGCATCTGTTCTCCATTATCTTGATTTCCTCTAGTGCCTTTATCTGTTCTATTATTCCCTTCTCCTCTATCCCATCATTCGGGCCCAATGCTCTAAGTGCGTGGAGCTGATTGTAGAGGCTATCCAACTCTCCCCTCTCCCTTTGCACTTTAGCTCTACCCCAACTTTTGGCATAATTTTTTATTTTACCCAGGGCCGTTATCATGGTTTCCATCCCTGAGCCCGTTCTAAAGGTGGATTGCCATATGCTTTTACAAGCCTCCACAAATTCTGGATCTTTCAGATATCTGGTGTTGAGTTTGAATACTGTTTTAGAGGTTCTAATCGGCAAATCACGGGTAAATATGACACGTGGATTGTGATCCGAGATAACATTTTGTAGAAGGTTGGATCTATGCACATTTGGAAGGATGGTAAGTGCCTCATCGTTGATGTAGCATCTATCATGTCTTGCATAAGTCCTACCCATGCCTATCCATCCGTTACACCATGTATAGCCCTTATCTCCGTCTACTTCCATGAAGCCTATATCTTCTAACAGTTTGCACCACTGTACTTTCTCAAACCCATGCACAATTAGGATGATACCCCTTGTCTATCCTCGGTTTTGCCTCCACCATATTGAAATCTCCTACCATTAGCCAAGCTACCTTGTTCCCGAAACCTTTTAATTTGTGCCTAAGAGTGGCCCATAGGGCTCCTCTACCTCTGGGGTTGTTATGGGCGTAAACGTTCACCAAGCCCCATAATTTACCTTCATGTTGCCATAAGATTAAAGACCATCTCCCAAATCTGTCTACCTGTGACTCACATACTTTTACTTCTTTTTTCCTTGATGATGGGTCCCCTGCACTAGAGGTTTCCTTTCTTTGCTGACAATACCGCGTATTCATTGCCTATTACTTTGAACAGCTCTGTATTTCTTTTTTTTTGCACTTATGTTCTTGTAAACATATCACATCGGGTTGATCCCCTTTATGGGCTTGCTAACCTATTCTTCTTGTATTAGGAGGATTTTACTCCCTAATATTCCAAGCTGAGAATTTTATGATTCATAAAGAGATGTTTTAGGACCCTTTTTCCTTTTCATGCTATCCAACCCTTCTTCTTCTAGACTTGTGCTTGTTACCTTTTTTGTTTTTTTCCATGTTAGAGTGGGGGGATCTTCATCCACCATATCCTCCTCTTCCATTAGATCAGCCCACTTATTTTTGTTTGGGGGAATGACTCTCTCTATTTCATCCAATTCCCCATATACCACTATATCTCTCCCAATCCCTCCTTCCGCTTGAAAGCGTTCCCTTCTCTGTGTTTGTTGTTTTCGAGAATGTCTTGAGAGAGGATTTTTTACTCCTAAAAGCAATGTGAGTACTTCGAGGAGATACATGGGGAAGAGGTTTTGACCCAAAGTGCTCTCGCTCCTCAGAGCAATGTTCCTAGTCCTCCCTTTTGTTTGGAACCTACCACTTCCCCATGGTGATCGTCTTGCTTTTGGTAAACTTATGAGATTCTTGGGCTGTGTATTGTCGATTCATTAGCTAGCTTTCCCACGATGTTGGGCGGTGATTCTCACCTCCACGGCTAGGCATGGGGTGATACTTACTTGAGTGATGGAATGGCTAAGCTGGTGCACCATTAGATGTGGGAGGATCATTAAGGCCGGTCGGACTTGTTGTTGAGGAGTCCCAACTTTTCTAGGCCGACTTGAGGGTTCTCTTCTAGTCCTTCAATCTTTATGTCAGGGAACATTACGTATATTTCCCATCTATTGGTCAATTTCAGGGGGAGCTTGAAAGAGCATTTGCCACTCTTAACTACCACCCCTTTAGGTATGCGATGTTGCGGTATTGCTACACAAATCTTTGGTCCTTTGGCGATGGAATGTGAGATATATGCTCCTCTTGTGTTAGCAATGACCTTTAAAATTCAGGTACCAACATGTGCGGAGGTAAGTGTTGATCTCTAACCAAACACGGAATTTTGATGGCGAGATTTGATGGGGAGAGAAACCCCCGGTGAAGTAATATTGATATAAAATGTACTCTCCCATGAATGAGTCTCTTGCGGCGGGACACCATCTTATCTACCTTTGCTTCACTATCAAAAGAATGAAAAAGTTACTCCCGGTGCCTTTAGCGATTAGGTGTTGAGGTAGGCCTAATTTCTTGGTGTCTTTGAGCCCGGTATTCGGTTTTGGGAGGTCGGGAATCCTCACGTAAAAGAAACCAATGACGATCGTGATACGGGTTCTCCACCACTTTTACGTGCATACCATGATCTATCTACGCTATTGGATAGTTAGACTCCTCTTCTACTTCCATATTCCCGGCACTTTCGGTTTCATTTTCTTCAAGTTGGCCTTTGTTCGGTTTGCCCGGATCTTGAGCAAAACACGCTTCTACTATTTTAAGTCTTTGCATCTACTCTCAAACTCGGTTTGTTTCTATTGGCATCTTATTCTTTATCTACTCACGAGAATCTAGGCTTGTTAACTCTTGCTATCGTGTCATTGTTTTTCCAAGCCTCCCTTGCATTGCTCCTTGCATTACCTCTAGCCAAACCCCGATCTTCCCCTACTCTTACTTTATGCCTTCACTATCGTTTACGGTTACGAAAGATCACTTTATCTCTTGATGTAGAGGGAGAACTCTTACCTCTGTTTAAGTTCTTTGGGAATGTTTGATTATCATCTGCTTCAGCCTCCATCATGATCTTATCGGTTTTAGTTGATTGCTCTATGCCTAGGGGCATGTGGTGCGGTGAGTGAGTAAGCTTTGGGGCGTTTCCTTAAAAGCCTTGTTAATTAATCACTATGATAGGCCTATTTATTTTGTACAAAGAAATTTTGCTCGGCTGACCAAGGCCGCCAACATTTCATTCTTTAGTTCAAACTTAATGCGGTTGTACCCATTATCCATCAATGTTTGACAATCCAATGTACTTGCTCAAATCAACCACACAAAGATCTTGCGGCACTTTGTCGATTATTTTGAACTAGAATTTTGCCTAAGAAAGAATATGTGCAAATATAGAACATGAGATTTTCAAAAGCTCGAATGCTATAGACCTCCGGGACAAATATGGCCAATATTTAGCGATACAAAGATAATAAGATAAGATAAGATAAGATAAGATTTTTTCGTCCACGGGAACCCAGCGGGTTATGGGGCGACACATGCAAGAAACAGCAGCCCATCTAAAACACAGGGACTAGGCCCCATCACCAAACACAATAACCAAATACTAAAAGGCTACTAAGAATAAAGAAGATAATGCTAATGCTAGTGGTAAACTTATGCTTCTAAAATTATCTAGACATAGCCAGTCCAAAGTTGGAAGGCCATTGATCTAGAATAATTGCTGCGCCTCCCACGTACCACACTTTGCCCATTTACATTTGCAGGCGGGCTGCCCTCACCTGCGCGAGCTCCTCCTTACGGTTACACAATTGAAGAGGGGAGAGGTCCTCTGTCTTGAGAAACTAGTCCCTGACGAGATGGTTTCCATCGGGGAAGAACATGTAAGCGGCTAAGAGTGTCTTGAAAACCAAGACAAAAAGATGGCGAGGACGATCAGTCTTGCAGCTCCACCCTAGTAGCGGAGACAACTCCACCAGCCTTCACATGCATGACATCGGTGAAAAAATGCAAAAGCGGCATCCATATCTCGAGAAAGGGCATCATCTTACGCCTCGCCAAACAAATCAAATAATAAAAAGTGACTATTGAAAAGGGGTGCCATGTGGCGCACCTCATTGGCTAAAACAAACAAAAGGATTTAGCTCTGTTCTTGTCTGCGGGCAAGATCATCTTGAAAGCGGCCTTTTAGCAGCCGGATTTGATGCCAAAGCAGCAAGTCTCCTGCCCACGATGGTCAATTGTCTCAACATTGGGCAAAAGCGGGGGCAATTGTGCATCACAAAATTTACTCTTCGTTCTCTCGCCAATTCTTTGAAGCGTTGCACTTTTCGATTCTTTCTTATACCCAATTTGGAGAAGAATTTCATAGCTGGCCGAACTATTTCCAATGTATGGCATTCCCAAAACTAAAAGGCTTCCACCTTCACCCCACAGCTTTACCCATCGTCGGCCATATACATTTCTGGGGCCAACTCGCACCAAGTTTTGAGTCACAAACCCGTTTTCATATCTAATGAAGCTTCGGTTTTACCCAAACCGTACTCAGCGAAGATTTTCCTTTGTTTACTTAGATACTTCCGACCACTAGGCGGATGCCGAATTGATGTTGCGGACTTTCGTGCTGTCGTAGAATCGGCAATGTAAAGCGGCAGATTGGAACTGGAGGTTGAGGAGGACAAACCGTTGGGGGTTTGTTCTTGTGTGTTGCTTCTGAAGATACTCGCTGATTTTCCAGGAGTAGTAAATATTTCAAAGAGTTGAATCCAGCATCGAGACAGGAGATTGGTTGGCTGCGAATTTGGATTGAGCCCACTGTGAGCAATGAATGCATGGGTTTGGGCGATCATTAGATATGAAAATCGGTTTGTGCTCCGACAAATCCATCCCTTCCAGGGATCATTAGATATGAAAATCCGGCGTCACGTTTACTTTCGATTTCTCGCCCGGATTTTTGCGATCATTAGTTCTCCCTAGCGGACCAAAAGCGTGTCGATCTTTAACCTTATCCGTTATCCGTTATCTGGTTTACCTGATTGACTTGTCGATTATTCCGTGGTCGTGACGAAGAAGCAGGCCCCTAGCTTTTGCGCGACCGAAGATTCCTCCCGACAATAATTACATATGTTAGATACTATGATAAGCCTATTTATTTATTTTATCTTATATTATAAAATTATATGTAAAATGGATTTAGATCATGCCTTAATTTGGACGATGAGGATTTGATCAAACCAATGGTGAACATGATGCATGGATGTCTTCAACAAAAATTTTATCTTGGCCATTGCTTTAATCCAATGGTCTAGATTCACTCAATTCGATAGTCAAAAGAGTGAAGGGAAAAGAGGAAAGGGAAAGGAAAAAGAAGAAGGGAAAAGGAGAAAGAGAAAAAGAAGAAAAAAAAGGGAGAGGGGAAGGAGGAAAGGAAAAATGGAAAAAGGAAAAAGAAAAAGGGAGGGGGCAAGGGAGACAGAAGGGGGGGAAAGTAAGATGAGAAGGGAAACGAGAAAATGGAAAATGAGAGAGCAGAAGTGAGAAATGGGAAAAAGGGAAAAGAAGGAGAAGGGAAAACCTAAACAAGGTGCTGCGCACGGAGGGTTGCCCTCCGTGACCCGAGAGTGAAATGGCTTAAATCACACTTCAAAGTCATGTTTTCGAGCATATACTGACATATACTTGGAATATGCCACAAACCCACATGGATGAGGGTAAATATAATATAGCTGGCATAGGATCTGTAAGACCACAAGGAAAGATATACCTCAAAGCCAATCAACTCTCAGTCTCCAGGATGGATGGATGGAGCTAAAAAAGGTGCTTGATTAAAAAAGCGACCAAGCGGTTGAAACTTTTGGCATAAGATGAAGTTTAAACTTTTTGTGGCATGCGATGTAGTTCTTGTTTTCCTGGCAGTGGAAATGGCATTAACTATATCTAAAATTTGCCTTTGAAGTACTTGAAGCAATAATCAAATGCTTCAAGTATTTGGTAGTAGATTGTTCATCTGTGTCAATCATACTATTGTCCAGAAATATTTGGCATCCTAGGAATTGGTGCCCTAGTGGTGCATCACTCATCTCTCAATAACCAAAATCTTTTCCTAGGCATTTGTCGTCATTGTTGTTATGGATAAGGTATGTCGGTTTGCTTTTGTGTATCTATGGAAGCCAGTGGTACTCTCTGTCTTTGGGTGTTGCTAATATTTCACAATTGCTAATTGAGCCCATGATATTGTAATAAAAATTATACTTATTTTTCTATGATGTGAAATGTCACACAAATCCTCTATACATCATCACATGTACATATATGCTATCGCATCTACATAGTTGCTATGTAGACAAAATGAATTAATCATCATCCACAAGACTAAGGGATATTGCAATCACCACAACGAGCAAGGACTTTGCGAATAAAACAATAAGTCTCAATTGAATATGAGCGGATCGATCAACTTTGTTTTGCATTTTTACATATGTTCACTTTGGGCTTGTTAATGATGCATTATATTTATGGGCAATGTTGATGGCAAGCGTCTAATTTATTGCAAACACTAGAAAAATAAGTGGTTTCTTAATTCATGATATACGTATTTTTGGCATTATTACACTGTACTTTTGGCATTGTTGTATCGCAAATAATGTATCAAGAGACATAGCAAACATGTCGTTGTAATTAAGGAAGATGAATCAAGTGAATTTTGCTAAACAATCAAGTGAATTTTGTTGTCTAATTACTCCAATAATCTATTGCATCCATATACTCTATAGTGTGCAGCCCCGGAACTTGGTCCTTCACCAAGGGAATAGCAAAATTAAAAAGAGCATAGCTGAACCTTAAACAATTACAAAAGAATTTTGGAAGGCATTTGCAACTTTGGCTCATTTGGAAAAGTGCCCACTCATAAACACAAAATCTCTTGCTTCTCAACATTGTATATCACATTTAAACTATAAATAGTCCAACATTAGGACAACCTTTACGACAAAATTAGCTCTAGTTATTATGCAATTTGTCTTGCAACTCAAATTTTGACTTCTATTATAAGAGCCAACCTGTCTCCAAGTTTACAAATGTTTCTTCTTCATTTATGAAGGGCAGTTTCATTTATGGCCCAAAAATGTTGATGTAAAGCATCTGAAATAAGATCCCTCCACAATATCTTGTCCAAAAGTTCCATAACCCTCCAGAATATTATGCATCTATTTGCCAAGAGACTGTTCCTAAGAGAAAACATCATGAGTGTTGTGTCTTTCACAAAAGAGGCAACAGGCAGAAGACAAAAACATCATGAGTGTTGTGTCGTGCCAATGAGCACCTAAATGAACGGTCTCAAAAAAGGAGGCTGTGTTGTAGGCGTCAGACTGACCGAACATTAAGGATGTCCAAGAGGGCCCAGTCTAACATTTGATCTAACCATATTGAAGAATAGTAAAAAGAAAGCGTTTTGCTCAGAAAGTCTAAGGCTGGAGGCGCTCAAATTAGCTATGGCCGGTAGATCAGGCACTGCGCTTGATCAAGCGATGCCATAGGCCACTTTGTAAATAGATTCATAAACAGATTTGCTTATTCCACTTTGATGTGTTTGCGTAGATAGATAGTGAACATATATAGATAATGAAGAAAGATGCAGCAGAAACAAATCTGTGAGGGAAGGGGTACAGATTTTAGCATGTTTTTCTGTGAGCTACTTACTGCCTAGTAATGCATACACCACATATATTCGAACTGCCCCCATGCATTTTATACGAATCTGTGAGATTGGAACTGTAGCAAAGCTAGAGACAACCCATATTACTACTGGATGATTCCATGGTGTAAGACATAATTTCAACAAGTCTAATTACTTCGTTGTAAGACCATTTAAGAAGGCAAATAATTCTCTATATTCTATTTGCTTAGACACCTATACAAAATTTTCACTCTGCAATTTCTAGACAGCTATCATAGGATCTCATTGATGTGCTAAAAATAGAGGCGTGAAAATGAGAAAGGAAATGTGCCTCCTCAGTCTATACCTGGCCAAAATTGATCTAATAAAATAGCAAATTCGTACAGCTGGAGAAAAAACAGCACATTTGCAAGTTTGATTAAAATCAATACTCTGCATGTAAATAATCATATTCACTGTATATAGCTGTTATTCTAATAAATAGAATACAGAATCCCCCAAAAATCAACTCAGAATAGAGTGCTTGTTGTGTTTACATTGCACAATTTTGAAAGGGCTATCTTCTGCAGGGCGTGGAAGTGAACTAACTCCAATGTGTTGACAATTTACCCAACACTTTCAAGTAGACAGAAAAGCCTGGGCCATATATCATCCTGCAGATGCTCCCCAAAAAACAAAGAATTGCAAGTGAATGTAAATGACAGAAAAATGTGGCAGGTACTGTCATCCAATGTAATTTATCCCATAAAGCAAATGGCAATGTAGCATGCCAAACTATCAACATTCGAGATGTAAGGCGGGTATACGACAGAGGTATTGGAGTTTTGAATATGCGTTCACATGTACCCAGATGATCATAGAGTATGGGGTTCATGTCCTGAAAAAATACTATCGAATTTGGAGACCCATCAAGTACAGGAGAGATCAGAAGTCGATTTGGAGACCCATGAAGAAACAGGGTTCAAAGGTCAATTTTAAAAATACTTCTTGTGGGTTCACAACTGAGGATTTGCAGGCTGTAGGCATAGGCTCATGATTTTGACTCTGTAGATGGATAGAGACCCTTGAAAATTCATAGATAATAGGTTGTATTCCACAGAGTCATAGGGTTTTTGCCTCGAAATGTTAAGTTTGAAGCGATTGCAATCGATATAAAAACATAATAATATGCCATATCGAGCTAAGGAAAGAAATAAACCTCTATGCATAAAATTTGGGCTCACTCGATCCTGCTAACCTCTGTGACAATAGAGAGACAAACACAGTAAATATCAGCTCATCACGGGCATAATCAACTAACGAGGATTTCATGACATGAAAAATCTAACCATTGCAAGAGTGTTTTCCACGAGATAGATAAATCTTCTACATTTTACTACGGGAACTATAGTCAAACGATGTGGCATGTCTCGAAGCGGTCTTCAAGAATCAATGCGGTGCCTTGTGATTCTAGTCTAAATCCTGCAATAACAACTCTGGACCCAAGCAAGTTGTGGGACCACGGTGACCTCTTCATCTCTCGAAACGAGCCAAGGCAGAGAAAAAATATTAAGCTGCTTACCATAGCTGCACCTAAAATAGAACACAGACCCACATAGGCGTATGCTTACGAAATGGCATTTCATGAAAACCCCGACCAGCTGCCTCAACGAAAATCCCTCAATCCATCAAAGACCAGGAGGTTTGAGGGCATCTCAATCCGATGTCTTTATTTCAAACCGACAAAAGAATGAGAGATAAACAATGAATTGCGACCTTTGCATACCACTGCGTTAAGTTGCTTTTAGCCCTTCCCGAGATCTGGGGTTTCAAAAATCGTCTATAGAATGGACATTTAATTGCTTCCAATCATAAATCTATTGTTACATACACATTTCGGCATTGAGAGTTACTCGGCACACCAATCTCCTCCCAAGCAGCTGCGTTTAGAGCTCGCTATTCAGGCTGCTGCTGCCCCTCTGTAAACCACAAGACCCCTTTTTTTTGAGGTCTGCGGCCCACGGCTCTGCTATGGCAATCAAATTGGGGTTTTCGAATCAGGCCCATGGGCCTTATAAATCATAGCGCACAGACAAAGCAATGCTAGAGCGGATGTGAAGGCTACGAGGTCGCCGCATGAACCTTGGAGTACAATCTCGGATATCAAAGCAGATGTCACAAGTAAAGAGGCTGCTTCAAGAATGCACGCTAAATAAAAATAAACTTACGACCAGCCCCCGACCATAGCCCGGCAAGTTTTGGGGCTAAACCCTGTTGCCATCGCAGCAAAGGTAGCTTGGCGTGCACCAAGGAGCCAAACCAATCTGCAAGAAAAACAATGATCAATCATAAGCAAAGGCCATTGACAAGAAAATAAACTAATGGCAAACTAGCTTAGCTTTGCAAATGCTACATCAACGCAGTTGATCGACACATTTTAGAGGCCCCAATGCACACGCATAAAGAAAACGAAAGGCAAACCTTTATTCCGCTTATGCAAAGGCCCCAAATCCGAGAAGGTGCGAAGGGAGGCGAGAATCCAGTCACGCGAAGCCATAGCCAAGTCCAGCGTCTGATAATGGGGCTGGATGACCAAGCATTTACGGCGGCAAAGCCGGTTTTATCGATCATCGGCATATACTAGGTATATGCCAGCATATACTTGAATATGCCCACATACCCACATAAACGAGGGTTTGCCCCCCAGGGGCAACCCAAAAAGAATGGAAAAAGTCCAATGGCCAAGATTCACCAACCCCGTAGTAAAAAGTTTTGGTGGTTTTGGGGCGGTTAAAGGAAGGGAAAATATGAAGAAAGAAAAAGGAAGGGAAAAATGGAATAAAAAAAGGGAGAAAAGGGAAGGGCAAAAAGGAAAATGGAGGGGAGAATGGTGGGGAAAAGGGGAAAACCAAAAAGAAATAGGAAGGGAAGGGAAGGGAAAATCGGGGAATCGCAAAAATAGATAGATAGCTAGAAATCCAGCATTGGTACCTGACCCTGGTTCTCAATAATGTTGTTTGCTATTGCCATGGAGTGTTGCTTGTCACATCTTCTAATAACACACATAACACATGGAGACTTGAAAACCATCCACATGAATCGGATAAGTGAAGCTAAGGCAAAATGGATACGTATCAGCATACTTCGTTAGCTCGTCCATTGCCTCAAACTGCCTTGCCTTATCGCCGTCGCAAGTTAGATCGATATTTTTTGAGTCAGCTGTAATTTCACCCCTTTTAGAAATTTCCTCCTCCTTTTCTTTCAAACCTTGCATGTACAGCTAGCTAACGGCCTTGTGCTGATGGCTCTTCTAACAGCTGACAATCATTCACAAATTCTTTTTGGTGTTAAAGGTTCGCTAGCTAACCAGCCAAACTTAAAAAGATTCTTGGTGGCATCATCTAATTTGCAATTTTGCTTTTAGATGCATTCTCACTGGCTTCCGATGTGCTTATGGGGTGACAGGTGTACGATTCTATGGATGTTAGACATTCCAACTCTGGAATGTGTTCATGATTATCCATGGACGTTGTTTGCCTATGGACAGGCCACCAAGTTGCTTGGGATACCAATTGGTATTCATGCTAGTGATGTAGCTGCAAGGGAAGAAAGGGTTGGTATTCATGCTACTTTGGTGGTCTATTGTTGGCCATTCCGTCAGCTTGATCGTTTTATATTTTTGATGCTGCTATTTCATTGATTATCCCATAATCTACTATGCTTTTCCCATGTGTGTTTTGGCTGGTGAAATTCCCTGATTTTTCCCGTTACAAATTATCATGTCGGCAGTTGTACATACTTTGACTAACAGTCCCCCCCTCACGTTAAGCTCCTTGTCTTCTATTGGCCTCGCCATTCTTCTAGTCTATCCGATTGCATCCACTGCCCATTTGTGTCGCCGACGTTTGAGATTTGAGCTTGTTCTTGGTTTGTTCTTGCGTTAAATTCTCCTACCACTATCATTGGTCCTTTGTCCTTCCATTTCATGATGACCTCCCTCAAATCTAGTAATTGCAATTTATTACTGTTTGGCGGATAATGAGAGGTTAGTGATGATATTTCTTGCCTTTTTGGCCATTTGATGTATAGGAGCATGTATCTTTAATTAACATCCATGGTTACAATACATGCCTTGTGGGCTACTCTATTTTTTATATAATAGGCCAGGCCCGCACCTCTCCCAACCTTGAAGTTCTTGTCCTTCCAACATGTGAATAGCCGGTACCCTTCTTCATCTGACAATCTTTTTGCGTTATGATCCCATATCTCCACCTAGCATATGATGTCATGTTCCCTTGCTGCTTCCAACCTCTCCCCATCATCCCATGGGTATCCTGTGCCATTCCAATACCACAGGGTCAACACTTCTTTCCCGTTTGCACCTCCTTTCCCCTTTGTTGTTGTCATGTATCTCCAATTGATTTCTTTGTCTGACCCCTTGTCTTTGCTATTGACTGTGATCCTGTCTCTGTTACTTTGACCGGCTCGCTTTCCTCCCCCTCTTTCGCTTCCTATTCCTAACCCTTTTTGTCTCTGAGGTATTACTTGGATTTGTTCTTCTGCCCTAGCCAGTTCCGTGATCGCTTGTTACATTACCCCCAATGGCCCATGTGTCCCCCCCTTCCCCCGAGGTGCCTTTTGTCTGCACCATTTCTGTTCTCTTCGATTCTGCCCTTTCCATAATATATACCTTATCGGACTCTTGTATGTAAAGGGAGAGTCATTTTTTTTGCATACATTACTAGAAGAGTACTGATAACTAGTTATCAGTACTGGAGGAGTGATGATAATTAATTATCAGTACTCCTCCAGTACTGATAAATAAATATGAGTACTGGTTTACAAGTCGGTTTCTACAGGTCGGTTTCTGCATGCTGTGTTTCTACAGATTTGGGGCCTTATTCTGGCCACAGGCCCCGTTCCTCCTGTTCCTTCCCTATTCCGCAATGGCAACGAAAGAGGAAAGAGATGCAAAAAACAGAGCGGATCTTTGTGAAGAAAGATAAAAAAACAGAGCAAAAAACAGATCGATCTGCAAAAGCATTCCGCTGCTCCTTCATCTCTACTTCATCTCTAGACGACCCTGCAGGGGACGATCGACCGGCCATCTCCGCTGCTCGACCGGCCATAGCCGCTGCTTTGCCGTCCTTCAAAACCTCGAAACCTAAGTAAGTGAAAAATGGCAAATGTCGACCAGAAAGAAAAAAAAAATGACAAATTTTAACGCAGCCCGATAAGGCTGTTATCGGGTCGTCGCTTCTGATGTCACTTTTGATAACCGCCTCGGCCAGTTATCAAATACATACAGACTCGGCCCTAACGGGCCTCGGCCTTACGTGCCAAATACCTGGCCTCGGACGTACAGCCTCGGCCACGCATTTTTGGTTATCAGCCTTAGCTAAACCGATAACCTTACCTTCCCATTCTTTACCCCTGCTTAGATACCTATTTGATTTAATTCCCTAGCCTTGACAAGTTCTTTGTGTAAGCCTTGCCATTGCATCGTTGTTAGTGCTTCCTGTATCTTGATCACATTCTGCAGCCTGGGGCCTATGCTCAAAACCCTCTCTCTGGCAAATATATCTCTCAAGGTCAAGTTGATGTGTCTCAGTTTAGATTTATCTTAGGTTAAGCAAGCCAAGCACGAATGGAACAAAGGAGAAAAGGTGGCAAATTTCAGGCAGATTTCATGTTGATATGGCAGTAGCCCATGCTCAAAATTAAAACATTGTCTATGCTTGCTAACTGTTCCTAGGCTTTCTACCCAAAAAGCCATAAGATCACATCCAGGCTAATAATGCCTTTTAATTTCGCCTGCTTCATTTTGTTCTTCTCAAAATATTAATTATGCTTTTTTTGTCAGAGAACTTCTGCACTGGATTGTTCAGCTAATTGTAGCAGCTCTGACATCTCGACTTCTATTTTAATCGCCACAATTGTAAGATTCTTGCTATATATCCATTTATCTGATTTAACAGATGATCATTAGGTTTCTCAATTATGTCTGATTTAACAAATGATCATTAGATTCCTCAAGTAAACCTAATCCCTTTTTGTTTTAAGAGTCTATAGCAGTTGCTGGACTGCGAGTAATCGAAATTGTAATTGGAGCTCTGATATTTGAAATTGTAGGAACACTTGCTCTAAACTCATTTTCATTTCCTTCATTCGGCTATAGTTTATGTTCTGCTCTAGCAAGAGTATTTAGTTTCTGTTATGCTATAACAGGCACATTCATGCCTCACTATATTTGTAAGCTCACATTCAGTAAATGATTTCAATGACTGTTTTGGTATTTTCTATCTGTCAAATTTTACCAAGCAATTCCAGGTAGTAGCAGGTCAACTTCTGCAGGTCTTTTAAGGTCATAACTGCGAGGTATGTGGAGATCACTGCAGAACATGTTGCCTATAACTCAAAAAATCACCCATTCAAAGATAAAACAAAATATTTACGGACAAGTCATATGGCAGACGTGTAAATTCATTTAGATACATTATATTGCATTTGTTGTATGTACAATTGGCTTTGAGTGCGATGCAAGTTGGTCTTCAAACATAGTATGCAATCAATTCTATGCCCATATGGTCTTCAAACATAGTATGCAACCAATTCTATGCCCTATATTCTCTCTTTGCTAGCTATGTGGGACATATGACCAAGCTAATATTTTTGTTTTGAAGAAGCAACACAAAAACTTTTACAATGACAAGTGTGAATCTACATTGACTGTTGGTCCTCTTAATCTTCCATATGGGCACAGAAGAGGAGAAAATGGAGGGAAGAACGAGGAAACATTTGTCACATTAACATTGATATAACCATTCCGCAGCTTTCTACAAATAAGCTAATTAGTTTATCATGCCATACATACCTTATCACTGTGCCATGGCTTCACCATGTGAAGTAGATGCATATGCTCCATTAGCTATGCATTCATAGTCGTGGCATTTATTTTTGTTGCCAAGCCCTTCAGCTGAGTTGCATTTAATCCAGCGAGGGCTTTCAAGCCTGCTCTGGTCACATGTAACTGGACAAACCACTGGGTTTACTAACTCGGTAATATACTTGGAGGCTTGCTTGCCATTCTCACCGAAATTTTCTCAACTGATTACTTAAGATTGATCTATTCATTTTTCAAGTTATTTTTGAAAAATTTAGCTCAGTTCCATTTATTGCAGACAAATCTATGAATTGCTTAATTAGTTTATGGAGGTTCAAAGTTCCAGGATTGTGCATCATAGTTTTTGTATATTATCTACCCCAATGTATGATCAAATCCTTCTCATTAGGGTTTTTTTGAGATTAAAAAAGGGCCTTCAAAACATGCCAACTAAGCCAAATGAAGATAAATGAACTACCAATCAGAAATCAGAGCCTGACGGGTCCAGTCAGCAAAACTGTTATAACTAACTCACTGGATCACATTTTCTAGCATAACTGTTGATAGAAAAGTCCAAATGATCTCTCGTTTAGTGCAATAGATAGATCTCGTTGAGATCTTTCCAACCTTGGGTGCTTTGCACATATTTTAACCACTTGTGATTGTCAAAACTCCAAAAAATATGGTTTTTACCATTTTTTACTATCCTATGAGGCTAAAAGATATGCAAACCACCCAAGGTTGGAAAGATCTCAATGAGATCTATCTATTGCACCAAACAAAAGCTCATTTGGACTTTTTTATCAACACTTATGCTAGAAAATGTGATCCAGTGAGTTAGTTATAACTGTTTTGCTGACTGGATTATCAGTTCTGTTTTCTGATTGGAGTTCATATTGCTTAGTCAGCAGTTCTTAGAAGGCCCTTTTATGATCTCAAAAAATCCCTAATGGTTTGTACAATAATAGAAGATATTATATTATTTTCTTCTAGATTCTTGAAAACTTACTGTGCAAAAGAGTACTGAATAACTGTGTTTCTACAAGTCTTTCCACACATCATGTTTGGAAATTAATGCTTGCTTGCACCTTTAAAATATTTGAAATGGGTAAACGTGTCATGTATCATCCCTATGTCTGTAGACAACCATTTCTTATAAATATAGTAACAACTACAAAACTTATAAGTCTTCAAGCTTAAACACAGTTAGTTCAATTTCCACATGTCTAAAATTGAGATCCTTTCGACTTAATACAAGATTCCTTTTGCGTCAAGTCGGACAAAAGAAATGTTCGTAGTGACCTTGGCCGTCGCGATAAATTTCTTGTAATGTTTAATAATATTATAAGAGAGTGAGTGGATATGGGAAGCATATTGTGCATCAACTATAGGAACTTATACTTAGTAAATAGAGAGTTTTTTTTGCGTTTGATGCCTACATGCATCTAAAGAACATTACAACGCATGCCATATTTTTATCGTCAACAATGCACAGGGGAGAAGGTATATTGAGTTTAAAACACCAAAGGATAATTGAAAAGTATAAAATAGGATTGTTTTCTTTGTAAAGACATTTCCATCCTTGAGTTTGAGAGTCCCACTATGTTCATCTGACTACATTAGTAACACAGAATTTTATGTGCACTGTTGATTTCTATAAGAGAGTCAGTAGAAAAAATGTATAAGTAAAGACAATCAGTGATGGGACCAGTCTGGGAACACTAACTATAGCTTTTGTTACAGGTATTCATCTATATGCATGTGATGGACTTACATGCCAAATACCCTCCACAAAACTATTCAAGAACCTTGGAAAAAACCTGAAAACAATTTGATCAAAAGATCATGAATAAATGGAATAGAATAGGATAGGATAGGATAGGATAGGATAGGATAGGATAGGATAGGATAGGATAGGATAGGATAGGATAGGATAGGATAGGATAGGATAGGATAGGATAGGATAGGATAGGATAGGATAGATTTTAACGTTTACAAAGACCCAAAGGCCATAGTACAACCATTACTTCGAGGAATGAAAAACTCCTTGCCTCGAAAGGTTTTCAAAGGAAAAACCTTTGCAATACTGGATGATACTAGACATTCAGTAATAAATAAGTTTTTACAATGAATATCATGTTGACTGGGCATGCTACACCTTACCACAAAAAGCATTATTTAGGGACCATAAAACTTTCTAAAACACTACTCAACACTGGGTATTGTGTACTTTTAAAACGTCTCAATAACTAATAAGTGCTAAATTAGATGCATTCATTTTGACCTCATATAGTATTGTCTTTATCTTAACCTTGAACATTAACATGCTTTTGACTTTTATTTTGATCTTGTGAGTAAGTTTTGAGATTAAAGGAACAAGGAAACAAAACCTAAGCCAGAATACGTAGTGTAGTACTTTGGCAGTTTCTAAAAGTAAACTGGTGTAGCATGCTTATGCCGATTGCTGATGGATCAGCCATTGAAGACGCGCATCTAGAACCTCAAGTATGTATAATGCCAAGTCATGCAAAGATAGGGCTCTGAGAAGTTGTGTGAAGCGTGGAATGTAATGCTAATGTCAAATAAGGATTCTTGATCATCTCAAAAGTAGAGCATTTCAAAAGTGTATGGTTTACAGCTTTAATAACCTGTAACTGACAGGATGCACAAAATATCGCTTCTTGTGACTACTTCCATCTATATGTTTCAATCCATAGCTTGTGGAGCATTGTATGAATTGATGCAATATCTACAAGCTTTTTCTTGGACAAAGTAGCAAGTAAATAACCTTGTGATCCTTGTGCCAAAGTGGGATTTATATGTGCATAAATATAACCAGTTTTAACTTGAACCGCATGTGCATCCCACATCTTTTGAAAAGAACGACCATCTTGATAATGTTCCAAAAGCTTGGGGTCAAAACTTGCAAATGCGATTCATTGTTCCTGTTGCACAGGCCAACGTGCAAAGCAAATCATGCACTACAATGCTCTTTCCAAACCTTTTGAAATGCTGAGGAAACTTAACTATGGCAAGTGCTAGAAGAGGGTACCCATCATCATCAATGTGATGCATCTTATTTGTATAGTGAATATTGCACTTCATGGTGGCAGAATGTTGAAGAGGCCAAAAATATGAGCATTTGGCACCATAATTTCCACTCCTAGGCTGTAAGTGAGAAAGGATGTTTGGACCCGTTCCAAGCTCTCCCAAGCACTATACTAACGGCAGAGCCTCAAACTTCAGGACCATACAGTAAAACAAGCTCTATCAAAGCCCGAAACAAATGGGCTTTTCGTGACCAATCATGAATCTCTGCATGAAAACAATTTTTTTTTGCATTGCATAGAGTTCTCTCCAATGAACAGTGACATGCTTGATGATACACTAATGTTTCCAAACCGTGCTCTTACAGAATTCTATATCAATATACTTGTAGCTATCCACAACTTCAACTTTGTGGCTATCATAGCACAAAGTTGGAATAATAAAGTTTTGAAGATTAATGTGCCGGCATGTGTTCTCACAAAAAGTGTGCATTGCATAAATGTTATAGCATACCAGCATTTGTAAGTACCTTAAGCGGAAGATCATCAATATATATAAGTTGCAATAATATAGTGTTCCAATTCTGGTCCTCTACCACTATGATTGTCAAGCTATGCTTCCAATTGACCAACGTACAAGCTAAAGGGTGTAAGAGATAGACGACAACCCTTATGCACTCCAATGTTGCTATTGATTTAGGAACATAATGCTGGAAACTTAAGAAGTACCCTTTTCATAGAGCTTATAAACTATAGTTTGAAGATCTTGTGGATTCCCAAGCTCTTGCAATCTCAGCGAAGAAAGCTCCAAAGGGGTAAAAGCATGCTACGGTGTACCACTTTTGGAACCCTCAAAAGTACCTACACTGGGTACTTTTAAAACTGGTACTTTCTGTTTTTACTTTCCATTAAAATCAATCGAAATTTTTTGAATTGAGGGCCAATAACATGTCAATCTATAGTACTAATCAAAGACTAAAATAAATGAATTAACTCTCAAACTTATTGTTTATTGCGGCATTTATGCAAGTTCTCAGTACCCAGTGTTGGGTACTTTTCTGGGTAGTTTTGCACTCCCTAAAAAGTACTTTGGATGGTACACCCTAGCATGCTTTCACCCAAAGGTAATATATCAAAAGCAAAAGTGAAATTCCCAAAGCATATATAGAGGTCATGTTTCAAGCTTCGACTATGTTCACTAAGCATATAATCTATGGTAGAATGGCTTGGGCGAAAGCCTACAATGCCTGCTTTACAGCACGTAGCAATATGTTCTGCCCGTGCTGCCAACTTCTTCTCAGTAATACTGGCTAGGAGCTTGGATAAAATTGGATTGACAATGATCATGCGATAATTAGAAGGGTTTTTCCCTTGAAAACCTTTCGAGGCAGGGGTTTTTTAATCCTAGTAGTAATGATTGTACTAGCCCATTGTATGGGTCCCATGACCTATTGGTCTCCGTGGACGTTAAAACATCTATTCTATTCTATTCTATTCTTATTACATGACTTTGTGAATCAGGACGACCTTATTAATAGCTCAAGTATTGAAGCGATTCTGCCTGCAAATTTTGAAGATCGGAGACTTTATGTTGGATGAATGTCGCAGTCCTCCTAACTTTCTCCTCTGTGAATTGAAGAATATCACTTACAAAAGAAGGAACATAAACAGGAACTTCAGGATGATCATTAATTGAACCAATTGCTCATTCCATTGCTGCATAAAAATATGTCTAAGAGTAGGATGTGGTCGATACAATACTTCTCGCCAAAAAATCCAAGAATCACGTGGCAGTAGTTCAAGTATTCTCTTTTGATGCTCATCAACAAAGTGTTCTTTCGTCTTTTTAAATACAGTTATAATGCTTGGCGGCATTATGACGTGCATATGTATCATTTATCATTTGCAACCATTATTTAAGATGTTTATAGTCAGCATCAAACCATGCATTTTTAGGAAAAGATTTTCTATTAGCATGAGCAATACCAAAAGAGTTGTTATCAAGGCATGACACAATAGAAGTAAGCAAATTTCAGCAAATGCAGCATTACGCTCTTGAAGAGTTGGGTGATCCAAAGTATCAAAGTCTGTGCATTTTCAGCAGATCTAGCATAATTCAAGTGAATACAAGAGGCATAAGCATGTATATTAATTGGTTGAAGAGGGTATAAGCTGCAACCTCAATGACAAATAAGGTGGATAATGATTGAAATGTATTTCCTGATCTCTATATCTTGTTCCAATCCAGAAATTCGAAATGAAATTAAATCTTGCACTTGGGAAATAATGTAATCAAGAACACTAGTACCATCTCCCTATCTATCACGTCTATACCCTTAGAATGTGCACCTGGCTAGTGAACATACTAGTCCTAGAACATGCATGCCTCAAGTTCGAGACAGCCCATAGTCGCACTATGTATAGACATTGGTCTGCTGTAGGGTCCCCGTGGATGTTAAAATAATATTTATCTATCTATCTAAACTATTACAAATTAATCTCAAAAACTTCATACATTTGTATGAGTTCCCTTTCAAATATTGACAGGTTTTTCGGCATCAAGTGATGAGCATGGCAAAATTATATTTTTAATAGATCCATAAAAGTTCGTGCACATCCTTAAATATAAGTTGAGCAGCTTGCATTGCAACACCACCTCGACTACATCATTTTATAATAATAAATGCACATTGCAAAGAAAATCATATGACGAAGTAACTAATATGATGACATATAGCACTACCTCAGCTACAACATTTCATAATAACACACACTTTGAAGAGAAAAATCATATGACAAAGTAACTAATATGATGATATTGCGTGGCTCGTAGCACCGTCGTTGTTGTTTAAAAAGCGATGATATTAGTAGTTGTGCTGGAACGCCGCATGCGGCGTTTCCTATTCCCTTTGCAGGCACTGACTAGCAGTACGAATGCAAATTTTGAATCCAGTGGCACATCTCTACCACTTGGAACAAATTCCTATTGAAGCTTGAGACTTTTTACTTCATATGCACTCTATGTTTTTGGTGCTTCACGATTTTAGGGCCTTAGAATTGCTTTGTTCATAGTTACTGAGCTCCAATCGAATCATTCGCTAACTGCAGATCCGTTCGGTCAAATCTCAATTTGATCGTTTTGTGTCTATATTTTAATATGCTTTGAGCTCATTGCTTTACAGGAAGTAGTCTGCAATCAAGTTCAGAGCCTAGAGTTCTACTGATGGATTTGCAGCAGCATCCACAGCGACAAAACATATGCATTTTGACCTTTAGTAAAGCTGACTAATCAGAAAGTAACTGGAAGGAGGACTGATCAGGAATATTAGAATTAGAATTAATTAATATCATTCCCACTTTGAAAAGTTGATGATTTAAAGCCAGATCTGTATTTCGCTTAAGGTAAACCTTCATTACCTTTTTTATTTGTCAGATTTGACCCTAAACTTGCAAGACCCATTCATTAGCATTGGAATTCCATTTAAGACACTGTTTAGTAGAGCCATTGCTGGTTACATAGGTTTCATTTTCGTTATTCAATCTCTCCTGAATGATCAGCCTTCCTTATAAGTGCTGCTAGGACGAGAGTTGCGAAGGCAAATGGGTAGTCCAAGTTTGGTACTTTCTTTTCTGCTAGAGTATGATTATCCCCTAATATGCCCATTCAGATAGTCCTCAAAACTAGACAAAAAATTGCCTTTCCTTAGCTTTTGTGGCCTTTGTTAACATGCTTAGATTTTATAGGATGCTCTCTTTCTTCTATCAGGTTGTTTGGAGCTCTGATCTTACATGAAAAATGTTGGTAATTAGAAATGTGTTATTTACTCTCCTTTTTTTAAAGTGTATTCTTCCGACATGCAGATCCCACAAGGCAAAGTCTGTGCTATAGTTTGAAGCATCAACCATATTACTTGTAAGTCATACAATATATTGTTGCTTTCATTTGTTAAGGTTCTAAATTTGAAATTGTGACTTGGAGTTTTCGAACCCTCTATATATTTTAGAGGGGCATTGATTGGATTCATGTTATCAAAGTGCTGACCATGAATTATTGTCCATTAGTGGAAGAAATATTATGCTTTTAAATGTGGAAGAAAGCCTCATATCTAGAAATTGACAAAAAGAAAAATACCTCAACAACTATTTTTGTCTGCAAAGGAAAAAAATATGATTCTGTAATTCACTGATATGCTTATGTATTCTACACGAGGTGCACCATGGACTACCACAGTCGTCGGCCAAACTATTTTTGTTTGCAAAGGAAAAAATTATGATTTTGTAATTCACTGATATGCTTATGTATTCTACATGAAGTGCACCCTGAACTACCGCAGTCGTCAGATTCGTTGATCCTACGGCCCAGATCGTATGTTGGGGCCCCTGGGCACCTCTCGTTTTGCTTATAGTCATTTACGATTGGAGACGCCTATGATTTTTAAATATCAAATACGATTTTGCCTAAGGTTTTGAGGGAATATCGAACCTCTATACGACTTTGCCTAAGATTTTAGAATAGGAAATACGGGAGCTCGAATCTCTACCAAAATAATTTAATGTCCTAATTAAGACTACTTTAACCAATATACCCAGTGAGCTAATGCGATTATTTTTTTTATCATGAATCTATGTTTTTTTTTATAACAACTTATTCGATTGTTTTAGGGATATATGGTCTATGGTTTAACACTGGACCCCCCCTGCTATTTTGCTACATATTCTAAATGAAGTGCACCCTGGACTACCACACTCGTCAGATTCGTCGATTCTACGACCCAGATCGTATGTTGGGGCCCCTGGGCACCTCTCCTTTCGCTTATAGTCATTTATGTTAAATATGAAATACGATTTCGCCTAAGGTTTTGAGGGAATATCGAACCTCTATACGACTTTGCCTAAGATTTTAGAATAAGAAATACGGGAGTTCGAAACTCTACCAAAATAATTCAATGTCCTAATTAAAACTACTTTAACCAATATACCCAGTGAGCTAATGCGATTATTTTTAGCACGCCAATCTAACCAAGCCTACAACCTGTCTTACAATTCTAGCCTATCCACGTAGCACTTCCACCTCAGCAAAAACTGGTGTGGCATTAGCTTTCACCGTTAGATCTTTTTTTCTAGATCTAGGGCCAGCAAAATTAGATAATAGGCCAAAAATAGCCACGGGGATGGAGGAGATCACGGAATAACTTCTCGTTGCGTCGATTCCCTACCCCTTCTTTCAATTTCTCCTTAGGTGCTTCCCCTTCCCTCTAGCTTTTCATTTTTCCTTCTCTTTATTTTCTCGAGACCCGGGACGTTTGCCTTCAGGTAGCTTGCCTCGCCCTATCGCTGGACCTAGGCCTAATCAGAGGCAATAATCTTTCTGTTTATTTTTATTGTTTTGAGCTAGAGTTTGTATTTGATACGTATCCTCTTTTTACTACGATCATGAATTCAATGCTTTCTGAAGAAAATTCAACTCTGGCAGGCCCACCATATTCCCTATTTGCAAGCATCTTCATGCCCTGGCATGATTCTGTGGCCCCTTTTTCTTTGACCTCATGTGACCCATGTTCAGACGCATGTGATTGTGGCATGTATTATGTAGAAGCCACAAGATCAGATTTTTCTTTGCAGTTTAGTATCTTGAAGGACATTCTAAAACAATTCTGCTTTTACTAGATGATACAATACTTTGCAGACCGAAGATTTCTAAGGAGACACTTGAACGGAACCATGTGATGCAGTTGGTAAGACGAGACTAGGTGAGTATAGATGGCAGAGGTCAATCTCTCTATATTATTGCGTGGTTTACGCGCTGATTATTTATTCCATGCTTTACGTGCTGACTGCTGATTGTTTCTCAATAGGTTGTACTGGCATTCACTTATTGGCAAGGCGATGAGCTAGTTAACTGCAAGTTTAGGACTTCTGTTAAGAAGTTTTGGCAGGTGAAATGTTGGGAACAAGCTTTATGTATGAACAAGCATGTCAATTTATTTACTAAAAATGCTTATGCAGGTAACAAATCCCCTAAGGTGTTTTATGGTCTGAATGATATTAAAGGCTTTACAGAAGTTGTCATTTAAGGACATATTCCACTTCATTTGACTATACAGTGGTCTTCTTGTCATTTGTTTTTTCCTTTGAATATGTGATACTATACAGTGCTCTAAGAAAGGGTTATATACATTCCATGCTTTGTATTCGGAATATGCAGTAAATTATGATGAAAAATAGAGTATAGTAGGATAGTTGGAGTAGATAACTTGGCTTTAGATCTATATTGATTAGCATATTGGATTATGTTGTGGCGTTTTTTATGGATTATAACTGGGCAAAGGTGTTAGAGATGGGCAAACATATCCATGTGAAGCTTATTCAAAGTCCAGAGCAGATGAATGTCTTTGTGAGAAGTAACCTTGTTGCCTTATATTTGAAATGCGGAACCATTGAAGACGTCCGTCAAGTGTTTGACGGTCTGCATCAGCACAACATAATCTCTTACATGCTTATGATCTCAGGCTATGTTGATCTTAACTCAAGAATAGGTAAGTATTTTTAAGATCTAATCTCGTACTTCTAACAGCCTGTTTTGTTGCAGATTTTAGGAACATGCTCGAACATAATCCAGTGGAGTGACGATTTCTCTAAGTTTATGGCAATCTTAACTCAAGAATAGGTAAATATTTTTAAGATTTACTGCTTTTCAATGTTTTACCAAACATCTCATTCCAGATCTATCATGGTCGTTTATGCTTGACCTTTGCCCTTTGGCACTTTTCTGTACCTTAAAAATAGTCTTGTGCTTTGGGACATAGGACTGACACTCTCCTCCATCAAAGAACACTCAGAGGAGAGAAAAATTGGTGACGTTTTTGGAGGAGGAAGATTTGCAAGATTGACAGCATCATCCTGGCGACTGTGGGGTTGGCTTGATTATGGTACTTAGCAACCAGTTTCTATCGCTGTTAAATCATGTTCTCACTATGTTCCACATTTAAGTTAAGGTCATATCTTTGGTTTGGATCTGCATCTCCTGCTTTAATATCTTTAATAATACGTGCATGTAGTTGCGGCAGAAAAGCTTTACAAAAATCCCAGGACGTTTATAGCTTTCTTATATGCCAATATGTCACAGGGCGTTTATAGATAAATTGCTATATGCACTGAAAGCAAGTCTATTCCTTGTGCCATTAGATCTTATGCCACCGGAATTTGAAAACTGTTATGTTTCTATTTACAATCTTGTGGTAAATGAAACATTTTATTCAGAGCTTGGAAATGCTATAAGTTTGTTGAAGAGCATCGCTAATGTCTCTGTTAGAAATGAATGATTGCTATTCATAGTGGCACCGATGTTCACTGTAGAAGCTTTCAAAAGCGGGCACGATACCAATGGCTTAGACCTTCTTAAATGGTTAAGTTTAAATTTGTCATCAATCTGTTGGAGCTCTTTCGGCTCTATGCTTTTAGATCATATGTGTAAACAATGCATTAACGTGCATCCTTAGATTTGATGGCATATTAATTGTCATTGCATAGAAAACCTCATGCTAATAGCAGCTGTCTTTCCTTTCTCATGGGGCCTGTAGTCATGATGGTTACTCCTAGATCAAGCAACATATCAAGTATAGTCATGAATGTTTGTTATCTATAAGTTGAATAACTGGGCCAGGAAGAATATTGTACACGAAACACAACATCAAGGCCAATTCAACCCATTTCATCTTGTACACTTCGGCCTGATGCAATCACTAAAGATACAAAATTTTCAACACTTTCTGCAGATATATCTTGAAGGGAAATATGGGTTATGAATGAGAGAGCAAGTTGTACATCAATTGATTACTGTCTTTGCAAAGTTTATTATGTCTCTGCAATGCCATTGCATGTGTGCATTCTTTTTTCTTCCTAATAGTTGCAAACAAAGCTCTAGTAGTATGCCCTATGGTCCTATTGTTTGGGATAAAAAGTTACAATGGTAGCTCCAAAACTATCCATTGGGGAAGCTTGTAAGCTATTCATAGAAATATGACAGTATAGTATTACACAAAAGTAGTCACATATATGAATATTTTGAGTATTATGGTAAATGCCTAGCACAAATATTTATAATTGCATGATTCATCTACATGACATTGTAATGGTTCGACAGAGGAATTGTGCATTTTGAAAGTTGTCATTTGGCGCATAGGTTTCATTGTTGTGTCTTTTTCCTTCCTCCTTGCTGATTACTTCATTGAAAACTTTGCTTAAATTAAATTGGATCAACTGAGTCATTGGTTGTATGTGCAATACGGAGGCTTCCTTATCAGCAGAGGAAAGAGAACGGAAGGTGACACAGGCAATACTTTGTGTCAAGTTCGTCCAACAACTACATTTGGCCTAAAGATTGAATGAGTATATCTTTTGAGTTTGGGTTTTGGTCCTGCTAGAACATTTTGTAGAAACAAGCAAAGTAAACAAGGTGGTCTCTTGGCCTCCTTTTTGGAAAAGCATATCCAAGAGGCAGATGTTGTGTGATGTTATGCTTGTTTCCATAAGTTGGAACTTTCCCTGTTACCTCTGCCAGAGGTCCATATAAGCGGTGCAAGGGGTATATTCTCAGAAAAGTACAATGCCAACCTTCTTCAGCCTTTGATCCACATGAGACATAGCACGTATCTGTGCATGCAGCCTCATTCTTATTAGCTAGATGGTTATGAGAAAGCCACACAGTTTCCAAAGATGTCTATGCAGAAGGGTCTGAAGCCCATGCTGAAATAGGCCTTAGACATTAATACTTAAAATTGAATTTAAATGTGGCTTAAGCATCTTATCAAGAGCGCATTCAAGGCCTCTAGTAAAGGAGCATGTTCTTGTTTGATAAGAATCTTTGGCTATCCAGTCTTGTGACATTTTATTTCAGCAACATGTATGCAGCAAAAGCTAAATTTCTTCACCATGAGTAAAACGCCTAATTAAGTATTTGGCTTGGTTTGAGTTACATTTAATGGTACCTAAATACCTGATTACTATGGACGTCTTGAATTTCACTTGAGTTTGTTGGTTGATTTGAGGTTTGTATAGACATAGTTCACATTGCATACAATGGTAATTGAGAGATAGTTTTCACATTTCAATGGTGTTGATGAGCTAGAGAATCAAAATTTGAACATCTATAATAATTTTAGAAAGATGCTATTGGAATATTCTCATTAGATACTTGATTAAAAAAGGCACATGGTGTAAGAATAATAATTTGCCTTAGGGATCCTAGGGTGTTGCTTTCACAAATCTTTTTCAAAAACGTAGCCAAAATCTTTGATTCTTAAGGAAATATGATGCATTTATTTTGATTTCAACCTCTATATTCTTAAATCCATTTCAATGAACATTTTGAAAGAACTATTATGTTTGGGCCTTTGGCCAAAGGAGCCTGTATTTGCGGGACCTCCATATGCATTGACATCTATGACAAGCTCATGTTCAGTAACAGGTTTGAGGATAGGGCAACGATCAATACCATTAAATGATATATCTGCAGATGTTCATGCTAACAATAGTGTTCAAGTGAACAAGCTTGTGCCCAAGTTTGCTGCACTTCCTGTTCAAAGAGGACTTCAGGTTTATGGTTCACATAGAATACTAAGATATGTTTATTCGAGTGTGGCCTTTCAAGATGATCAGAAATAAAGGAGTATGGCAATCTCACGGCATCTGTTCTTTTGCTTGCTTCGATACTTTCTAGAAAGCATGTTGTATGATGCCCTTTTCTAATTGGGTAATATATTCTTTACTTGACTAAAGCCAAAAAATTTCATAACCTTGCATAAGGATGTAAAGAAACCTCTAAAAGGTGGCTTGATAATAGTCTAAACCCACTCTAGAACATTGTTTCCCTCAAGAAAGTATACACAAGGATTCAAAAGTCAAATGACTTATCATGCACATAAAAATAACAAATAACATTTTCTACAGAAAATGCCGAGGTAGATTCAATGCAAAAACATTCTAAGCATGGATGGAGGACATTTAGAAGGCAGATTCACTCAATGTTACATTCTAGCTAATGTATAAGCTGCCTAATTTATAAAGTGCATGATATAAGCTTGTTTGACAAATAACAGTATGCTGCACTGTAAGAAATTAGTAGAGGCTGATAGCATTGTAAGAATTGACAAATTTCATATGGATATTTGACCTTCTCTACTACTATTGCCCTTTGATGGAATGCCTGCCTTAATAGCTACCATAGTGGACCATAGTGGTTTTCATTGTTTTGATCCAGTTTTTAACATATAAGGGCTAGTTTGAATTCACTAATCCAACCTATTCAAATGCAAAACTGAATCCAAGCCTAAAACTGCCCAAGCCTCCTGTTGCGCCTTTTTGTTCAAATATGTTCAAATCTTGTGAAAAAGGCACATAGGAGCTTCATTCGGCGGGATCACAATGATGATTGCGACATAGAATCACAAATAGAAATCGGAGCTGGAGGCTCCTAGTCTTCGTATTGGATGCTTCATAGAATGGGATAATAGCTCTTCCCTCTAAGTCAGATTTTGCTTGTATTCATGCTATTGTGTCCTACTTCCACTTCTGTTTTATCATATTGTTTTTAAGGCTTTAGGTACGTACTGATTCTTCTAGCATATAGCAATGGTGACTAAATTTCATCTTCTCAGAGCATTCAACTCTATCTTCTCATATTTGTATTTTACTTGCAATGATTGCTCCATCCGTTGTTTAATACATCTGTAGTTATTCTGGTCAACAAGCAAGTGGAACTTAGGATCCTATATTCTGTGTTGTTTTTTCTGAAGAATGTAGAGACTAGTTATGTAGCACGTTTAATTCTAGCATCATAGATGAGCTACAATGATACCATGCAGTTCCCTTGAACAATTATGTTCAAATACTACATACAAATACCATTATATTTTGCTTCCTATTATCAGCGATTTCTGCTATTTCTTCATGGATTTTGCTTCTTTGCGAACGTAGTTTCACAACAGCACATTGATAAATCACACCTCTGCCTAGGAGTCACCAGTGGGATCACAAAAGGTGGAGACTCCTAATTTCAGAGGTGGTGTTTGCTGATTTTAGAACTAGAACCCACGCTAGGACCATACCAAGCTAATTGACAAGTTGTGTTGTTCTTTCTATTAAAGCACATAGAATTTTTTAATAGCACATGTAGAGTAAATACTTGCTCTTTCTCTATGGAATTAACGATCGGTATGATACTCTATGATGATTAATATATTTCTGTTGTTTCTTGACTTGTAGTGTAGAAGTTGCAGAGACACATCTATTTCTCAAAACGGAACAAAAGACCCTGCATTAATCGGTACTAGGCCAGCCAAAGTTGATGATGTTAACAACGATCTCAAAACTTTTATCCTTACCTTCTTTGCAAGCTGCAGCAAAACTCTCTTGCGTTCTGTTTCAAGCAAGTGATGGACGTGGATGTATTTGCGAGCAATCAGCAGGGTTGTTTAGGGACAGAGTTGCAATCACTTACATGGAGGTGCGACCACACAAGTGAGGATATTAACACCGGGCTTCCTCCCCTTGGCTGTACATGTTTTTTTGCAAAACCACAGTAGCAATCGACATAGTTGTTTAGGAACTTCATGATATAAGGTGCACGTCATCCGTCCGACTATATTTGAGTCCATGTTAGGCCAATTCATGTTAACATGTGTATATCACTCTCTTGCGTTCTGTTCCAAGCAAATGATGGACGTGGATGTATTTGCGAGCAATCAGCAGGGTTGTTTAGAGACAGAGTTGCAATCACCTACATGGAGTTGCGACCACCCAAGTGAGGATATTCACACCGGGCTTCCTCCCCTTGGCTGTACATGTTTTTTTGCGAAACCACAGTAGCAATCAACAAAGTTGTTTAGGAACTTCATGACATAAGGTGCACGTTATCCGTCCGAATATAGCACAGAGGCAGGGCCCACTATGTTCATCAGTCTGACACTTCTAGCTATGTTTATTGTGCTAACATCAGATGGAAAGCTACAGAATCTCTCATTTCTCTTCTATTCTTCGCATATAATGAGGAACAATGTAGACAATGGAGCTTTGTTCTCCATCTTCGCCCAATTGAGTTAGCCTTGGCCTATGGAAATACCTTTGCAGAAGCTAGCGAGAATTCCATCCCCCATTGCAAGTATCAAAAATCACAGATTAGATGCAACCTATAACCGCATTGCAAGTATCAAAATTCACAGATTAGATGCAGCCGATAGAGTCTTTCTCATGAATGTTTTGCAGGTCATGATTTCTGGCAGGTCATTTTTCTCATTTTTTTTTTTTTTATCAAGAGTGAGATTTCTTTTGGAAGTGTTTTGTATGTTTCTTGATTCGCGAATCATTCCATGAAGGCGATATATAAGCTTTTGTCCTTTTCACAATCAATGTGTTAAACCAATTAAGTAGATGCTCCATTTCTTTTGTTGTTAAAAAGCAAAGCTATTGTTCGTTGGCTGGATGCTTGAAAAATGTCTATCTTCCACATAATTGCCACATTTTGAATGGAACTATTCTAGATATATGTGATATGAATTAGTTATTTGCATGCCCCCTTTTTATATACCCCCCAATCGTGGGCCCATTGATAGATCATAATCTTTGCGCCCGGGGTGTCTAGCACAATGCCCCCCACGAGCATGTGAATGATATGCACGAGGTGATAGCAGGGGTACATGGATCCCGCATCTTGGGCCCCACCATGTGAATGATATGCCTAAAGATGATGGCAACAGACGAGGATCCACACATACTTTGCACGAGGATGCATACTTGAACCTCACGTATTGTGGGTATTCGGGGAGGCGGGTGATTCTCTTGCTACGGATGAAGCCGCGGTTTTTGACCCGGTGATGCATATCCAAGCACATGGTATTGTCTCGGCCCCGGAGTCGGCCGTCCTCGTCACCTCTTGAGTGCGCTTTCAAGATGCTCTTTCGATTGCACATCTGCGACATGGCAACCATTTGAAAGGAACCACCTTCAGTCGGGAAGACTTGACTCGCCCGACTCGTAGGCGGAAAGAAGAGTTATGTCGTGTCGCGAGAGGCTTCGCCTCTGCCGGAAGTTTGTTTATAGGGGAGGTCAAGCTATCATTGAGATTAGTGGCCATCGATCCATGGGCACTTCTTTGTATAGCTCTGTATTTCTTTTGTTTCGTTCGGGTTTGGTTATTTCTGTGTTGAAACGGGGCTTGGACCCCATGTTCTACTTTTTTGGGCTTCGGCCCTCTGATCTGTTAGGGCTTATGCCCCCTTTGTTTGTTCTGGTCCCATAACCCGATTGGGTTACGTGGACGTTAAAATTTTCTTCCTTCCTTCCTTCCTTCCTCTATATTGTAATAAATAATACCCCCCTTTTATATACAAACAAATGATTTTTTTTTTTTAATGAAGCAGACATACTATAACGAGTTGTCAGAAAATATAAGAACATGAGTTCTTGAAGAGATTTTGTTCTTAGATTCAAAGAAATCATATCACCTTTTTCAGCATTATAGCTTAAATTAAGGTTCAGTGCTTGCTGGAAAAACCCAAGGATTTATTGCACAGAAGTGGATTTTTGTCTACGATTTTGTGTTTAGCACTGGCTTTTGGCGGATATGGTGGATATCTCATGCGGCCCCGGATTTAGCCCCCTTAAGCCCTTGCACAATCAGGTTTTGTCTCCTTAGCATTTAAGGTTTCCCCCTTTAGCACCTGCCGAACCAAGTTTTGCCCAAACCAGCCGGGAGCTTACAGGATATCCTCAACGAAGCTCCGCCATAGCTTTCCAAGAAGATTTATTGAGAAGCTCCAAGTGGTACAACGGGATAAGCAGCCCAAAAATGTGTACTAAATTTCAAAATTAGTACATGTACGTGTAGAAAAAGTGGGGTATAGAAAAGCCATTCAAAATTCAAACATGGGCATCGACTTCTCATCAGCGTTTTCTCCTCTCTCAGCAGTTCCCTTGACTCTCTTTCTTTGATACCAGGCAGGGGAGGGGCTTCTTCCTGCTTGGTTTGCCAATTTGGCGTCTCTTTCCATGTTGTGACATGCTCTTCCCCGATCTTGTCCTTTTTTTGACCATCTTTCAACCTTCGACCTCGATCCCATTTTGATAAGGAAGTTCTCTTTTTGTCGGGAGCTTTTGTCTGTTTTCATGCAAGCCCTTATTCGAGAATGCCATCGATCCGAGCCATCGGATCGGAATTCTTGAATGGGCGAGCATGTATGTCTCCCATGCATGCATTGCATGCATTTTCTGGGGCTCTGGTTCGTTTGGGGATCGCTATTTCTTGCAGGTTCTTCATCAACTTCTCATCGGCGTTTTCTCCTCTCTTAGCAGTTCCCTTGACTCCCACCCACCCTCCCTTCATGTGTATATTATTATAAACGCTGTTTTTTGTCGGGTGGCACATGTGACCAGCCCCTCGCTCTTTCGAGGTGTAAATGTTGCTTTTTGTCGCGTGGCACGCGTGACCAGCCCCTCGCTTTTCGAGGTTTTTTCTCTCTTGGTTTTTTGTTGGTGATTTGTGGGTCCAGGGGTGATGCACGACTTCGGTATTCTCTGTGGAGCGTGGGTTTTTTTTTGTGGGAACATTTAGCAGCCTTGCATTGTCCAAGCCCCTTGCCAAGATTTTATCGCTAGGGTTTTTTTCTCGAAAACCCGAAAGGGTGGGGTTTTTTTAATCCCGGCAATAAACTCTCGGCAGGTACACTAGCCAACATCTGTAGCACACAATTTTATTTGGGGTCCAGGTGTTATAACTGGATATTCCCTATGTTTTTCATTTTTTGGGTGGCCTGCGATGCGCAGTTAGCCACTGCATACCATTGTAGAAAAACTGCTGAGATGAATGAAAAGCCTAGCTATGTGAGAAATATGGATTCATGATCTAATTTATAGTAGTTGAAGATCTAATGCTAGGTGGAGACATTATATCTATGGTTTTCAACCATTAGAATGACATTGTGAACCTAGGGTCATTTGTTCAATGGTTATATTGAACAGAAATATCGAAGACAATATATAGAAACAACGAACTCGGTCAACTTGGATTACAACAGGTGGTCTTCATTCCAGATGGGATAATCCCAAGCCGACTCCGGTCGGTTAGGATAGACCCTATAAATTAAGATTAAATTGAAGTTCCGGTGGGGTGATCGGTGGATCGTCTTGAGGAGAATAGCCAATATCAAATATATGTTATTTGCATTGTGACTATTTGGTGTATAGCGAAGTGAATGTAATATTGATTGAGATCGAAAATGGAAGTTACCATTGAAATGGTTTAAAATGGTTTTTGCTTAAATATGCATCTTTGTTAAGTGCATTAATAAGTTGGTTGCCTAATGATTTGCTAGATGTGTTGATCAAGCAATCGATTACTAATATTCTTACTTGAATTCTCACATTGGTATCAGAGCCAATGGCAACCAGACTTGGATCATCCTTGCTTAATGGTGTGGAAACCTTTCAAGGAGAAGCTGGCTTCCAGGCTTGGAAGGAAAGAATGAAGGATGTTCTTCAAGCTGAAGATCTGTGGGATCTAATTGAAGGGGATAGTGTTGATGCAGGTGAAAGCAGTACCAGTAATGCTGGGACAAGTGGAGCAAGTGAAGCTTCAATCAATACTGGTGGAGGCGGAAGTAATACAAAGAGGTCACAGCAGGCAAGATGCATAATTGCAAGTAAGCTGAGTTCAAGCATAATGTTTAAGCTCAAGAACAAAGCACCAAAGGAAATGTGGGAATTTCTGGTTAAACATTATGAAGTTAAGAATTCTTCACAAATAGAAATGCTTGATAGACAGTTAAGGAAATTAAAATTCAAGGATGATGACAACCTCACTCAGTTCTTTCAGAAATATGATAATATTGTCACTGATCTAGAGGCTGCAGGAGTACCAATCACTAAAGATTTTCATGTGCTGGCCTTATCAAGAGCTTTTTCAGAATATGAGCAGTTGTCTACTCTTGTTAGAAGTGTAGCCAGAAACAGGGAACGAGCTGAGATAATGATCAGGACTGAAATAGAGCAAAGGAAAATCATTAAGGGGGAAGAAGATGAGAATGCTGAAATTCTGTATACAGGAAGAAAAAGAGGCCAGTTTTTTAAGGATAAAAGTAAGATTGGACCATGTTTTAACTGCAAGGCATATTGGCATTTGAAACACAACTGTCCAAAGATCAAAGAAAAGGAAAATAGGTGTTATAACCGTGAGGGCTTTGGTCATATAGCATCTGCATGTCCCAGTCCAAAAGGAGCTGGAAGAAACAAAGGAAATAACTATGCTGGCAAAGGAAAAGGAACCTATTTCAAAGGGAAAAATGAAAGGGCAGCAAGTGTGAATCTTACACAAGAGAAAACACTTGAAGAAGAAGATTCTGATGCTGAGGTAATGACTAATGCTATTTGCTCAATTTCTGAAAGAAAAGCTAACAAAAATGACAATATACTTGTGTTAGATAGTGGAGCAGAGAGATCAGTAGTTAAAACTACTGATGCTCTTAAGGAAAGGAGGAAAAGAAGTGGAGTCTTCGTACAAATGGGAGATGGAGAATTACAACAAGTGGAAGAATCTGGAATCTTAGAAGTTTTTGATTTGAATGGGCAAATTGTTAGCTTGAGTGATGTTTTGTATGTTCCAAATCTTGTGAGGAACTTAATTTCTATCAGCCAGCTTGTAGATATGGGCTACAGAGTTTGTTTTGACAAACTGACATGTAAAATTTATATGGATAATGAATTGAGATTTATTGCAAAAAGATTTGGCAACTTATTTGGTTTTCATAATCAGTCTATAAGTGGAAGCATTAACTCAATTCAGTTTCCTACATTAAAGTTGTGGCATGAAAGGCTGGGCTATACACATCTTGAAAATATAAAAATACTCGCAAAAAGAGGGCTCATAATTACAGCAGAAAATGATGACTTTGTATGTCATGGATGTATGCTGGGAAAAAGTGCAAGACTCCCATTTAAAAGAACCACTGACAGGGCTGGAGATTTACTTGAGCTGGTGCATAGTGATTTGTGTGGACCTCTTAACATTAGAAGCATGCAAGGGCGAAAATATTTTATCACCTTCATAGATGATCACTCAAGGAGAACTAAATGTTATTTCCTTAGAACAAAAGATCAAGCATATAAGGCATTCAGAATATTTGAAGTTGAGGCTGAAAGAGACACAGGTAAGAAGATCAAATGCCTTAGATCAGATCGAGGTGGAGAGTTTGTTAATGATGTGTTTAAGAATTATTGCAAAGAACAAGGCATTAAGAGGCAAGTTACTTGCAGCCATACCCCTCAGCAAAATGGTGTTGCTGAGAGGAAAAAATAGGTCAATCTTGGATGGAGTCAGATCAATGCTTAAGCATTGTGGTTTGCCAAATTATTTGTGGGAGGAGGCTGTTAGAACAGTAATTTTGAACAAAGTTGCGTATTAAACGGGAGCAAAAGGAATATTCCTCAAAGATTCCCTTTTTTTTTTTTTACAAAAAAGGGGGTAAAACGAGGTTAAAAAAAAAAAGATGCATGAAATTCTATTTTGACCCCCAAATGACTAATTTTTTTTTGCAACGAAAGAATTGACTTTTTTAAAGTGTCACTTTTCTTAGCAAATAGAATGTTCTTAAAGTACGTTTTAAGAGAGAAACTCTAATTTCAGAGGATAAAATATTTAACAAAAAATTGAAGTAAGTGCAGAATGAACTGGCTGTAGTATTCTCAAAATTTGAAGATAGAATCTTCATATTCACATACAAAATTCTGATCTTTTTCTAAGACTTCGGTTATGTGCAAAAGTGTGAGGAGTGATGAGAGAGGGATCGGGGCGTCTTCATATTCATTTATGCCATCGTCATCACCTTCACTTCTTTCTTTGTCACACTTTCGAGGAAGTGCTTGAGTTATCTTCCTCATCACTATCAACAGACGGTGAAGCATTGTCACCACCTTCTTCATCATCTTCTTCGTAATTACAAGCTTTTTTTAAGCAAATTGATAGTCTCTGGCGTGAGACGATTGTCGATTTCAATTTAAAATCATAGCACAATATAGTCCGTCATTAAGGTTCACTTCGTCCCTACAACCCACCTTCTTGGACTTTCTCCCTTTTCCTTGGCTTCTCATTTCTAACTCATATCTATCTTCAAAAGCATTTTTTTCGGCGTGTTGCAAGCCAATGAATCTTGAGTTTAGTGACTAAGCCTTCCTCCTTGTGTGTCAAGCACTTTTGCTATCGAGCGATCGACCTTTGTCATCCTCCTCGGTCGGAAGAGCAATTAGCATACCTTTGGTAATTTACGTGATATTACCTTGAGGCTCATTCCTGCGTCTTGGTCCGAGATACATGACTCGGTCCTCCTCGTCTTCATCTGCGAGGTGCAAATGTAGCCTTCGCTTGGACCCGCTTGGTGCTTTGGGGTTGATGGAAGGTGTTAGGCCATTGAAATGGTTCTTGCAACCTGTCTTAGAGCTATATTTTGTACAACAATTTTCGTTCGAGAAAGAAATTACTCCACCATATCCGATCTTCTTCTAAGAAGTACTTAAAGCTGAGGAAATTCCATTTTCAATGGCTTTTAAGGATGACTGGGGTACTTTTCTTCCGCTTGGACTCCTTAGGATTTTTGAGAGGAAGTTGCTCAAAGACGTTCTATGAAGGAAGTGTCCGGAATATGTTTAAGGAAGCGTAATCCCTACGGTGGACTCCAGTCCTTAGTTGTGGTATACTTCTTCCCCCAGAAGAAGCTTTGGCCATCCTTCAAGTAGAACTTGATATGATGTTGAAAGGTGAGATCATTCAACTTGTTCACGGCTTGTTCTCTCTGTTTGAACGTTGAGAGAAAACAAACTCTTTGAAATCAGCGGCCTCTCTTTAAGAAGATCGACCAACTTTGGAGTAGGAGTGTAAGAATCTTCAATAATTCGAACTAAAGAAGGAAGGCGAAAAGCCTTCTTCCTTCTAAGGCGCATGAAAATCTTTGAACATTTGGTCAATCCGATCATGAGTGTGGCCTACAAGTAAGAAACCGAGCTTCACTTTTCTAAAGATCCCTAGCTCCACTAACATGCATGTAAAGACGCAAAGAGTGTTTGATTCTTGTTCTCCCTTGTAGTATTGTCAAGTTGCAGATAAAGCACTCGGTGGTAATTGCTCTTGCTCATACATGGGACCTTGTTAAGAATTGTAATTGTGAGGTTCGGGTCACCATGCAAGTTTGGATACGTCAAAAATACTTTGCACCTTAGACTTCCTTTGAAGACCATAGCTCCTACAAGGTGGGCCTTAACAAAACATTCCTCTGGCACATCTTTAGGAATGTTCAAGAAATGTGGTAGAGTTGTTTTTTTTTTGTCCATTCCATCAATCACAATAGACATGTATTGCAGTGGACGTTCAAGAGCTTTTTTTCTATGCTTGGCAAGCTTTCTTCTCTCTGCTGCTTGTTGTTCACGATGTCTGGCAAGGTTCTATTGCACAATATCTGTAGAAGAAATCAGGTCAAAGCATTTTCTCTGAAACAAGTGAGAGATTGGAGAACATAAACTTACTTCTTTCGACCTCTGTCTTTGCAGTTTCTCGTTGACTCTTTAATTCTGCAGACACCTCGAGCAAAAGCAGGACATTCTATGTTTTCTAGGAATTTTCACAAGACCGAATTCACTTTTCCACGGTCACGGTGAAGTGTGAGTAAGAGATGTCTTTGAAAGGTGAGTGCAAGTCTCTTTGTACTCATTAAAACATCTTTTTTGGTGATGTTATCGGTTAAATGATACATGTTCTTTGTTAGGTAGCTTCTCACATGTTTCTCTAAAATATTTCTCTATCCATGACACGGCAAAGAAAGGGCATGCATGGTTACAACTCTTCTTGGTCCACAATGATCATCGATTCTTTGGATTTTTGTCAGATCTTTTGTGTATTCTAGACATTACGGTGGACCCTAAACGGTGGACAACCATAAAACATTTCGGCAAACTTCTTGGACGGTTAATGTAGTGCAAGAAGGTGTTGCGGTTTGGTCTTACATGATAAGCTAAGTAGGCATTACGTGCGCCAATGTCATGGAACTGTAGTTGTCTCTAGCGCTTTCGTAATTTAGCCATGTTAAATCTGTTGATGCAACCCAATGAGCAGCATTTAGTTCTCAAAAGTCTCCTCATTTTGTGTTCATCCATAAGATTTCTTCTTCTTCTGAGGAGGAGCAAGCCCTCAAACCAAAATCCACCTTGAATTTCTTTGAAGATTGGGTGGAGAACATGTAATCTCTTTGTTCCTCGTTGGTGTCTTCATCTTCCGATGAAACTTCTACTCTGGGGGTGACTTCCTCTGTCCGAGTGGTGTGCTTGTAGAGAGGAAAATGCAGACCACGGAAGTTGTTTCAGGAATAGGGGGGGTACAGTGTTAAAGGATAGTGATGGCCCATAAGAGGTTGTGGCATCATTTGTTCTTGTACCATCTTGAAAAGAAGTTCTTGCAAACATCTCCTTTAGAGCGGATTTGGAATTCTGCAAATCCATGTGTCACAACCGTTGTTGTGTGAAGAGGAGTGCATCTTTGGAGCGTCGTCCTCATTTGTAGTGAAGTCCGGTGAGAGAAATTGTAGTGAATCTCACGGTCTTACGTGTTTTCTGTGTTCCTTGTATGTTTGCAACGAAGGGGGCTTAAACTACAAAGGGGGGAGGGGGTAGCTTGTTCTTGAGCACCCTGTTGACCGGGTTTTTGGCACCCGGTCAACATGAAAAAAAGAGAAAAGAAAGAGAACCATTGGAAGGGGGGGTCGATTATAAAGCCCAAATGTTGTAAAGGTCTAAGGCACCAAAAAATAAAAAAGGGCCTAGATCTAGTTGTTTAAATTTAAGGGCTTCTAAGATTCTTAATGGTTGAAGAGGGGTACATTATCTAAGGCCAAGATGAAGAGGCAAGATCAAAGGTGGAGATTAAAAAAGACAAAAATTAAAGGTTGAGATAAAGAGGCAAGATCAAGGGTGGAGATGAAGGGGTCGAAATTAAAGGTTGAGATGAAGAGGCAAGATCAAAGGTGGAGATTAAGAGGCAAGAATGAAAGGTTAAGATGAAAAGTAATGTTTATAAAAGGTTCTTGAGGAGCACGAGCTCCTCCTCTCCCCCTGATCCACGATTCTTGAGAGGGTTCAGAGACCTCTCTTGATCATGGATTCAGAGGCCCTCCATGTTTCAGAGGCATGGAGGGCTATTTACATTGTATTTCCTTCTTTTGTTCTTATAGATTGAAGATTATTTTGGGCCCAAGATTTTTCTCTATTTCTTGCCTCTGTCCAATCCATTCTAATCCATTCTGTTTTGCATTGTAGCAGCCCTCTCATTCTTTCTCTTGCAGCATCAAAATTTGATCTTGATTCTTGCCTCTTGAGGCCACTTGTTGGGGATTGTGGGGAAAATCCGTCAACACACCCTTTGTTGTGGAGCTTCTGTAGGTCCGGGGGATGGAACGAAGGGTGGTGGCAGCATGCTCCGAACTGGTGGTGATGCTTTGGAAGGAGATCCCAGTGTCAAGTCTACTGGACTTGGTGACGGTTGGTTGGAAGGGTGGTGGAAGTCTGTTACGTGCTGGACTCGGTGTCTCTTCAAGAAGCAAGAACGATGAAGTAGAGGTAGGAGTCGGAGAATACCGGTCTTCAGAAGAAAAGACGTTGGTCCCGAGTGTGTAGACGAGCTTGAGACAACGAAAGGTGGTGGAAGTTTGTTGACGAAGCGGTTTGTCATCTTAAGAATTGCAAAACAATGTAGAGTTTAGAGAATGTTTCTCTACTGCAGAGCTTTTCTTATTCCAGAATACAAGCCCGCCTAGTACAAGTAGAAGTTCCTGCAACAATTAAGCGAAAGGCAAACTAAAAGCTATTCCCGAATACACTAGAGCAGAACAGTAAGGCCAAACGTATTCTACTTCACATAGAAAACGAGCAAGACGGAATGGACACCTTTAAAAGGAAATTTTGGCGCCTTCAGTTGCGTATTCCAGTCTCTGAGCTCAAGTCGCCAGCGCCAGCGCCTCGAATATAATATTCAGAGACTGTATTCCGTTCCACATAGAGAAGACATGGACAGGTGAGCAACTAAGTACAACGTACCATCATTTTTTAGTTTGTTTCTTATTCTGGAATACACTTTAGTGACTTTAGGTTTTTGAAGGACGATTCTTTTGAATTTTTTCTTGAATTTAGGGCGTTTTCTCTGCTTTCTAGACATGTTTCGGCCTGTTTTTTGGTCAAGGAAGCATTGTTGTTTTGGTCATTTTGTCCTCTTTTTGTACTCTTTTTGTCATTGTCTCAAGTCATTTTGTATTCTGGAATAGTTTTAATACCAGTGTTTTCACTAAAAAGAAGTTTTTACACACATTTTGTACAGGCAAGATGGCAGCAAGAAACAACACAAGAAGACCATTAAAATCGGTCAGAAACCGCACCCACAGAGACGGGTTGAAGAAACTGCTACGCCTGCGATTTACGAGAACTACCAAACTCAGTGGTTCTTCACAAGGGGTACAGCTGGAAAGTAAAGCACCCTTACGTTCTTACATGTCTGTCGGAGTGCTGGTTCAAAAAGGTACGATGACAGAGAATTTGTCTGCATGGGAACCATTCAAGCTGTGAGTGAAGTAGCTGGGGAGTCGGGACAACGCGGGAGACTGTCTTTCGCGACATCTCAAGGTTTCATTCATGTTGATGAAGCCTATTTTAGATTGGTGAAAGTAAATCCACCGGCATTTTATAAGTATTGTTCTCACTATATGAACAAGAGATCGCTTGCGTCCATAATCAATGCCGTTCGTAGCTCACAAAGCGAGGAGTTCCCCTACAGCGAATCCGAGCACGGGGAAGAGGAAGATCAAGGGAATTTATCAGGGAGTCCATCACAGTCTGCGAGCCCATCCCTGAGTTCATCAGGTTCAGAAGAGCAGCCACCTCCACCACCGTCAAAGAAGCAGAGGCAAACCATAGCTGCTAAAGAGCCTAAGAAAAGAAAAACGGATATCATTGAAACAGAAGATGCTCCTGAGGATGCACACAAGAAGAAGAAGGGGAAAGGCAAAGCACCTGGCGTTGCCATCAAAGAAAAAAAAGTTGATAAAACAGCAGAAAAAATGAAAGAGATAAACCTGCACAAATTTGTGCAAGGTGTCATTTATTTGCCGGTCACATCTATGAAGCTTCCTCCAAAAAATGAAGCTGGTGAACGACCACCGCAGTTCGAAAGATATATGCTGAGACCATCCGAGGAACCTCAAGGACGAATTTGAACAATCCCAATGCACATGTTGCTCCAATTGTTGTTCTTGTTGATAGAGAAGCAGATGCACAACTCCCGCAGAGTACGATAGAGAAAATGCGGACACATATACGCATTATGTTTTGGGTGGGAACCACGACTTTTAAGGCAAGGAGGCAATTATACAAAGAAAAAAGAATCCTAGGTACTTATGCATTCTCTGTCGGCGGTCTTGTGGTTTGACCGACGAGGAAGCCAAAATCGTTGCCAACACTCACAACGCCGAATAACGCGAGTACAAGTTAAAAATGAGCTTTGTCGACAAAATCAGATTCATGCACGAGAGAATATGTCATCTTCAAGGAGAAGTACGGAGAGGATCTCAAAAAGCCACAAGTACTCCTTGAACTTAAAGAAGCTTGTGCCATTGAGTGTTGCCTTAAATACGATGAGGCTTAACAAGCGGGCATCACTCATTGGTCATGACAATTGGTTTTGACTAAGCGTTCGGGGATGGCGGGTAAGGTTGCAAGCATATTCCGAATAAGATTTAGTGTACAACTAGCTTCTAAGTTTCTTTTTTGTTTGCGGATCCGGGAGCTCCAAAACGAAATATTTAATATGTTTGGAGCGGTGAGCTAAAAAGTAAGGGAAAGGTGTCGGAGAAGAAGAAAGGCGGCGACGTGCAAAGAAAGAAATGACCATCAGCATGCGGAGGGAGATGCACGGGGTTCATCGACACGTAATTACTAGAAACGGCTTACGCAAAAGGTGGTGGACAAGGAGTTCACACTTTCAAGAAATGTGAAGGAGTTGCACAAGTAAGCATTACAATCATTGCTGCCTTTTCACTTGTAGAATTCTACAATTTCCTCCAGATAACAGCAATCTGGTGCTCCTGGAAATGCTTTCTCACCCTCGAGGGAACGAAAGTGTATTCCAGAATACACCTTCTCACTTCTTGTAGTGTAAAAGTGTATTCGAATACACTTTTACCCTTGAGTCAGCCGAAAGAAAACGACGGAATACACACTCTAACTTGTTGCGTTGTAGAAGTGTATTCCAGAATACACTTTCGCTCCTTCTTTGCAGTTAAAGTGTATTCTGGAATACACTGCTGCAACAAGATATTGTTTACAGCGCTTGTATTCTAGAATAACTTTAGGTGGCAGGAAGATAGTTTACTTCACGTTTTCTCTTTTCAACTGCTAAAAAGGTTGTGGTTTTCTTTCTAGCCAAAAAAATGTTATCACCTGCCAGACATGTCTGATGGAGCAACTCAACGTGGAGACGTGGGAGAGGTGCAAGGAGCTTTATCCCATAGCTACATCCGGACGAAATGTATGCTTCAAAGACGCACCAAATTTTGAAGGATGGGTGCGGTGACTAAACCACGTCATACTTTACTTGTCTCTGTCTCAATCTCCCCTTTGTTTGCAGAACAAGAAGAAAAATAAGGACCTGCCAGAAGGTTTCATGCACCTCGTCAGACTGGCACGAGAAGAAAGAACACTGGCAGAGAGGAGAACTCTAGATGTGGAGCCTTCTGACTATGAAAAGTTTAATTTGTTTGACCAAAATAATTTGTTTTCCATCATTCACGGGACCTGCACTAAATTGGTTGGGACGGTAAAGCCCGCGGGATTTCACTGCGGTGATTGCGGACCTTCCTTATGGCTTTAAGCTAAAGGACGGCCGATTACGACGATCAGCCTTTTTAAATTTTCAGAGTTTAACGCTTTTCGCCGGCGGCATCAAACAAGTCACAACGCCAAGCACCGGCGTCTTGTCGGTGTTTCACTTTCGAGCATGCAACCGGCCTTGTGGAGTCCACGTTTAAAAATCGCCGGATCCCGAAGGCAAGCTGGTTATGAGAATTTGGTTTGGTGAGTACTTTATTCGGAATCGTTGGGCTTGTTTCTTTTTTTGTTTGTTTTCTATTCGTAATATAATTGCCTTTGACTTGTTCTCTTTGTTTGTTTTTGTCGTTGCTGTTAGTGACACCACTCTAATTTCTACGTGTACAAAACAAATATAAACTACCATGGCGAGGGGCGAGGTTCTTGAGTAAGGTTGAATACCTCCATGTTGCTTCTTGGAGTTTCGATGGAAAACGCACCATGGAGCATTTTAACACAGCAGCATGCCAGAATTTTTCTAATGTGTTGGAATTTCCAGCTGTGCTTCAAAAGCTACAGGACCCTAGTGCACAAGGTAGAATTGTTAATCACTACCAGAAGCCTCAAAAGCTAATCAACCATCTCCTAGACATGTTTTCACGTCCAGGAGATTGGGTGCTTGATGCCTTCTCTGGCTCTGGTACAACAATAGCTTGTGCACTTAGGAAGGGCCGGAATTGTGTAGCAGTGGACATTGATAAAGAAGCTGTGCAATTCATCAAGATGAGATTGGCAGCCTTGCCTACCCTACCAGATGAGCACCAAGAGTTAGGGGCCAAATCCTCATCCGATTTTGCCAAGCTGACCTCTTCTGAGATACAGCCTCCATTCACTAGCTCTTTAGAGGATGAAGCTACTTTTGCAGAGCTGAAAGAAGTGGCACTAGCTACCATTCCTGAAGACACTGCAGAAGTAGACAAGGGTAAGGCACAAGAAAAGGATCAGACTACAGAATCTGGCACAGCAGAAACAAGCAAAAAGCATGATGAAGACTTCGATTTGGACCTTTAGTCTGTCTTTTCCAAAAAAACATTAATACTGACCACCATGTGATGTTACAAATTGTGTCATTGAAACACTCTTCATTATATAATAATTATTTTATTTACTACATTCTGGTGTTTTCAAGATAGTACTTTTTGAGAATACAAAAGCATGTCTAAATTCTTCCCTTTTCAAGTGTTGGTTTTGGCAAAATCCAAGTTCTTTTACACTAGGGGGCCAAAAAGGAGGTAAAAAAAAATTAAGCCTATTGGAATTCCCAATTAGAAGGAAAAAAGTGTCATTTTCTAGATCAGGCTGTTTTTTTCAAGGGAATCTTTGAAACGGGAGTGCTGCAACACTCCCGTTTAATTTGCAATCATGTTTTTGATTCAAAATTTATTGCCTTCATCTAGCTTGCATGGAGAGATTGCAGAACAAATCTGGAGCAAAAAAAGAAATAAGGTATGATTTCCTTAAAGCTTTTGGTTGTATAGCATATGCACATGTTCCAAAACAACTCAGAAAAAAATTAGATGACAGATCGATCTTAGGGTTTCTTGTTGGTTATGATAATATGTCAAAGGGGTATAGAATATTTGAGCCAGCAAAGAGGAGAATATTGGTCAGTAGAGACGTGAGGTTTAATGAAGAAATTCTGTACAAAAACAGAGGGGACTTGGACAGTAGATATAATCATTTTTCTGATGATAACAGTAGAAAAATTGCAAGCAGAAATATTACAGAAATGGATATGGATGATGATGAGTGTAAAAATGAAGTTCAAGTGGAAAAAGAAGTCAATGACAGTCATGTAGAAAATATAGAGCCACAAATCGAAGCTGAAACAGAGCAAATGAATGAAGATGATGGAGAACAGAAGGATATTAGACAAATAAAATATAGAAGGGGTACTGAAGCTGAAAGGTTAAAGGATGATCTAAAAAATATAGAAGTAGAGGCTTATGGAAGAGATCCCACAGGAAAAAGCAAAAGGCTTCAAGGAGAAGAAATTGAGGAAATTGAAATAAATGAGATTATGGCCATTCTTGAGCCTGAAACTCCAAAAGATTTTGAACACGCAATAAGTTGTGAAAATGCAAAGGAATGGAAAGCAGCATGGAAAATGAAATGAGATCCTTTGAAAGGACAGAAACTTATGATATTGTAGAGAAACCAGAAGGGAGAAATATTGTTGGGAACAAGTGGATTTTTAAGGTTAAATTGGGTAATAGTGGAGAAAGAAAATACAAGGCAAGATTAGTAGCTCAAGGATTTTCACAGAAAAAAGGAATAGATTTTGAAGAAACTTTTTCACCCATTGTCAAGCTCACTAGTTTGAGAATTCTGCTAGCTTTTGCAAATGCATTCACTAGTTTGCCTTGAGATAATATATAGAAACAATTTTAGGCTTTGGTTATATATTTTTACCATTATTGGGATTTTTCACAATTGAATGACTGAAACATGGAACGCAAACTGCAAACGCAATTGGTGTGTACTAAATATCAAATGACATGTTAATATGTATTTATATTATAACATGGACTAAATTCATGACTGATTGTATGCATGCACAGCAAGAGGACACAAGTGTACCACTTAGGTGACAACTAAGCAACATGCAGATAACTTCATGACATGGCCAACAGCTCTTGTACTTCGTGAGGTGACTCACTTACGAACGAGCATCAGCTGCAACATATCAGAGCTTATATCTATACAGATCTATGAGCTGCTTGCTAGACTTTCAAAGTATGGCATTTGTAAACTCTCCGTGAACAAACATCCTCATATCTCCATCATAAGAGCATTCACTTCACGCTCGAGTAGGCTGTGACAGAACCTCCTCTCGATGTCATGGACATCAAAACTATAGGAAATCTCACTTGCTCTAAGCAATGCTACAATGCAGTACCATAGGGCTTCGGATGAGAATCCAATCTACTTAGCCTCTATTACCCAGGCAAAGTCCTACATTGTGAAAGGCGGCAATATATCCATGGATGTTGATGTTTGAATCAGACAAGAATTTTCCTCTTGCTGGTTTCAGATATGTTCATCCACTCGGATGTTCCACAAGTAAACATCTCTTCAACAACTTCTACCATTTTATGAGCATTACCCAATTTTATGCTGCTATATTTTAATTGCAGTTGTCTTAACCATCTATTCAGCTCAACAGACTTGCCATCGTGTTCACCTTTCTCGTTGTTAGAACCAAAAAAAATCACATCATATAGACTTCAGTGTCGTTTGTGTACCTAGCCACAAAGTAAAATGGTCTAGAAGCCTTGAATTGAGATGCTGCACCATCTGAAAACACATAATGTCTCTTTGGCACCCTTCCGTTCTGCTTCAGATATTTGTGGTGCTTCATGAAGCAGTGTTGCACGAACAAAGTATCGTGTTCCCTATCATCTGATACATAGTAATGTGTTTCTTTGATAATCTCATCTGCCACTGAGTCATACCGATATGTTATTTGAACCAAAATGGTAATCTGGTTATTGATCCAGCTCATCAACTGCACCTCCTCTTGTTCTTTGAATGTATAGTTCTTTGCAAAATCCACTACCCAAAGACATAAATCTGCTGGAAGATTCTCCAGAGGCTCCTTAAATTGTTTTGCCTGCCATTGGTACCTGAAATTATGCAGTGGAAAGATTTTTAGACGCTCTTTCAGTTTATCTAGAAGCTCCTTGGGTTCTGTCTCATTGTACTGATGAGTCAATCTCCTACCAGAACTCGAGACGTTGTCTTTTTCATAGTCAATGTACTCCCATTTCACTTTCCTGTTACTGCCACTTTCTTCCATGGGATAGGTCTGAAACTTCTTGATTCCACACAGCTCACAATCTCCAAGGATGCACGCCTTCTTGTGAAACTCATCTAATTCACTCTTTCGACACAATATAGATCTCCACAGGCTTCCTGTACTTGCAATTTTATGCTGGTGTACCCTGCATTGACCAAGTTCATGTGATCTACGTACATCGCAGGTGCAAGTGCAATTCTTCGGATGTTTAGTTCTCATCCCATTGAGTCCATAGCATTTGCATCCCCACATGCTGAATGCAACATCAACTATTGTAGTCCTTCGATTTCACAACAAACCAAGATTTTAGCTTCTCAAAAGCTCGAAGACGAATCTTAATTTGTGGTTGTTGGTCCTTGAACCTCTTGAACAATGGCATCTGCATGAAATGAACACTAAACTGTTAGGATGTGTATAAACCATGCACTATACCATGCCCCATACTCATCATATTCACCAGACCGAGCACCTTAGTGTTGTGTATGTTACCACACGCCACACCACACCACACAATGCACCACATACATCATAACCATCAAACAGATGATACTAAACTCATGCCATACCACACACTACAGAGCATATACCATGCACCACACACTCTACACCACACATTCTACACGCTATACACCATTCACCATATACCATACATCAAATATGTGGTGGTAGCAAGGAGTGGTGGGACATTGTGCAAGGTGATGGAGTGTGGTGGTGGGACATGGTGGAGGGTGGTGGTGGGAGATGGTGGGGTGTGGGACATGGTGGAGTGTGGTGGTGGAAGATGGTGGGGGTGTGGTGTGGGACATGGTGGACTCATGGTGGAGTGTGGTGGTGGGAGATGATGGGCTTCAAATGTGGTGGTAATGGAGAATGTGGTGCATGTGGTGGTGGGAGATGGTGTGTTTGAAATGTGGTGATAAATGTGATGGTGGCAAAGATGTGGTGGTAGTCTATGGTGGATGAAATTTAGTGGTAGAATAGATGGTGGGGTGTTATGTGGTGTGGTGGTGGTGACATATATGGTGAAATGTGGTGGTGAGAGATTGTGTGGTGAAATGTAGTGGTGGTGACGAATGTGGTGGAGTGTGGTGGCGAGAGGTGGTGGGCTTCTAGTGTGGTGGTAATGTAGAATGTGGTGGTGGGGGATTGTGGGGGGAGGGGTTGGGTGAGAAGGGGGTGTATGGTGGAGTGGAGTGGGATGGGAGGGAGGGGGGGAGGGGATAGGATGGGAGGGTGTGATAAATAAAAGTGAATCCACACATATCATACATTCAACATGCACACACCAACATGACATCATAAACATAACGCACCCCACGCCACACCATACCACACCACACATCACATCACTTTGATCCTATTTCGTCTGCCATAAAAAATTTGCCTAGCCTGCTCTCATAATATTTCTGAAATTCGTAGACCCTGATAATAATTACTTTCCTTTCCTAATAATATATAATATTAAAGTGTCTTAAAGCCCATCTTTCAAGTTCTTAATCATTGATTTTATAACAACAACTTCAAAGGGATTTCCAATCACATGTTCGAAAAAGGAAAAAAATCTGTCATCTTGCAACAAACGAGCAACAAAGACTACTCTTTGATTGGACGAAGTGGTTGCAAACAGCTGAGAATGCAATTCACCGACCTATCAACACGCTGCTTTATTTGTTTTGTGGCATAATACAGCCCAATGTCGGAATACCTGCATTTAGAACCAGCACTTGTAGTGGAATTCTCGCCCTCCATCTGTAAAAATGAAATTGATTTGAATTCCTTGTAGAATTCTTGTGAATTTCTCCATCTTTCTTGCAGAATTCTTGTTTGGTGAACGTTCTGGGAAGGGGAAAATTTTGGAAAGGGAGGGACAGATTCATTCAAACTGAGTTCGATTCGGTGCACCAAGAATTCTGGCCATGGGTTGTCAGGGGATATTCTTGCAATCATTGCGGACCTGCCACAAAAAGACAAATTGGAGTATCGTGCTGTATACCCAAAATGTAGCCCGAAAAAGCATGAATTCATCCTTCAATTCAATACAATATATGTATACCCTTTCATGCTCAGTACTCTGCTTTATAGTTTCCATGGGAAAATGCAGCTTAGTGAGCCTTTAGGTTTCATTACTTGCTATTCCTTGTCGACATTTGAATGGCATCAGAACTTGCATTTGCAACTTGCTTTCCTTTGAGAACTATGGTAGAATCATTAGCTAAATGCAAAGCAAGTTACAGAGATAGGGATTAATGCCTCTGAAATGTACTAAGTGCATAGCATTTGTCCCTAACCATTTACATGAAGGGACCATTTATGGTTAGATTCTAAACAATAGTGGACCATCCATGTCTTGTGAACCTTCTTCTAGATCATTATCCTCTTGAATGCCCCTTCACGTGTAAAAATTCCTTCACATCAAGATTTTGCAATACGGGAAGGGACAAATAGTAACAAGTGTCAAGAGGGTAGTGACAGGGGGAAGGTTCCCAAGGCAATAAGTGGTCGACGAATATTTTTTAATTCAAAAAACTGTTCTTGTATCGTAAGGTTCCTTCCCCATGCACACAGACAACATACCACCCTTTCCCCCCTTATCCAAATGCAGGAGATTCCTTCATAGCAAGGGCTTTTATGGTTGCATCTTCAGTGGTTGTTATGTGTGTTAATTTGGAGTTGTCACCTAAGGCTAAGACAAATGGATTCTAACTTTAGAAACATCACCTTTGTTCATAGCTATAGGCTTCCTTCACTAGTTTGCCTTGAGATAATACATATAAACAATTTTAGGCTTGGGTTATATACTTTTACTATTATTGGGATTGTTCACATTTGAATAAGGACTGGAACATGGAACACAAACTGCAAACGCAATTGGTGTCAATAAAATATCAAATGACATGTTAATATGTATTTATATCATAACCTGGACTAAATTAATGGCTGATTGTATATATTCATAGCAAGAGGACACAAGTGTACCACTTAGGCGACAACTTAGCAACATGCTGGTAACTTCATGACATGGCCGATAGCTCTTGTACTTCGTGAGCTCACTTACGAACGAGCATCAGCTGCATTATATCAGAGCTTATATCTATACATTGCTAAACTTTCGGAGTATGGCATTTGCAAACTGCCAATGAACAAGCATCCTCGTTATCTTCATCATAAGAGCATTCACTTCACGCTCGAGTAGGCTGTGATAGAACCTCGTCTCGATGTCATAGGCATCAAAACTATAGGAAATCTCACTTGCTCTGAGCAATGTTACAATGCAGTATCATAGGGCTTCAGATGAGAATCCAATCTACTTAGCCTCTATTACCCAGGCAAACTCCTACATTGTGAAAGGCGGCAATATGTCCATGGATGTTGATGTTTGAATCAGAAAAAAAACCGCAGCCAGTGATATACAAGCTGCTCTAGCAGCAATGGACTACGACGCTCAAACTCAATGGACCACGTTATAGAAAACCATGCTTGATTGATCAATGGATCTATAATGAGTCAACGGAATCAAAAGTGAAGATCAATCAATCAATAGAGTATGTCTCGCTCCAAAGCGGCATGCTGTAGAGGCTCTTTTTCTTGGAAGAGGATTGGCATGAAAGTGTAAACTAACTGCTTTTGCCCTTCCTAAGAGTAGGAAATAACCCTTCAATATACCCCTCAACTGGCCCGTGCTCATTTATCCCATGAACATACAATTGTAACCGCATGAATTCATCTGTATATGCTTAAACTGTTATATTCTTTTGTTCCAGGTGGTTAAAAGTTTGAATTTGTTGGCAATGATGAGCTATGGAAACATAGTGAGATTTGAAAGCTTTGGCAAAAACCTCGTACCGGCACCTACCTCGAGTCAGTCCATGAAAGCGGACATAACCTTTCTACCAAATGCGGGCTGATCCTGTGAGTTTAGTGGTGGCAACCTTGCCGATATCCTTTTCTGTCATTCCATAAGATTTGCCGAACTCATGCATCTCATCTAACCAGGATTCGACATCCATACCCGACCTGGTCTTACCTGAGAACTGAGCCAATTTATGGTTCTTCCAAATGCTGGTAATGGCAGAGTATACAGTCTGTCAATAGTCCTTCTTCTTGGATTTTGCATGATCATTTGCTGACTCAGAGGATTCCAATGACTCGGACAATTCAGAACTGTCATCAGATGATGAACTGCTCCGTGTATGCTTTGAGCGGATAGATATAGACGGAGCGGTGGCGGCTGCTGATTCACTATAGCAGGAATTTCAAGGCCATACTCCTGTGGTGCTGGTGGTGGATTGTTATGAAGTACATAAGCTTGGAGCTCAGTAAGCTGACACTTCATAAGTATGAGCTCCTGCTCTGGAGTGAGACGACCCGGTTGCACAGGTATCGCCTATGAAGGGGGACGTGCCCGTCTAAAATATAGATGAGATCGAGATAAGCACACTATTTCGAACATTGTTATAATAAGACGATTAAAAAGGAAATGCTTGATATTAACGTAAAACTTAATGTTACATTTAACATCATGCCTGAACGGACAAACAAAATGCAAAAAATTTTTATTTACGCAAGATGCTTATACATAAGTATAGTCAACTGGAGACGTAAGTGGATACAATATCGAATGAAGGGTACTATCCTTACTGCCCACAGTAAATTATACTTGTGCCAAGCCTGGAGGATAATATTCTGATACTTCATGGTGGGGCTTATGATAAAGTGATTGAACAAATTGTTCATTGCCCGATAAAGTTCCCAAAGGTGATCATCCACATCGAAGAGTACTTCCTCGTATGTGTTATCACAATAGGACCAACTCCTTTGCATCTTGTGTCGCAAGTTGTGGACGGTTTTGTCCCGACGGCACATGACAATTTCCCACCCCGTAGTGGTGTAATATGGCACATTTATCCCTGCAATAGACCCCGTAATAGATGCACAATCAATGACTTATACCCTACGTACACGAATTTATCAAAGAGAGAGACAATGAATATAAAAATGCCAAAATTTATATTAAAAATAGCATACAAATGCCTATATAAGTAATACATATGTCGTAATGGCCGAAGGCCATACACTATAATCCAAAAGAACTATATTAAGGAACTAGATCCTGCATCATGATCCATCGGCATAGGAGGTGGACGTGGTTGACGGTGTCGAAGTAAAGTAACTCTGGGGCTGATGGTATGGGCCGCGATGGAAGCAATCTCTGGAGGATAAGCCGTGGTCAAAGGGGCGGCCACAAGGAGCTCCATGCTCATCCATAGTGCTATATCCTACCCTAGGACAGTGTTGTCCCGTACGCGTACCGTACCGTATGTACTGTACGTATTTTTTAAAAAATACGTTTTTTTTCAGCCATACGTACCTTACGTACGTTTGGAGTATTTTTTAAAAATCAAAAAACAATGTTTAAATAGAAAAAAACATGAAATAAAACATAAAATTGATGTAGGGGAAGTTGGTTAGCATGTTAGTTTGCTATCTAGGAGGCCCAGGTTCAATTCCTGGTAAGTGCAAGTTTATTGTTTTGTGAAAAACAAGTAGTATTTTAAAAAAAAAATGTCAGGAGTATTTTTTAAAAATACGTACGTACGTACAAGTGAATACGCGTATTTTTGCAACACTGCCCTAGGACGGTGCGATATGGGAGCTTCTTATGGCCTACCAAGGTGGACAACGCGCGGAGGATCCACCATGATGCTTCTGGCTCTGGGGCTAGGTCCCGCGCTACAAAGAGGACCTGACCCTGCTTAAAAGCTGAAAGGAAGAAGCGCGTAAGGTGATTTCCCAAAGCACTAACCTCTGGGGTGACAGAGGTAGCTACTTCCTTGTCGAGGTCCATTGTGACCTCCTCCTCTTTAAGTTCCTGCTTCTCTTCCTTCAGATGATCCATATTGTTGTAAAGATCTTCTCCTTCTTCCTCATATTCTGAAGGAATATCCACCATGTTAATGTTTGGGACGTGGGGTCCCATAGCAATAAAAGCTTCCTCAGACGGCTGGGATGGTGGCTTGCAACATCAGGTCTCTCATCCGCAAGAGGGTATCAGCTGGCTCGATGGTCTCCTGGTGGAACTGAAGTAACCTTCAAGTGGGAGCTCAGCTCGTGTGAAGTCGATGAAGTCATTTATGCAGTATCCAGCGAGCTTGTATAACATGTGTGCCTTCTCTTGGCTTTAAGGTCAGCAACCATGTGGTAAGTCCACATGATATCCTCCAATAGGAGGTATTCCTGGCTCCAATAATGGATAACTGGGAGGGCATCCAAGCCGATAACCCGTGCCCCTTGATCTCGGTGTAAGGGCCTGCTAACTGCCTCCATCGGATGAAGTCATCCTCTCGGACGTACTCATCGTCCTCATCATCCGAGAGTATTGGTGCCTTGCCCTTCTCTGCTGGCAAAGTTTCATCGTCCACATACTGATCCATGACTGTAGCCAGCACAAAATTCATTTCGAAGTACTGCTGCCCCTCATGCATCAAGACGGGCAGATTCCTACCCCATCTAAGCTTCCCCATGAGAATATTGGAGGCATGAGAGTCGCCTCCCAACATCTTTCTCACAATGGCCCTCTCTAAGTAGAGCTGGGGTGGATCCCCTATAGGTATACAGAGGGGTACCATCTCTTAAGTATAGAGCTCAAGGAAAGCTGTGTAGTCGGAGTGGACCTGCATGTTGGTAATAAGATCCACCTTTTGGAGCAAAAAGGGCTGAAGGAGGTCGAATGAGACTTGAGGATTCCAATGTTCTCCATCTTGGTACCATTGAAGGAGGCTAGGGGTTTCCATTACAAAGGCGAATTGTGGAGGAGGAGCAAAAAGCAAAAGGAGCAAAGAAGAAAGTGAAACCCCAAACACTAATGAGTGTCACTTTATTTTTTAACTTTTTATGTTGACGTTAGCGTCAGCCATTAATAAGAAATAAATAAATACTTTATATTTATAAAAGAAATTAGACAGTCAAAATTTCTTATATTTCAACACAATACTTGTACAAGGAAAGGCTTAACAAGAAAGCTAATTATGGTCACCCCGAATCCTCCGGGCGAGAGCCAGATCTCAATCGATTAATGGATCGAGATGAATCCCATTTTGTATTGGCATGTCCATTCTCATTGAAAAAATCCGTTTTTCATCACCCTTACTGAAAACGCCATCCTTATGTGTGCGCTAGCGCAGCTTGCGGATGCATCACATTCGGGCCATTTGCATTGTCATAAACACGTAGCCGTAAACAAATTCTTTGTCCGTGTTATTGCACATCACGACCGCACATCTTATGCCACGTCTGCATCGACGGCACTGTGCAATCGCAAGGGTTAGCAAGGAGTACGTGTTCGCAAGTTCACAGCGAAGCGACTGCGTGTTGGATTGGGTTTGTGTCCGTGGAAACGCCATAATTTATAAGTAGACACATTCCTGATCATTTGCATCATTTTACGGCGAATTCTACTGGCCGTTTTTTTTCACGTCTAAAATGCATATTTTTGCAAAAAAGGGGAAGGTTTTATACTTTTTTTTTCTTCATATTTTACATATACAACTTCGGACCTATTCTTGGCATGTATTAGTAGATAACACAAACATGACAGAAAAAAGGAGCCAAAACTGCCTTTAATTCACATGGATTTTACTTGCACTACTAGTAAAAAGCGTAGCAATGTTCTTCTTCATTAAGTCAACCAAATCAAATTGATCAAGTTGAGTAATGCACAATTGTAAGGCATGGCACAGTAGTGACAATATTGTTTTGCAATTTTTTTCTCATCTCTTGCTCAAATCCCACAAAAAGTAAAACCTTCCCTTGCACGTGGTTGAAGGATTAACAGTGCAGTGGCAATAAATGCGGGGATATATACTTCTATAATCTTGGTACATTTTATCATTGAGATGCTTGTAGACAAGCAAGCTAACAATTTTATGGAATCATTGACAACCCTTCATGGATAACATGCTAGTTTTAATATCCTATGAAATCAATGGATAACATGTTAGTTTTAATACCTGATACACGTTGTTGCCTAAGCACCTTGAGCGTGCACACTATTTCTTTCATAGACGGTCTCTTGTGCGGTAGAAGATTTGTACACAATAAGGCTAATCGAAGCATTTCTTGTGACTCAAGTTTGTGATTAGAGCCGCCAATGTTGAGAGTGGGGTCAAATGCCAAGGATACTGCCTCTATATCTGTGATTTTCTCCCTCAGCCACTCGATAATGCCAATCCCGTTATCCAGTATAGCATGGTGGCCAGTGAGTATTTCTAGCACTATCACTCCAAAGCTATACACATCTGCTTTCTCACTAATTCTGAGCAGGCAAGCATATTCTGCATATGTTCAATTAGCAAAATATAAGAAATAAGAAATAAACCTTAAAAATACTCTGCTCACAAACCCTAAACTATGAAACCCTAATGTTTTTACCTGGTGCAATGTAGCCACAGGTGCCCGCCAATTTGGAGGCGAATTCGGGCTTTGCATCTCTATCTCGAAGCTTTGCAAGGCCGAAATCTCCTATACGGGGCAGAAGATCAGCATCAAGCAGTACATTATTGCAGTTGATATCTCTGTGAAGAATCTGATACCCACAATCCTCATGAAGGTACAGAAGCCCTTCAGCTATGCCCTGAATTATTTTCATTCTTGAATCCCAATTTAAATCTGCCTTTCGTGGGCTGTGAAGCAGGCTACCCAAGCTTCCATTACACATGTATTCATATACCAGAATCTGGGTATCTTCACTTGAACAGCTTGCCAGAAGCTTCAGAATGTTCCTGTGCTTCAACATGCCTAGAATCTCTATTTCTGCTATAAAGTCGTTTCTATTGTTTTCGAACTTTTCTTTTATATGAAGCCTCTTGACTGCTATGGCAGTACCGTCCTTCAGATTGCCTTGATATACTATGCCCCCGCCCCCTGCCCCAATTTTGTTATCCTCTTGCATGCAGCATAAGATGTCTAGCACTGTAATTTTATGCTTTTCTTGAAAGATTTTCAGTTTCCAAGGCTTTTCCTCGGCAGGTTGCATCTTTTTTGCAATTGCCATGCACTTTCTGTAGTACCAAATTGAGATGCAGCATATCAACAGAGCCGCACCAAAGCAAACAGTTGCAAGGATTCTGATAGTCTTTCTAGACAGAGTCGAAGCCCTTCGTTTATTTTCCTCCCCGCACTTATCATGATCTGAGTTGCATAAATAAGGATTTTCTGTGATCACGAAAACCCCTTCATTCAGTGCACAAATTCCTGACAGATTGTTGTAGGATAGATCTGCATGCTCCAGTGTTATTGAATATTCTAATGCAGATGGAATTGGGCCAGACAATTTGTTGTGGGAAAGATACAGCATACCCAAAGCAGGTAAATTACCGAGTTGTGCAGGAATTTTCCTTTGTAAAGAGTTGTAGCTCAGATCTAGAGTCACTAAGCTCTCACATTCGTCAAGGGATGGGATGCTTCCTGCAAGCATATTATGGCTGAGATCAATCGTAATTGCCTTTGTTAAACTGCCTAATCCTTCAGGAATAATGCCAGAAAAACAATTGCCAGATGCAGTGAACCTTATAACCGAATGCAGCTTGCTAACATCAGGCAAAGTACCACTCAATTGATTATAAGATATGTGTAATTCTTGAACAGTCGAATCCTGGAGCTTGAGAGAACCATTAAACCTGTTATTACCTAGTGAACAGAAGTTTAAGGCAGACAATGCAAAAAGGCTTTCTAGAATAGCTCCACTTAACTGATTATTCTCCAGTCTGAGTCTGCTGAGGCTTCTACAATTTGCTAAACTTGGAGGCAAAGATCCACTGAATGAATTATTAAAGAGAATGAGTCTCTGCAGAACATTACCAGCACAGATATCTATTGGAATTGGACCCCAGAAGTTGTTGTTACAGAGATCCAATTGTCCCAAACAGCTATTTTTGCCAAGGTTAAGAGGCAAAGAGCCTTCCAATTGATTGTTAAAAAGACTTATGACATTTAAACTAGGGATATCTGCAAGTGACTGGGGAAATGGCCCTTGTAAGCTGTTATTGAAAGCATGGAATAGCTGTAAATTGAGAAGGCCATTGAAAACATCTGGAATCCTGCCAGTAAGCCTGTTAGCCGAAATATCCAAATCTGTCAAAGATGAAAGGTTCCCAAACTCTGCTGGGATCTCTCCTGTAAGGCCATTGTTAAAGAGATACAGATGTGTAAGATTTGAGAGCCTACCTAATTCTGGCGGAATGCACCCTGTTAGAGAGTTGTGAACCAAATCCAGCCGATTGATCTTCTTGAGGTTAGACAAAGAGGCTGGAATTGTGCCATTGAGATAATTATACCCAAGAAATAGCCATGTCAGATTGGTCAGATTTCCAAGACAATCTGGAATTGTGCCTATAAGGGCAGAAGAGCTCAGGGAAAGGTTATTTAGACTTGACAAACTGCAGATGTTATCAGGAATAACACCACCCAGTTCATTGTTCCCTCTCAGCCTCAGTTGCTTCAGGCTGCTTTGATTGCCAATATCAGTTGGGATTCCACCAGTGAAGTAATTGTCTTCCAAGTTCAGCACCTCCAGTGCCCTGGCATTTTGAAAGCCGCTTGGGATTGCGCCGCCGAGGTTATTGTGGGAGAGCTCAAGACTTGCCAATTGAGTGAGGTTGAATATACCTGCAGGGATTTCACCTGATATGTTGTTATTTGCAAGATTCAAAGTTTTGAGAGACTTGAGAAGCAGAATTTCTTTAGCAATTGTGCCTGATAGGTTGCATGAAGGCAGCTCTATAGCAATGACCCAGAAAGCATTGTTGGAAACAAAGCATGTAATTCCTTTCCAATTGCAAGCACTGGCATTGGCACCAAAACTCCAACCCTTTAAATGGCCAAGAGGATCTTCTAGAGAGGACTTAAATGTTAAGAGGGCCGATAATTCACTCTTTAGCAAACCAATCGATAGAGCTTGGGAAGGAGATTTTAAACAGAAACATAGAAACCATATCAAAACGACATGGTAAGCCATTCCCAAGCTTGAGGATCTTCTAGAGAGGACTTAAAGGTTAAGAGGGCCGATAATTCACTCTTTAACAAACCGTTGATAGAACATGAGGAGATTTTAAAGAGAAACATAGAAACCATATCAAAAGGACTTGGTAAGCCATTGCCAAGCTTCCACATGTGGATGGAAATTTAAATACAAGTTGGAAGTTATCCAGGATGAAAGGAAAAGACCAGATTCAACCAGTCAATGTTTAGTATTTCAGTGTGTTCCGTGCCCGGCACGCACACGATGAGTGATATTATTATATAAATTTCACGTGTTGCCATTTTCAATACGTCCATTAGGAATTGTCTGGCCATGGCAATAGAACATATTTGTTTGTTGTATTTTTCCTCCAACTTATTGGACTTACATCCCAATTAGACAATTAAAGTCTTCATGGGTCGTTGTCTCGAAAATGATGATCAAATAGAATTCCTTGAAGCAAGGACTCTAGTTTTGTGTCCATTCTATCCATTCTTCATTATGTGATGTGATGACAAGCTCAAAAAGGTGAGTCAAAAGTGCAAAGTCTTAAGTGTCTATATGCGTACACAAAATGGTAAGTGGGTCTTAGACCCGGGAGATCATTTTAGTGATGCCACATGGCATCGCCCAATAATCCAAAATGGAAGTCGGGGTTGTCGATCCCACTAAACCAGTGAAGAGCTTCGTTCAATAGGAGGTAGATTTGTAGCTTCCCACTTCCCATTTTGTAGGTGAAGGCCTTCCTCTTCCCTATACAATTTTAGTTATGCTCTTCTTCAATTTTAGTTATGCTATTCTTCTTTTTCTTCTTCGATTTATTATTTATGAACATGAGGTTTCTTTTATGCAATAGTGCATTTTTTTTTTAGCAGGCTTGCCTAACCCCTTACAATAATTTTTGAAATTTTAGCCTATGGCCACGTCAATTATATTTAACTTCATAGTATTTGCATCAACGACTCAAAAAATCCAAAAATCTCTGGAAATGTCTCCTCTCCGTCAACCACGAACTATGGGCTTGGCTGTGCTTGTCTGGCTGTGAATGCTCATGTTCCAGATGAGCGGGAACGTTTATACCTAAGAAAGGGGGTCCGGTGCTTCGATCGGCTCCCGAAATTGAGTTCGGGAGCCAGCCGGGTTCGCCCAAGCGAACCCAGGAAATTCGCTTTTAACCCGCTATGTTGACGCGGGCGCCGAGGTGGCATCTACTCCACCGGTTCGCCAAGCTTAACCCGGAACTGTGGTTAAGCCGGAGAGGCGCGCGAACCGGCAATGGGCGGATAGGTACGGCAGTAATGGGGTGCCTGTAACCCCATCGGTTCGCCTCGGGCGAACCCTGTGTCGACAAGACGGTGGGTGGGTAGAGTAGTGGGAAGCCGCAAAATATGCCTCTGCATTTATACCAGAGATATCCATATTGAATCTGCTTTGAAGGGAAGAATTTAATCGAAAGGATTTAAGCTGGATCTGTTTCCTTTCATAGTGCCCTTTCGAAAGCCCTTCTAGCTCATCTAGCCTTGCAACTGCCTCTTCATCGGCTACGTATACTTCCCTTTTTCTGGGAAATCAAGAAGAAATGGTACCTGGAAAGGACCGCAGACAAGAGGAAACCTGGATTTTGTCTGTGCCGTTCCAAGAAAACATGCATGCTTGTTTTGCGTAAGCTCTTGCATAAGCCAGTAATTTCCAAACCCTTTTTTCAGAGTGCCGTAAACAAAGACCAGCTTACAACGGCTCCCTTTTGGATTGCTTGATTCTTCTCGAAGATCTTGAAGAATCTTGCTCATTTCGATCTTGGTATCGTATAATCCATGGTTTTTCAGAAAGGGCTGCAGAACAGAAGGGGAGCATAAACGCTCTTGAGCGACGGCTATAGCCATTATTTCTGATCTGTCTAATGAATTAATGGGCGGACTGTGAGATTAAAGCTCAAGAAATCGATCTGGCGACAAAATGTAGGCGGTGCTTCCTGGGGTTCACCCAGGCGAACCCGGTGGGGTTCTGGGCACCCCATACCTGGGCCGTACCTATCCGCCACGCAGGTTTACAGACGCCTCCGGCTTAACCCATGGTTCGGGTTCTTAGGCGTAACCCGGGTAGCGCCACCGCAGCGCCACGTCAACATGGCGGGTTCGCTTGGGCGAATCCGTGGGGTTCGCCTGGGCGAACCCGCTTGGCGGTTTGACCCAATTTCGGGAGCCAATAAAGCGGGCGATTTGAGAGACTAGAACCCTGGTACTGAAAGACTTCTATCTTCCAAAGGTATTCCACTTGAATCACATAGGTTCTCATCGTGCTGCGTGCTGAAAGGGTTTGTACATCCTTGGTAAACTTTGGTAGAGAAAAATATTAGTTCTTCAACCATGGGCAGTAGAATCATGCTTCGCTAATATATCGGATCTCATTTGTGTTCTTATTGAGGTAATCCGTTGTTGGAACTCTTCACACTTCGTATTTGGCAGGTCCTTTGATTGCAAATCTAAGCTTGTTGCTTTTAGAGGTTTATGCCCAGGGCTCAATGATATGATTCGGTATTGAAAGATACAACGCAATTATTGGTACGCTCAGCAATTGGATGATGCTGGATTCTCTCAAAAGAAATATTTAATAATTTATTACAGGCTCAAAGGTACCATATTAGTTTCTATATCTTTGAATGTGATTTTAATGCCGCAGACATATAATTCGCTCTGGTGAGATTGACTCGTTGGATATCTTGCTTGCAAATATGGCACTGGTGCATCAGGCATTAAACATTTTGATTTCTAGTGTCACAACACAATGTAATAGAATAAGCAACGAATACATGCTTTTGCACTTCTAATGTTCTGCAGAAGACATTCGATGCCATATGCCTTTTTGCACTTGTCTTTTATGCAGCCCACTAATTTAGGATTTGAAGGCAACATTTTCTCCGAACTCTAACCAAAGGAGGTCCTTGAAAACGTGCCATTCTTACAGTCTAAGGACTCTTGGATGTCGTTGCTCAGCCTGTAGGACTACAGGTGAATTAGAATTGGGATCACGGTGCTTTCAAGAGTTACAACATACATGGTTCCAGAAAAAGCTTTTTTTATGTGTTGCTGTCAAATTTCTATGCAAGTACAAGTGGGTGGATTTTAAAGGTGGGGCAGAAGAGCTGAGAAGATAACTTGTAAGGGCATCAATAGCGTCTCGGTGTATCTACTGATTACCCTGGCAAATGATTTTTATAAGTTATTGGTTGGGGGAAAATGTTTATTAAAAAATAGGGGTTCTTTATGCATGCCGAACGAACCATTGAGAGTTCATATAAATATAGAGGAAAAGATGTAGCTAAAAGCAAAATAAAAAAAAACTTATATTATTGTATTGGTTTATCTTTTTAAGAGCCTGTCATTTTTAAACCTAACAAACTTCTTAAGAACTTTTTTTGATTATCTTTTTCAAGGCCTTATTTTTAAAACCCACAAACGGGGAGGCAACCAGAAGTTTGAGCTAAACGACCCGCCTGGAACCATAAATCATAAAGCACTTTCTAGTTCTAAACTGGTCCTTTATTCCATTGTTGTGCATTGAAGCGGGCAGAAGAAACTCAACTGTCAAGGATGCTTAATTCTAAAAATTATAGTGACAAAATTCATAGATGATTTTGACAATGCAAAATGCTTGTACAAGGATGGTATGGTTGTAGATTATGCTCGTGATGGTATCGTTGTGCACATATGCAGATGGAAGGATTAAGGCAATGAAGGTTATCTTTTGAAACCTTATAAGTGTATGCACTATGGTTAATGCATAAAACAGGTAAATTTAATTTTCCAGATATCAAGTGTGGAAGTCAATCTTTTGAAATTGCATTTATGACAAACTGAGATTACTTAAAACAACTAGAACAATGAAGAAGCCTAAAGACGAAGAGTTCAGCAGAAAAAGTGAAAAGCACATACCAAATCTGGGGACATTGAACAAGTTGCCCTTTTCAAGGACACAAGGGAAGATAGTCAAAGCATCACCTAGTTGTTGTGCTTCACCACATGCATGTTACAGATCACTTGACATGCATCCTTGAAGTCTTAAGTTGCTTAGCTCTATGCTCATAATCGGAATTGTGCAGGAAGAGCTCAATGAATCGTAGAAAAAACTCCAATTTAAAGCCCACTATGCCTAGTAGTCCACATCTAATCTTGTCAATTTAGGTGCCCATAGTTCTTAATAGACTATAGCACAAGCATTGATGAGGTAATTGCTTCTTTTATGCAGCTTTATTCTAATGTTCTTCAGAAGCTCTCTGATTTAAGATGGAGCATTTAGATGAGCATAGATCCATTACAAACGACTATGTATAAAGGGCAGTTTAGGTAACCCATGCGTTTGTGTAGGCTCAGACCGTTGGATGTCTGTTTCGGATGATCCCAACTATCATTAGACGCAACTCGTTTTTTAGTAAATTTTAATTCACTGTCAGTTTCAAATACACAATTAACCCAAAGGTTGTGAGGTGCATTATACACAATATATTGGCATATGTATTTGGGGCTCCTTTCCAACCGTTGGACGCCCTACACGAATATCAGCAAAAATAACTGGGGGGATTGGGGGTTTAAATTTAATGATTCAATTTCTTAACACTAGACCTATCCCTGGGATCAATCTGGGTCCATGGACCAAGTCTGGTACACCTTACCCCCTGGCATATAATCCCAAAATTCTTTTAAAATATTTGTCCATTCAAAATTTTAAAACCATGATCTTGTTGCCAACTTAAAACCATGATCTTGTTGTCAACTTGATTATCTATAGCATCATGGATTTTCAGAGCATTTGGAGTCGTGTACAATAAGAAGCAATCATTTAAAAAATGCCAAAAAACCCCTTTTTGAGCTATCTCAACACATGCATGCAACCAATTTTAACTCTTCTTAATTTATATAGCTATAAAGTCCCGTCAAATGAGCCCTCCCAAATTTTTTCCGCCAATTTGGCTTGGCGCGAACGAACCAGAGCCCTTCACTTTTTATCTGACGGACGGGGCGATGCCACATCAGCGTATTTGGACGGCTGGGATCTTAGCCCCAAATGATCCGTTCCTCCCCTAAATCTAGCTCTGATAACAGAGCTTTGGAATACTTTGGAGGTTTTCAACTTCGGAGCATTCTTCTGCAGTCGAACCTCCACCATTTCGCTTGAATCTGGGCGTAATGAAGAGAGGACGCAAGAAGCTGCCTGGAGATAATTTTTTTAGGGGTTTAGTAGGTCGGAGATTGATGGTATCGGCTGTTGAATTTAGAGAAGAGTGGACAACAGAGAAGTTCACCAATTTTTGTGGAGAAGTGACTCTTGTGGGCAAGATCATGTCCTATGACAGCAGAAAGAGATTGTTTGAGACATATTTCGAAGCTGATTAGCATACAACGTGGTTAAATTGGGGCCAGGTAGAGTGCAAAACCCATAATGCTACCAATCGAAGCAGGAATAGACCATGCAACCCCATCAAGATTTGACCCCATTGTCAAAGCACAATGCTCTGCTACAGAATTTGAAGAAGAAGGAGAAGGCCCGGATGACGTGCCCATTGGTAACCTCTTTTGTGCAAAAGGTAAGAACATTGAATGGCCTTCCTTTTCTGATTTCCTCAATCAATTCCAGAAAAGAAGAAATAGTCTAGAAAGTCTTGATCACCAGAAATTCCTATATGCTGAAGAGAAGCAGTTTTCCCCTTCCAAACATACCCTTTCTGCAGCCACTCATTCTGCTCAACAACTCCTGCAATAGTTTCTACAGCCCAAATGCATGTAGCAGTGGAAGAAGCTTGCTTGGAGAAAGCCAAAATCTCCTTATCAGTGGAAGAAACTTGCTTGGAGAAGGCTTCTGTAGCAGAATTGAATGGAGAGCCATGCATGGTAGAACCTATTACTATTCTAGTGCCATCTGAATTGCTCCCAACTGAACCTACCAAGCTAATGCAGCCAAAAGAGCCCGAGTTTTCCTTTAAAGCATGTGAAGAAGATTGTGACATTGATGACATTGATGACATTGAAGATCAGATTGAAGATGCTGATTATAATCCAATTGGAGAACAAATTAGTGATGGAGAACAAGCTGTTGTTGCTCGTAAACGAGGCAGACCGAAAAAGAGAAAAGCACAGCCATTGAAAGAAGGCACTTCTAGAGGTCGTGATAGGCCAAAGAAGCTCTCATTTGAAGAACCACAACTTGCCACAAGAAGAACTTCAACTTCAAGCAGTAATGCAGAAGAGGATGCAAGCAATGTGGCATCTACTTCATGTGCAAAAGAGGATTCTCCAGAGGGGGAATGCATTTCAAGTGATGAGGAGGATCAATTGCATGCCATTGACGATGTTCAGCTACAAAGAGAAGGTCCTAGCCTTCGTGAAGATGTTGATGAAGATGACCTCCCTGGTGCCGAGCCTACTGCTGTAACATGGACCTTAGGTGAGGAATGTTTACCTCCAAATTTGCTGCACAAATTCCCTGATTACATTCTTGAAAGAGATCCAGCTATAAGAACAAAGAGGTTGTCTCCATTCCAGCTTTTTACTTCCTACTTGTCTTTCCCTATGATGAATCAGATCTGCCAGGAGAGTAATAGGTATGCAGATGAGGTTAGAGAGAAGTCAAGAAGAAAATTCAAGCACATTCGAAGCTGGTCTGCTGTTGATATAAGTATAATGTTTAGATTTCTTGGATTGATAGTTGCCATGGCACTCAATCCATACAATTGCATAGAATCTTATTGGAGATCAGGTGAGAGAGGTGCCGTGAATTGGCCTAACTTTGGTAAGTTTATGTCCCTCAAGAGATATCAACAGATAAAAAGGTCCTTCCACTTGAGGGACAATAATTTGAGGCCACTTGATAAGAACACGAGAGAGTACAAGGTCTACCAGGTACAAAATATTGAGAGGGAATGGAACAAGAAGAATTTAGAATTATACACACCCGGCAAGGAGGTGACTGTTGATGAAAGAATTATTCCCTCAAGGAATGCCATGAATCCTTTGCGTATATACAATTCCAAAAAGCTTCATAAATTTGGGATTCAGCTTTGGACCCTTTGTGATTCGGCCTCGGGGTATTGCATACAGTTTGAGGTGTATGATAAGTTGAAATGAGATGAAGGTTTGGGTTTTCATGTTGTTTCTGCCCTAGTCAAAAAGCTTTCTCCCGGGCATCATGTCTTCTTTGACTGCTATTTCACAAGTGTGAAATTGCTTCAATGGCGTTCAAGAAAGAAGCAAGGTGGTACAGGAACCATAAATCCCAATAAGACGAAGATGTTTCCATTAAAATTGCTGAAATTTGATGGTAAGAAGGAGGATGTGCCAAAAGGCAGCCACAAGTTTGCATACAGCCATAATGCTGGCCTTGTTGTGAGTGCTTGGCAGGATAACGAGTCTATCCTCTTTGCTTCCATTGTCCATGGCATTGAGATGTCATCAGTCATGCGTTTAGTAGAGAGGAGCAACCATAAAGAAGTGGCTGCCCCAGAGATTGCTGTTGCATATAATTTACATAAAGCTGGTTGTGATGTACACAACCAAATGTGTTTGGCATCTAACTATAGTTTGGAGAAGGAGATGGTGTCATGGAAATGGTGGCATGCTCTCTTTTGGGGCATGCTTGATTCAGTTCTAACCAATGCTTATATTATCTTCAAGCATTGGAATCCAGCTGTAACTCATTATGATTTTCTGACCTTGTTGCAGCAGCAATTGATTTGTAATGATTTGGATGGCGCTAATATAACAAGAGAAAACTTGTTGCATATTGGTTCAAGGCATCCTACTTACTATAAATCTGAGGAGCAGCATAGAACTTGTGTGGTATGTGCTGCCCATAGGATCATTGAAAAGGAGCAAGGTGTAGTGCATCAAACTGCTCGAGCAAGGACCAAGTTTTATTGTCCTGTGTGTGAAGTTTATGTCTGCCCTGGAGGATGTGATGCATTGTATCATTCTGATATGTGGACGGGATTACAAGAGGATGCCAAGAAAGCTGATAGTGCAATGAAGAAGGCAGAGAGAGCAAGTAGAAATAAAGAGTAAGTTTATCTTTCAAATATCCAGGTTCTAATTTTCACTTTTGTTTGAATCAGATTTGTTTGTTTCAGCTATGACATACGAATCCAGGTACATGTCTCCAGATCTTAAGATGGAGGTATCATCTGGAGGGGTTGCATGCATGATCCAACCATACAACTTAGGTAATTAGAATGCTGCCCCTATTGTATCAAACTTAGGCTTTCCAAAATGATTGCAGGTTCTAGCAATTTTGAAATACTTGTAGGAGCTGCCAACATGCCAAAGGCTTCTATCTGCACCATAATTTTTGTAATTCCATGAAACTGACATGTGTAGGCTGTTTATAAATTTTGTTTCTGAACTGACCCATAATGGTCCACGTGACAACATTTCTTCTTATTTTAGTTGCAGAACTTAGGCATCAAGTTTTTTGTTTACAACACATCCACTCAATCGAGCACTTAAAAGCCTTCCTTTGAATGATAATTTGGTTAATAGTTTGTTGCTGTTATTATTTATTCAATACTTATTTATTTCAAAGTATATGTTATATAATGATATGACATCCCAATTGTCAATGTACAATTTATACTTTGCCTCCAAACAATTTTTAATTGATAAGGGATATTGAAAGTGAAGTATGCCTAAAATTTGACCATGGTTTCAATTTAAATGGATGACCTCTAATTTTTCAAGTGAAGCTGGATCCTATGAACTAATACTGGTCTGCAAGAATGTCTGCATACATAAGACTTCAATGAATAGTATAGAGGTCATGCTATGTCCTTTTATTCTATTTCTTGTTCCATATGTTTTATATCTTTATGGAGATTCATATTATGATTTTTTGGGATGGAAATACAACAAGGCATCCATACTAATTGGCCTTCCATATTGGCACACTAAATTGAGCCCCAAAATAGCTTTCAAATAAGGCAACCAAAATCCCAATGTTAGTCATGGACTAATTTATTTCCAATAGCTTACATTTCATGTGAACCATGCCCAAAATTGGGACTCCATTGGGGTGAACATGAGTGTATTATGATTTATGAAGTCAAACATGGTCTTCTGGACCAGTACTGGTCTACATAGAGGACTGGAGGCAGAAATCTTTCATGGATTTTCTAGAGAGCATAATATGCTCTTCTTGGTTTTGTTTTTTGCAATTAGTTCCTTAGCCTTTCAAAGCTTCATATTATGATTTTTGGGATGGTCAATTGGACAAGACATATGGTTGAATGGCTAGTCATTGGCCTTCAAAGCAGAAAAACAGATTGTGACCAAAAATAGCTTTCAAATTGAGAAGATAAAAACCCATTGTTAGCCTTGCACTAATTTATCTCCAATACGGTAGTAGTCATGTGAGCTATGTTCAAAATTGGGCAGTCATTTGGATGAATATGGATGTATTATGCTTTTTGAAGTGGAACTGTTCTTCTGGACCAAATTTGGTCTGCATGGGACTGTAGACCATAATTTATTGAGAACATATGCTATGGAATTTTCACGTGCTTCTTTTTGCATTATCTTTATATCCTTCAATACGTCAGTTCCATGATTTGTTTGGTGACAGATTCTTTTCAAATGGAAAGATATAGCCCTTTTTACAAGTACCCTCATTTTGAGCTCAAAAGTAAATGGCCAAACATCAGACTCAATTCCAACAAATATTTTTTTGGGATGAAGGATCAAGTGAACTACTTATATGCCAAATTTTAACTCAAAATTCATCTCCCTTCAAAAGTTGTTGTTTTTACATCACAATTGCTGTCTGGGAACTAGTACTGGTTCCCAGAAGACAAGAGACAGTTTTGACCCTGTCATGTTTGAATGGCTCTATCTTCCTTCATAGACTTCGGATTGAGTTGTGGTTTTTTGTATCCTTTTCTATATCTCGTGTAGAAAAATAACATTGTAACCAAAAAAATAAAAAAAATCGTCTTCATAAGACAGTTTTACTTTGTGTGAATAGGAAGCTTTTGATACTTGACCCCCTTGGGTTTGCCAAGGCATAACTGACAAGAATGGGGTCTGATACATTTTTGTGCATTTTTTTGTGGGCTATAACTACCATACATGAAGTCCTAGAAAGGGTTTGGTTAGTTATTGTGCCATTGATTTTATATGAATATTTTTGTAAACCTTCAAAATGCCCTTTAATGGTCCATCATGGGACAGGTCTAGTGTTTATATGTTTATGCCCCTTTCAATGCTTCGATGTGTTATATTAATACTTCTATATATATGATTACTAGCAAGCTGAATTAGCTTTATCTATTTGCCCTCCCTCCGTGCATATCCTGGCTGGCTGCTATTGCCGTCCCTTTCAAGTACCCTCTATGTATCGTTCTTTCCATTTCAGTTATTCTGACTTTGAGATTCCTAGCCCAAGGTACCAGGCTCTCTCACAAACTAGCCTGCTATGCAATACAAGACGATCCACTCGACGGCCTTTCATGTTGTTCCCAAGCATGTCATACACAAATGTTACCCTGTCGCTAGACTTCATCGCATAGAATTCCTTGCGCATATTGATGACCTGATTATGTGAGAACTTTGCACAACACTTGTGTTTGTAACACAACGTCGTTCGATATTTCAAAATAGCCTCCTTAGTGCTAAGGCGTTCAATCTTAGGCTGTCTCAGGAACCGCCTGCGCTGAGGGAGTGGAAAGTGTACTTGCACCTCTCGAAGTTTAGATGCTTCTCAATAACAGAGCTACCTTGGCTTGACAAAGTATCTGGTTGCTCGGTTGGCCTTGCAGTCAAGATGTCAGACACTTTTACACCATCCACTATAACATATTCATTACTCCACCTTACAAGCATACCCGCTTTTGGTACCTATAAACAAGCCTGACAGCGAAAATTCACTTCCGCAGGAATGGGGTAACCCTCAACAGTAGACACTCCAATGCATTTCAACTCTAGGAACGCATCATCTGGGCCTGTAAAGGATATAAAATCCTTTCCTGCAGGAATGGAGTCGCAAGAGTGCCATATTTCACAGTCCTTCTCCAGTAAAGTGTATCTGGTGTGGGGGATGGGTTCCATAGTAGATTCCACTCTCTGTCTTTTGGCCGTGGACGAGACATCCTCTATATTGGATTCACGGACGTCTTCCTCTCTCCAGAGAATGAAGGATCCCTTGGCTTCTCCTACAGTTTTTGCATCCGGAGTAGGTCATGGGAGGGCGTGATGCCCCTCAAAAACCTCTTGAACACCAACAGTGACAGCTCCAGCGGGGGGGATGGCTCTGAAATGGCATTGGTTAGAGTCCCCAGCGAATCCTTTGGCAATAGCAGGACCATCCTTGAAGATGTACACTTCCTGCACAATAGTTTGAATCAGAACTTGGGGTCAGGCTAGTGAGAACAGAACATAATGCAATACAATCAGACGTGATTCGGGACCTCATATCGGGCAGATGCCCAATTTGACCCATGGTGCATTCGGCACAGGAGCCCATATTGGACGGACATCCAATTATAGGCCCAAGCCAGTTTGGCATTTTCTGGGGGTCTTAAATTGGGCGGCCGCCCAATTTAGTTTAGAAGCATCGCTTAGGAGGCAACTGGGAAACTAAAATTGGGCGGCCGCCCATCCCAACTTCCTGTTTGTTGTACACAGCAGGCAATCCAAATTGGGCACCCGCCGAATTTGTTTTCCATTTCTTGCACAGGGGAGAACATGGAAGTTTGTATTCAGCACTCTCCCGAATTGGATGCTGTGCATGTCGCACACCGAGCAAGCCAAATTGGGCGCCTGCCCAATTTGTCTTCCATTTCCTGCACAGGGAACACATGAAAGCTAGTATTGGGCGCCGTCCAATTGATGATCTTTGTGCACGCTGCTCGTTGAGCCCCGCAAGATTGGGCGGCCGCACACATTGGGCACGTAATGGAGTAGGGGTCCTCAAAATGGGGGGCTACTGGAGGCTTTAAGACCGTGACTCAGAGTGGGCGGGTCATCAATTTGTATCAGCACTTGGACTGAGTGCCGAACCTGCAATCTTAAAAGCAGCAGTGAATTGGCAGGCCAAGCAGAGGTAGTTTCTTCAAAGATAGACCGTTGAGGAAGAGGTAGCTCAATCAATTCAACAAGATAAAGTATACATAGCTCCATCTTGAGTCTATATAACTAGTAAGCATGGAAGCACACAACTTGAAATCCATGTTATGACAGTAGTAAAAAATAGGCATCTTCAAAAAAATGTTTTACCAATTAAGCTAACATGAATTCGAACTCAAGCAAGACTGCCAAAACTATAGATCTACATTTTTGAAGAATAATTACCTTGGGAGTGAGGTGGGCCATGGAAGTTCTTCGATCAACTATATTAAAGTAGGCGCTGAAGAGTGATTGATTCAAATGCAGAAAGCAATTAACGCAATCTGGTGGGAATTACTCAGCAAATCCAAATTCAAATTTCAAATTCCCTTCCATTTATGTTTATTTAATAAAGGACAATATTTATCAATGTTATTTGGGACACGTGCGCAAAGTCATTATATCTAGCGCACGTGTGTATATTCAAAATTTTTTGAATTTCAAATTTGAATTGTGGACCCTCGGTCCACCAGCCCCTCTTCATAATTTTCAAATAAGGGGTTTCTTGTGGCGCCTTGCTATTCATGGACGCAGGATTGCCACGTGACGTCCCAGTTTCTTGGGAAGCACAGCGGCGGCCCATTATTTATGGACTACAATGGTCCATTCGAACAGGAATTCGACACTTGTCCTTAGCCAGTGCGACCTCGGTGCATGCCTTATTTATAAGTATTCTTTTTCTGGATAGCCGCATTTTCAACAGTTCCAAGCTCCGCTTCCGAAGAAGATGCTTTGTGGTCACTAGCATCTACGACAAGGCGCCCATCCACATCAAGGCGACACATCCTGCTCTGTATTGCTGATGGAAAGTCGCCCCACCAAGAGAGGCAAAGGTAATGCTTGCATCATTGTCAGGTTACTGTAACTGTTTATAATCTTTTTTATATTCCTCTCCAAAACAACATGGCATTTATTCTATCCTATAACTACCATTTGCTTTAAAAGAAGCCTGCACCTCCTGATTTTGAGTCTGTCCTAAAGTTGCTGCAATAATCTACTGCTTTTCCTTGAACTACCTCTCTCACAAGTACCTTCTCTTGTCCTAGTGAAACTTCGAGAAATTGGGAGCCCACACGTTTTGGCCCCAAGAATGTGTATCTGCTCCCAGGGCATGGAGGGACAGCCGGCAAAATAGGCAGCTGCCCAATTATTCCTTCGAACCCCATGTCTCGAACCATTTTACAGTGGTTCACACTTGGCAAATCGGGCGTCCGCCCAATTTGTGTGCATCTATTTCCAACTCTTCCAAACCATTTGTCAAATTGGACGCCCGCCCTATTTCTCTATTAAGCGCAGCTCTGTGCAGGTCATGTACTTGACAGTTGAACCATTCCACCTTGCTTCACACTTCGTAAATTAGGCACCCAATTTCCCTAACGAAGTGTCTCTGCGTTAAGCACTAGACGTCAAATTGGGCGCCTGCCATATTTCTTAATTAAGTGCATCTCTGTGCACGTCACGTACTTGACGCTTGCCTTGAACCATTCCACCTTGCTTCACACTTAGTAAATTGGGCCCAATTTACCTAGAAAGTGTCTATGCCTCAATATCATCCACCGCTAGATTTGTCAAGTTGGCCGCCAGTCCTAGACTTGGCAAATTGGGCGCCCGCCCAATTTCTCCAACAAATGCCTCTCACTTGCCAAATTGGGCGCCCGCCCAATTTCATGTAGTATACTTTGGAATCATCATGTACTTCATAGTGTCTTTTGAAACCGTGCCATTACTTGTAAGCGATATTTAATTCCTGTTTGATGCAATGCAACACTAATGGCAAGGACAAAACAGACTGCCCGCATGTCTGGCTATCGACCTGGGATACCGCAGGCTGTTGCTGCTGCGAAAGAGACAGATCAGGATGTGCAATTTCAGGGGATTGATGTAGTTCCAGATGAAATTACATCTGTTGCTGACAAGTACACGTGGTGCATCGAAATTGAAAACGTAAACCCTAAGTCGAGCACAAACCATCTCAAAGATTTGTGTTTGTATTTTGGGGTGCCAGGGACAAAGAAGACAAGTAATACTGGGATAGCAATTCATATGGGGGTGAACACAGAAGTACGTGTCGAGATAGAAGTTTTTGTGGAAGATGTATTGGACAAGTGCTTCCGTGCATACAGGCTACCCTTGGCCACTTATGACCCCCAACTCATATCAGCAAGCATAACTGAAAATCAAAACTCCTGCACAGCAAAGGGTTGGCAGCTCAACTCATACGAGAGTCTGGAAAGATCGGGAATTAAAAAGCATGGAGACATTATAGATGGCTTCCATACAGTGAGACAGTGGATTCTTGATCACAAGCAGACTAGGTCGAAGGGCTTGTATACAGAATATCATAGCAAGGCCCAGCCAAAAGTGTACGATTCGACCTGGTTAAAGTCTCGTTATGGGGTTCGTCTTTATAGGGTTATCGTTATAGAGAAGTCCAAGAATGTAGCAGTAGAAGTCCAAGTCGACAAGGGCACTGCTACAAAGAAAAAAAGAACATCTTTGACAAGTAACCCCAGCATAGAGACGCCAGCTGTTATGCTTGGAGGTATGGAGGACATAAGCTGCCATAACTGCATTCCAGGAATATACATTGGGCTTGGGTATTTTCTCAAACACTGCAACGGCTTCATCTAAGCTACCACACAAACAACATAAGTAGCACAATCTGTTGTGCCCTTCTTCTTCAAACCAATCCGGTCTATAAGAAGATCCCTATTCTGGTCCATAACAGAAATTCCTTGCCAGTGGAAAAAGGCAAAAGTCAAATGTGAAGAAAAGGCAAGGCGGACAGAGGATGACTTTGGCGTCAGAAAAACTCCTGGCCCAGTGCTCCAGCCAAAAAAACCCTAAAGAAAGATAAAACTCTAAAGAAAGATAACAGATCAAATATTTCCTTACCTTGAAATCTGATGGCGTTGTTTGCACAGAGATGGTAATGTAGCTAGAATATATATCATCATTCAATTTCTTCACTGCAAATCCCACAGAGAATGACATGCTAAGATGGATTAATAAAGAAATGAGAGTATATTGACATTAAACTCAGCTTGTTCTCCATTTGCCAACGGTAATAACATATAAGATTTTTTTTGGCCATCAAGCTGATAATGCTTCAGATTTATTTAAAAAGGTGAATCAAACACACAATCTGGAGGGAGCTTTTGGAAATAAAAATCAAAACTCATAACCTGGAAGGAGCTTTCGAGAAAGCAAAATGCCATAGCATGTAGATGTGACTAAAATACCCACCGTGATCCTTGACATTCATTTGATCATATATGCCTGTTGAGCTTCTTTCTATGTTGCCTAAAGTCACAGGCATGCATATAGACTGTAAGGAATTCATTCCACAAAATCAAATGGCAGAAGATAAGAAACATGCATTTAAAACTCTGGAGATAAAAGGAGAAATGATGTAGGATAACCTAATGAGTGATACTTGAAGTCATGATTACTGCAATCTGATCTAAGAATGTTGTTTTAAAGCACAAATGTAAATAAGTCCAGCAAATTTTACTAGAGCAAAACATATGAGAAGAATGGTGTAGAAAACTATCTGCTCAGCTGTGAGGAGAAACAATGTTTCTGGGGCCTCCGCCATAGTGAAGCAAGCGGTTATATGACCTAGGATGTTCAACACATTGGATCGGATTTTTGGCATATGTCTCTTTTGCGGAGTAAATACCATAAAAAACACAACGGGATCAAGTTATGGCGAAGTAAAGCCCATCGCTTTGAAAGTTCCGACAGCATCCTGGCAGAAAAAATGCCTCTTCAAAATCCGCATATGCCTCTTCAAAAACCATCTAGGGCACTCATTATGCAAATTGAAAGAAGGCATAAGCCCGATTCAACCAAGAGCTTACAATAAAATGGGTCTTCTGCAAACACAAGCCTGCCGTACCGTAAACCTCCTAAAGAATTTTTCAAATGGCATGGAATAGACCTAATCAAGACCTTGCCATTTTTCCTCTTCTTAGTGAAGAAAGAATCAACCCTATCTTTTCTTATCATTTCTGTTGCTCCTGCTTTGAGTCATTTTGAGCTGCAGATTTGTATCTGGCTACATAAAGAAATCCAATGATCTTGCTACACAACAGAATAGAAAGTAAAAAGGAAGAGAATAGGGCAAAAGGAATTGAAAAGATCCTATTATTAGTTCCATCTATGATGCTCTGGCTTTGGAATTTCGTCGCGCTACAAAATGCTCCAAAATCTTGCTTGTTTCGGCTATTTTTTGCTTCAAGACTTATCTCGCTGAAACCTCTGTAAAAGATTCAAAATAGTCTGCTCGAAATTATTGCTGTTGTTCGTTAAACTTGTGCTGGCGGAAAGCACTGCCATAACCACACATAACTTCATGCTATTCTGACATTCAAAAATATGACCCATCTCTGTGCGGCAACTTCTGATGCTTGACAACATGTTTAAAAAACATTCAATCTGGTAGCTCAAGGAGCAATGGATTTTTGTGAGTGCCTAACCGTCGCATTTCCTCAAAATCTAATCTCTATCATAAATATATGTATCTTAATCTTAATCCTGCATCTATATCAACGGTCGAAAATGGAAATTGATGACATACACTCAAAACGGCTTTAGTATATATAAAGATATTCCTTGGAGAGGACAATGCCAATCGCAAAGGCAGAGACATCTACGTGGACATGAAAGAATTTATCTCATTAAGGAGGTACAAGAATTGGAGCCTGAGTGAGTAACAACTTCAACCGTTGAAAAGTTGCTCCGAACAGGGATTCCAAACCAAATTTGCTTTGTCTCGTGTGAGTTTATGGATAGGATCAGCTTTCTTAGCTAATCCAGGGATGAAAGTAGCATATTAATTGACTTTGCCAAGAAACGACCTAGTCTCCTTGATATTGGTGGGGGGCTTGGCTTGCAAGACACAACTGATCCGTGATGATACCTTACTTGTTGGCCACATGTCCGAGAAGGATGCTAGAAGTGACATAGAAAGTGCACTTTTCAGGTTTAAGACTGATGCCAGATTCATCACATTTTTGAAAAACGAGTTCCAGTTTGGAAAGGTGATCCTCTTCTGTAATGTAAGTTGAGAAATCATCTTGAAAAACTTGAAGAAAGGCATTTTCCTTCATGTAGTCTTGTGCCTTAAAATGTAGATGGCGAATTTGATAGACCGAAGGGAACAACTTTGTAGACAAAAATATCCCACCGCGTGGTGAACGTGGTTTTCAATTGATCTTCGGAACGAATAGAAATTTGATTGTAACTCAGAAAAGCCATCTGTAAAGGAATGCATTTCATGGCCTGCAACTTCTTCCAGAACTTGATCTGTGAAAGGTAATGGAAAATCACTAGGGTTTTTTTTTAGATTAAAAAGGGGCCTTCAAAACATGCCAACTAAGCCAAATGAAGATAACCGAACTACCAATCAGAAATTAGAGCCTGGTGGGTCTAGTAAGCAAAACTGTTATAATTAACTCACTGGATCAGATTTTCTAGCATAACTTTTAATAAAACGTCCAAATGAGATCTCGTTTAGTGCAATAGATAGATCCCCATTCTCGACAGTAATAGCCTTAGAGGATCAAAAAGTTGCCATGAAGACTGGTCACGCTACTGTGGCATTTGCTGAGGTGTAGTTTGTAACTGGAAAACCTTTTTTTAGCAGAAGGGCGTGGGGTTAGCATGCGTGCATTCTTCTGTAGTGTGATTACACATATTGCACCTTTTGCAATGAGGCAATCCATTTGTAGAATTACACTCATTAGCAAGATGGCCTTGTTTACAAAGATGGCATCAGATTTGATTATGTTGTTGTGGGTGAGATTGCTGAGTTGTAAGATACTGTCATGGGAGCAGGAAGGGGAGATCCGTTAAGGGAACACCCCTAGAAACACATTGACAGACTAATTGACTAGTTCAGTGCCTGAATTAAGGACTTAGGTCTCAAATACTCAGTCATGAATCAAATTGCAGGGCGCAGGCCTTCGAGAAACCATACTAAGATTTGACTTTTATGACGCTCCCCAAACTTATACGATGCTCCCGTCATACAAATACGGGAAATCCCCCTTCCATGATGATCACATCACCGGAGAAAGGCCCTCCGTCTACCTCGGGCCACCTGGGATGGCCAAATGCCCGGGTGAAGAACACGGAGGTGTCATTCGTCCCACGCCTTCTATGTGAATCCTAGATAGCGGAAGCATAAATATAAACCTGGCACACAATACATCAAATAGTATGCCACCTCGAAAGGTGGCCCATCCACCATCAATATGAATAATATCCCAACAACAACATAACATATGCAATGCATCAATTTGCGGGCTCTAACCCAAGCTCAAACTCCAGGGAATCAACTAATGGTCAAGGCCTTCAGATAACAACAGACGAAATCATGACAATGGTGTTGGCTAGCATAGAACAATGGCAAGGGTAGTCCACTCCATCTGCCCCTCCTGTGCACACTTTGCAGATAGTGAGAAACATGCTATGACGTGATTGTAGTCTTTCGAAGAGGCAATCTCATGGATTCACCCTATGAGATTACTTTGGATTACATCTCCCCGGTTCGATGAGGCAGGGAAAAAATGAATTCCCTCCCAGAATATGATGGTTCCATGGGTGGCTAGAGGATCGTGCCACCACTGGTGACCACGCATCCGTACCCGACTTTAACCCTTCAAATTCATAGGCCACCCTGGCACGCCCATCGAGCCCAAAACGTCTCTTTAGGTATGTATCTTGCAACCCAGGAGGTGTCAGACCCATAGCCGGCCCCACACGGTGACTGACTATAAGTCTAGCACACTGTAGGTTAATCAAACTAAGTAGGATTCCACCTCCGTTTCACCATCATGCTCATTGTCTGGTGCTGAATCACAACATAACGTCCACAACCAGGTGGGATCTTGTGTACATGCTGCAATTACTGGGATTTAAGGGGTTCTAGCTAGGAGCATCACTAAATCTAGATAGCTTTTAGGTCTCTATCCCCCTTATTCCCATACAACACAGGAGGAATAGAAAGAGAGAGCAATCATATCCAAAGCATCTATCATCATTCTCAAATAGATCATAGAATAGATTCTAATCATTCATCTTCCCAAACAAGGGTTAGCAGAACACAAACTATGCTAAAACTAACCAGTATCAGGGCTGGAGCTAGTATCGCGAAGAACATCTATGGTACAGATCAGGTTTCAGGGTTGGAGCAGCTCATTTCTTCCTCAATCCTTCCCAAACTCGATTTTGGGGCAGAATTGTGGATGGGAGCCCAATTTACCATCCCAAAATGGCAAGCTGCCTCTGGCCAATCGAATTAGGCCAAGTGGTAGTCTCTAATTAGCCTACATTACTAATTAATACCATTACTTAGCTCAATTAGGCTAAGTTAGTTGCAATAGACCCTTTTAAGTTAGTCCCAATGGTCTCGATACACTGGTGACATGTCCGGATAGTTATACATATAGCGTATAAATACATGGAACGTCACATTCTACCCCCCCTTAGAATAATGATGTCCTCAGCATTGAAGTTAATGAGTTGATATAGAAATAATTGATTAAGTCAAAAGATAACATATACATATATAGTGCATAAGGTAATGAAAATTACATGAAGACCATAGATCACATAAGTTCAGGACCGTAGTCCATTTAAAACACATTAGCAGGACACAAAATGGGGAAATACAACCAGGTCCTCAGTGGATCCTGTGATAACAAGACAAGACGTAGACAAAACAACATATGTAAAACATAGATGGCCCCTCAGTGCCGTCATAGAATACTGCAGGCTTCTGATACACACTACTAGCCTGCAAAATTTATAGGACATCGGTACATTATTTAATAATTAAAGAATATGGTTGAAGGAACCACTCCCTTTTTGAAAACAAAATAGAAAAAAAGAGGGGTATCCTATCATGCCTAAGTCTTGCATATCATCAGGCATAAGGAATGGCCATGTTCTCATTATCGCCGGGATGATTGTGTCCTACGATGTACATGTCCATTCCACCTAAAATGCATCTACCCGACTAGTTGCCTGCATGACTCCTGCTGGGTCAAGCCTTCATTGCTTACCGCTGGTGTCGGGGTTGATAGCATCGTTGATGGTGTGTCCCTGGCATTCCTGCATAAAGTTCGGGTTCTGTCTTTAACACCCATATGGCATCCTCAGTTGGTGTTTCCACTTAATCAAGTACTGGAGGATTTGGGTCCTTCTCATCTGTTTGTATGCGAGATCGAGAAGAGCTTCTGGCATGATTTCCAATTGCTCATCCGTCATTTCAAGAAATGTGGGTATATCCATTATTTTCTCTGGGTCAGGAGTATGCTTCTTCAGAAGGCTCACATGAAAAACCTTATGGACTTTAAGATAAGCAGCGAGATTGAGCTTGTAGATCTGAGGTCCTACCCTCTGAGTAATCTCAAATGGTCCCGCCCAATGGGTTGCCAGTTTTTTGCAATTTCCAACCTTGAGCTTGGCTTGCTTTACCTTGATTTTTAACCACACAGAATCTCCAACCTGGAAGTTTCGAGGTGTGCGATGCTTATCTGCAATACTCTTTTGCCTACTTCTAGCTGCTAACAAATATCCACAGACTTCCTCAACTAAAACCTGCATATCTTTGAGCAACAGTTGGAAGACCTCGACCTTCGAAACAGGGTATGCCACGTGTCTAGAGTTAGACATTGATGCCATAGTTATAAAAGGAGACATCCGAGAAGACTCATGTTTAGAACTGTTATAAGCAAACTCTACCAAATGGATATAATCGGCCCATTGTGATTGCTTATTCCAGACATAGTTGCGTAGCATATCTTCAATAATGCGGTTGGTGTGTTCCGTTCGACCATCCATCTGGGGGTGGTATATGGTACTCATGGCAAGCTTGGTTTGTATAGTGCCAAAGAAATCTGTCCAGAATGCACTTACAAACTTGGGGTCACGATCTGAAATAATTTGCCGCGGCGTCCCGTGGAGTCAGAAAAGCTCTTTAACAAATAGCAGTGCCATATCCAAGGCCGTATCAATGGTGCGGCATGGCAAAAAGTGCGTCATCTTGGAGAGCTTGTCGACCACCACCATCGAGGCATCATATCCCCTAAGAGTCCATGGAAGACCGACAATGAAGTCCATGATGATGATTTCCCACTTAGCATTGGGCACCTCTAAAGGTTGCAATTCGCCTGGAACGTGCAACTATTCAGCCTTTGTTTGTTGGCAAAGCTGGCACTGCTTGATATATCGGTCAATGTGCTTCTTCAACCAGGCCAGAAGTAGCTGGATCGCACCTTAAAATATGTCCTCATAAACCTAGCGTGTCCCCCTATAGGACTATTATATGTGTCATGAAGAATGAGCTTCCGGATGCCTGAGGTCTCTGGCACACATAACTTATTCTTATGATAGAGCAGATTACCTTCCTTCTTAAAATGGCGAAAGATTTCTTGCTCTTTGTCCATGCGTGCCTCCTTAGACAAACTGAGCCATATCTCCCTGAATTCAAGATCAGTGGGGAGTGTTTAAGCACGATTTCATTAATTGGAGAAAATAAGCCCATTTTGAGAATTTTAAGCACACCTAATTTGCTCTAGCACGAATACTTTCACCTACTTCTCGAGCACAAGAAACATGAGGTAATTAACATACACATATACATAAAAATTTTGTGTTATACTTGTACGTGTACGTGACACTCGTAGAAGCTCAATAATGGCCCTACATTGTACACCAATAATTCACATAAATAATTTTACTTCACTATAAAAACGGCTTGACGAGGGGGTAGAGGCCATTCATCTTCCATGGCTTCCTCGATGCCTCGTCCAGAGCACATCCGCTCTTTCAAGTGTTACTTGAGCTACAACGATCTGGGCGAATGCGCTAGAAATGGCGTTAAGCTTGATCCATGGCTCTTATCTAAAGCTGATGGACCTGCTAGTGCTTGCAGGAAGCTCACTCGTGTTAAGGTCCACATTTACTGGCTTCCTGATCAGGAGATCTATGAGCTGAATGGCATCACGAGCTTTGATGTTGATGACGAGTGAATCTGCACCTGCCAATAATGTAATAATGACATGGGTACCTAATAACTAAGTAAGGATGTAATAGCATTCTGATTAAGGATGTAATATCACGTACCTTAACTGAGTATATTGTAACGATGTGCTATCCCACCTCCACTTTTTCTGCAAGCTGTCATTGAATTCAATCATAGCTAAATTCGTCAAGCAAACATGTTTTCAAACATACGCATATAGTACATCACATGGATGTACAAACTGCATTCTTGAATGCAAAATTGGATGAGTATGGAGACTTAAAAAAGCAGTCTATGGCTTGAAACAATCACCAAGACAATGGTACTTATGTATTGATGGATTTCTTAAGGAGCAAAAGTTTGAAAAGTTGCAAAGTGATGGAAATATATATATGTTTCAAGACAAAGGTAATTTCTGCATTATTGCCCTTTACGTGGATGATAATATCATTGTTTCTAACAATATAAATTGCCTAAATCACTGCAAGGAAGTGCTAAGTAACAGGTTCAGCATGACTGATTTAGGGGAGCTGAAAAGATTCATTGGTATGGAAGTGTACAGAGATCGAAGGAGGAGTACAATTATTCTCACTCAAAGCAATAACATACAGGGTATGTTGCAGAAATTTGGACTGACAGAATGTAACAGTGTAAGATCTCCAATGGTCACTGGATTGAAATTATCTAGTAGTATGAGTCCAAAGAATGATAGTGAAAGACTGGAGATGGAAAAATATCTATATCGAGAATTAATAGGGTGTTTGCTTTATGTTGCAAACTGCTGCAGACCACATATAGCATATAGTGTAAATTTGCTAAGTAGGTTTGGTACAGATCCAGGCAAACAACACTGGCTTGCAGCCAAGAGGGTGTTGAGATATTTAAAAGGTATACAAAATGAAGGGCTTACAATTGCAAACAGAAATTTAGAACTGACAGCTTATTCAGATGCTGACTGGGGAGGTGACAGGAATTCCAGACAATCCACCTCAGGGTATGTTCTTCAAGTTGGAGGTAGCTGTGTTGCTTGGAGAAGTAAAAAACAAGGTTGTGTTGCTATGTCAACAGCAGAGGCAGAATACAATGCAGCATCACTAGCAGCTAGAGAAGTAATCTGGGCAAGGAGAATATTACATGAGATTGGTGCTGTTCAAAGAGATCCTACAGTACTATATATTGATAATCTGAGTTGCCTGGCAATTACAAAAAACCCGGTGCTACATGAAAGAACTAAGCACATTGAAATCCATATACACTATATCAGAGATATGGTAGCTAAGGGTTTCATCAAAGTTGAGTATAAGTGTACAGAAGATCAAGTTGCAGACATTTTTACAAAAATATTATCTGTTAACAGGTTTATGAAGTTACAAAAAGAACTTGGTATAGAGTATAGTCCATCTGGAATAAATTTGATCATGAAAGGAGAATGTGAGAAATATGGATTCATGATCTAATTTATAGTAGTTGAAGATCTAATGCTAGGTGGAGACATTATATCTATGGTTTTCAACCATTAGAATAACATTGTGAACCTAGGGTCATTTGTTCAATGGTTATATTGAACAGAAATATCGAAGACAATATATAGAAACAGCGAACTCGGTCAACTTGGATTACAACAGGTGGTCTTCATTCCGGATGGGATAATCCCAAGCCGACTCCGGTCGGTTAGGATAGACCCTATAAATTAAGATTAAATTGAAGTTCCGGTGGGGTGATCGGTGGATCGTCTTGAGGAGAATAGCCAATATCAAATACAGGTTATTTGCATTGTGACTATTTGGTGTATAGTGAAGTGAATGTAATATTGATTGAGATCGAAAATGGAAGTTACTATTGAAATGGTTTAAAATGGTTTTTGCTTAAATATGCATCTTTGTTAAGTGCATTAATAAGTTGGTTGCCTAATGATTTGCTAGATGTGTTGATCAAGCAATCGATTACTAATATTCTTACTTGAATTTCGGGTTTTTTCTCGAAAACCCGAAAGGGTGGGGTTTTTTTAATCCCGACAATAAACTCTCGGCAGGTACACTAGCCAACATCTGTAGCACACAATTTTATTTGGGGTCCAGGTGTTATAACTGGATATTCCCTATGTTTTTCATTTTTTGGGTGGCCTGCGATGTGCAGTTAGCCACTCCATACCATTGTAGAAAAACTGCTGAGATGAATGAAAAGCCTAGCTATAGGGGGAAGGAAATCGGGACTCCCTTCTGCAGTGGACAAGGGAAGCCTCGCGACCGGCGGCAGCCAAGAGCGAGTCCCCTGTCCACTACGGAAGGGGGGACCGATTTGCTTCCCCCTACAACAAGGAAGATGGGAGCTTCACTGAGAAGGAAGATTTGCATCTGATTTTCAGCAATCTTCACTGGATCTTCACCCACTGCTCCTCCTGATTTGCACCGGATGAGTGGAATCGTGGCCCATATTTCCATTCCGGAGTGTATGGGACTGCCACATGGCAGCACCAAATTCATCTTCGGCTCCAAACAGCGACCCATCTTGTTGTAACCCCCATGCATCAATATTTCGTTCCAATTATAGTGTAGATGCCCAAACAAGAATATACCTAAATATTCAGAACATAAATAATATTGGGATTCTCTAGAATCTTCACGCAGCCTCCCAACAGAGTAAAGTGACACGTCAGGAGATAAAGTAGAAGCCCAGGCTTATGTATAGCACGACGGTGGCTGAAAAACCTATCTTCTCTACTCTGTTCAAATTCTGTTCTTGTCGAACTCTTGTAAGTGATTACTATGTGGGCTTTCTTTAGAGATTCAAAAAAGTTCGCCTGTCCTTTATAAATTTTTGAAAGTGTTGGATTGGGAGCGATCCGGGTTTCTTTATCTGCAGAAGGTACTATTTTTACCTTGTAAAAGCTTGCAGTTTTCTTATAGTTCCGTTTCCCGAAAAAAAGTATGAGATCAATGCTATTAGATTAGGTCACAATACGCTTTTGGTGTGTCATGTTATATTTCTCAACTTAACTCAAAGTGTGCATTTTAGGAATACTGTGTTAGTGTTCAACGCTGGTGTCAGGAAGCCCCTTTGTGGAGTCAGCATGCCTTTCAGCAGCTCGGAGTTTTCTGTTCTGTCTTCAGGCAAGGTTCTTCAGGTTTTTGAGCTGATAGTGGAATAGAAGGTATGAATGTATGGTGTGGCAGGTAGAGTTATTCTTGGTAACATTGAAAAAAATTCAAATTTGGCATTATGCATGATCAGGTGTATCCCCTGATCAGCGACGGCGGCGGCCGTACGAGGAATATGAATTGGATGATATTGTTAGCGAGTCAGTTAACAGAAGCAAGAGGCGTAGCTGTTCACCATCAAATAGTAAAGGTATAGACCAAGGAGCTATTATAAGGTATTGTGGGGCAAAAGCTTCTGGCATCAGGATGTTTGGGGTTGTATTTCCGAACCGTAGCTTTCCTATGGATGTATCAAGTTTTACACAAATTGACACCCAACATTGGATATTGGATATGAATGTTTTTGTAGGTGAGAAGTTGTTTTATTCTTAGATCTATTTTCTATTTATTGCTATATTTATTGATTATTTCTTAAAATGTTCTCTCTCAGGTGAGGCATATGACCAAGTGAATGAAATGTGCATATTTCTTCTTAATAGCTTTTCGCTGCCACCAGAAAAAGCCTTGGCAGTTTATGTCCAATCACCTGGTTCAGCATTCCAGTATTGTGGTGCTGTTTGTACTTCTTGCCCATCTGCAGTATTATCCCTGTTATGGCCTAAGCCTGGTGGGCAGATGCAACTAACTGCATCAGATACAGTTCCAGCAACTGCCAAAATTGGCATTGCTGCAGAGGATATAGCATCTCTTCCTGCACTCAACATGGGGCAATATCATCGTGTGGAGCAGCTTGCATTAAAGGTAGGGCAGAATCTGTTCAATTATATGCAATCATTTTGTACTACAGAAAGCAACAAGTTAGTTGTTCCATTTGATATTCTTGACAAATGGTTCAAGAAGTTCCAGGAACGTGCAAAGCGGGATCCTGATTATCTTAAGCAGTTTACCGCATGAGTTTTACTAATATGCTGAGGCTTTTGGTTAGGGGTTCACTTGGTATAGGAATTGTTTCCCACAACAATAGGCTCATCAAACAGTTCTGAGCCTTTCTTTGGGAACTATAATCAGCATTGTTATAGAAAACTGTTAAAACAGATCTCTTGATTTTGCAATGGGTGTTAATTTTCAGTGGCTAAAAATCATCCGCTTCATGCAGTTCTCGTGTGATTGATGCTTAGGTTATTTAAGTTTCTCTCTTTGATGGGTATTGTTATTTTTGGCATTGCATCAAAGCCGGGAAAGGGAGTGTTCTCCATATATATGATGATGGTGCCATTTGGAACACAATCTAAGGACTGATAGCCTGACCTTTTGGCAATAGTTGGAGAGACTTAACCAATTCACAATAACTGGAATTTTAGCAGGATTGATCTGCACATGCATGCATGCATTTTTGGCATTGGTCAATATTACAAGGAACTGCCAAAGTACTGCCAAAGTGTTGTTAAGTTGGGCCAACTCTGCCCTGAATATTGGGAAAATCACTTGCATATTGCAGATCCTACGGAAGACTTTTTATTGTTTAAGACACTTAAAAAATAGGATGGTTTTTTATCCTATGCACGAATCTATTATATCAGAAGACATAATTTCTGGCTCATTTTGAGCTGTTGAATCTCTGATACTACAAGCACCCAATTGTGAATAACTGTAGGCGTGGCGCCCTGGATCGACGGCGTAGATTTTTCGAGTCCCTTTTTGCGTAAGGATCTTTCCTTCCCTTTTCCCAGCTGGAATCTGCCAACAAAACATGCCCGGGACCCTCATTTTTGGAAGCCAAACGTCACTTTTGTCCCTCATTTTGAAGTCTTCTACGCGTGGAAGCTAGATGCCATTTTGGCCTCTTTCTTTGAAGTTCTTTCCCTTCACGCTTAAGTAACAGTTTCTTCTAGTGTGCTTTTGTTTGCATGCACTTATCATAGATATGATACCATTTTTGCCTGCATCACCATTAATCCTCGTGTGAAAGGTTGATCCATGGAGCAATCTTCATGGTGTTGTGACAGTTAGTCTTTCGTGTTCGTTAATAAGATTTAACCTTCTCTTCAGTCTTTGGCCTATAGTGTCTTTTTCAAGGTACTCTTTAGTGGGTCATAAGCTTTGATTTCTACAAGGTGAGAATAGACACCCCATCAACCAGTCTTCCATCACTAGACCTTGTCATTCCTATTAATTTCGCACATAACAATTGATGGTTCAATTCACTAGACCTTGTCATTCCTATTAATTTCGCACAACAATTGATGGTTCAATTTATTTCGATCAGTTAGAATGAAAGGCACATCCAGATCTCCAGATTTGGGGGGTTCCTCCCCATAATTTCCAGTTGAAGTTGTTAAAATCCGGTTACTTTAATAGATGCCGGAAAATTTCCAGTCAAAATTTTGTAAAATGCTTGTTAAATCTGGCAAATTAGAGGATATTTTCTGAAAAATCTGGTAGGTAGCAACAAAGCACGGCATTTTTCCGGTTTAAGCAAAATTTAATTTGGAGGCCTGGGCACATCTCATACATTTTCCAGAATGTCATCCATGTATTACTTATTTCGATTTCGATTAGAAAGGCATATTTCATATATTTTCCAATTTGAGCTACAGAGGCATCATCATTAATGCATTTTCCATCATTCAATCACCGTCTCTTAAGCATGTTTAATTCAAAAATAGCTTCTCCTAATCCATTGGTGGATTTGATGGAGGAAGGCTAGTAGTAATGATTGTTTCCCAACATGAAGAAAATAATCCACTTCTTTCATATTAATTCTCCACGTGGTGTAACATTCGCCATCCAATGTGAAATTCCTATGTACACTTACATCCAAGATTTCAATAGATTTTTCTCAACATGGCGATACTCGTGTAGACGCGATGCAAAATAGGCTTGAATCGAGATAAAGAAAGCCTGACATCTTGGGCTTCAAGATAGACTCGCTTCATTTCCCACCAACCTTGAGTAACAATTTTCTCAGGATGTGATACGACAGTATGATTGGGGCCGAATTTTTGAAACAACGAACTTTCTGAGGGAGAAATATGATAACCAACATACTGAAGGCCAGCTTTTATGGCTGGTTCCCCATAGTAGGTCGAAGCTGCCCAATCTGTTCCAAGAGGAATTATTTGGACAAGGGTAGAATTAGGATGCATGAAGAGCAAATGAGTGAGGGCAGCTCCATGCACCCCTATGACTACATCAGCACTATACATTATATCATGTATATCCCCAATATGCATTCTGGAATGTGGCTCTAGGGTTTTAACTTCAAAGCCCATTCTCTTGGCTAACCTTATAACTTCCTTCTCATTTAGTAGAATCCTAGTCTTGTGTCTCCTGATTAGCACTAATAAAGGCCTCCTTGCAGCCAAATTATGCGCACGAATTTTTGGACTCGATCCTATAGCTTTCCTTATCATATGTTGGAAACTTTGGATTGATTTCCCACCTTCCATGTGACTAGAATTTATTGTTAATTCTCCATGAATTTTGAGGCCTAATATGACATGAGGGAAGCAGTGAATTTGGGTGCTTTTGTCGAAATCAATGACGGGGAAGTCGGAGAGGGCGCGGATGATGGGACCATATTTGTTCAGCCACCACAGATGGAGCTCAAGGATCATGAAGACGACTCTGCGTTTGAACTGCTGGGAAGTGATGTAGAGGGGGATGAGGCCATCATTGAATTCATGGTACACGTTGCCTGTGTATCCCCCAGTTGAAAATATCACTGCAGGGACCCCATGGTATATGTTGCAATTTTTTGTCCAAGAATCTAACGTTGTAACGGTTACGTCACCTATGGTCTCCATTACACTTTTTTCCCATTTCCTTGTGTAGGGCTTGATCCTGTGCGTCAATTTCGGACCGTCCGATCGGAGGGCCTCAACGGTGGCGATGCTTCCCTGGACTCTGATATCGCCTTCCAGTTCGCAGATGTCCGTTCTGAATTGCGAAAAATCGCAGCTGATTTTTCCGTGCTGGGTTTTCCTCGCAGATCCTGTAAAACGATGTCTTTGGTTTAATATACACCATAAAAGATATCTGATGGATTAATTCTACCTTGATTCTATATACTATGAATGAATTATATCAGAGTTTTTGACCTGCTGAAGCTGCCTTCTCTGTTGGGCCTCTGACGAAACTTGGCCGGGGTTTGGCTATGGAGATTCCTTGCATCAGAACCATCTTCTCTGCTTCTCCATGCTCCGATCCATTCCAGCGGAAAATAAAAGCGAGAATTAGCCATAGGATGAGCACCCAGAACCACGAATTTCTGATGAATTTCATCGTAACCTCTATCAGAAGCAAAAAGCTGCATCCAATCTGTAAAGTCCGGCACTGATTATTCCAAGCCCAATCCCGAAGACAAAAATAAAGGACTTTTGGAGCTGTCGCCTAATTTGCTCCTCAATGGCGAATAATTGTGGCCGTCAAGATGGACATTTGAAGAGGCGGTCCTAGCCACCCACGTGTCAAGATCAACGGCCCCTGATTTTCCAAAGGATAGCCCATATTCCAGTATGTCCCTCTCATACTCCCTTTGCGTAGGGATCCTTTCTTCCTTTCCCTAGGTGGAACCTGCTAGCTCATAGTGGAGGAGCCTTAAGGATACGCATATACTTGAATTATGGACCTTTTCTTCCCTACTCGCCCCTTTCGTTGAACCTTCTCCCCTTACTGTCTTATACATGTATGAAAACAGGTATGAAACATGTCTTATACATGTATGAAAACAGGTATGAAACATCATGCAGATAAGATGAAAATTTATACATGTACCAAAATAGTTTTGGGAATTATAGTAATCTTGCCTTCTCACAAATTATTATCCCAAGAATGACCAGATTTTAAAGAAGAAAATCCCTATTTTGCGGATTTTTTGAGACATGTTCGGACTTTTGGGGGACGAACACCCCTCAATTTCCAACCATGGGACCTAAGCCTTACTAGCTTAGTTATTAGAGTGCGGATTATTCTCTTACCGCCAAATGCATGATCGCCTAAGCCTTATTAGTTTAGTTGTTAGAGTACCTGTATTATTCACTCATCGCCATGTGCCTCGACATGCTAGTATATGTTAGGTAAGAGTTCTTTTTCCAAACATGATGGACATGCCACACAAGAGTATTTAATGGTGTACACGAACAATGTCAAATAAAATAACATATGAAGTAAATATAAAGAATGTCAAGTAGAATGTTTGATTGATATTCTTAGAAAAGAGCTTGTACCACATGCCATATGATGGCTTGATCACAAAGACAAATGACATCTATCTTTCCATAGATATATGACAAATATAAATAGGAATAGTCCATCTACTTCAATGCTAACACTTGCTTGGTGGTGTTGTATATGAGTGTTAGCCAGTGGGGTTACAGAACCACACCCTGTTGCTTGTTTGAATTCCATATTGTGGAATCTTGATGGCATTTATATTCTATCTCGCATGTCCTTAAAGACCTTTGAAATAGTCAACCAATTCAATGTCGAGGCTTTTGCCCTTGGGCAGGGAATGTGTGTTAATTTAGCTAAGGCTAAGGTACTACTCGTTTCATCCTCACATTAAAATACTACATTTTCCTACGAGAGAGTCCCTAAACATTTCCCATTGCAGATTTGAAGCCGTGCAATTAATTTTAGGAATTTTTGGTGCAATTAATATTGGGTGTTTTTGGCAGGGTCGAGGTCGTGTGGGAAACCACATGGTTTCAAAAATGTATGGAAACCCTATTCTGAAGCAGAGAAATGTCTCTTCACCGCCTGTGTTCTCCGCCTTTGCTCGAAGAGGGCAACCGTGTTCTCCACCTTGCTTCAGCACTCCAGATCTGTCGTTCTAGCTTGAATCAACATTTTCTTCAATTTTTGTAAACTCGTAGGGCTTTTCTAAACTGCAGCATTATTCTTTTCAGTTTATAATATGGCACCTATTGTGCTGCGAGCAGTTCTGCTGTTCATACTAGCCACTATGATAGAAGTAATGGTAGAGGCGCTCAGAATTATTGAACATATGAATGCCTTAATTAACGAGCCCTTTATGGAAACAGAAATGGAGGTATTTGAGCAAAGCCAAAATGATGAAAATCTTATTTTTGAATAATCCAATCACATGATGGACATGAGTACTCCATCTCTTGCAGCAACTCTGATGCATCCAGATGCTGGCATTACTTAGGTCGATTTAAGTGGGAGCAATTTCAGCCAATGGTACATAAGACCTCGATCATACCATTGGTGGATTCATTTTCAAGAAACTGTTATGCCTACAGATCCAGCTAGATTCAAGGAAATGTTTCGGGTCTCAATCGATACTTATCTATACATTTGTGACCTTTTGTTTGATGACTTGCAGAGGAATCCACCATTTCCTTTGAGCACCATACCTGGAAGACATATGTCGGTGAGAATATAAGTGGCAATCGGTTTGAGACGTCTAGCATCAGCAAAAACTCTTTTCTCATTGTCAGAACAATTTGGAGTTGGTAAGTCCACTGTCTCGAGGGTCACAAACTTGTTTGTGGATGCACTGCTCTCCCAAGCAACCCATCATTTGAAATGGCCGGACCAGGATGAAATGGTAAGATTGAAAATGGGTGCCCCCAAGAGTGAAATTGTCGTGGGGCCATTGATTGTACACATGTGATTATAGATTGCCCAAGTAATGAGCTAGAAGTGGACTGGTATGATAGAACAAAGAGATATTCTATGATTGTGCAAGCTATTGTAGATCATCGCACAAAATTTCTTGATATCATGGCTGGTATCCCAGGTAGTCTTAATGACACAAGGGTACTCCGTGTGTCAAGCTTCAAGGCACTAGTGGACGATGGTCATAGATTGAATGGATCAGTGATGCATCATAATAATCAGCCTATTCGTGAGTACATTTTAGGTGATGCTGGATACACACTAATGCCATGGTTAGTTGTACCATATCCAGGTAAGAAGCTGACGCCATTGTGTGATAAGTTTAATTTTATGCATTCCTCCACACGCATGTCTGTGGAGAGGGCGTTTGGTTTATTAAAAAGATCTTGGCAGTACTTGGAGACGAAGGTGCGCTTACCCAACTTGGATCATTTGTCCAAAAGTATTACAGCATGTTGTTTGTTGCACAATATAATGATCGATCGTGGAGATAGATATGTTGCACAGGTATATGCAGATGTAGATCACAAGGATTATCATCATGATAATCGTGGACAGCCACCTTTAAATGATGGAGTGCAACTGAGAGAAACTGTAGCAAATTGTGTGTGGAACGCCCATTGAAAGTAAACGTAAACATTTGGTGGCTTTGAACTATCAGGTAAATTTGCACAATCTGCACTGATGTAATTTGTCAAATCTATCTTGATGTAATTTGCATCTATCTTGATGTAATTTGTCAAATCTATCTTGATGTAATGTATCTTGATGTAATTTGCATGGTCTCTTATCTATGTCTTGATGTAGATGTCTTGGGCAGCAAATGCCAAAGAAAAAGGAAGTGGGATCTTCTCTTCAGAGTTGCACATGGAACATCCATATTTTTCTCAAAATTGCACATGATTGAACAGGCTAAACAAAATTAATCGAAACAGCCGCAAAAAAATCACCTTGAGCTCAAAACACAACGGTGACGGTGCCACAGCCTGCTTAATATACTGTGACTACTAGGTAATGGTTATAGTTAACAGGGCTGATTCAGATCCAGTAATCAAACCATGCTTTTAAAATGTTTTTTTGGGCCATTGAATACATTTGAAGAGTCAAGTTAGGACAAATAGTGCAGAATAAAGCAGTCTTTTGTGAGTCTTTTGTGAGCCACATACATGATATTCACTATTCACCTAAGAAGACTTGTAATACACATTCACAAAGAATGCTACAGGTTCTATAAAGATTATGTATAGTCCTGCTACAATTGCTGTGGATTATGTTTCCTTTTGAATGGAAAGTTAGAGAAATTTGTGCATTGCTAGCGTGTTTGAAATTCCTCGGGTGCCTTATTTATTTAATCTGCATTCAACCTTTCCTGGTTTTGCATGTTTTCTTTACGTTAACTATTTCTGGCTTCCAAGTTTAACACCTTAACCATATTTGTATGCAAATGCAACTTGCTTAATCGTGGCACATAATGGTTGTCTTGGCTTCAAGAACAATGTCAAAAGAATATTAATTGCACCTCCAGTGCCGCCAATTGCATTTCTGATGCCATCCTCTTTAGCTAAACTAGTAAGGATGTCCAAGGCAAATGCCTTTTTAAAAAGCCCTTCCTGGAGAAATTCAATCTTGCAGAAAATCAATTGAAAGATGCAGGAGTTGTACTTGTTTGTAATGCCATTGTCAACTGCTGTGAAAATTTGAGAGAGCTAGACCTGAGCTTAAATGAGCTGAGTCATATTGGAGCTATTGCAGCAGCCAATGCAGTAAAAAATAAGGCAAATTTTGCACTTTTGAATCTGGATTCTAACCACATTTCGGAGAAGGGACTAGAGGTGGTTTATGAAAAACTTAAGAGTGGATGCAATGGCATTTTTGTGCTTGCACCTTTCGAAGATAATCAAGAGGTTGACGATTCGGAGGACAACAAAGAAGATGTGGACGATTTGGGGAAAACTGTTTAGACGACTGCTTTATTCCTGGAAAACTGTTTAGACGACTGCTTTATTTTCAGCAGAAAGTCCATTTAATGTCCATGTTCAAACGTATCACTTTGTGGACTATGCATTTACATACTTCAGATAAAAGATAAAGGAATGTTGGTTTAGATTGTTTTTTCAGTTTGCATTTGAATTGAAAATTGATCTTTATTTTCTTGTAACAACGTAATGGCAGTTTTGTCCTCGTTTTGTTAAATGCATCAAAGATTATCACCCATTACATCATTTGGGGGATTACTATAGTGCTGAAAAAAACATGAAATGCTGAAACATCTTTATAAACTTGTCCTGAATCAGCAAACATCTTTATAAACTTGTCCTGAAACATCTTTATAAACTTGTCATGAAACGCTGACACATCTTTATAAACTTGTCCTGAAACATCTTTATAAATTTGTCCTGATAGACTAAAAAAAACATGAAATGCTGAAACAAAATCCAAAATCCAAATAATCCATTCAATCCAAAATCCAAATAATGGAGGAGTAGATCATTGATGTCTAACAAAAGCATTCAGCAATCATTTCTCATTTCAAACGTAATCTTCAAGCTCATTTCTTGAATAACAATAGCTAACATGAATAGATCATTTATGTTGAGAAGATGTGCTCCCATTTTGATCAGATCTTCCATTAAACTGACCAGCACCTATTTCATGCAAAGCATGCACATAATCAGCATTAAAGGTAAATGAAATTGAGACATTGCAATTTACCTTGACTCATGGACATGTTTAGAGTATGTGCTAAATATGTGAGTCCAGACCCTATGTTCACCAAAGCATTGGCAACAGTAGCTGCCACTTCGATTGCTCTATCACGTTGTATAGAGTTGTCCCTATGGATGTCATAAGTCATTCTACGACCTTCCATGGCAATCTCAGTGCTAACTCGACGTGCTTCTCTTGCCATCACTTCCTGTTTCTCCCACCATTCCTTCTTGGCTTCCTCAGATTTAAGTATGACTGAGATCAAACCTTCGCTGCCTCGTGGAGTCCTTAGCCTCTTCCTGCCATTGCTATATCCATTTATGTTGCTAGCACCACTCGGTGCCGAGTCTCCATCAGCATCAATGGAGCCCTCCATATTTTCTTCTCCACCTAGAATCAATCAACGATAAGATATCAAACTAGTTCTTAACCTAATCCATAACTTAGATGCTAGCAATAACACACCATAAGCTGCTCTTTCTCTAAGGTTATATGTCCAGTAAGCTGTCTAGTAATAACATACCATATGTTGAATTTTCAGGTCCTGAATAGATTATTTTGTTCTGATCCCTCTTTGTGTAATCAGCTTTGTTGCCAAGTCCTATACCCGAACCTTCAACTGAAGTTGCATGTGAACCTGAGGAGCAGTTTTCGGGTGGAAAGCGAAAGGCAATGGATTCTCCAACCGGAGGTGTAAAGTCTTTGAAAGACTGTTAATTCTTTTTATCATGCACTACTTGGATAAAGAATGATGAAGCAGCTCGTGTTCTGGTGTTCTAATTTCTTAAATTGCTCTTGATTTTATTAGTAATGGATTGAGAAAGATTAACCTATGTTGACTTTAGCTTGCTGGGTGATGAATGTTTAGGTTTGAAGGAGCTAACACCAAGAAAACGGAGGATGGACATCCCATCTCTTGAAGGTTTAATGTTCTTCTTAACAAGTGTTTAAGTTTTACGTAATTTTCTTGTTTCCTGTTCAATGAAATGCCTTTATTTAGCTATCCTTATTGTGAATGCAGAAGACCCTTCTGCAGTTATAGGACATACAGTTACTGGTGCCATAGAAGAAAAAATTGAGCATGGTTACCTAGTTACAGTAATGCTTGGCAGTGAAAAGTTGAGGGGCATCTTATATAGTGTCCCTTCTAGCAGTGATGTGCCCCAGTTTGTTTCAGTGCCTGCTCTTGCAAGTGCAACTAGCACCTCAATTATGTATGCAGAACAGGAAGGAGGTTTGTCCATGAAAAGGCAAAAGAGACCCAAATCATCACGAAAAGATCCAAATGCACCCAAGTACAACAGGAGTGCATATAACTTTTTCTTTGCTGAGCAGCATTCAAGATTGAGAGTGCTTCATCCAAATAAGGATAGAGGGATTAGCAGAATGATTGGGGACTTATGGAGCAACCTCACAGAGGAACAAAAGCTGGTAATATTGTATATTAAGTACTATTTCTCACTACTCTTTTGTCTAAAATGTTTGCTTTGCAGCCATATCAAGAACAAAGAACAAAGAAAGAAAGGACAAAGAACGATACAAGAAAGAAATTCGTGAGTATAAAGAGAAGAAAATGCAGAACACTAATCAAGTCTCAAAGCGTTATGGTGATTCACCTGTTGGAGGACACTGTGCAGAAGGTGGAGCTGAGGTGTCGCTTATTGTATGTGAAGGATTAACAGATGTTCTCTTACAAAGCCACATGTCCATGGCATTATAGACTTCCTCATGGAAGTTCATTGGCAGCTGCCGTGCTTTTCGATCAGAGTGACACATTTGCCAATAGGAATTCTGACCACTTGGAATCTCCTTTTCGTAATCATGTACCTTTTTATAGTCGGATATCAAAATATCCCATTTTGTTTGACAAGCTTTTGCAGATCGTTTTATCCCATTTCTCCAACATATTTCTTCAACTTCACTCCATCTCTCAGAACGATTGCGATGCTTCTTTCGCACACCTGCAAACATGCTATTGTCCTGCTGCTCCTTTTTTGCAGCTTGCAAAATCAGTAGTTCGTGGATTGACCACTGCCCAATAGTATAAACCTTCTTCTCGGGTTCAGCAGATTGACTTGAAATATGCAAAGCTGGAACGTCAGAAATAAGAATATTCTGACATGGGTTTGAGGCTCTGTGCAAATACTCATTAGTGAGTACTTCAGGCTCCTGTGTTATAGGAAAAACATCCGATTCCAGAGTATTCAACATTCTCTGCCGAGACATTCTGGTTTACTGTCATGAAAAGAAAGGAAGAAAAAGTCACTGCAACATTAATTTACACTGCAACATTAATTTACACTGCAACATGTCTAAGTGGCCTTGCTTTCTCATTATCCATTTAGCTTTTCAGTCCTTAATATGTAGCCTTTCAATCCTTCACAAACGCAGCATGAACTCAGTTTCCATCATCATAGAATAATGGCAAGAAAACAACGGGGGTTGAGATCAGTGTAAGAAACTGTAGACATGATGTAGTTGAGGAATCAGCAATGTATAAAACAGGATCAATCAGCAGCAGTGCACATGGCAATGTTTGAATAGAGAAATAAGAATCAAATATGGGAATGCCTGAGAATGTGTGATAAAATGTCACAGGGTTTTGCAGACTAAGCACCTAAAGCTCGGTCCTTTTGAGATTATCTCTTCCAGCCTTATGCAAATAACACAGACCTGAAATAATGACCAATCCAATCAAAACTGTAAAGGCAATTGCTAGTTTCTGCCCTGCATTGAGCACGATCTTGCCATGATTAAAGGTAGCATAGTCTTGCCATGATTAAAGGTATGCTGGATCTAAGGAGGTAGACCCATCATACTAACATTTTTAACACGTGAAAATATTCCTAACACCATTCATCTGATCAAAATGCATGCTGAAAAAAATGACAGAGCAAAGCAAACCCACATCATTATTTAGCATTTCATGGAGTGAATGAACAATTTGGTATTAATCTTAAAGATAATCATAAATCTTGAAGGAATTGAAGAAGGATATGTATTTTTCAAAATTAACACAAGCAAGAAAAATCAAGAACAACTCAATCTCAATGAAGAAGAATGCTGCACCGACCTGAGAAGGAAGGATTTGCCGAACCTCCATCTAATTTTAGAGGAAACACCTCCGTCTGATTTTAGAAGGAAGCACCTTCGTCTGATTTTAGAAGAGAAAGAAAAGCTCCGTCTGATTTTAGAAGAGAAAGAAAAGGAGGATCTCGGCATCATGAGCTAGATTGCGAACTCCGTTTCGCGCCAAGCTGAGAAGACCCGTCACAGACGAAAGCTAGACCGGCTATTGCCCTACCCAGGTCTCGACCTGGGCAAAAAGAATTGACGCCATGTTACTTTTTGGTCGAGGTCCGGAACTTGAGCCGAGCAAGGTCAGGTCTTGATGGAAAATGGCACGTGTACGCTGGGCCTGAAAAAAAACCCAAGGTTTTTGCCCCATGGGAAAGTACCCTAACTCTCCAGGTTTGATCATCCCCCCAACAAACCTTGCCACTGCTATCTTTTCAAGCTTTTCCAGTCAATTTAGCCCCAGGTCAGATGTTTCTACATTTTCTTAAAGAATCTTTGCTTCATCCCTTGCTCGATGCCTAAATCCGGCGATAAACCTTCATAGTAGAACTTGCAACTCTTTCTCATTGGTTTTTTCCCTCTCTCTTTCTTTTTCTTCTGTGTGATGGTGGAGATGGCTGTGTCAATGTCCCGCAGAGATGGAACTCCATTTTATAATTTGTTTTATAATCCCAGCTAGAGGGACGAGCAGGGGAATGGGTCTGGTTGGGCAGATGATTTTAGCGTGTTTAATCATCTGCACCCTCCAAGATCATGCTTTTTTTCGTTTATTCCTCCAAGATCGTCTTCCTCGACAAGGGATCGTGCTCTTATGAGATTAAATGACCACGAAATTATTGGAAGGGTGCAAAAAACCAAGGATAACAACGAAGCAAAGAAAAGAAGAAGAGGGTCACATCTTCTTGAGCAAAAACATAGTTCCTTAAAAGAAAAGGAAGAGAAAAATACACAGACTCAAGAATAGAATTCCTTCATAGGCAGCTTCCGACGGCCATTTCTTCGATGACCAAGTCTGTGGACATGTTTACTACTTGTTAACATTTTTGTATTATATATACTTCCTGATTATGTATATATTTCATCTGTTTCTTCAAACAATCTTCAACTCTTTGTTCAACTCTTTGTGAATATGGTTACATTTTGTCAGCAAATCTTGTTTGTTTCGTATCAGAGTTTTACATTTTATATGTTTTGTGTAAGTTTATGGGCTCAAAACATTTTTTGTTTCTGTTCCTCCCCGTCTAGAGAGTCTGTTGTACAAATTATTGCATAAATAAGTCTGTTGAAGAACCTTTACGTGAATTTTCTTTTGGCTTTTATATTGCACTAGAATTTGAATCTGATAAAGTGCTGTTGGTTGAGCTGTCAAGCATTGTTAAAAACAATTATTTTATGCCTAGAATGAACGTTATATGATGTGAAGGCAATGTATATCAAATAGGAAAGACAACCTTGATCGATGCAGCTGAAAAACGAGTTGTTTTCTAGCAAATATATGTCTTTGTTTGTTACTGTTTGTCAAAAAGAGAAATTTTCTGTTGCAATAAGCTCTCATTGATACTATGATAGAGGTAAAATTAAAGTCGTCTTATAATGTAATTGGGATTGTGTCAACACTCTGCATCAGAACAACGAGAATAGGAAATGGCATCAAAAGGTATTGACGGATTTTGTGAGTCAGAGGGCTTGGTGTCCATTTGCTCTGGGAGATGAGTAGGAAATTTCCTAACATTGAATATAAAAGCCTTCAAACGTGTGTAGTCAGCAATTTTGATACCTAATATAAAATATAAAGATAGATACTAAAGGAGTATTTTATGGAGTTGGCATATTAATGCCTTGAATTAACTAATGCCTTCAAATTATACTTTACAAAAAATTACAATAATAACAATTTATAATTTCTTAGGGGGCCTTTTAGAGACCCCATATTTTCTCTAATGCCTAGAGCCATAACTAGATCCTCATTATCGATAGCATGATTTAAGCCTACAATTGATTTGCTAGACTTTCCGTAATGCTAATATAGTTTGTAGGCTCATCTCTTCCTTCAATTTAGCACTGAAGGACTTCTACCACAAAAACAATTTCTCTGATGGTGTTATAGACCTTGAATATTTTCTTTAAATGCTCGCACCCCTCCTTTGCAATCCTCTTCAATCTCACTAACGGGATCTACCCATCTTTGAGCCAAAACATCATGGACTTTTTGCACGATTGTCCTTCTTACTCCATGTAGTCAGAGATGCCATCTCTTCAACAATCTCATCATTACTATCATCTCTATTTTCAGCCTCATCAAACTCTGATCTTGGTTCAGCTCCACTCATCACATCCCAGACATCGTGTTCTTCCAAGATAGCCTGCATTTTCCAAAACCACATTGTGGCATTGGTTTGATCAAGCTTCTCCAAGTTTTTCAGATCCATTTGCAACTTGGTCATCTTTCCCAACTCAAAGAACTCTTCTCTGATTCTTGTTTCAGAGTTGTGATACCATGAAACACATTGAATACAAGACTTGAACGTGAGAAACATCTGGAGTGCCCGTTAAAGAAAACCTCCCATCTATATATATAGAACATAGGATATTTACAACAAGAACCAATAAAGGCTCAACTAATCTTTTCTTGTTTTTAACAACATGCAGGTGCATTTAAGCAAAACTTTGATAATCATTTCAACAATATACTTCCAAAAAGATAATTTACTCACAGATTTTATTTATCTGCACAAAGAGAGAGCGCCAATATTGTGAGTGGACAATCCAGTCTACTCTTCAATGTGTTAGTAGCAAATTCAGTAGCGTCTGACTATGTCCGTCGCGTTATATGCACTAAAACCTGGCATTTTCTTTGTGAGCAGTACATGTGGAAGCATCTAACTGCACGATTTCAATAAGCATAATCACGTCTCTTTGTTGAAGATGTTTTATGAAGGCAGGAACGTGGGAAATAGAGAAGGCAGAAACACAGGTATTAGTTACCTTGAGGAATAGAGAAATCGAATGAAAGATTGACAAATTCATAAGGACCTCCAGCATGGAAATCACGAATCTCTTTTTTAGATTTGGCTGCCTCAAGTAGATTTTCCAATACTATTGAATCGACAGACTGCAATACACAAGTACAAGATTATAAAAGACACACAATAGATTGTTTTGGAACACAGATTTTTATCGACCAATACAAAATAATGTGGTGATATACTACCTCCATCTTTAGTTCGAACAGAGGCATCAACACCGAATCTTTCTACAAATAAGCGGTCCCATGTCTCAACCGTATCTTTAAAAACACAGAGACCTGCTATTGCTGACATAATTAGGCAGCCTATATAGAACAAAGATTCTATTAAGCCATCTCAACTTATACTAATGCAAAATAAAATCGCATTATACTGCAAGATCCATAATTTTTAGTCATGAAATAATACCCTATGTGCTTTTGCAGGCAATCCGGCCAACTATAAGCTCCCCACCTAGTGTGCAAATATGACATTCAAAGGGAACAACCATCAGCTTCCGAAAATGACATCAAGAAACATCATGCTGTAACGGGCAAGCTGGGATCCTGTTTTGGCCTGAGTATTTCTACTAACGCATTTGTACATGGTGGTTGAACTAATTCGATATATTATCCCCGGGGGATTCACCTTTCATTAGCGTATAACCCATGAGAGTTCAACGGAGGGGTGTTGTTTGGACCATTTGTGTACGTATACATAGGGGTTAGGGGTGTTTTTAGGCACTGATCTAGAGCAATATCTCTACATGCCTTTTAAAAATGTGTATACAAGGGGGGTTTTTTGTTACCCTCCGAACGCAGATGCCATACCCCCTTTATGTATAAGTGCATCCCCCGGGATATTATCCAACTATGCAACTTTGCAACCTTATACGTGATGGTAAAGAATCTAATCTTCATTCGAAAGTAACAACAAGTGGAGAGAGCAATTTGTGTAATATTATGCATTATCGTATCCAATATAGACTCAAGTTTTTGAGGCACATAGCCAATACTTAAGAACCTAAGACCTGAGGAAGGAAGGAAGGAAGGAAGGTATTTTTATCGTCCACGGAGACCAATCGGTCTATGGGACCCAATACAAAAGCGCAGCAAGCGGATTACTACCCGGATTAAAAAACCCCTGCCCCGAAGGGTTTTCGAGGGAAAAACCGTGGCAGCAATCAGCCTGCTGACAAACTGTTCCAATATACAAAATGCAAAAACACACAAATATATACACTCATGCACCGCACCCGTAGTGCCTGATCAGCGGTCAGCCAGGCGGGGGCAAAGGTGGGCTCACAGATCCAGTACCTCCTGAATGTACGACCCCAGAGCACGTACTGACGGTGTGTCCATCAGCAAATGTAGGGGCAAGTCCGGCCGTACTAAGGGAGCGTATCTGGCCCGGATCTGGCTGAATGAGGGTCTAGACACTCAATTCTCCATAATTCCACAAGGTTGCTAAATAAAATAATAATCCTTCTCAAGAACATATCCCATATTATGTCTCCTTCTTCGTAGCTCTGCTACACTCGGCTCCATCACGCACTGCTTACACCAGTTTGTGGGGCTAGTCCTAAAGACTAAGTGGGGGTTTCATGCATTTAAAGAAACTACTCATTTGTAGTACAACTCATGCAATTAACAAGTATGAACTACTGCATACTTGTTCAACTGCATCCAACCATTCAGATTTATACATATATGCGAAACAACATCATTACATGCCTTCTTATCCATCTTTAAGCAACCATTTAATGCCTGAATATCCACAATGTATCTTCTCAAGACAATCTCCACAGTATACAGTACCTACTCCGATTTTAACATGCCACCCAGGCTGATCAGGACCGGCAGCCAATACGGGTGGGGTTTGTCTCATGTATACACACCCTTCCACGTTGCGTCCAACACTGCAAGACCACTTTTGCCATGTAGCACGACAAAGAATCTAAGCCAGGATAACAATGCCCGATGTCATGCACAAACAGAACTGGGAGTCCAAACCACCACAAATGGACTCCGGCCCCAGAGACTATGCACTTTAACAACACAGAATAAAAGATAAACATGATTGAAAATATGAAACGTTCAAAACCCTAACCACTATGATGCTCAAATGTTTAACTTTGTACTTCAAATGCCTCATGCTAGGAGCAGACAAAGATCAACTAATAGCAATAATTAAGTTGCCAGAAGAAGTAAAAGATATTTGAAGGTCACATATATGTGCAATTGCAGGTCTGCAGCCTATAAAGACCTTCAACAAATTAGTGGCCCAGTTCAAGGACTTGTAGGTTTATTAAACCTTACAAGCGTCCAAGACTTCTTGGACCTTAATGAATATGTGATTTACTACATAACATATGTACCTAATGTAGAGTATACTAAGAGAACAGGTACAAAATCACAAAATTTCATGTGGAAGATATGAAAGCAGAATGCAAGGTTCAAAACATATTTATAACGTTCTAGAGAAAGGTCAGGCAACTAACATTTTCTTATTTTGAAGCGTTTCTATAGTGGCTGATGATAACAATAAGAAGTATGTATGCTAAATTCGTCATACAATAACATAAGACTATTTGTGCTAAATTCGTGATAATTTATGAGCAAGAAATGGGTGAGGAGGGCCAGAGCCAGGGCTTCTCAGAGACAAGCATTCTTTTGAAACAAAGTTCTTCAAGCCATGGATAACGTGAGCTGGCTCTTGAGCTTATTGCAAGTGTGCATATATAATAATTTGCAAACAAATGTTTACTTTAAGTTTAAATAGACATGCCTGCAGGAACTAAGTATTCTCTGATACAAATGTGCAATAGTTGTTATGCTCTTCATTGTATTGTTTTCTTGCATTTGCTGTTTACATAGAACTCCTAGAATGAGAACCAAAGTAAGACAATAGCAAGATAATGTTTGAGTACTGCCTCCAACATATATTGTGATTTATGTCCAAGATGGACTGACAATTTGCCGAAGCCCTTTTGTCCCAAAGTGGCATACATTACTACGAAAAAAGTCTGTACCTAAGCTGTCATAACATCCTATGACCATTTTTCTTTTTCTTTTTCTAATTTTCAATTTCTGGTAACCGGGAGCTGTCATAATGCCATGTGACCATTTTTCTTTAGTTTTTAATTTCTGCTATCTGATGCATCATAAGGCGTATCTGCACTTGCTACTCTACAAACACTAAGCAATGTCGTCCAAGATGTTTGAGTGGGCTGAAATGGCATAATTTTGATCAAATTCTCTACTACTTCAACATAAGCTGCTCGCTCAAGTAGGTAATGATGGAATTATAATGCTCGACCATTGGCGTTATATTGTAGTCTTGACTCATAGAAACAGAAAAATGGCAGCCTTCATTAAGCAGACTAGCATGGCTGCAGGCAAAGATGATACTAACAAACGTAACTTCATAAGGGTAGGAGATTTAATTTCGTATAAGCATTTGCTCAAACATGGCACGTGAAATTTCCAATTTTCCACATTCTGCAAATGGAACAAGCGTAGCAGTCCATAGAACCACATTTTGCTCAAAAACATTATCAAATATTGAGCATGCATTATCTATGCACTTAAACTTCCCATAAAAATCAATAAGCGAAGAAGCTATAATAACTTTTGTTTTAAGACCACGATCAATGATGGAAGCATGAATCTATTTTCCTTTAGTCATGCTAGTTTGAACAGAACATACATCCAGAATCGTTGCAAAGGAAATAATGTTTGGCATCACACTCTTATGCTGCATTATTTAGAAAAGTTCAAGAGCTTCCAAAATCCTATTCTATTCTATTCTATTCTTATTATACCCATTTTGAACTTGTCCTGAAATTATGGCAGTGGAGGAGACAACATTCAGTTTTAAGATTCTCATAGTTGTGAGGAATCGCAGAAAGTGATAAAGGAAGAGGACAGGTCTAGGAAAGAAGAGATAAAGCAGATATATTTGCTATTAGGCTCTAAAAAACTCCACTAAAACAATTCAAGAATCGCGATATGCATACGGGGTTCCTATCATCCTTGCATAGCCAAAAAGGAAATTTTCAGCCAGATTATCAGACTGGTGCCGAAATGCATATATAATCTAACAAAGCATGCATGACACGTCCCCATTCAAAACCATAGAAAGAAGCTTTTGACTTTTGAAAATCGGCAAATGTTCTTACCTTGGAAAATCCCAAAACATAAGGAAAACAAGATGCTAACGCATCAATGGGTTGACCTTCTTTCCTTCCTTCCTTTGCAAGGCCCATTGATGCGTCTACAATTGACCATTGTAATTGACCATTATAATCACTAAGTCCATTGTGTTTACATCCATTCAACACATATGATGTAAAACATTTAGTGCAATGGCCAATAACACCCCTTGAGGCCAGCAAACATGGGATGGGAAGGAACATTAAAGGACAATGCTTCATGTGTTATCAACAATCTACAACGTGGATTGGAAATACGAAGCAAACTAGTGTAAACTAAAAATGCCTAAGTCCCTCGTTTAAGAAAAATTTGTACTTGAAGAGAAGTCATAAACGAGATGAGAGGTAGTTTCATCAAATGTAACTAAAAGAGTGTTTATTACAGTTTAGAATATCATCCACTGTCATGTTTGAACCAACATAAAATCCGAAAAACTCCATGTGCTTTGTCTTTAACATCACAACACAGAAAAAACTCTTTGTCCACAAACACATCCTGTATTTTCTTTGGTTCAAGATGATATTTAAGATGCTCGGTTTATTACATGATGATTGTCCCTAGAATCACTTTTTGTAGTTGTTCTGGTACGGAGTGTCTGTCTGTTGTATCGCGCATTACAAGAGTGAAGATAAATCTAGAAAAATGGAACAAACTAGTATTGAATTACAATAACAGAAATATACAAAGGAATAAATACATAAAAGTTCAAAAATCAATAAGCCATCAGCCACAATGTACAGAATCATAGTTTGGCTATTTCCACTAAGATTTTGCCTGTAGCATGTCGTTCAGAACACTTTGTCCATGCTTGCTCAAGATCTGCTTAGGTGTACTTGGAATCAACTATCGTTTTCAATTTACCATCTTTTAGCAACTTTTGCTTTGCCAAGGTAAGGAACATAAGACCACTCCTCATGATTGCACCTAAAGTAGCAGTAAGATCGACCACTACTGTCTTCTAGCAAGAACATGCTGAAATGTAGACCAAGGAATCCCTGTTGCGCAGTGAATGACGACATTAAATTTGCAACTCGAAGGGCTCTTTAATGCAATTCCTTCTGGAGTCTTGTAGTCTAGCACTTCATCAGCACCTAGGCTTTTGATTAACTCAACATTCCGTGCCCCACATGTGGCTGTTACATGAGCACCAGCAAGTTTTGCTAGCTGCATAGAGTACCATTATAAGTTAGGTATCAAATGTGTAAATTTGTAATATTCATGAACATTATAAGACCTAATAATATTTTCAACCACTGGATTTACTCATGGATTCAAATGCATATATAATTTCTATACTCAGATGGAGCTCATGATGGAGCTTCTACAACGTACGGAATAAAAGGAACGTTGCAACAAATCTACTTTGTTTACCAACTTTGCTCCAAGCTGTGGATGTTAACAAAGCAGTAGTAGCTTCCCATATGTACTGTATTTCTGATACACCTGTAGAATGATTTCACCACAGACAGTTAACAAATTGATCTACTCCGAGCTAATATGTGTCTCCTAAAATGCATACCGTCCACTTCATTATTAACACTATCACATTGACAAATAGCTTAAGCATCCTTGCTGTGTTCACTATGAGGCAAAACTCTAAAAAGAAGAAATTTACCTTAAATGTTCTAGGAAGGATGATAGGATTCTGATTCCCACATATATTCCCTGAGACATATATTCCCTGAGATCTGCTTCTATTAAAGACAGGTACCTACATGCAGAAAACTCACAATGAGAACCAAAGCTATCCTTTTTCCTGCACGATGGCAACAATGTGACTAGCAGCGCACAACATCACAGACAGCATCTTCCTGCACCTCCTGCATTGCATCACATAGTTTTCTTTTAAACAATGAATGCTTTTGAATAATGTGCCATAGAGATTTATTCCCTTAACTTATAATTAAAGATGGAAATGAGAAAGCAAAAGGAGACCCTGTTACAGTACAAACAATGGCCTTGCATAGCAGGCTATGTGCAGGGCCAACCCTTAAGGTCCAAAAATGCAGCATCATCATTTTCCAATCTGCACCGACATGCTTTTTAAGCATTCATCAATGAATCAATCTTAGGCAAATACTGACATACACCTATGACTACTTGCATGATGCAGTCCAGAGACGTAGAATCAAACCTATGATGCCTTTCCTTTGCATGTAGCTATACAAAAAAAATCTATGTTCTGTACCAACTTGCAAAAAAGTGCCCAGCACTCACATGGAGTTTCCTTCCACAATCTCCACAGTTCTCAGTGAAGGCATCTTTTGGAATACTTGCAAAGTCTCATAGCCAGAAACAATGGCAATAATAATATGGTAAAGAGAAACTTTGATTTACAATAGCATTCAGTCAGTAGGAACCCCTTCTAAAGGTTGCCTAGTTCGAACCTATCCACAATCGCCTCGATCCGAGACATCAGATCGACATTCTAGGATGGGGCGAGCATGCATGTCTTGCATGCATGCATGCGGCGCATGCCCTCTCTGGTTGGGGTTTCGGTATTTTAGGCACGGTTCTGCATCAACGTCTCATCGGCGCTTCCTCTTCTCTCAGCAGTACCTTATTCTCTTTGATTTGTTTCCAGGCAGGGGAGGGGCTTCTTCCTGCTTGGTTTGGCCCATTTGGCATTTCTGTCATGCTGTGGCATGTCCTTTCTCGGCCTCGGCCCTTCTTTAGCCTTCATCCTGTGACCTTCGTCCTCGATTCTAGTTTGATAAGGAAGTTCTCTGGTATTCGGGCGGTTTGTTGGTTTCATGCGAGCCCCATTCTAGAATCGCCTCGATCCGAGACATCGGATCGACATTCTAGGATGGGGCGAGCATGCATGTCTTGCATGCATGCATCGCGCGATGCCCCTCCGGTTGGGGTTTTGGGTATTTTAGGCACGCGGTTACGCATCAACGTCTCATCGGCTTCCTCTTCTCTCAGCAGTACCTTATTCTCTTTGAACCCACCCTCCCCCCCTTCTTTGTTTATTGTATTGTGCACAAATTTCTGTTTATCATGTTTTTCTTCCACCCGCTGGGTGATGCTTTTTTTCCACCCCCTGGGTGATGCTATCCTCTGGTATGTTTGTGTTGTCTCGTTGTTGTGTTGGTGATGTGCAGGTACAGGTTGGCGAGCGGCATCTGTTTCGACTTCTCCATGCGGGGGTTTTTGGGAGCGATTTCTATGCCTTACGTTTGTCCAAGCCCCTTGCCGAAGGCTTATCACTAGGGTTTTTCCTCGAAAACCCGAAAGGGCGGGGTTTTTTAATCCCGGTGATAAGCTTTCGGCAGGTACATCAGCCACTCATCTATTAGCATTGTAGTTTTTGGGGTCCAAATGATATAATTGGATTTTCCCTTTATTTTTCGTGGGTAGTTCGCATGTGTGCGGCTACCCACTGTCCACCATTGTAGAAAATCTGCTGAGATGAATGAGAAGCCTATCTATCGGGCAGTTTGTTGGTTTCATGCGAGCCCCATTCGAGAATCTTCAATAAGAGACATCAGGAGCTAATGCTTTCAATAATACTGCCATTTGATCTTCTACTGACACTACTGCCTTCAACCTTGCTATTCCAACACTCAGTCACATCAAACACTTGTTGCTTCAATGCCAACTCACGACTCTTTCCCTTGCTGCCAAATGCTTCCACTAAGGTATCCCAGTTATATTTGGAGCCTTTTGTCCACAAGGTGAACGTAGCCTTCTGCCAAACCAATCGTGGTTATGGCTTTTCTATCTCTGATCTCCCACTCTTGAAGTTTAGAGGCATCTACCGATTTTGCTTCTGGGCCATCAACTATGCTACATGTTCCGTCTCTCATTAAAATTAATTGAAGCTTTACCAACCGTACCAACAACCTAAAACCGAAATTGTTGGGCCAAATGGACTGGGCATGGAAATGCAGAGAACACCAAACAGGGACCGAAACATGCATGTAACAGGGAAGAAAACTTCGTTAGAAAATATGGTGACGTGAAAAGAGAACCCATAAGGTAGAAAATGCCAAATAAAACACATACTTACAAAATTTGATTAGCCATGGAAAGCTTTGTTCGGAGGCCTCCACCAAGCATGACCATGGCGGTGCAAAAGCCGATTAAGCGATCGGCCATGTCCCCGCAAGAAACCTAGCAACTTGATCAACAGAGAGACTAAAACCCTTTATTAAAACGACCCTCCCTTGCTCGAAATAAACCGATCCCTCCCGACCACCGTTCACGCCCTGGCCATATCAAGGCATAAAACAGGAGGCATGCCAAACCCACAAGCCTACAAACAAAAAATCGCCTGAATCTACAAATTCCACGGTCACACTCCTGCTGCACTAGCAATTCCGCCAAAATACCACAGACAACCGATCAAGGAAGAATTTAGACACCCGGTGGACTGACGGGCTCGGAGCACGAAAGATCTGCCGGCCGACCACATCCCCCCACCCTCCGCCAAGCTCGTGTAAAATCCACGCCGTCTAAGTGTATTGAGGGGTCCCTCAAATCCCAAAATTCCACAGCCGTCGATGACGAATATGCCGCAAGGTTCTTCAATCGCGGCCCTCTATCCGTCTTGCCCCATACTCCCTAAGGGTTGCCCTACGGACAACCCAAAAAAAAAAAAAAAAAAAAAAAAAAAAAAATCCACCCGTTGGGAAAACCAAATTTAAACAATGGATACTCTTTAACTTTATCCAGCATTGGTGGCTATTCGAGCATGATATGTCAGTTTGGCTATACCTATTCAGCCACTACATGTGCTTTTGCAGATGCTCATAGAGATGAGACTACATCTTGTATCGTGGAGGTCCTGGACAGACGAGCCCAGCTATGTCCAATTGGCAGTTATATTTCAGATGCTTCATTTGCACATATTGCCTAGCTTCGATTCGTTTATATACTCGACACACACCGCAAAAAAATGCAAGAAAAAAGAAGACGAGAATGACATGATGATTGATCCCTTTCGTTCATGTTCCTGTTTAACAGCCTAAGGGATACATGCCTCTTCACTGCTATACGAATAAGAAAATTGATCATGTAAATATTCATCAATGAGCTTACTACCATCAAGGTATTTCTGTTGAAAACCCATTGGGGCGAGCGTTCTTTAATCTTGTATAGTATGGGCGTGTGCCCATTTTTATATTGGTTCCATAGACCTCTTAGTCTCCTTGGACATTAAAAATCAATTTAATTTAATTCAATTCAATCCAATTCAAAAAAGCATATATAGGCTTCTAATGATTAGGAGAACATCTCTTTCTCTCACTACAAAAGCCAGATTAATCTTATGCTTGCCAGGGGTTCGCAGCGGTACTTGTCAACACATTATCCATGAAAAGGCGTGGAGCAATTGCATCCATTCGCACTCCATCTCATAATCAAGACAGGCATATGGAAAAAGTTTCACTTCCTTCGGCCACTTAAGATCCTTTGGGACCAATTAGAGTCTGAATTTGAGTTAAGAGACAGTAGAAATGGTGTCCAAAAGGTCCCTAGACCAGCACTAGGCTCTAAGTGGATATGTTCTCATGGCTTTGATTTTGTTGAGCTTTTTTATTGATGAATTGTAACCCTCCCCGGGTAATGGTGCCTCACTTCATGACTTGATTAGTTGTGAGTAGAGACGCGTTTTTGTGATCTTAGTGCCTTATTGTTTGAGATGGATGTTGAGATATGACTTAAGATTGCTTGATGAGTTGATTCTCCACTTGGACCTAGTTGATAGTCTTTGTGACGCACTTCATGCCTTTGCTTTGTGGGTTCTTTCATGACTCTTGCTCTAATTCGAGACAGGCAGATGTACCCTAAAAAAGTGAGAAAACAGGGTTTGCCAATGCTACCCCTTGGGACTTATTGAAGATGAGAGCTATACCCTTCAGCACTGCCCAATGTTTTCACCTATATGGGCATGATTTGACAGGTTGGTTACACTTAACCAACCACTGTACATATACTCATGAATGTACTTTTGGTTTACACACTGGCATCTTAGATCCTGGAGATAATAGACACGAGGGCTCCATTATGCCCTCGATCATTAGATTGATATGTTCAAATTGTACAGTTCATCAGAGACTTATTACTATTAAGTTTTTTTTCCTTGAAAACCCATAGGAGCAGAGGTTTTTTAATCTTGTACAGTTCTAGTCCAGATGTTCTTTATTTGGGTCCCGTAGACCATCTGCTCTCAGTGGATGATATTCAGTTTAATTCTCAACCACCAATATTAGTGAATATTTTTTACGTGGATCTAACCAACTATATTCCAACAATATACTTATTGGACATTTCACATTGAACATATGGCATTGGAGCAATATATCAAATTAGTTAATAAGTCAAAAGTACAACTTAGCCTTAATATTAAGGAGTTATTCCTTTGAATTCGAGTGGAGTTTTGAAAGAAGAAATAGACATGCAGAGGCCAACAACATTGATGCTGAAAGATAAAGAAGATCTACAGTATTGTGGACTGGTACTTTCTTGCTCTTGTCAAACATCCCAACAAAAAGTGCCATTACGATGACATGGCCAAGTTTTGTTTTCAACTCTTCCAATGATGTTATTTTGAGCCATCTTGGTTGTTCCTAGAAAATGTGACCTTAATCACATGGGGCACTTGAAGCAAAATCAACTTGCATAGTAAATAAGTTGTACCTGAAGAGGGAAGACTCCAAAAAAATTTGAGTTGCATACTTTTCTACGTTGCCCTCTAGCAATAAAGAGCTCATATAGACCCATTCCAAAAATAAGCATAACAGTACCCATAAGATAAACATCTGCAAGGAAAATAATAAATATTCAGCTATTGCATTATGAATGGAAATGCGATGGAGGTAGAAGAGAATAATGGAAGTGTATGAGGATGCAGTAGATGGTATTTAATTATAACTTTGAATGTACAATTAAAACGTCTTCTACACATAATGATATTTCAGACATAATCACTTCCTTTCATTTTTTCTGGGCGTTTAGTCTAGTGGTAACACACTAGGTCTAGCAACTATAGGTCTCGCGTTCGAGACCGCCCAGAATCGCACTCTGAACTGTTGGGTGTCAAAACCCACAGACGCAATGTAAAGTGGTTGGGGGCAGGGCCCAACCAAGCAATGTAGTGTGGTGTGTGGTCACATGTCCAGTTGGATGCTGCCTAGTGGCGTGACGTTAAAATACTATCTATCTATCTATCTATCTTTCATCTCCAAGCGAAGGAGGTGAGGGTTATAGTAGAGAGGCTTTTGAAACACAAGCAAAAAGTGAGTAATGTATACATGTTATAATGTGGGCTATTAGGCTTTTTACGTAATTTTTGAGCTAGATTGAAATAAGATAGTAAGTAAACGTGAGTAAGGAGATTGCACCTTGAACATTATTCCTTTCAGAATTAAATTTTGAGAGGCACGTAATAAGGACCCCTTCTCCAAATTCAAGATCAAACTTTGATTTTATGGCTATATGCTCTTCAAATGCCATTTTTAATTAAAGCATGGCGTATATAAGAAGGGTGTAGACCCCATTCTCCAAATTCAAGATCAAACTTTGATTTTATGGCTATATGCTCTTCAAATGCCATTTTTAATTAAAGCATGACGTACATATGAGGGGTTGAGATCATATACTGGGAAAATGTATGAGTTGTGCAAGAACTAGTTATGAGGTTGTGAAAACATACCTAAAGCTTCAAGAAGAGACATGACAACTTTGCCAGTGCTAAATCCTCGCAAGCAAGAATTATAGTATTCTATATAAGACTTGTATATGAACGAGCTCCCCTACACAAAAAGTAAGATATTGAGAACTTGTTTTGAACTAATAAAAGAACCATCTTGTGTGTTACCTTGAAGAAGCAGAGCAAAGCACCTGCCATGGATCCAACAACAGCTGAAGCAGTAAAAAACCTAGAGTTGAAGATGACCTGAAAGAAAATTGCATCACTGACCAAACATAGAAACTGAATAGCATAAAAAACAAACAGCCCTTGGTTCTTATAAGAATTGAAATTGAGGGATAAAGCAAATTACCTCTTCAATTGTATTTTCGAGTTGTCGTGCTCGAGCTCCATTTGGCCCATCAATTGGAGCAGGAGGCACTGCTCCATTGAGCTCCAATGAACTCCTTATCCTGGGGCATCGGTTCTTTTTTGGAGGAGGAGCAGTGACAAAGAGTCCGACTGTCGAAATTCTGGCAACATATTGGATTGGCAAGATGGCTCCCAACGCTCTCCATCCCACGCCACTCATTCCTCCCTCTTCTAAACGATATCTTGGAATCTACTTAATGGCCACGTGGATGTAAGGCTTCGCCAAGTAGCAGCCCAAGTAGCCAATAAACGTGAGCCATGTCATCAAACAAAGATGTCTAGCCACGTGGTATTATTAAACCGAGCTGGACGGCCGAGATTGTAAGTTTTTTTTCCTTCGCCTTTTCCCTCCGGCAGTGCAGGAAGCAAATCTGGATGGGTGCGCCTTCGTTTGGTTTGTTTTCCCTCAGTTTGTGGAAATGCAGAATTCCACGGATTTACAGATTACTCCTCAAGGGCCGGAAGTGTAATTCCGCTTTGTCTAGCCTAAATTTTTTAGTCTTTGCAGAATTCCAAGAAATTTAGGGATTCCTTTTTAGGGACCGAAATTCGGTTCCGTTAAAATTCCTTGAGCCTTTGCAGGAGTGGATTTCGAGCTTAGTTTTAATTCGGAGCTCAAAAGCGTAGTATTGCATTTTTGGAGCATAACATTATACAAGAAATAGGCCTGTTGAACAAGAAACCACACTCTGTTCAGGGCAGTAGAAACAGGAATTTTAGGTTGGTCTTTATGCTTAGATCCTTCATAAGATTCGGTTATGGATCTCGGACATCCGCTCCAATCTTTAAGCTCTGGTATCTGACCTGGATTAGAATCCCTGTTAAGACAAAGCAACAAAGTCGAAGAGTCTCTCGGCACGAAAGCCATTCTGGATGAGGACGAAAGCCATTGCTGTTATCACATTGGAAACTATCATCAAGAATACTTCTAATTAGGCCCATTTCAGAAGACATACAAGATCAAGGTAACTTTAGAGTCTCACTGGTCTATTCTCTTTCATTGTCATATGGCTGCCTCTTTTTCCAATTTCATTTCGTATGCTCTGAAGAACTTTTGTTTGTCTTCTTGCATCTTTTGCACAAAATCTACCCTCCACTTACTATGGTTTTGCTCCCTAGATTAGTTGTAATTACATGACTTCCAATTTTATAATACATGACATGCATGTCTTACTATTGTAATAACATGACTTTGGCTTAGGAATGGCATTCCACTTGCATAAATAGAAGGTGAACTCCACCAGCATCAAGGGGGCAGCATGGATCAAATTAGAGGTGAAGAGTATGCAAGATCGTGTTGGATGCAAATTTAGAACCTTCAGCGGATGGGTGCATTATACAGCCCCCACAGACGCCGGCCGGGATAGGCTGAGGGGGTACTTGGACTCTTGTTTCCTGGGGAAGCTCTGGGACCACCATGCTCTGGAATAGGTAAAGATGGCACACTACAAACAGCACATAAACCCCACCCTGGTTCGAGGCCCACAGCTCTACCTGCGTTCTCAGTTGCCCATGAAGAAGCGCAGGATCATCGCGTCCATTCGAACAGGGGCGCACCATCTTCGGCTTGAGGCGGGTCGGTGGGTTGGAGAGCCGCGCCCGGGGCAGGGCTTTGTCGGTGTTGCCTTGGGGGGTTGTTAAGGATGAAAGCCATGCCTTCGGCCGTCCCGACCCTATAGTCGATTCGGGCTCGCTTACGCACGTTCTCTTGGTGCGACTGGTCCGCCCCCACGAAGCTACTCAAGATGCTGGCCGGGGTTCGATCCCTTGGCTCCTACCTCCGGGAGGTTTTGGATCTGCGGACTCACCTCGCCCGGGGGCCTACGAGGTGCGGGAATTCATGTGTAGTGTATATGTATATTTGTAGTTTGCCCGCCACAGCTTGTTCTTCTGACGGTTTTTCCCTGGGAGGGTTTAATCAGGGTAGCAGCGGGCTTCTGCACCAGGTGTAATTTGGGTTCCATAGGCCGATTGGCCTCCGCGGACGATAGAAGAACCTTCCTTCCTTCCTTCCACCCCCCCAACCAAAAAAAAAAATGGCTAAATTGTAGACACCATTTCAAGCATCGACGGATATCCGCCATTTGTTTTTTTTTTTTTTTTTGGGGGTAATGCACTCTACTCCCTCCAACATATTAAAACCAGTAAGCACATAACTGCAAGATATGGACATTGCACTCGTGTATTTAAAATTAAGGAAGTTATTTTCTATACAAGTACTAATTCTTACATTTTGCAAATATGTTTTATAGAGATTTTAAATGCTCGCTTTGGATGTCTGTACTTTAGTCATTACTTTAGTCGGATATTCATATTTTATTGTTGTGTTATATATACAAGAAATTTATTGCGGCGTCCAAGGCCGCCGCGAACATTTCTCTTCACCAACTCACTTACCCTGGCCGCCGCAAACATTTCTCTTCACCAACTCACTTATTGATTTGAAAGCTTGTTCAATGCAAGAATGGTGAGAATTCTACAATTTTTGAAACCTTTTAGGATTTTCATAACCATCTAGTCATTTCCGTATAAAGACAATGTATATAAGATCGTGATATTTGACATCGTACATTTACTTCCATGTTAACTCCAGACCCCTTACGGAACCGTATTAACTTCAAGACTCTTTAAGAACTAGTCATTTTATGTTAATCATTGTGCCTAGCTAGTTCATCATAATCTTGTTGGTTTTTTAAGATTTAAAGTCAATATATTAGGAAGTATTTGATGTTGCTTTCTTTGCTTTTGCATTATTCCGCCGGGTTATGAGGATATAGACATTGAGGTTAGCCCTTGAGTCCTGCTCCATAGATTCTTAGTAGTCCACTTTGCGAAAGCCTATGCTAACGATGCAGACCTATTAAGCACTTCTTTAAGTATTTCGTGTCTTTGACAACACATGAAAGTAATCCTCAAGTCCCAATGATTTTTTTTTTTCATATATTCTTAATAATCCAACCCTGGTTTATTCTACAGCTAACAAAGCATATGTGGTGTCCCCCATATGAACAAAATTAGAAGCCACAAGTAGAAGGGAAAAGCAGATGAAGGCTAAATTATTGCCATTGGAAACCTAAGCTTTGATGTCATATTTGCAATTGTAAAATTTGTGGTAGTACAATTTGATGCCATGTTCTGTTTTCAGCTACAGAACCATCACAGGAGACATGTCAACATATCCTGTGTTGACAATCAGCACAAATTGAATTACTTCCATCTAATGGTTATGGACACTACAATCCTAGTGTTGAAGGATAATAATAAACTGTATGATGCAAAACAGAACCATCTTCTATATATAGGCCCTACAAATATATGTGTATGTTGAGTAATCAAAAGATTCCCCAAATTTTATGCCAACATATTGCTGTGAATGTCCAGAAAAGAAACCAACCAACAACAACCACCTATAACAATTTCCACAACCCATAAATTGTAGCAGAAGAGCAAAATGTTTGTACCATTATGTAAGTCATCAAATTTAGTTGTTGTCGAATATCAAATGGTGATGATATGGCAATATCAAAGTATAGTCAAAAGTATTTGTATCTTATCAACTTTAAAAAAGGAAATAAACGTGGTCAAGAAATATCTAGAGCTTGAATTGAGTACACAAATAGATAATATACACATTGAATTATGGAACTACACAGAGAGATGGAACCGCACATAGAGAAATAGAGCATTAAAAGGGAAGCAGATCGATACATATCTTTTCCAATAAAGATGTAACCTATTTGCCACAGTCAACGAAAAAATTCAGAGAAAAGGCTTTGTCAATGAAAAGAATTTTGAGACTGCTTCAGTTTTGAAAAATCCCCTCTAACTAGAGCCTATCTATACACAGTTTCCAGCCATGTTTGCTGTTACTTCTCGTGGCTCTGCTCATGATTCAGTCCTGGAAGGATCGCATTATACACGTCAAAGCTTTGCATTTCACATTGACGTTACCTTGTGATGGGCAAAGCTTTGGTATTCAATAGGAAGGGGCAACCCACACCCTAATTATGAAAGGAGCAACTCATAGGCAACTGCATTCCAATCAGATGAAAAAAATAAATTCGACATGTATGAGAAATGAGACATACCTTATATTTGTAGGAAGCAGCTTACAGTCCAGTGATTGACAAACTAGTAAATTACGAACTATCTCTCTCTATTGACATCATTCGGTATCCAGGCTAATACCAGCTTGCATGCGACATCTAGATTTACCTTGCTAGATGTCAGCTAAGGGTAGAGTCAGTAGACCACCAACGAGTCTCAGAAAGAGCAAGACGCCATATTGATCGCAGATTCTTAGATAATAAGATCTAATCCAGGAATAGTTGGGGCTTTACAGGCCAGGTTTGCTTGCTTTCTGCATAAGAATAGCTTGAGTTCCACTTGGATTTATTCTCAAGCAGCATGGAAAAGCGCTGCATCTGTGCATTATTCAGGGCTAAAAAGGATTAAGGTCTGGTTAAGAAATTGGAGTTCTTCATGCCCAACTTGGATTTTTCTCCCATAGGCTAGCTTTTCCTTCTCCAAGCTGTGATAATAATGTGGGTGGAGAATGTGGGTTCTTGATTAACTTACCTGAATACCTGTGCAAACACAAAAAAGAACAAAAGCATTCAAAACCGTGGGATAAAGGCCCTTACAGATTATTTTGCCTGGCCACAGATGCAGCAAGCGATGATTTATTCTTCAGTGAATGCCTGCCGCTGCCAGATATAATAGGCACTGAAGGATATATAGGCAGCTCAGAGTGAAAAATGCAGGTTTGAGGTCGAAGAAATGCAGGTTTGAGGTCAAAAAAATGCAGGTTTGTAAGAAAGTCCCCAAAGTGAGAGATGCATGAATATTTTTAATAATACACATCTTGTAAATACAAGATTTGAACGTGAACCACAATAACAATATTCTCATGGTTGCACCTAGGAAATATTCCAAGACAAGATATCACAATATCACCAAGATACCTAGGAAATCTTGCAAGATCTATATATAATACTGATGGAGAAATGAGAGGATAGTCTATGCGCCATCTCGGTCGTTCAATTTTTTTAACCTATTTTCATCCCTTCGTTATGCGATTTGTTCTGCACCATTGGGAAAACTCGACTCTGAGAGATCCGGCAAGCTAGGTATTGAGGCGATGGATGCATACGAAGGGTCAAGATATAGGTGTTTGAAGAAGGAAAAAAAAAACCAGTTAGGCGTTGGTTCTGAGGTTGAGGATGGCATTGTTTAGACTCTAGTATCTTACTATGTTCGAATATGCATATGCACACAGTCCCAACCAAGCGTTTTTTTCAAAAAAAACTCGGATGTTTTTACTGCTTTTCTGTTGTAAATAGGCTATCTAAGATGGTATTACAAGTGAAAACGGTGGGAGCATAATAGTTCTTCTCCACCATCTCTCGAAGAGATCACAGGTGTTTGAGTGCTTTTTGGGCTGCGAAAATGCAGTGAGGAGCATTAGGTGTTGTTCATCCTAAGGCTAGAAGGAAATTTCCCAATTATACAATGAATGGGGTTTAAAACTTTGGTTGCAATATCAGGTCTGTCGGAAGCAGTGCAACTCAACCTTTATGTTTAAGCAGCCTGGGGCAGTCATGTTTTGGATTTTTATAGGTTAACACAGACTGTGTCCTTTGTAGGCACCAACACTATTAAGGATAAACCAAAGCCCACCACAACAAATTTTATTGTCAATTGGTATATTTAATATCTTACGTGCAAACATCCAAGCATGGGAAAAAAGAATAATCCTTTTTACAACATTATCCAGACCTTGAATAAGCATTGTGCTTCACTCTGTTGCACTTATGTGGACAAGGGTCTTTAGCAGCACAATGTTCCATAGTTCTTTATCTGGTATATCAATGGTCTGTGTTAGTAGAACTAATGCTGGAGATACTCTTCCAATGGTCAGTATATTGAAGCTTGTTTTCCATCTTTCCATCCACTGTTATAGTGCAAATTTAGAAACCAATGTAGATAACTGAAGGCCATGGAACATTGAAGAATGTAATCCAATAAATTTTGAATTGGAAGCATTTTGATGCCGCAAACGAATCACCACTCTGCTCATAGGCTCATGGTATTCCAAGAAATTTATATTGTGCACCTGCAAATGAATCAAAACTCTGCTCATAGGCGCATCAATACCAGCTTCTACACATAGTCCATCAACACCATATTATCAAATTTGCATTCACGACCCTCGTTTCTTTGCCTTATGGGGCTTATATACCATGGATTTTTATGGAGTTCACGACATTAACGACCATTAGAATTCATGTGATTCTGTATTTGGCGCCTCCAGCCATGTTTCCCTCCAGAATTCGGTGGCCCTTCATCGTTTTGGTGCCTCTTTGCCATGAGTTGAGATGCAAACGAACCTTGGATCATTGACATCATGGCATGATCTCTGCTGCAAACCGAATGGATCATTGACATGGCTACTCTATGGCCTTTGATGCATTGTTTTCTTGCTTGCATCCTTCAATGCAAGCAATCTTTGGTGCAGTGCAGGTATAAATAGGGCTTCAAGAGCTCAAAAAATGTGTGGAGTGATCATCTAAAAGTGATTGATGCTTCTGGGACATTTCTTACTTCTGGAAGTACTTTGTAATATTTTGAGTGTATAATATGAATTAAATCACGTTCTTCAAAAAAAAAGAAAAAATGTGTGATCCCTTCTTGCATGAGTTATCCTCATCTTGAAGAGCACTGAAAAGCAAATGCAAGCTTTAGATTCCTTTTTACACTTTGATGTTAAATTCAGAACTTCAATGCAAGCATTCTGATGTTGTTTCTTTTGTATGCAGAGCTAACAGAATCAAAAAAACGTATGCTTTTGATAGGAGGATTTATTTGTGAATCTAGGCATTTCCATCTAATGTTCCATTTGCTTTGTAGCCCATTGATCTTCTTAACAAGGTGACCTAGCAATTGCACTAATGACCTACAGTTGCACTAATAAAAAAAGATTCCCAAATATTGTTTAAAATTATGCTAGTTTTGGGGCTAAACTGTAAAAAATGCCTTCATTTCTAAGATTGTGGTGCCATTTTAGGGTGGTCGAAACCAAAAAAAGGATCACGCTTTAAAAACTAACCTTCATTTCAGCAGTCTTCCTACTAATTTTTTTTATAAAAAAAACTTGTCCCCCCCGTAAAAGCACATAGCTAAAAGAGTATAGAAATGAGGTAGCTCAGAAATATCATAAAGAGATATTATTAATGCATGTGCTTGCATAACTCAATTTACATCTTTGAAAAAAGCAAAACAAGCTTCTCAAACACAATGTTTGTATGGGAAAAATGAAGTGAGCTTATGACGGCATAGCACATTGAATACACAAAAAATAATTGAGGACCTCTTGAGTACAAAATTGAGGAGAATATAAAAGAGCATCAACCGGGGCATTTAGAAACTCTAAACAACATACAAAAGATGACTACAACAAAAGTTTTCGACCAGCAAGCAGAGTAGAATCTGGCGTATCATCGTACTCCATCAATCCCTTCAATTTCATTTAGATTTGGAGGTCCCATTTTCGCTTGAGGAGCTAGAAGAACCCTCTTCATCACCTAATAACACCTAACAAAGAAGCAACAAATAAAGTAAAAAATTTAAATAAAGAAGGAGCAAACAAAATAAAAATATTAAATGACTACAACGTATATTATATTGCTTAATATTATAATATTACTTGATATTATATATATTATTAACACTACAGCTAATAAAAATGGGATATTACTGCTTAATGTACAAAGAATATTAGTGACTAAGTATGCGTTAAACAGTGCGTTAGGGACCAATTCTTTAAAAGTGCGTGATGTCTATGATATCATAGACATAATTTTTTTAGAAAAGGTGTGAGCCTATGACGGCATGGCAAATTTTTTTTTTTAAGGCAATGACGCTATGACGGCATAGAAGAAGACGATTTTGAGTAGGGCAGAAGCTCATGAACATGTCGATTCGGCAGAAGCGCTTCACAAGAGCGATTCAACAGGCCGATTTACCAGAGTATAAGGCAGATGAGCTCATGAACATGTCGATTCAGCAGAAGCGGTTCACAAGGGCGATTCAACAGGCCGATTTACCAGGGTATAAGGCATAGGAGTTCAATTCGTCATAAGACAGGTCGATTAAGATAGCCAAGCATAGCAGCAGGTAGATTCAGAAAAAGGCATATCAGAAGACTTATAAATTAATTTGGCAGAGGAGGCATAACATAGCAAACCGAATTGATAGATGAGGCATGGAATTGCAGGTCGATTCAGCATGAGGCAGGTAAATTCAGCATAAGGCATAGCCAGGCATAGCAACATGTCAATTTAGCTAAAGCATAGCAGAAGATGGCATAGCAGATGAATCAAATTGACAGATGACGGCATGGCAGAAATGAATTGACAGAAATTTCTAACACTTCGGTTTGCTATGACGGCATAGCAAGAGCCATCTGCCAGATTTTATTGCCATGCACACTCTTCTGGCAAGTGATGAAGTAGTCGATCAGATTAGTACTTGAAAAAATAACTTCTCATTCAGATGCATCAGGAGTTACACGGAGCACCTCGTTGTGCCTTAGGAGTCTGGTTCTTTATGCAAATTCAATGTTTGTCTACAAGAAACTGCATAGCACAAAATTATAGCTGGAACCTGGTAGGTCTGATTTCGGAAGCTCGTTTGTTATGACTGCATAGATTGGACGTCTATTTGTGGCGTTGTGTTGTGCTGTCTTTGTATGTTTTGAATATTGGCTTTTAACTAGTATAGATTAAACATCGTGTGCATATTTCAATGTCTTGTGCTATGACGGCATAGGCGTAGCTTGTTTTTAAAAAGGCATCTACGTATTTCTGTCTTGTGCCATGATGCCATAGGGAAGGCATATTTTAAAAAAGGTGTGTGCGCATATCAACGTCTTGAGCTATGACGGCATAGGCAGAATAACATGTTAATTCTAAAACACGTGTACATATTTCAATGTCTTGTGCTATGACAGCATAGGCATATCATGTTTTTGAAAAGGCTTTAGCCACAATGTTGTAAACACAGTACAATTTAGTACTATGGTCTGAGGCTGAATAATTTTTAAGACTGTCTTGTGCCTTAACATTGGAGACTACTTTTTTCTATAGCGTATAGCTGTCTAATTAATCAATTTCTTGCCTTTTTTGTTTGAGGATTTAGGATTGTCTTGTGCAAGAATATTTGTTGGAGCATTTTTATTTAAAAAATATTAAGATGTCTATAACGTCATAGACAAACAACTCTTTAATATAGAATAGAAACAACTCTTTAATATAGTAAAGCAGGGCAATTGCGGCCGCTCCCATCTACCTATCTCAATCCGTAGCCTGTGGGACCCCGTGCGAATTGATGCAATAGCTACAAGCTTGTTCCTGGACAATGAAGCAAGCAAATAAGCTTGGGGCCCTGGTGCCAAGGCCCCAAGCTTATGTTTTTAGTTAGATGTACTACATTGTTTTTCTAATCTCTTGTTCATGGCATTGCAGGAGGAATGAAACTGAAAGGGATGATGTTGGTGGTTCGGGATTTACGCAGCTTTTCAAGATGAAATTTTGTAAGGAAAAGCTAACGCCAAAGGAAGGCACATTTATTGTTATTGAAACCGACACGTATTTTTGTAAAGATTAACAATGGCTTTTAGTTCGGGAAAGTGGAGACTTGGTAAGCTCCATGTACATTTACATATGCTCTATAGCTGGAAAATATTAACAATGGCTTTTAGTTCGGGGAAGTGGAGACTTGGTAAGCTCCATGTACATTTACATATGCTCTATAGCTGGAAAATATAAACAATTGTTGAAAGATTTCAAGAGTTGTGGTCGTCTTCTTTCTCTGGAGTTGTTTGGAATGTGCCACATAAAGTGCACCATAGTTGCGCATGGAAAGCAGAGTACATTTTTTGTTGATGAAGATACTTCAAATTGAGTATCTCCTTCCGAGAACCTCCAGGAATACATTTCCGTTAACATGAGGACCTTAAGAAAAGTGAGTATTTTGCATTGCCTTGAGTCCATAGCCTTCATACTTAGTACGTTAGTTTTGCAGTATGTTTTTCATTACTAACAAGCTCTGATTATAAAAGTTTTGTTTTTGCAGGACCTCTTTTCTTCATAAGATCTTCCTCTTGACATTTGATGATGTTGTTGTTGACATCTCACTTTTCTAAAAGTGTTATTTTTTAAGTTGACAAAAATGTTTAAAACTCTTTTTTTGCAATCCTGGCTTAATTGTTTCTCTTTTTTCGGATGCATGTTACATTTATTAGATGTCTTTCTAGAAATGCGTGTTTTAAATTGTAACCTATTAGTTTCATTTTTTTTTTAAATAATAACCCCAAAACAGGCTAAAATCTCGTTTTAACAAAACGGAATCTGCAATTGCACCACAGGTCATTAGTGCATTTGCTAGGTCACCTTGTTTCTTGCATTTGTTATAATGCTTTTAGAAATAATAGGACTATTGCATTCCAGATACCAATCCTAATTTTCAAGGTGTCAGGGCACTAATTTTGCTAGAAAGCATACAAATATTTAAATAAAGTTGTCAGGGCTCCTGGTAGGAGTTCTTGGACAATTGGATCATTAGTCTGCCATAGATTAGTTTTAGGTGATACATGGGAGCTACAACAACAAATGATGGAAATGATTGCATGGAGAGAAAGAGGATGGAGCTGAAGCTTGCATAGAGGCACCTCAAATCATGGCACATTAATATTCTTCTTTTACTTTTTGTTGATAGGTATTTGTTTATTCATTAGTATTACTTAATTTCACTAGTATTGGCTATTTACTTCTTTCATTATTTTGGATTAAGCCTGTTGAAGGTTGTAGATTGAGGGAGTATTAGTTTTTTTGGATTGTCTGGAATTTACATAAAGGCAATTTTTATGTACTTTCGATGAGATGGTGCAGGCCAAACTACAACACATGGCATTAGAATTGAATGTATAGATTGCCTGTGAAATGGATGATCATCTCAAAAATTTGGAAGACCACAATCATATAGGTTGTATCAGTGTCCAGACCCCCAGCAACGTGGACACGAAATATCTGGAGCCATTGACATTGTCCATAAGGTATTGCTATGTTACATCATACTTGATGGTGGGATCTACTTCTCTGCAATACATCACTTTAGATACAATTTTAACTTCAATATCTTCTGGTTTGTCGGGTGCGCTGTGGGATATAGGAAAGGGGCAAAAAAACTCATTTGTTTCTATGGTCCCCCTTTCCAAATAAGAGAATTGCACTTGTGCAAATTCTTGGGGAGGAATCCCTGCCGATGCGTGTCAGCGCGAAGGCGGGGATGACTTTTGCACTAAAGTGCAATTCTCTTAACGTGGATGCAACTTATGTTGCATTTAGTGAATCAGGTTGTCCACAACCATTTCAAGGCCCATGATCGACCATTTCTTTCTCTCTTTTCCTGGCCTTGGCGGAGCCATGCCGCTGTGGCGCCAGGCTGCTGATCTTCAATCTTGCTTGATTTTTTTCCTTGTAGCATTTATGGGCTACTCTGTTGTGCAGGCGCCAGCTATGGCGCCGATGGCGCTAGTGATCTTGTGACCATGACAAAGGCGGTAGCTCCTCCGATGTTCTTTTTTGCAGATCTTGATGTTTCTTGCATATTTTGTCAGATTTGGAGACTATTATCTACTTGCATTTGTGTTTTCAGGAAGATTTGCTCTGTCATTTATCTGGTAGGTTTTACTCCTTTGGAGCTCTCATGTTTTCTGTTTCTTTGATGTTTTATTCTTCCATCCAAGTGCAATGTTTTATTCTTCCCTAGCTCTTCTATGCATGGAACAATAATGAAAATATATGTGCATTTTGTTGTTATCATAAGCGGAGCAGTCCGGGACGGTAAATATGTTTCGGATTTTAGTTACGGCTGTCTTGATTTAGGAGCACTATTTTAAATCCATTGTAAAAACGCTAACAAATGCCAAAGTTTATTGATTTTTGACCATTCTTTCTTGATTTTGCTGAATGAAAACTGGAATGCCAGATAGAATATTGGCCAATCGACCATTCTTTCTTGGTTTTGCAGAATGAAAATTGGAATGTCATATAAAATGCAAACAGAATGAAATATCGGAATGTTATTTAGAATCGGATAAGATAAGATAAATTTTTATCGCCGGCGGAAACCCAACAGGGTTATGGGAGAATGGGAAGTAAATATTCAGAATGTAATTTAACTTTGTTGGAAAAAAATATGCGACACGTGGCAACACAGGATAGGTCTAGCAGGGCTGAATGCAACATAAGTTGCATTTAAGCTCCGGAGTACTGCCGGTCGCCACTATCCAGACGGGAAAGGGTCCCAATTAGCATTCCGCTATACAAAAAAGAACCCGATGAACGAAAAATTGAAACAGGAAAAAGGACGTCCATCGCCTCAACTGCAGGTGGTAAAGATCTGACAAGAAGGCAGCAAGGAGCAGCTGACGAAATAAATTCATGGAGACCTGACGGAAAAACCATCCAAAAAGCACAAAAAAAAAAAAAATCCCAGATGAATCAAATCAAAATACCCAATCAATCGGCCATGAAGATGGAGCAGCAGCAGCAAGGAGGAGGCCGGAAGCGGACAGCGGCGCCGTTCTTCGTGGGCTATGCGATATCCTCAGGTCTGCTATCCATAATAAACAAATACGCGCTCCTGCATTTTCCATATCCGACCCTGCTAACAGCACTGCAGTACGCAACCACAGCAGCCGGGGTCTGGATTCTCGGCAAAATGGGCCTTCTAAATCACGACCCAATCACCTGCAAAAATGCCAGAAATTTCTTCCCCGTTGCCCTCATGTTCTACCTCTGCATCTTCTCCAACACAAATCTGCTCAAGCACGCCAATGTCGACACATTTATCGTTTTCAAATCCGCCTCTCCCCTGCTCGTCGCTGCAGCAGATGCTCTGTTTCGCAAACAGGGCTGGCCCTCTGCCTGTACATTTGGGTCCCTAATCGTTATCCTCGTCGGCGCAATCGGCTATGTTTTATGCGATTCTGCCATTTCGATCCGCGCGTACTCTTGGGCTCTGATTTATCTTTTCGTCATCACCTCAGATATGGTTTACATCAAGCATTTGGTCTCCAGATTAGAGCTCAACACCTGGGGTTTGGTTTTCTACAACAACACCATCTCCTGTTTGATGGCTCCATTTTTTTGGATAATCACTGGAGATTATGAGGTTCTGGTGTCGGTTTTTGAGAGATTATACAGCAGAAAAGCAGATCTGGTGATGGGTGTTAGGGATGAGATTAGTCTGATGAGTTTTTCGGCCGCTGCAGCGATTTTTCTGTCGTGTTCGGTGGGGCTGTGTCTGAGTTTTTTTGGATTTGCGACCAGAAGGGCGGTTTCGGCCACGGCTTTTTCTGTGGCAGGTGTTGTGAGCAAGCTCCTGACGATTATTGTGAATGTTTTGATCTGGGACCGCCATGCCAGCGCCGGAGGTCTCATGTTTTTGCTCGTCATCATCTTCGGAGGCCTTCTGTATCAGCAGTCTACTTCCATAGCTCCCGCGTTTAAGAACCTGCAGATCGAGAGCTCTTGCAAATTAATCTCTGGCCCTTGTACACAAATTGCTGTTGATTCAGATCTGGAAAAGCCCCTCCTGTTGTAATCACATCCTTTTGTCGGATGCTTTTCAGGTTAGATTCTGACAATATATGTTGATATCTTTTTTTATGGAACCCACGTTCACATATAGAGCTTTGAAATTTTAGGCCGTGAATCTAGATCTATTGTGTCAGTGTTATATTCCTTTAACTAACAGAATCAACCAAAACGACTAATCCAAAAGAAAATTCGAGGTGAGAGAATGTGCTAGGGAATCGCCTGGTTGGAATGGTTTTTGGCGGGAAACCGGCAGCGCCCGCCGGAAACCCCGAGAACCAGGCGGCTCTCTCACCTAAGTCACGCGCAGTAAAAAATTCCGGCAACAAAAAAACAGTATTTTTTTTTTAACTTTCCTTCCCAGCCTCAGCCATGGCGAGCTTCCAAAATTTCGGCGACGTCGATCTTTGTCGTCGGCGAGGCGCTTGCCTTTAAGTCATAGCAGCTTCTTTGAGGTTTACTTTGGTAAGTCTGCACCTGCAAAATCTTGTTCTGTATACTGATTTCTCGCCAAGAATCTCGAGGATCTTTATGTTGAAGCGAGATGACAACAGATTCTGTAGGGGTTTTTGATTCAGTAATTCGGCAGTTTTCCCTTTTTTTTTGCAGAGAGTCAAATATCTGGCAGTTTCCCCCTTTTATTGCAGATCCGATATGGAACGACGCCCAGAGTTTTGGCCAGAGCTGGGATCTTCTCCAAAATGCTACTCTTGCAGGCAACGGTATTGTTACAAAGCTTAGCTGCGGGCTAACATATGAAACGACTCCAGTTTCTCTTGCATTAGGTTCTGCCAGTTTTAATCCCTCAAAATGGAGGATGACGCAGGCGTGGGTCTGCGCAATTACTGCGCTAATATATTCTGTATGGTGGCATGCCACCTGGTCCCACATTCCGGTGGGACCGGTGGGACCAGGTGTCCACCGGTTCCACCGGAATGTGGGACCAGGTGGCATGCCGCCACAACATGTAAATTGGGAGCATTTTTGTGTGTGTTTTTTTCCCACGGAGGTCCAGCGATGGTTCTCAGCAGCGCTTGATGGCTATGGTGCCAAATCGCTATGCTGCTGTGCATCCCTAGTGTTGGGCGGCTATGGTGCTAGATTCTTCACTGTTTATTTTTTTAATGAAGATTGTCTGGTGTAACCTTCATTGTTTCATGAGTATCGGCGTCCAGATCATTTTACAGTGATGTGAAATCCTTTCAGAGTAATTTTTCCCTCTTTTTATGCTTTCAGAAGCTAATATGCAGGTTGGAATCTCAGGATATGGCTTCGACGAAGAGCACCTTAACGGTAAAGTAAAGAATCTTGTTCTTCCTTAGAAACGGTTCTGAGCGCGTCTTCTAGGATCCTAGAGTTATCAAACATGGATTATCTCTCAGTTTTTTGGCATGAAGCAAAAGAACCAAAAGAAGGTGCCATATCTCCCATGTTTCTGTTTATGTTAGAATGATCCTAACGAAGGGGTCTTCCGCAATGACTTTCTGCAGAAGTCAAATGCTAACAATAGCTTATGTTTCTGGTGGTCATGTTTGCTCGAAACAAGGCTAACAATGGCTAAAGTTGGTTGTGAAGAGAGTATATAGTCTGTTTTCCATGGTAGAAACCCTCTATAGATGTGATCTTGTCGAATTGGAAACTTCTGTAGCCTGCCCGACTGTTTTAAACCCCTCCACAGGGCCCATGGCAACACGACATGCATTCAACGATGACAGAACTGTTTATTTCGAGATTTGATTCACAACCTTCTGCCATTTTTAGCATTTCCAGAGATTGAACTTCAAGCCAGTGTTCAGAGCAAGAGATTTGAATGTTTTTCTCATCTTACCTTCCGAGCAGTACTGAGATAAAGCTATTTCTGCATAATTGTTTCTGCAATTCATATTATTTTGCTCTTAGTCCCGTCTTTGTTCTTTTTGGATGCTTCCCTTCCAAGTCTTCGGCACTTTTCTTCCTTCTGAAAACAGAGTCTAAAATCTACTTGTGTAAATAAAACTAATGTTTGTAATTTGGAAACCGATCAGAACCTGTAAAATTTGCTTTGCACGGAATTGGTGTCCCACTTTCCATTCTGGACTATAGGGATATGCCACATGGCACCAGCTAATTCATCTTCAGATGAAAAATGCGACCCAATTTTCATGTTGTATGTGCTCTGCTCTGTGTGGATGCTTGAAGATAAAGCAGATGATCTTACAAAAGACCACAGTAGCCAGCTGTGTATTCTGGTCATTGATCTTAAATTTTGATTTGAAATAGTAAGAATAAGAATAAGAATGATTTTTTATCGTCCACTGAGGCCAATCGGCCTATGGGACCCATAAGGAGCGCAACAAACTTATTACTGTCCGGGTTAAAAAAAAACCCCGCCCCGACAAGGATTTTCGAGGGAAAAACCGTGGCAGTAATAAGAATGCTGTCAAGCTGTACAAGTATACTTTTATCTCCTGTATTTGTGTTAGACTATTAGGTCATTCTCCATAAATGTGTTTCACATAAGCCTTTTGCATTCATAAATGTCTGTTGATGAGAAGCCCAAAGGGAAGATTTCATGATCCACAAATAGATATTATGTCAGCAGGTATGATGTTCTACCACTGCTTTAAGCATCATAGACTTTTACTTTACTCCCTACGTAATCCTATTGTTTTTTTTTGAAGAACGTGTTTTACTTCATATTATACACTCAAAATATTACAAAGTACTTCCAGAAGTAAGAAATGTCCCTGAAGCATCAATCACTTTTAGATGATCACTCCATATTGGAACTTTAATACGATCAGGCCAATTAGAGATCTGAAAGCAATTATACAACTTCTTACGAATTTCTTGAAGCACCACCTGAGAAGAAATACGCTTCTCATAAAAGACCTTTCTTCGCCTTCGCTTCCTACGTAATCCTATTGTTCACATATGACATATACCAATGCCTTGCAAATTGCATTGAATGTTTAGACAATAGTTTTCGTTTTGCGAATTTGCATGCGTCTAACAAACATAAGTATAACTTGAGATATATTTATTTACCTTATTTCTTAGATCGTCCATGTTCTATTACAATCCTTGAGCAAAAACCACTTGAAAGTGAACCAATTTTCTTTGAACACATATCCTCAAAATAGTTTTATTACGAAAACGCTAATTCATATTCCCGGGAATTGCCTGGAAATAATTCTGAAGCCCAATTTATCCTGCCATGTATCCCTTGTTGCTACTACCCCAAACATAAAAATCGATACAAAATACAGGCATGTGGTTCTTTCTATTACTGCTGTTCCGACAGGTATCCGAGCATACTTGAGTGAATCGGAACGATTATAGCTAGAAAAAATATCCTTAACAAATCCCAAAATTTCACATGTGGTTAGACTAGACTGCATATCATAAACTTTGATTTATAGGCAGAAACAAATGCATCGATGCTCGAAACTTGTGTGTAAGGGTACACCAATAAATTTGCACAAAACAAATAATTATGGGCAAATGCTTCTCTTAGTGGTTTTTATTTGCATCTATTGTGTATGCTAAATTGTTTATTTGCACAACACAATCAAGTCTGATATTTGTAGTTTAAAGAGATATGCACACATTATTCATGTTGTTAATCCTGTTACCCAAATAATTGTCTTGCTTCTTCCGATAATGGTATTTGTGCATGAGTAATTACACATGTAAAGTTCTTTTTTCAAATCTATTTGCAAGCTATCTGTCATTTCGTTGGGCGTGGCTAATGACATATACGAGAATAAAATGAAATACGAATTATAGACAGAAGAGCAACAATGGATTTTACCATAGTTACGCTCTACACATCAAGAGTCCATTCCATGTTGTAAAGCACCATAGATTGAATTGTTTTATATAAGATGTCATGGATCATAATAATTTTTTTTTCCTTAAACGATCAACAAATATAGTGCACTTTCTTAGAGCAATTTGACCATTGCAAATCTTAGTTTCGTGGAAAGCAATGTCTAATTTCACAGGTATAAAGGATGACTTGAAAAAATGTCTTAAAGATAGAGCCATAATCCTTTGTCAATGAAGTCTATAAAAGGTAGTCTCGAAGTTGAGGCCTCTCAAAAACATCACGTGCCATTTCTAGTGACCCACATTTCATAGATATCCACCAGTGCATTACCAACAGGAAGGTTTCAAAGCTTTCAAACGGCTCATAAATGTGAGAGCATCTGCCTGGATGCCCACTGTTTTCATGTGGTCGAAACATTTCAAAGCTTCTTGCCCAAGTCCATGTTCTGCATGACCATCAATTAGTGCACTCCATGATTATATGTCTATGGCTCCTAGATTACTGCATGCTTTCAAGATATGAGTAAGAGTGACAGGCTCTGCAGCAATGCCCTTCATTTTTATTTCCTCAAAGCATTTTATTGCTTCACAGTCAAGCCCATGCTCCACATATTCTACAATTAGAACATTCCATGAAACATTATAACCATCATTCAATTAAATTGGGATTATGTCTGTTCCAAAATCGCGCCAAACAAGCGTTATTTTTAAGGCATCTAGTGTTTTTTCAATTCTATTTTTGGCATTTAAAAAGTGTAGTGTATGTTGCATAGTTTTTCATATTTACTTTAAATAAGGTACTTATTTGCTTGAAATTAACATCACAACAAAATAATCACTTAATTAACGAAATCAAGCAAATATTACAATACATAAAAATAATATTGCTTCAATATTCACATCTTTTTAACAAATTTAAATCTAGAGTTATGGTATTTAGGCCAATAAAATTGGAATATCTATACAATTAATAAACGAGATGTCCTACAAAATGCTTTAAAGTAGACAATTTTAGTAATTGACGTTCCTATAAAATGCTTTAAAATAAACAATTTTGCTTTAAAATGAAACAATTTTGATAAGTGGCGTCGGTGTTAAATCGCGCCTGGCGCAATTTCTCAGGTTGTGTGCAAACTGCAGGGAGTTCTAAACCCCTGTTTCTTCACCCTTTCCAGCACCCTTTCCAGCAGAGCGCAGATAATCCTGTAGAACATCTTAGGGCTTTTGCCTTTCATCTTAGAGCGCACTAACATCTTATGAAGTAAACCCATGCTCAAAGCATTTCTATTTTACCATATCCGTCGCTTCAATACTAAGCACGCTTCAATTTATAATCTGCAGGGGATCATATATACTTACAGCACAAAATCAGTCCTGCCTTTAACTATAGAATGGCACTTATAGATGAACAAGCTATCTGATCCAAGTCTTTCTTAAAATCTTTAAGCTTGAAACCGTGAAAATGCTTCTCCAAAGCTAGAGTAGCATGGAACTTTCAATCTGAGGGCCTGGAAGTAGTATGGAAGCATGGAAGCTATTGAATGCTTGCATTGACCCTTGAACCACATTTTACAATGCTATTCACTGCAGTTGAATGCTTGGAAACTAATTTGGCACTTTGAATCCCTGCCAGCAAAATATGCACTGCATTGGGCAAGGAGAAGAAGAAATGTTATCAAGAGCTTCGATTGCTTTCGAGAATGGAAGCTAAGAGAGACAGAGCAAATGCATCTCCTATCGAAGCTTCATCACAGTTCTGCAGCAGATTTTCAAAATGAGCTCCACCTGTTAGAGGAAGAAACTAGCAATCAAGTTGAGGATATAGAAGTCCTGGCCATTATCAGAAACCTAATAAGCTTTGTGAGGTACTGTGAAAGTGTACTTTATGGAGTTCTAGATGCCAGAAATGAAGAACGGCTACCTCCCAGCGACCTCTCAGCGACCCCTTTGTTATCTCCATACCCTGTTCAACAAAGCATCAAGTCAGAATCTTGTATGCATGTAGTATACAAGCATCAAATCATCCGAAAAGGGCTACTTACCTCAGCAAGAGTGTAGCGATGAGATCTGTAACAGAGCAGTAGCAGAGCCACAGCCGGAGATAAGAGTGTAGCAGAGCCACAGCCGGAAGCAAAGCTTTGCCCTTTTGAGGCCGCTTCGCTATTAGGGCAGCGCCATCACTAAATGAAATGTAAAGAGAAATATAAAAGTGGGAGGAATTTTTACGATGGGGCGGGACGCGTTTTGAGAAAAGCCAAAACGCAAAGAGAGGAAAAATTTTGGGGGGGATTTTTTGAGGACGGGCGGGAAACGCGTTTTCTAAAAACAAGAAAATTTCAGTAAAACGCACGCAAATTTCTCGTATTCAAAATTCTAAAAATTATGACATAATCTAAATTTAAAGGAATGATGGTTTTTTTATAGACAGAACCTTCCTTCCTCCCTCCCCCCTCCCTCCCTCCCTCCCTCCCTCCCTCCCTCCTTCCTTCCTTCCTTCGAAATTAAGCCGCATTTGACATACATAATCATCAACATATTTTTCAAATCCCGTTTTTGTAATTTTTATGTGTAGCTCTTCGGCCTTTCATTGCTCCTATGTTGCCAATGCTTTTAATGCCCACATATAAGCAACAAGATCTGGAAAAATGCTCTCTAGTTCCATCAGCTCAAGATGTTCTAGTGCTTTATTGCCATCATGTGCATGCTCGGCATATCCAGCGATTAGTAGTCCAAGAGACTACGGTCCTGACTGTTTGCCAAAGACTTATTTTGCCTCAGGACTGGCAGTTTGCCAAAGACCTCTTTTGCCTTTAAGAGCGCTCCATATTTAGAATATAACACATTTTCTAGTTTCCAAATTCCACATCATTACTGCACCTTGATGCCATGCCCATCAGGTGACATGGCCAAGGACACAACCGATCCTCGTGTCTAGCAAACACATGCATGCATTCGCCTGTTTGCACGACTCATAATCTTACGGTCTTGTCATTGAATCCAGTCACAATATACTTGCAAATGGCATTGAAATACATTGAAATTATCATTATGATCAAGATAGACACTTGCAAATAATCATGCTTACATCATCGAAGAAATGTGATGCAAGTACACACAAACGTTCCACCTGTCCATTGAACATATTCTAGTTGTTCTATAAACTTTTTTAATTACATGAAAAGATCACAGGATGAATTTGCTCAAAACACATCCATTTCAAACCATGTAAACTCATCCGATATCCCAAGGCAAAACTTCAAACTAACTTCAATAGCATAATGCACAGATGAGCGTCCTCCAGGATCACACCTCCGGGATCCCCCAATCCAGAGTAAGACTACCCTACGACTTTTTGGCGATGGCAGATGATGGTGCAAATAAAAGGGCTTGCTTTTTTACGTGATGGTGAGGGTTGCCATCGTGCATGTGAACCGGCGCTTAGGCGAGGGAAAGGGTGAGGCAAGTTCAAAGTCGTTGGGTCCACCCAAGAAATTGTCTAACCACTAAAATAGAAGGCACTGGCAATTAGCAGCAAGGAACTTTCGGAGATCTTTAGGATGCACGTTGCAAATGATCATGACCGCATAACGAACGATAGTGGCTCGAACACCCTTTTGTGTTGTCAATTCGCATACCCAAATAAAGCAGGTGGAGCGATAAGCGGTCTTGATCAGTCCATGCTTTTTCCATTCGGAAAGCGTTCTTCAAGTGCACGCTATCTTCCCACAGGTCTTCTTGACTCAGACAAAAGGGGCTTTCAACCCTGTTTTAGAAGGCTGAATAGCACAAAAGCTTTAAAGCTTCATCCCAGCTTGATTGAGCTGCGTAGTGTAGATCTAATAGCTTGAGAAAGAGGGCTTTAATCCGGTGGAGAAAGAGGCTTCAGTAGTTCTAATTTGGGTAAATTTGGGAAGCAGGGCGAACATGTTTTGCAGTAGAGCTTAAATCCGAAGTTCTCTAGCTTTGATTTGGGTAATTCCGGTAGCAGGGCTTGAGGGATTAAATAGGGGTTTTAATTTCATTGGGTTCAGCTTTGATTTGGGTGAAAGTTCTTAAATCCGGCATCAGGGTTAGGGGCTCAACATAGGGATGATTCCCCTTACTCAATGCATATCTCCGGCGTCCAAGAAGAAGCCTCCTGCCATAAAGGCCTTTGAAAATAATCTCACAGATGGGTTGCATAGTCTTCGGGCGGAAGATTCCTCCCCTTCTTTGAGCCTTGGATGGATCCAACAAGCCCTTGAGCTTTTGCTCAGTACTCGGGAAAATCTGGATCGGCTTCTTCCCACAGAGGTGCCCCAACGGATCTTTTACGTATCTTGGTTCAACAGGGCAAAAAATGAAGTCGATAAATTGGTCGAAGTATGCACTGTTCTTCAAAAGAACATCGAAGATATAAAATACTATCAGATGTTTGTGCATCTTGCCATTTTGTCTCTTGATCGTGAGGGACTTCCTAGCTTGACCCAAGGTAAACGAACTCGGCTTTTGCTTAAGAATTGCACAGAAGCTCTGCAGGGCAAGGATGAAGAAATTAGCAGGCTTAGGTTACAGAAAGCAAGGATGGAAACATGCAAGAAATTGCTGGGAGAAGTTGAAAAAATAATCACAGAAGAAGATCTCATGAGCATGGCTGATGAATACCCAAACGAGGTTAGTTTCTTGGCTGCCTTTTATGGTCTCAAGATCACCACCATGTTTATTCTTCAGATTCTGTCAAATGCTCTGGCCATAAATCCCAAGCAGAATATTGAAGAAATTGCCATCAACAGGCAGCCTAGTTGGGCACATCAGTTTCTGAAATTGAACAAGAAGCTAAGGGAGCAGACTGAAGAGAGGAAACTGAAGGGTTCTTTTTCTTTCTTGCCTGAACTTGCAGCCACTGATGCAGCAGTATCTAACATGTATAAATTGCTTGATGAAATGATCAACAAGGGAGATTTGAAACAGGATGCTGCTAAGCTGAAGAAATTGTCTGCTGAACTTAAACAGAAGTCTGATGAACTTGAAAAAGGACTTTCTGGTGTGGAGCTCCAGCTTGGTGAGCTGATTCAGGTTCTTGTCTGTGCCAGATCCTCCCTCATTGATATTTGTAAAGAGTGCAAGAAAGCTGGTTCTAGTTAGAATATTTGAATCAGGCAGAAAAGTTTCAGAATTTAAATGTTATCTCTAGTTGCAGCTGGATCAAAACTAAATGTTTCTGATCAGATCAGAGTTTATACTTAGGAAGCTTTGATCCAATGAGATTAGACTGTTCAGCTTTCAGTGTTTGGGTTGTGGTTCCTTCTAGAACTCTTGTCCAAGTAGGATTTTTTTTTTGGGAACTCTTAGACTTTGTAAGTATATATTGTCTGGTATGGTGTATGACAAAGTTGATCTTATCCTTTTGTTTTGTCCAACTTGTTAAATGTTTAAGAGCAAAGTCAAATGTATTTTTAACTTGGCAAAGTCAAATGTATTTAACTTGTCAAAATATGGTATCATATAGTGTTTGAGATTTGAGCAGATTCATTTCACTGTCCTTATGATTTGGGTTGGTTCTTTGAAACTACCTATGTACTCTTGGACCTTGATAGAGTTTGACTTGTACTATCCTTATGATTTGGGTTGGTTCTTTGAAACTACCTATGCACTCTTGGACCTTGATAGAGTTTGACTTGCTAATAAATAGAGCACAGACATCTTTGTCAATTCTCATGGCTATATAATATATAAACTTCTTAGCATGTTATAGCCCAGACGGCAGCAGTCCACTTTGACCAAGTTTTGTATAATCTCAAGTTTGAATCCTCGTGAGGTCATGCAATGTGTGAGTAGGACAAAGGTGTGGTATCTCCTCCTCCTCCAAGTGAGTGTCCTCTTTATATTAAGCAAGAGTGCATAATGATGCCAAATAGTAATAGTAGTGTGCTCAATTTTCTTTTTGCCAATTGTCAAAGCTATTCACAAGACCAATTCCTCTTCTCTCTCAACAGTAACGTATTCTCTATTCTTTGAAACTATGCAGGGGAGGGGCTTCTCCCTGCTTGAATTGACCAATTTGGCATTTCTTTTATGCTGTGGTATGTCCTTTCTTAGCCTTACCTCTTCTTTGGCTATAATCTTTTGACCTTCGTCCTCGATCCCGTTTTGATAGGGAAGTTCTCTTCTATTCGGGAGGTTCGTTTTCATGCGAGCTCCATTCGAGAATGCCATCGATCCAAGCCCTCGGATCGAGATTCTAGAAGGAGCGAGCATGCATGTTTTGCATGCATGCATTGCATGCCTTCTCTAGTTGGGAGATCGTTATATTAGGCGGGGTTCTTCATCAACGTCTCATCGGCGCTTCCTCTTCTCTTTCAACAGTACATTATTCTCTATTCTTTGAAACCCACCCTCCCCCCCTTAATTGTTTAATGTATTTGTCGCCTGGCACGCGTGACAAGCCCCTCTATTTGAAGAGGTTTTTGTTTTGTTGTCGCGTGGCATGCGTGATCAGCCCCTCCACTTTGGGAGGTTTGTTTTGTCACATTTGTTCTCGTGTTGGTCATGTGCAGGTACAGGTTGGCAAACGGCAGCAACTTCGACTTCTCCATTCGTGGGTTTTTTGGGAGCGAATTCTCAGCCTTACGTTTGTCCAAGCCCCTTGCCGAAGGCTTATCACTTCCTCGAAAACCCGAAAGGGCGGGGTTTTTTAATCCCGGTGATAAGTTTTCGACAGATACACAGACAAACATTTATTAGCATTGTATTTCATGGGGTCCAAGTTGTATAATTGGACGTTCCCTTTATTTTTCTTCATGGGTAGTTCGCATGCGCGCGACTACCCACTATCCACCATTGTAGAAAATCTGCTCAGATGAATGAGAACATCAACGTCTCGTCGGCGCTTCCTCTTCTCTCTCAGCAGTCCTTATTCTCTATTCTTTGAAACCCACCCTTCCCCCCTTAATTGTTTAATGTATTTGTCGCCTGGCACGCGTGACCAGACCCTCTATTTGAAGAGGTTTTTGTTTTGTTGTCGTGTGGCATGGGTGATCAGCCCCTCCACTTTGGGAGGTTTGTTTTGTCACATTTGTTCTCGTGTTGGTGATGTGCAGGTACAGGTTGGCAAGTCCGCGGCAACCGACTTCTCCATTAAATTGGGTTTTGGGGGCGAATTCGACATTACGTTTATCAAGCCCCTTGCCGAAGGCTTATCACTAGATTTTTTTTTCCTCGAAAACCGAAAAGGCGGGGTTTTTAATCCGGTGATAAGCTTTTCGGTAATACCACAAACAAACATCTATTAGCATTGTATTTCATGGGGTCCAAGTTGTATAAGTGGACGTTCCCTTTATTTTTCTTCGTGGGTAGTTCGCATGTGCACGGCTACCCACTATCCACCATTATAGAAAATCTGCTGAGATGAATGAGAAGCCTATCTGGATAGTGGATAGCCTCACATATGCGAACTACCCACGAAGTAAAATAAAGGGAATATCCAATTATACAACTTGGACCCCATGAAATACAATGCTAATAGATATTTGGTCTGTGTACTTGCCGAAAACTTATCACGGGGATTAAAAAACCCCGCCCTTTCGGGTTTGCGAGGAAAAACCCTAATGATAAGCCTTTGGCAAGGGGCTTGAACAAACGTAAGGCTGAAAATTCGCTCCCAAAAAACCCACGAATGGAGAAGTCGAAGCTGCTGCCGTTGTCGCTTTCTTACCTGTACCTGCACATCACCGACACTATAACAAATGTGACAAAACAAGCCTCCCAAAGTGGAGGGGCTGATCACGCGTGCCACGCGACAACAAAACAAAAACCTCTTCAAATAGAGGGGCTTGTTACGCATGCCAGGCGACAAATACATTAAACAATTAAGGGGGGGGGGAGGGGGGAGGGTGGGTTTCAAAGAATAGAGAATAAGGTACTGCTGAAAGAGAAGAGGAAGCGCCGATGAGATGTTGATGAAGAACCCTGTCTAATATAACGATCTCCCAACTAGAGAAGGCATGCAATGCATGCATGCAAGACATGTATGCTCGCCCCCTCTAGTATCTCGATCCGAAGGCTCGGATCGATGGGATTCTAGAATGGGGCTCGCATGAAAACGACAAAAACCTCCCGAATAGAAGAGAACTTCCTTAAAATGGGATTGAGGATGAAGGTCAAAGGATTATGGCTAAAGAAGAGGCAAGGCAGAGAAAGGACATGCCACAGCATGAAAGAAACGTCAAATTGATCAATCCAAGCAGGAGAAACCCCTCCCCTGCATGGTTTCAAAGCATAGAGAATAAGGACTGCTGAGAGAGAAAAGGAAGCGCCGATGAGACGTTGATGAAGAACCCCGCCTAATACAATGATCTCTCAATTAGAGAAGGCATGCAATGCATGCATGCAAGAAATGCATGCTCGCTCCCTCTAGAATCTCAATCCGAGGGCTTGGATTGATGGCATTGTCAAAGGTATTCACAAGACCACTTACCCAATCCTTGGCCACTTGAGGTACATGACCAATTGAAAAGGAAGTGCATTAGAGTTCCTCAATTGTTTTTCACACAAATATTAATTGGAAAAGGAAGGAATGCTTGGTTCTTCGAACCATGGTTTGAAATGAGGGGCCACATTTTTTTGCATGTGGTTTTCAAGGAGCGCATGGCAGAGAGCAGAGGTAAGGTTAAACACACTGCCCATTTACTCGCCACCGAGCTGCTCACTCCCGACGTTCCCATAGCCAAGTTTTTCTTAAAGCCACATAGTTCAGAAGCATCAGCTCGTTTTTTCTTTAGGTTCATTAATTCATTTGTTTTAAAATAGAGAAGTGTTTTGGCTTTGGCTTCAAATTTCTTTATTTTTTGTGTATGGTTGGAGCATCGATCACTTGATCTTTCTTTCTCTGCTAAACCATGTTGACAAGTTGACAATGGAGACCCCATTTTTTTGCATGGCGAACATTCTTTTTTCCCTCGTGGGCTGTTTTAGGGCTATAACGGATGTGCGGAAAGAAAATTAGGAGTTTTGGCAGCACATTCAGCAGGTTGACACAACCAGTTTCTTAAAAGATTAAGTTCTGTCCCTTTTTTATAGAGTTGTATGCTGCTAATTCAATATTCGTTGGGCAAGGCCATATGAAATGGTGCGCAAAAGCAATGCAATGCAATCCTCTCTCTCTCTCCCTCCCTCCCTCTCTCCCTCTCCTCCTCCCCCTCTAAGAGAATATTTTACAATCTTATTTCTATTACTATCTACATTTATTCTGTTAAGATTTGGCTTCATTGGGTTTAGCCATTCTTTGTGTTCTTCTCTCCCTCCCTCCCTCCCTCCCTCCCTCCCTCTCTCTCTCTCTTCCATGGTGCATGGAACTAGGGCAAGAAATCCATCCAAGACTGGTGTGGAGGGTTCTATGATGGCAGCAGGCACGTCTACCTCTACAACGATGGCCAAGCTCCCTGCGATGGGTAAAAATAGTGATAAAAAAGGTCTCGAAACAGTCATGGGAGCAGATACGGCCATTTGATGCAGCTAAAAAAAAAGAGATGAAAAGGTTGAGGGTGCAGATGACGATACAGCAAGCTCCACCTCTTCCGAGCAGAGTACAAGGACTGCATCATCGCCAGGCCCTGGAAAAGAGAATGGGACAGGCCTGGATGCAAGTATCAAGCTCGTAGACCCTAGTTTTGTTGATGGGGAAAAAATCGAAATAGGGGACTGTGATATCATTGCTGGCACAGGGGAAGCAAGGGGAAAAACACAAATTGTGGTATTGTTGCTGGGCAGGAAATTATTGGGCAGAAAATTGATGCAGAGGAAGCCAGGGAAAAAAACTCAGATTATGGTATTGTTGATGAGCAGAAAATCGATGCAGGGGAAGCTGTTTCTGATACCTCATACCTGATATCTCCCGCAGCAATTCATCTCAATACGGCTTCCTGGCAACAAGGGAAAACAATGGAATCCTCTATAATCAATCTGATAATGAAAATGTGGGACTCAATGGAGCAATCAAGAAAAGAAGCTGCATCCAGAAAAGCAGAACTGGTATGTACCCTTCAGCAAATCTCTAATACACTAGTGGAATTAAAGGCAGAAAACCATGGCATTGCAAGCGCTTTAGCTGGATTGAAGGCAGAGAACCAAGAACTACGTCATGAAATTGAGACACTTAAAAACTAGCGGGATGTCTACGAAGGAGAAGAGGCTGACACAGTCTTGGAAAGAAGTGGTAGATAAACTAAATATCAGAATGAATGATGTATTAGAGCAGCTCGAAAGGGGGAAATGCGCACTTAATCTTTGGATTGCTGGCCTGGTAGAGAAAGATGATGAAAATATTAAGCAAGAGGTAACGGATCTGATTACAAACACATTAGAAGTTCCATACACCAGTATCGTTGAAGCCTACCGTGTGGGGAAGAAGGGGAATAAACCCAGGAATATTGTAGTCAAATTCGGTAGTAAGGACGGGAAAATGAGGGTACTTCAAAAAAGAACCAAGCTCAAAGGAAAGAATGTCTGGGTAAATGAAGATCTCACACAACAGCAGTTCCAGCAACATAGACTGAAATGCAAAAATTCAAAGAGGCAAGGCAAAATAACAAAAGAGTTTTCTGGAAACAGGGGAAGGTGTGCATCGTAGACGGTGCATAGGAACTCCAGATCATCAAGTTACTTGCATGGAACATCAGCCATCTAAGCAGCGGGAAGGTTGTAGAGATGGAAGATGTACTAGCATCAGTAGTCATGGTATTCTTTACAGAAACTTGGGAACATGAAGAAAGTGGACTTCCGGATATACCAAGATTTGGAATTTTGCACTCAGTCTGGAACAAAAAAGGATGGCGCAGAAGAGGGTACGGAGGGATTGCATGTTACATCAGAACGGAAATGATGCACTTGGTAAAAGTGACCAAAAAACAAGACACTAAACAATATATATGGATGGAGATATTTGGAAGAAATAATAAAAAGATTTTTATCGCGGGATGTTATTTTCCACCACTGCAAAAGCACATATACCAAAAGTACAATTTAGACTTTGAGGATCCATTCCAGCAGTTGGAACTTGATAGCCTCGAACTAATGGAACTAGGTTAGGTGAGGTTATTTTTGTAGGGGATTTCAATGGCAGAACGGCAGGAAAACAGGCATCTCTAGCAAGTAATAGTGGGGACTCCAGTTGGGTGGATCAAATGGACGAGCGTGAACTGGAACTAGCAGGGTGGAACCACATCTCAGTGGATCAAGATAAATGGCCTACTGCAATGGGAAATCATTTACTAGGTATGTGTAGTGGTCTAGGGTGTATTTTCATTTGACATGTTCAAAAAAACATGTCGCGACACTAGTGCTGGTGAAGTGTTGTTCGGCCTTCTTCAACCCTTCACCAAAAACGTCACTCTTCTCGCCCGTCACCCGCCATAGCTATTCCGGGGAGCGGGAGAATTCGTTGGCCTTCAAAATCAATCAAGGACCTTGATTGAAGCCAACTCAGCGATCCTGGAAGGGTAGGTTGCTTTCGAAATGGAAATTGGCGGAATTAACATTTCTTTGATGCAGAATTGTGTTTCTTGCTTGGAGCAGGAAAGCTATGGTTTCCGACTGGAAAAAAGCTTTCCTAGCTTCACTAGCAAAAGAATTCATGCAATTTTGATGCAGGGAGACTCTATTCCGGTCTGCACGAATTTGTAGAGCAATCAAAGCACTTTTCCAATTGCTGTTCAACATTCTCAAAGAATTTTTCTGAGAACAAAGAACCACAAACCAAGGCAAATACTTCCTTACCTGCAGGTATAAACAATCCTCAAATTTGGTGAGGGAATCCGAACCCAATTCAGCACATGGAAAGGACTGTGATGTTGTGGTGCTGAAAGATGAAATTTAACTTTCAATTTATTTGATGCAGAATACAGTTATTTGGAAGATCATATCGATAATTACAGATCTTTGTATGATTTTGGGGAGCTGCCAAATGCTTCTTGTCCAGATTTCATGCCTTCAAATATTTTTGATGGAGATGTTGCTGAGCCTACCATGGATTCGTTTTGTTTAGAACAAGAAGGTTTGTTTCCTCTAATATGCTTTGACTTTTACATATGTATTCTATCTTGGTTGACAACATTTAAGAATATTTCCACTTTCAGACTTGTTTGCATCAGATCTTGGAAGACCAGATGCTTCAAACAATTCAGGTAACATCTATGCTGACTTATTTTTCTACACATAACTATGCTGACTTATTTTTCATGCACATAACTATGCTGACTTATTTTTCTACGCACTTGGTAATTAAGATTAAATTGGTTGAATACTGATTCCTGCTTGAATGAAGGTTGTGAGAACATGTCCTGCCAACATTCATTGGAAGTTATGCTAAAAAAAAGCTGCTGAAATAAGAAGGATTCAAAGGCAGAAAAAAAAGGAAAAAGAAGCTGGTGCAGATGATGCAGCTCTGGAAAAAGGTTTACTTACCTCAAGGAAAAAAAAAAGAAACTGTCCAAAGAAGTAGGGAAAGTATTGAATCAAATTTTTGAAAAAGCTAAACCTGCTGACAGAAAAGAAATCCTAAGTGATGCTGCCAAGTGGGTGCCAGAACTTGGTGTTCCATGCACAAAAGAAGTGAAAACAATGGAAATGCTTGTTAAAAATCTGAGGGATTCTTTTGAAGCACATAAGTACTCGAAAACCACTGATACTTGGAGAGCCAGAAGTGCTGCAATGTCTTTTGCAGTTAGTGCTGATACTAACAAATGTGCTTTTGCCAAACAAATGAATCTAAACAGGAAAATTGTTACAGTTGCAGTTAATAGAAGGTTAGCTGCTGAACATGGTGATGGCCCATGGTCCATGTTCAAGAAAAGCACAAGAATTGACAAACTTTCTTATGATGAAAGAAAATTCATAGTTGACTTTTGGAGGAACAACACTAGAGTGTCTCCTTCCAAGAAACATGTTTTAAAGATCAGATTATCTAAAGGGAAGAAAATTATGCATCCACTACACTTCTTAGAAGAGACTCATGTTAGAATATTTATTGGTTGTATTTTATTCTTTATTGCTGGACTGTCTTCAAAATGTCTAATGCTAATTGTTGGTTGCATGTCTTGCAGGTCACTTTCTACCAATGTAGTGAATATCCAAAGTTTGAGGTCTCTTTTTCACTATTCCATGCATTGAAACCTCCCTATGTTAGGAAGGTTAAGGATAGAGAGACGTGCTACTGTGTGTATCATATGAAAGCAGACTTTGTAAGAGTTGCAATTAACAAAGTCAGACATGATGAAAAAATACATGGTGTTGGTTGCAAGTGCACTTGTGAGGTCTGTGGGCCTGGACCAACATGCATGTCAAGAAGGAGCACCTATGCTTCAACTAGTGAGCTTTGGAGGTCACTAGTATGTGCACGAGATGAATCTGATGAATGGCATGCACATGATTGTTTGACTTTAAAATGCAAAAAGTGTGGGCCAAGCAAGTTACCAATATGTCCAAAGGAAAAGACATCTGTGAAAGGGTATCAAGTTGACTGGAAGACATATGACAAGGTGAGGATTGTCTATTTAGGTTGTCTAGTGCTGGTTGTGATTTGCTGTTGTTTACTGTTGTAGGTCTATGAGCATGTGGAAGAGCCTGATGATAAGGGAGGTTATAAGGTTTCTAAAAAACCAGTAACCAAATTGGTTTACAAATCAACAAGTGTTGCTGAGATATTTGAGAATGCAAAGACAGTCTTGAATCAGTTCATTCCACACAACTATGAGGGGAGGTGGCAGGCCAAACAATTTAGGGATTGTTTGGCAACGTTTCCAAAGGATTCAATTGTTTCAGTAATTGACTTTGCTGAGAATTATACCTTGAAGATCCAACAAGAAATCCAAAGTCTTCATTGGAGGAATGATCAGTGCACAATTTTGGTACACATTACATACAGACATGCAGCAAAATTAGATGATCCTCATTTAGATGAGAATGAAAGAAGAATTATCAAAGAGACACATCTACATCTCGGATGATAGGGAACATGACACCTTATTTGTGCAACACTGCTTGCTCAAACATGCAAATTTTTTAGCAGACAGAGGTATCAAATATAAGCAGCATATTATGTGGTCTGATGGATGCTCTCATCAGTTTAAAGGTGCAAGGCCATTTTATTTCCTTGGTAGGTACTACCAAAACTCCAATGAGCAGGAGATGCATCTCCTGCATCTCCTATGAGCAGGAGATGCAGGAGCTTGTTTTGGGGGCTGTTAAGCCATCTATTTTGCCTCACCAACGTGAGAGCTTGGAGCAGGAGCTCTCCAGAGAGGATTTAGCGGAGGCATGTATGTGCATGGCCAAGGATAAATGTCCTGGGCTGGATGGCATCCCTGTGGAGTTCTTTCAGACTTATTGGGAGTGGGCTGGTGAGTCTGTGTACCAGGTGTATCTTGAGTTGCTGCAGTCTTCTCACATGGATAGGATCTTGAATACCGCATGCATTTCCTTGATTCCTAAGGTTAAGCAGCCTTCTACTATTAATGATTGGAGGCCTATATCCTTGTTGTCCCTCTGTGTACAAGATTATTAAAAAGCCCCGGGCCGAGAAGTTGAAGCGGTGTTGACTTCTTCCATTAGTAAGGTGCGACCTGGTTTGTTCTGGGAGGAACATTTTGACTAATGTTGCCGCTGAGCTTATGAGGGCCTTTATTGGGCCGGAGAGAACAGTCAAGGCATTGCCTATCTTAAGTTTGACTTTGCCAAAGCTTATGATAGTGTCCGTTGGGAGTTCTTGTGCCGCCATGATGTTAGCGTTGATCGTGGTCCACGCTTTACAGAGACAGTCATGAAGCTGCATAGGTCAGCACGGGCTACGGTGGTGTGCCGGGGTGAACCCTCCGCCTTTTTCTCCTTAGGCAGAGGGGTGCGTCAGGGGTGCCCTTTGGCACCATTTTTGTTTACGATTGTGGCGGAGGCAATTGTCTCGATTGTTTTTTGGCTGCGCAGTGGAGGGAGGGGTCTTTGGATGGGCTTCGGATGCGGGGATGGTAGTCGCCAGATTATTAACCGGTTCGCCGATGACACTTTTCTCTTCTTGGTGGCGTAAGAGAGGAATTTATGGAATGTGAAGGGTTTGCTGGATACTTTCTCCTTGGCCTCGGGCATTCTTTCGAATTGGGGTAAATGCTCCGCATTATGGGCCCGATTGACTCGCCTCCCCCTTGTTTGGCTCTATTCCCTTGGAAGGTGCTTCCGTGTAATGTGTGTACTAAGTGTTGGGTATTCCCTTTGGAGGGATGTTTCCATGGGGAGGGTGTGGGATGAGATTTTTGGGGTTGCGTAAACACCTCAATTGGTGGAAGGGTAGCAAGTTGTCCATGGCGGGTAGGATCACTATTGCCAAGTCAAGACTTTGTAGCACTCATATGTATACAAAGATCTGTGATGTTAGCTCCCGAGGGTAAGATACATGCTTTGGATAAGATTGTTCGAAATTTTTGTGGGGGGGGATGATGAAGGGGCGGTTGTTAAAGTGGCTTGGTGGAAGTGTCTCCGCCCCCGGGAGGATGGGGGCTTGGCCATTCTGGATTTGGCACTGCATAGTAAGGTGTTGGTCTCTAAGTTTATTTGGAGCATTCTGCAGGATGGAGCATCTTCTCCTGGTGCGGCACTATTGTGGCAATCTCTTCGCCATTGTGTGGCATTTGGAAAGTAAATGCGTGCATGTAGAGTTGCCCCGGCACGCTGTTGTATGGTCTCCGGCCTTTCCCACATGCATCCCCTTTTCTCACAGGGGTGTTGCGGGCTTGGGATCACGTGCGTGTGCTCTTCCAGCTAGATTATGCCTCAGTTTATCACCACTCTTCTCCTTTCTTGTGGGTTCCTCTACCTCCTGCGTACTTGCCCTTGGCTGCCACTGTGCATGCTCGGACGCAGGCCCGTTGGAGGCGAGCTGCTGTGCTCACCTTGGAGGATTGGTATTGGGATGGTCAGCTAGCTTCGTGGGAGTTCTTTCGAGCTCGCTTTCGCCTGAAGGACAGTGACCGGGCTATTTGGGAACAAGTGGCGGGGAGTATTCCGCTACACATACCTATAGTCCCTCAGGGTGATGTGGTGGTGCAGGTTTGGAAGGTTCATCCAGATGTTGTATCTTCTTGTTTTGTGCGGTCTTGTTACCGGGTGTTGGCTATTCATGACACTCACTCCCCCTTCAGGCAAGTGGTCTCTGCAGCCTTCAGGGTTCTCGATGGCTTCGGTTTGGGCGTGGACATGGAGCTCACTTCCCCACCGAAGGTTCGGTGCTTATGTGGCGGTGGTGCACCGCTGTATCGTGGTGAATGTCCTTGTGAGTCGGGGTTTAGGTGGGTGTGAGCCCTCTTTGCCCTTGTTGTGGCCTTCATCGTGAGACTCGTGGAGCATTATCCGGTTTTATGCCCTCATTTGCGGGTTGCCGGGATTGGGTCGGGGGCTCTGTTTCAGGTGAGATTGAATAGCCAACAATTGCCGCTTCATGTGTATCTCGGTGTTTGGCCGCTTATGCGGCAGCAAGCCTTGCATCCGTGGCGTGGCTTGGTTGGTGTGGTTGATTTGGAAGCGGCGGTTGTGGATCTTCGGGGGATTGAAGCACTGCGCCTCTCTGATTCCTCGACTCAGGTACAAGCTATTTCAAAGCTTTTTGGTGTTCCCGGGATTAGTAGAGCGGAAGTTTTCCATTTGGCGGGACTTCCTGGGTGTGGTAGATGGTGATGGTCAGTTTGTACAGCAGTAGAGTTGCAGTTGTTGTAGAGTGTCGAGGTATCACTGTCTCTTTGGGGCAGTTCTCCTTCCTCCTCACTTGCTTTGTAATATTACCATTCTTTTAATATATTGCTGACACAGTTCTTCAAAAAAAAAAAAAACTCCAACATTCCAATAAATTGGAATTATTTTGCTTCATACCATGGAAAAGGTATTCTGAAATGTTTTGTTCTTTTATTGTTGTATTCCTATGCATGATCAATCATTTTTCTTGAGACAGGTGAACATGATGGTGCTGGAGCTGTCATTAAGAGGGCACTAACTCATGAAATGTTAAAGAGGAGAAATGCACATGATGTAGTTGTTTTTTGTACGAGACATTTCAAAGAACATTCCGTAATTGAAGGGAAGGACAGATTTAGGTATTTGCTCAAAACCCTTTTATATCATTTCATATTTTGTTTGAATGTTCTATGTTTGTGAAACTGCAGGTTTTTTTGGGAAATAGGAATTGATGAAGTTGACAGGAGTGAGAGTTATGATTGTGCAACTCTAGTTGGATCAAGTCATTTCCATGCTATCAGGCCTATTCAAAGTGCAGACCCTACTCAAGTTGCACACATGAATTATTCTTGTTTCTGCCACAATTGCTGGCTTGGTAAGTATGGCAAGTGTCCTAACAGGGAGAGAATAGGCACATGGATTTTTTTCGAGCTAAGACAGGTCTTTGAATATAAAGATGAAGCTGCTGATGGTCTGTTTTATGAGGGAGATCCCGAATGGAAGTCGATATAATTGCAATTGGAGATAACTTTTGCGATCAATGCCGAGCCTAACAACAAAGAAAAGGTAGATTTTTATATTCAAATGCACACGGGTTAAACATGTCATTGAGAAAGCATACAAGGATCCTTGGGGACGAAGTTTGGTAGGAATGAAGTTGTTGTAACAGAAAGTACTACAAGTTCATTGGAGGTTGCGTGATCTGAGTTCTTTGGAGCATGATCCCGAATGTAGTGTTTACTGATCATTTAGTTCTTGCAGTGAACTTTGTCATGCATCACATGGGAAATAACCAGTATGAGCTTGATGAAGATGTGCATGATCACATCATGGACAGCTTGCCACAAAACACTACCATCTTGGCACAAGATGCAGTTGACTCAAAATCACAAACTGAAAGCAGTGCAAAGGTTGCAAAGAAAAGAAGAAGAAAGAATGGAGACAATGAAATATAAACCATTCCAACCATTACAGAAATTACAACCATTGAATTCTAAACATTGACATTGACATTGTAAAATGTAACCATTGAATTTACAGAAATTACAACCATTGAATTCTAAACATTGACATTGACATTGACATTGACATTGACATTGACATTGTAAAAATGTAACCATTATCCAATTGCAAGTAAACACAATCCAATTGCAAGTAAACACAATCCAATTGCAAGTTAAAACTGTAGGTCATATATTGCAAGTTATCCAATTGCAAGTGAACTCACACAATCCAATTGCAAGTAAACACAATCCAATTGCAAGTTAAAACAGTAGATCATATATTGCAAGTTATCCAATTGCAAGTTAAAATAGTAGATCATATATTGCAAGTTATCCAATTGCAAGTAAACACAATCCAATTGCAAGTTAAAACTGTAGATCATATATTAAATGGTGCTGAAGGGTTTACAAAAATAACCAAAATGTACAGCTCCATTTCACAGAAATGAGCATGTCATAGCAGCACTGTTAAGTAGTTATAACTTAAAGTTTGAAAACCATAGAAAACCACCTACATTTGAAAATTGGTGGTTTTCTTTCATAAAACTATTCACTTCTTTTCCACCATTTTGTCCCGGCAATACTTTGCCAAGGTAATATCAGGGTTCACCTCTTCAGAACTGCTACTTCCTGAATCATACTGCTCAGCCAAATCTCCAAGTGCTGGTGACTTCAGCACTTCCTCAATATCTACTTTGTCCTGAGGTTCAGCACCCTGATGTTCAGCACCCTGAGGTTCAGCAGCAAGATTATTCACATTTTCTGCATTGCATTGTAGCAGAAATCAGTAAGGAATGAAACAAATAAGTTAAGCATACAAACATTTCATAAATAAATAAGTTATGTTACCTGTTGAACCTATGGTAACATCATCTTTCAGCAGGTTGTCATTCAACCTTGGTGATTTCCTTGTACTTTTGAGAGGGCTGACATGAGCAAATTTCACTGGACTTAACTTGTCCACATCAATAAAACCTGCAAAATATTTCTACAAGCTACAGTGCATGAAAACTTTTAAAACAAATAAAAAATAGAGTCAAAGTCATTACCTTTTTCAAGCTTGAGCTTCTTCACAGATCTGGTCTTCTTCTTTGCAACTCTTTCTGCAATGAAGTCAGGAGCAGCAGGTAGCGTGTACAGAGAAGTGCTGCTATCATCTTCTTCTTTACCTCTTTTTTTGGTCCTCAGCACCTTGTTTTTCTTGTCTTCCTTGTTACTTTCAGTGTCACTATCATTCTCACTTTCTGTGTCACTTTCAACAGGATGGTATTCTTTATATACCAATTCTTGCAATATGCTGCCTGAAACCTCTTCATGACAGGTAGGTACAGTGCAATGCATACAGTCCAAAATAGCAGAAAAGCAAAAAACATGGTATTTGTGACCACATGTTAATTTGACATGCAATTCATAATCTTTGCAGAACAAAAGGCCACATGCTTCACATGCATCCTTATTATCCAAGAAAGGCATGTCATAGGAACCCATACCTAGGTGCATCCGATTTCTGTTGGACTCAGACTGCAGAAAAGCAACATGTTTGCATTTGGCATGCCAAATCTTCATATGCTTTTCAATAGCATCAACTTCTTCTTTGAGTTCGATGATGTCGGCCTTCAAATTCTTCAATCCATTTTTATCCAACTTATTTATGGTGCTGGCCAACAGGTCTCGCCACATTTCTTCTTGTGCTTTAAGCCTTTGAATAGCTTCTTGTTCGTCTGGCGCAGCTATTTCTAAAGCCTCTCTGTCCTTCACTTTTTCAGATATCTGCTCTTCTATTGCAAAGATCTGAAAGTCAGCTTGAGTGAGAGCATCCTCCTTCCTCAAATAATCTTCTTCTTTCATCAAAATATCGTTTTCTTTTTCAGCTTTCATGGCAGCAAGCCTCCTAAGCTGATTGAGTATGGCATTGCTGTTGTTGCTGTAGCTATTACCCTCTTGCTTAACTGACAACTGTCGCTCAGAAGTCCTAAAAGCATCAGCAGCAAAGGATGCCCAGTTGATAGCATATTCCTCAGGATTTGCAGCTGCTCGAGGGGAACTAGCCCAGGCAAAAGCTCTAACAAAGGTGACTCTAACTGGGTATGTTTTTACTTAACCTACCCAACTTTTAGGAGTTCCAGCACCTTGTTAGCACCTTTATTAGCGAACACGAACGGGCGCTGACGGGTACTGACGGGTACTGACGGGCGGGTACTGACGGGTTATTCATTTCTCACGGCAAATCATTCCCTCTCTGATTCAAGGAATCATGAGCTTCAATTTTCGCGCTATAAACCTTTCTCTTGCACTCCGGCAATCGACCGAACAATTTTTGGAGTAGTAACCCAGCTCTGTTTTTTTCTTGCACAATTCGAGGTCGCTACCATGAGTTCTACGCCTGTGGCAGAGGTACTCACATTACTTTTTTTTCCTTTGATCAGAAAAGTTTGTTTTTCTTTGTGCTCAGTTCTTTTTTCCTTTGTTCAGAAATCTTGTTTGTGCTTATTTTTTTATTGTTTTTTACTTTTTCAGCTGAAGCCTGCAAGAACACAATATGAATTTGCTGAGTTTAGGAATGTGGAGTGTGAAGGAAGGAAACCGAGTCAAATCAAGTCACATGAGGTATCAGCTGCTGAGTTTCTGTCCGTTTTTCAGGTACCACTAAGGTCAGGGAAGATAAATGTGAAAGAGATCAAGCCGGCTTTTGAGCAGAAGTTCAATGATCTGCTTCGAAGAGTTTACCAGAATGGCCCTACTAATAATGAAGTTCGGACACGATTTGCAAGGGCATTTGTATGGCAGAACACCCCCAAAGCTTTGGCTGATCCAGAAAATTATAAGGTGAATTGGGCATCTTTGGCTGCAGATTCTCATAGATATTCTATAGTTCACAAAAGTAAGGAAGAAGTTAACTGTTTTGATGTTAACTTGAATGTAATTATGAATCACATTAGAAGTCTTTCAGCTATGAGTAAGAAAGCTGAAGAAGATATAACTACAAAAAAAGCAGCTTTGTTAAGGCTAGAAGGAGCTATGAACTGTGCTGATGCTACATGCAAGCTGTTATACACACAGATATCCGAGAAGAAAAAAGCTATTAAGCTTTACAGTGCTGATTTACCTAACAATTCGGCTTTGGTGGAGTATTTGAAGAAGGAGGAAGAAAATCTGATGGCCATGCTTTCTGCCACCATTGGGAGTGCTAGTATATCCGAAAAGCAGAAGTTGAAGGAGGAAATAACGTCTTTGGAAGTTAATATAGAAGCTTATGGTCATAGGATGACTTTCTGGCATGCAAAGTGCAAACATATTACTGCTTTGCAGTTTGCTCATCGAGGTAAGAAGGTTTTGAATGTTCATATGGGTATTTATGATCTGCCTGTAGATCAGTTTGCTGAAAGATGTGAAGGTTGTGGTTTATCGTTTAGCTCAGATTATAGTTTTCTTATCAAGTTATCATGTGACCATAAGTTCCATGTGTGTTGCTTTGGTTCTGTTTTGGACACTATGCATTGTACAGTGGCAGGTTGTGGCATAGAAGTACCAGAGAAGCTACAAGAAGAACTTGGCTACTTCAAGTCAGATGAACATGAAATATCCGAGGAGAATGAATCTTCAGATTCAGATGTGAAAGTGACAAAGGTTAAGAAAAAACCTGTGAAGGTTGAGAAGGCTGAGGATTCTAATTCCAGTGCAACTGAGTATGCAAAACCTATGGCTACAAATTTTGTTGCCAAGAGGAAAGGTAAGAAGAAGATTCTTAGGAGCAGCAAGAAAGCAAGACCTGGTCCACCAAGTCTTAAAAAAGTGGTGGATCCTGAACATGAGATCCCAAAGAAGTTCTCGCGGCCAACCGTTAGTGATGATGTTATTCCTACCCCCCGTGAAGTCACTCGTGGATTCGGATATTCAACTGAGGAGGAAGGTCTTACTCTTGCGTAAGTTCATAAAGAATTTGGATAAGGAATTATTAAAGGATTTGGGGTTTGAAAGATCCTCGTGTCCTGAAGTTTGAAGCTTGTTTATATTTTGTTATGTTTTGGTGATCCAAGTATGTACCGATATTAAGTATGAACTTTTGAAGGCATGTAACTTTTTTGTAACTTTTGAAGGCATGTAACTTTTTTACATGTAAGATAATCGATATTGAGTATGAACTTTTTGAAGGCATGTAAGTTTCCACATTTATGGTACCGGTTCGTTTATGCAACTGCAAATGAATGTTGTATATGATTGATTGTTTGGTAAGGGATTAACTTCACAATTATGCCAATTCATATCTGCAAATATGAATACAATTATGAATCTGCAAATATGAATATGAATCTGCAAATATGAATATGGTAAGGGATTAACTTCACAATTATGCCAATTCATATCTGCAATCTGCAAATATGAATACAATCTGCAAATATGAATACAATCTGCAAATATGAATACAATTATGAATCTGCAAATATGAATATGAATCTGCAAAATATGAATATGGTAAGGGATTAACTTCACAATTATGCCAATTCATATCGCAATGCAAATATGAATACAACCGCAAATATGAATACAATGCAAATATGAATACAATTATGAATCGCAAATATGAATATGAATGCAAATATGAATATGGTAAGGGATTAACTTCACAATTATGCCAATTCATATCTGCAATCTGCAAATGAATGAGAACCATAATTCATTTGAATATACTACAATGTTTTATATGATTTCATTATCAAATGAATGTGTACATATGAATACACCGCAACCGCAATGCAATGCAACGCAACTGCAAATATGAATACAACCGCAATGCAACTGAATATACTACAATGTTGTATATGATTTCATTATATGAATGTGTATATATGAATACAACCGCAACCGCAACTGCAAATATGAATACAACCGCAAATATGAATACAACCGCAAATATGAATACAACACGCAACGCAATAACTGAATATACTACAAAGTTGTATATGATTTCATTATCAAATGAATGTACTTTTTCTGCTGCAAAGCAACTTGGTGCAGCCTTATCATCATCAATTATGCTATTCAAAGATATAGACTACTCTTGTACTCCAAAACTCGGTCCAGAAGATGATCATGAACATCCATTGGAAGTTCATATGTGTTATCATTTGCATGTAACATATCAAAACAACATGACATGACCAAGTGGCTATATGCATGGCATTCTGGTGCATCCTCAAGCAATTCATATTGATTTCCTCCCATGAACTTGTAATACTTTTTGACGTAACCACTTCTCTTCTTGCAAATTTAGCACCCCATGCATCTTTAAATGCCTTTTCCACAATGTGCTTAGGTTTAGTGCATCGGATAATATAAAAGTCCACTTTTTCTTTGTTGTTGGCCTCAGATGGTACTGCAAAATTATCCCCAACATCAACTACATCAGATACCCATTCATGATCCCCTTCATAGATAGGACCCTGCAGAGTTTCCAGCACCTCTTCAACACCAGGACTTAGTTCAGAATAAACCCAAGATCCTATTCTGCTTTTGTTTATGCACTTCCCATACTTTCCCTTGTGACGACAAAAGCAACTGAAATCCATATGAGCTACCTGAGTAGGGTCATTGGCATGAACAGGCCTGATACAATGGAACTTTCTTGATCCTGTTAATGTCTTACAATCATGGCTATCACTCCTATCAACATCATTGATAGTTATCTCCCAAAAAAACCTGTAAAAAATAATGTTCAATATTGTTTTAAACACAACTAATTTCCATACTAGCACCATACCTATATTTTTCCTCTCCTTCATTCTCACAATCTGATTTAAAATGTGAAATGCAAAACACAACTACATCATGTGCATTCCTTAGTGGTACTGAATTCCTCTTCAACATCTCATGTGTGAGTGCTCTTTTTATTACAGCTCCAGCACCATCATGTTCACCTGCATTTGTTCATTACAAAAATCTAAAGAACAAAAAAAGCAAAGATAAAACAATAGAGTAAAAGTTGAAGTATTTACCTTTGCCATGATATGATGCAAAGAAGTTCGTTTATTGGTATTCCTGTTTTTTTGAAAGAATCGCCAAGGAAGTAGAACATCCTTGCACCTTTAAATTGATGGGAACAACCATCAGACCACATGACATGATTCTTGTAGTTGACACCTCTATCAACAAGAAAAATAGCATGTTTTACGCAAGCAATGTTGAACAAACGTAACATCATGTTTCTCTGTCATCACTTATATAGAAATGTGTTTCCTTAACGATCTTTCTTTCTTGCTCTGTAGAATTGGTAGCATGCCTATAAGTGATATGCACCAAAATGGTGCATTGGTCATTCCTCCAATGCAGGCTTTGTATTTCTTGTTGAATTTTGAAGGTATAGTTCTCTGCAAAGTCAATGACTGAAACTATAGTGTCCTTTGGAAAGGTTGCCAAGCACTCCACGAACTGCTTTTGCTTGCCATCTTGCTTCATAATTATAAGGAATAAAAGCATTAAGAAAGGTGTCACCAAATTTGAATAACTCTGGTACTGGTGTTTTCTTGTACACAAGCTTGTTGACGGGTTTGGGAGCTTGCTGTAAATGACAATAAACACATGTCATTACCACCTTCTTGGAATAAGCAATTCATTAGCAGTATAGTACCTTCTTAGTAGCTATTGAAACTTCTTTCTGACCAGGCTGCTCAACAACAGTTTGCTTACCAATTCTCTTTGCAGTCTTCAAGGAATCCGCTATTGTTTGCACTTTTCTTCTTCACATTTTTCACCTTTCAAAGAGCCTTTAATGGGTTCTTCAACTATGTTACGCCCCATAATAACTATTTCTATAAGAATGGCAATTGTTCTTAGTTGATTATAAGTGTGCAAAATGTTACCTTGTAAATCATAAACCTGTCATATAAGAAAACAGTTTCAATTCATGTACATTTCACAAGAACGTGTCAAGAACATGTGCATCACCTTAACAAATGTCTTCCACTCTACTTGATGGTCCAACTTGTAATCTCTTTCTTGTGGACAAGTTGGGATCTTTTTTGTTCCACATGTTTTGCATTTTCAAGAGAGCAGTTATGTTGATGCCACTCTTCCCGAATCATCCTTAGAACATACCATAGCTCTCCAAAGCTCAGAGGTTGAAGTGTATGTAAATATACACGCATTGCAAGTCGGTCCTGGACCACATAAATCACAATTGCATGTGCAATTGGTACCATGAATGTTCTGATCTAGTCTTACTTTGTTTATGGCCAGTCTCACAAAGTCAATTCTCAAATGATAGATCAAAGAAGACAAGTTTCTCTATCTTTTACCTTCCTCACATATGGAGGTTTCAGAGCATGGAATGCTGAAAATGATATTTGAAATTCTGGATATTGTTTTACAAAGCGTTGGTAAAAAACTACCTGCAGAAACAGTCAGCAGCATGTCAGCAGTATTAAAACTTTTCATCATTGTAACAATTTTCTTAAGAATTACCTGGGTCTCCTCAAGAAAGTGAAGTGCATGCAAGATCTTCTTTCCTGATGAGGCTTTAATCTTGATGACATGCTTCTTACATGGAGAAACCCTTGTGTTGTACCTCCAAAAGTCAACAACTAGTTTTCTCTCATTGTAAGATAGTTTGTCACATCTAATCTTATTCTTGAACATAGACCATGGTCCATCACCATGTTCAGCACATACTCTCCTTCTTACAGCAGTTGTAACAATCTTTCTGTTCAAGCATAGAGTTCTAGAGAATGCTGATTTGTTGATGTCACTATTGACAGCATAAACCATGGCAGCATTTCTTGCCCTCCTAATATCTGTTTTCTTCTCATTCTTATGAGCTGCAAAAGATTTTTTTAAATTTTCTACAATACTCTTCAATACAAACTCTTCCTTGCTGCTTGGAACAGCAAGTTCAGGAAGCCACTTTGCTGCAGATTGAAGTATCTCCTTTCTATCTTTAAAATTTGCACTTTGAAGAACCTTTTTTACCTTGAGTGCAACTCTTTTTGATAACCTTTGCTTTTTCCATGTGCTGAGATCTCCTTGTAGTAAGGCTTCTTCATCTGCTGCAAGCTCTCTTTCCCTTTTAAGACTCCTCTCCTTTCTCCTTAACTCAGCTCTATACCTTCTAAAAGCATCACCATCTGCAAAATATTTTTGAAGTTCAATATTAGAGAAATCTTTCAGGTTCGAGTAAATTGCTAAACTTACTTACCTTCAAAACAAGGTTCTTCATGACATTGGGTTTCTTGAGTGCTTTGTTGGCGCCAACCTTCATAATCTTCAAAGTCTTGGGGAAAAGAATCTAAAAATGGATAAGAAATAAAATTACTTAAATTAAGTAAAAAGAAAAGAAAAAGACTTGGAAATTACCTTGGAAACAAGGCTGCAAAACTTCGTGACATTCATTGCCTTCAGGTAATTGCGCATTTGATTCAATTTGTTCATAAGGTTCGGGAAAAGATTCTAAACATGAAAGCAGTTCATCAAAACAACCAACACCAACAAATTAGGAGAGCAGTTCCCAACAACTATGAAGTAAATTAGTACCGGATGTATGGGATCCTGTTGTAGCAAAGTGGATCTCTTGTTCGCAGATCTTGATTCACAAATAAGTTGCTTATCATTCAAATTGTGTATATTTTGCTTGTCAGCACCAAATAATATGTAATGAATTATGAGTATCAGTTACCATGCTGCAATTCTTGCACAAATTCGCTTGTATTTATCCCGGAAATGGAATCTTCAATTGCAGATTGCTGAGAAATTGCATCAGCAATTCGAGAACAAATGGCAGAGAAGTTTTCACCCACGTTCTGAAAAAAAATTGAAGGCTAGATAGCGGTTTGTCCACATCAAAATTAACATGTGTCTTGCACCACGAGATGCACAAAATGCCTCTCTCCAGTGCGCCATAGCCAGAACTGGAGAAAATTAGCAGCAAAGAAACTCATGAAATTATTGCTGTGGACAGTACCAAAACCGCCAAATCTAATTTTAAAATTCATTTTGCATCAGCGGTCACAACCTCGGATCAGCAGCACGGATTAGCAGCACCACGGATTCTTTGAAGTGGCAAATTAGGTGCCGGATCGACCAACGTAATTTGGCTTCAAGAGAAAATGACGTGAAGGCCTTTGGCGTCTGGGCGAAAATGTAATGTGACGGGTCCAAAGACTCAACCAAAGACACGCGTCATTAAGCCCACACTAGAGATTGAGTATGTAAATAAAAAACACACCCAACTTCATTGTTAGTGGGCTTGGATTTTTGGTAAATCCTTCCAAGAAGGTCGTTCAGCTGGGTTTCATAGGCAGGCCGAATAAATTTCAGGTTAATCTTCCCTTTCATGAGTGGCATCTTCCAAACTCGAAGAAAATCGGCCTCTATAACATCTTTTGCCTTAATTTCTTTGGGCTTTTTCCCTTTGTTAGAAAGAGCCCGGTTAACATGGAATTCATATTCCGTTCTCGCCATCAGCATGTCTTGCAAGCAAAAAAAAGGTCAGAACTTCATAGGCCAAAGGGAAATTTGAGAGCTCCACAAAAGAAAAGGACAGTAACCTCGCGGAATTGAGCGCCATCACAAATCTGTTCTTGCTTGATGAATTCGGAAAACAGAGAATAGGAGAAGCTTGATCGACTGAATAGATTTGAAGCGAGGATGGCAATGATGCATTTGAAATTATGAAAAAATAGGGAATGGCTCGAAGAAAATTCGCGCTCAAAAATCGATGACGAATGATGAAGGGTGTACCCTTCACCATAATGACGGACGGCCCTGCCCTTCGCCTGACAGTCACGATTAAAGGTGCTGATCAGGTGCTGATCGTACCAAAAAATGGGTATGTCAAGCATAAAAACACCCTCTAAATCTTTTGATATACAATGGAATTAAAAGATTTCCAGGCACTGATAAGTGCAGTTGTAAGGGAAAGAGCATTGTAGATTATTTTATTGCATCTGAGTCTCTTATAGAGCAGGTCACATACCTTCATATATCAAACATTAGAAAGGAATCAGATCATGTTCCAATCATAGTGTATATTGTTGTTATAGGGGCAACTAGGCATAGCGCAGAAGCCAGCAAGGACTCTGTGTATGTCAATAATAAAAAGGCAAGGCGATACATGGAACTATGTGAAGAATGTGATGAACACAATATGGCCACAGGGTGCTGCAAAGATAAGCGAGGTTTTGACCTCTCTAGTACTAAGTACAACAAAAATATATTTCAGTTCAGGACGAAGAAAAAAGGGACTGCCTTGCAACCCATGGTTTGACGACGAGTGTAAGCTTAAAAGAATACAATATAAAAGGGCACAAGGGGGGCATAGGTTGGAATTGATTAAAGAGTACAAGACTTTAGTTAGACAAAAGAAAAGAGCACTTATATACCACAAACAAGAGGAATTGGTTGCGAGTCTGGTGACGAAGCCTAGTAAGTTCTGGAAAAAGATGAAAGAAAGGAAGCAAAGCATGCAGCATTTAAAACTAGAAGATCTTGTGCACAGGTTAAAAAAGTCTATCACATTGATGGCATATCAGAAACCCAAAAAATGCTCAAAACTCACTTTGAACAACTAAAGATGTATGTGAGGGCCTAAGTAAACTGGCAAATGGGAAAGCAGCAGATACACGGCTTGATGGCTGAAATGCTCAAACGAAGGTGTTGGGGAGGGGGTGGCACGATATAATAACCCAAATGTTCAATAATGCAACGCAAGAGGGATTTCTGCCAGAATGGCAAATTAATAGAGTTGTTCCTATTCATAAGGCTGGAAATGAGCATGACCTGAACAATTATCGCATGATTCTAGAGCCTAGTTGCACTCAATCAACACAAGAAACAACATGCTGAATGAATGAGCCATGTGGCCCTCCCTTTTATTTCCAAAATAGCAGTGCAATAACTTTTCACTTCTAATGATCCCTCATGCACACCGGCCTTTTTGGGCATACAACAGGCATCAACGTGCCACAAGGATTCAAAACTCAAAATAAGCTCATAAAGATTTGTAGGCCTTTGTTGCTAATATCCAACACGACCCCAACATGCCAAGATTCTCGCAAAACTCGCAAGCACGTTTCCAGATCTATGTTTGAGTAAATCTGCAAAAGGAACAAAGAAACCCCTGGTACGAGGACCCCAATCAGGGTTGCCCTTAAGGCCATATCTGCATAGGCGTGATTTAGAAGGTGAGGCGAATCATAAGCTTTCTATATTAATTTTGTAGGCGATTACTTTTTGCGACTTGAACTGTTTCATAGAAACTCTGGCGAACCTTGCCAACGTTAATGTGGTAATTGAAATAAATAAATTAGATGTCAATTCACATACAACTTACAGGATTAAGGAAACCTATTATATTTAGCAAAATTTGAGTAGTTATTGATTTTTTGGGTATTCTACTATAGTCCACCACTAGAGCTAGCAAACAATTACTTGATCTACAATGTTGTTAAGGGGATAATCTATGATCCTCAAAACTTAGATCCATGGAACTGGAGGCGAAACTCTAGATCTGAGCTTAAGAATGCATGGCTAATTTAAGAAAGGCGGGCGGACGAAATGGTAAAACTTTGGCGAAACAATATAATTTATTTTCAATAGTAACCTATTCAGCTTTAGTATCTCATTTTCGAAAATATTGAAAATATAGCCATTTGGCTATAAATAGCCCCTTAAGGGCCAATCTTGGCACAAAGGCTGCCACGTCTTTGGCACACAAGGGTCCACCACCATGGCGCAAAGGCCTGCAACATCGTCGCCCACTTAACTCCCAACATTCAAGACATAAGAGCTGCCCCAACAATAAAGCTTGGCATGAGAGCCCCTAGCCCATCGTATAAGACACCATCGCAAGATCAAGAAGTCGAACAATGAGCCAATCAACATGAAAAAACTAAGCCATTGACTCCAAGAAAACTTCAATAATGCAGGGTTACAACGCAGGGCTAAAAGGGTGGGGGGAGGGTGGGGCATGCGACCACAAAGAATAGAATAGAATAGTTTTTTTAACGTCCACGGAGACCAAACAAAGGGGAAGGCTCAAAGACGGCTGATGAAAATGAGAGGAATGCAACAAGGCTATAAATACTCTAAGAGGGACTCCCTCAACTAGCCTCAAGAAGCGGATTTATCTGCTAATCTCAAAACGCAGATAAATCGCACTTCTAGAGCCTAGTTGCACTCAATCAACACAACGAAACAACATGCTGAAAACAGAGGCAGAAAAATAGGAAGCTAAATGTAGAGAATTAAGGGTACAATGTCACCACTCAAGAACCACAAAGTCAAAGAAAAATGAGCAGGCGATGGGGAGCAAGACACCAGAACACCTCCAAACAACCAGGAATACTAAAAAGAATACTACGACATCCTGCTAAGCTACTAACATGAACTATCCTAAGCTTAATAACTCAACATACCACTCCTACTCAATTACAATGAATGACAGGACTAGGAGACACAACAAAATGTTATGCCATATATAACGCTACAAAAATAAATGAAGGCATGTGACTACTACAAAGCAAGGCCAACTTGGGAGATAATGAAAGATGATTTTACTCTTTTTGTCCAAGGAGCATGGAAAGCCAACAAATTGGCCCCTGCCATCAATGCTGGGCATATTGCCCTGATTCCTAAAGTGGAAAATCCAGAAGCTTTAGGAGATTGGAGACCGATCTCACTCACAAATACTACTTATAAAATCTTGGCCAAAATCTTGGCCAATAGACTCTGTCCCCACTTGCAAAGGGTAATAAATCCATGCCAATCTGCTTTCCTCCCCACCAGGAGTATTTTGGACAATTATCTTGGGGCATCTGAAGGTCTACACTGGAATAAGCTTTCAAACCAAGGATGCATGTTGCTGAAACTAGACTTCAAACGTGCCTATGATACAATTAGTTGGCCATTTCTTCAAATGGCTATGACTCATTTAGGCTTCTCTGAGAAGATTTATAAGAAGGTTTGGAGTTTCAATGCTACAGCTGCATCAGCACTTCTTATAAATGGAACTCCCACCAAATTATTTCAATGTAAAAGGGGGGTTAGACAAGGCTGCCCCCTTGCACCTTATCTTTTTCTGATAGTGGCTGAGATTGTTACTAGACTTGCTCTCCACCTGCATGCTCAGAAAATGATTAATTGCCTTAATTTGCCAAAGGATCAGGGTAGTTTTGTCATTATGCAATATGCTGATGACACCTTTGTCTTTCTCAAAGAGGGAGATCAGAGTCTTAAGCATTTTCTTGATGCCATGGATGAATTTGGGCAGGCTTCTGGGGTCTGGCTCAATAAAGATAAATGTGCAATTCTGCTGGATGCACAGGTGAACAAAATGTTGGACATCCAAGTCCTTAAAAGAGATGCTGCCACGAAAATCTTGGGCATACCTTTAGCACTCAATAGTACCATTCATGGTTTGTGGGAACCTATTGTCACAAGGATCAAAAGGAAGCTGCTGCAATACCCCTCTTCCCTCTCTTTGGCTGGAAGAATAGAGATAGCAAACTCTGTGATTGCCAGCACACATGTTTACTTCTCTTCAGCTATTGTGGCAGATAAGTGCTCTTATAAGCAAATAGAAGTTGCAATCAGAAGGTTTATATGGCAGGGGAAACATAAAGTGGCTTGGGCAGACCTCATTAAGCCTAGGAAATTGGGTGGCCTTGGGTGTAAGGATCTTTTTCTCCAGGCTCAAGCCTTGGCTACAAAAGTCATATATAGAGCCATATATGCAACCTCCCCCTCTCCAGCCTTGAAGCTAATTAGATATTGGGTGGAGGAATCCCATCCCATTGGCAGCAAGACCCTGAAACATAATCTCCCTGATTCTGCCTTTTTCCAACTTGAACCTTGCTCCAATACCTCATCTACTATTAGGAGAATGTTACAAGCCTGGAACTTGGCTTCTCTCTGCTACAGGCCACCTACAGTGGATGCCAGGTGTAGAGACATCAAAATGTTTTGGCACCCTGACTTAGCCCCACAAGAAATTGGATGTCTGGCTCTCCAACATCCACAAAAATATATGCAATGGTTTATGGCAGGATACCATAGTTTTGGGGATATGAGATGTGATGAAGATAGTAGGTGGATTACCTGGGAGGAGTTACAACAGAATACAAAGGGCTCAGCTTTAGACAAAGTGATTTTCACAAAGATTATTGGAATGGTAAACAACCATGAGGACTTGGCAGCTGCCTCCAATACCTGGACTCTCAACAATAAAGAACACTATTCAGTCAGGGAGATTTACAATGCACTTCTGGGATGCACACAGTCAAGGGCATGCACCCTATGGCCTTGTGATGAAGATACTCTAGCTGCAGTGTGTGCCAAAGGCTGGAGAAATTATGGAGCACCAAAGATTAATACCTTTAGATGGCTCCTGTTGCATCAAAGTTTACAGACCAACCTTCCCAGATCTAAATATGACAGTAATATATTCAATCTGTGTCCCCTTGGATGTGGCCACATAGAAGACTCAAACCATGTTTTCTTATGCTCCAAAGTTGCAGAAATCTGGACTTGGACCTCACAGCTTAACCTTGAAGCACCTGCAAACCTTCTTGAATTCCTAAATAATAGCTCCAGGGTAGTTAATACTAGCAGGATTTTAACCTGCTGGATCATTTGGAAGCATAGGAATTTGGTAGCCATAGAAAACAAACCTATCAATCTGCATTGGATCAAAGTTCAGTTCTTGAATCTGCTGCAAGACACAGCCACTGCTCATAAAACACTTAGAGGAGCCAAATATGACAAAGATTGGGACCGGATAGGAAAATTCCATGGTCTATACCACTTCTTTATTCTGGTTCTAACTGATGTTAATGGTCTTCTCCACAGATCATCAGAAGAGGATGCTGAAAATGGGAGCTCCGCCGAGAGGCTCGGATCACCTGGTGGTAATTGAAGAATTGACAAGAGACATGGTGGCTGAGAACATGATTCTGCTCAAGCAAGAAGTTACTCATGCCAGGGCAATCAAGAAGTTGCTGAAAAACCAGGCTGTTTGGACCCACAACAATCTCAAGCCAATGTTTGAGTCCTTATTTCACCATTGGCAGCAAAGGAGGGAAGCTCGAGTACTTATGTTCATGGACTTCACCTCATTCACTACTGAGGAGCTGGATGAGATGCTCATGATCTTTGGTAATTCCAAAGTAGCGGATCTGACCTTACAGGACCTTATCGAAGCCAACCACTAAGCTCTAGTATTTAGTATTCAGCTATTCTAGGAATAGCCAAGTTTTTGAACTGTTATTGGATCCAAACTTGATGCTGTATCAGCAAACTAGGATCTGGCAGTCTTTCCTTGCCTATAAACTATCTACTTCAAGCTTAGACTGTCCCTCTACTGATATGGAGGATTTTCTTTTTGATATTAATAGGTCTCCTTTGGAGTCCTATTATATTTTGATGTATCTCTTATAATTATGAATATAAAACCCACCTTGCCTTCAAAAAAAAAAAAAACAAACAAAGCAAGGCTCGAAGGACAACTAGACTGAGTGATCTTGCATACCACCACATACTGGCACAAGGATCAACCAAGGTGGACTGCCCTTCAAAATCCCACGCGGGCACGTGAACACCACTCAAAGTTGACAAGTACAGAACAAATATATACCAATCAACTCCACAGAAAAATAGACAATTATCCACTCTGTAAACAAAAATATGAGCATTGACATGAGAAAGAAAAACAAACCGCTAGGCCTTCAAGAGGAAAATACCCATAAGTAGCTGAAGAGCTTCAAAATCGAAGTACCATTGCATAAATTTTGAGCCCAAAATACTATGAGCATTGAGGGCACTAGAAGTCACAAGGAGTCTCCTAACTTCTACTCCCCTAAACCAAGTAGGCAATAAAGCAAGAGCCATTCTCCACCTAGCACAAAGGTCATTTTCACCTCTCCACAAGCAACATGGACAAAATAAAATCTCTAACCCTCATGAATCGGCAACCGCACAAAAGTAAAATATGATGTCACTCATGTGCATACAAGACCTAAACCTAAGGAGAGGAATTTAACATTGCAAAGATAGACAATATAAGTTGGAAGCCACGCAATTTGTACTAAAAGACTGGCACTACGATTGCTAAGGGCTCTTGAAAACCACAAGAGGTGAAAATACAAACAAATAAAACCATGAAGAACTAGACGACACAAGACTTGGAAAAAGAAAAAGTGGACATTAACAAAATGAACTATAAATGAACTCTAATAGACTACTTTCGAGACATCAAAAGCAAAACGGCACGCCATTCTCTATTCCACTTCCTGTTCTTAATGTCTTGCCAAGCAACTCTTTAACATCTTGCCAAGCAACGCAAAATTCTCATTCCACTTAATATTCTCTATTGCTTGCCAAACAATAAAATGCAGAAAAAGACATTTTTTGGCACACTGGAGCCTCCTAGGACTTCGTCTACTGTACCCTCTCTTTTTCATACAAAATTGAACTAAAGAAGAAGAAGAAGAAGAAGAGATTTTAACATCACGCCACAAGGCAGCGTCCTATCGGACATGTGACACTTTACAACACACCCAGATGGGTCCTGCCCCCACCACTTTACATTGCTGAAGTGGGTCCTTCCCCCACCAATTTTACATTGCATGGCCATTTTCACAACGAGGCGTTGAACCCGTGACCTTGGGTTGTGGTTTCTACACCGAAATGAATCATGCACATGATAAGCTTAATGAACCTAATGAAGCTCAAGCTGGAATAAAAAAGTCCGAACCATGCTAGCATATGATAAGGCGTTCTTGACGAGAAAAATGTGAAAACAAACCACACTCTAAACTAAAGCCTGTAAACAGTCCACACTCTAAACTAATGCCTGTAGGCTGGTACATGACAGCGTAAGAGACTAAAGCAGCACAACAAAATAGGAAAGGACAAACTAAGGTACAAAAAAACAAAGAGCAAAAAGGACACTGTTACAAAATCACAAGGCAGTTACCACAACTCATGCCAGCCACACCTCGTGCCAAAGTTGGGAGTACAAGTTGAGAATACTGTTTCCTCTTACATAGAAAGACCGTAAACCCAAATGAGTGTAAATAATAGGCACCCTACAAAACTAGCATCCAAGCAGTACTAGAAAGTTCTAGAAAACAATAAACAACAACATGCTTTGGCAGGCTCTATGCTAGCATCTAATGAGAGAAGTTCCAGCATCTAATGAGAGAAGTTCGTGCGTCTAACAAGAGAAATTCCAAAATGAAATAATAGGGACAGGCTCACAGGTCAACATTAGAAGCAGGCAAAGAGCGGACAAAACAACAAGGTTGCGAAACCCTTGATCCCTACCACTAAAGCGGCATTCTGGTTGGAATTTAAGACAAGAAAGTGCACTAGTTACAAAAACTAAGATGAAGCCACGACAAGAAAGGTCTGCAACTTCAAACGTTTCCCTAGCTGTTGTATTTTAATACAATTGTAGCTCTTCCCAAGCATATGAAAACGAAATGGCAGATCAAAGGAGGACTATCCTCGAGCCCAATCCAACAGTTTGGACCTGTGCTTACTACTTCTTGCAAATGTACCAGGATAACATAACTACTACTGCCAGGAGTCGCAACAACACCACCACAGAAGCGCAAGAGGGATAATGTAACCACTGCCAAGTTAACGCTAGAACATACCTGCAACAAGAACTATCGCGGCAGCTAACATGTGAGATGGTTAAAAGTACTGAACATATAATCAGCTAAAGATGGGACACATAAAGCTAGGAAACACGTTGGATCATGCGTATGGCATATAGATGTTGCCACTTAAAATGGAGTGTGACTAGAAGTATTGCCACTAAAAATGGAGTGTAACAAGAAGTGCATATGCTCCAACTACCAAATTAACCCAAACGATGTACAACCACCAAACCATCCTGCAAAAACTTGAAACAAAATCTGTGCAACAAAAAGGCTAAATGTTTAGAAAACCTTGAGACAATGCTGAGCATGTGAATTAAATATAACATATCTTGAACCTGAAAAGTTGAAGATAATTTGTCTGTATTAAGAAAAATAGAATCTAAACTATCTCACTGCATAACCCTTTTGCAACACCAAAGGAGCTCTGAAATAGACTGACAAATTGCGAATAATAGCCTTAAGCCAATAACATAAGCATCCAAAACAGACTCCACAAAACTGCAAATGCATACCTTGCTCAAAATGTTTCTATCTCCACATCAAATGCCAACCTTAAACACACCAGCAGATTGCATCTCATATCTGAGAATGTGCACAGTCGAACTCCATGCCAATCAAAGAAGAATTGATCGCCACACGCTGGAAAGCCAAGGCTTACCAAGCTAAGATTGCCCATAGCCTACGGATACCGCTCCTGATATTAGCCATAGCTACACCTCTTCTTAAATAACCAGAGACGCGAAGAATTAAGAGAAAGCATGAACTCACTACTATAACCAGAGATGTGAGAATTAAGAGAAAGCATCGGCTCACTACGTTAGCAAAAAAGCAAAGGGCTACAAGCTTCCCTAGGAGGTTAGAAAGAAGGATGTTCCCTAGAGTTCATAGGCATTAGGCTAACTGTTGCACCATGTCTAGTAAATCATGATTGTGATGCCAAATGCAATTAATTAACAGTCAAGGTCATAAAAAACTTCAAAGAGCAGGAGACAAACCAGATTTGAGTCTATGTCTATAAGCAACCAGACAAACTATAAGCCTAGAAGTGATCTGTCAAGACTTATGTATTGCGTGCAGAAAAGGCCCAGCAAATCATCACACCTAGAACATCTATAGGCTTCATACATGGTATGCAAAACGGAATGCATAAGAACAAAACGTAGATCAATTGCATCATAACAGCTTGAAATTTGTGATATCTCATCGATATCCCCACTGCAAAAACTCACCTAGGTTGTAGAGCTTGTTCGTGATACAGAAGAAAACCACCTGACTAGACTCGAGTTACAAAAGGGCAAACTCCAAATGACATTCTTTGGCTAGGCTTGTGCATATTCAAACTCCCTTGGGCTGAGTTACCGTGACTGCAATTGGGTATAGTCAAAACTCCAAGTTTGTCAAATAAGAATTGATCGCCACGGTCTAGAAAACGAAGGCTACCAAGCTGAAATTATCCGTAGCTACACCTCCCCTTAGATACCCAAAGACGTAAGATTTAAGAAAGGAGATGAGCTTATTACTATAGCAAAAAGTAAGAGGCTGCAAACTGCATTAGGAGGTCTAGAAGAATGTTCCCTGCAAGCGTATAGCAGTAGGCTAACAGTTACATCACGCCTGGTAAATCATGATCGTGATGTTGAATGAAACTAACTGAAATAACTATGGAAAGATCTATTAAATGCAATTCACATGACTAGACCCAGTCCTCAAAAACCCTTAAAAGGCAAGGTCATAGAAAACTTCAAAGAGTTGGCACAAACCAGATTTGAATCCCTGTCTACATGCAACCCAACAACAAGTTGAGCGACAACATACTAACCTAGATATGAAATTAACTAGAAGTCCAGAAGCGGTCTATCAAGAGTTGCACAGCACCCATAAAACATGCAGAAATTCACCACACCTAGAAAATGGGCTTCAAGGCATGGGATACCATATGGGACACATAAGAACAAAAACTCAGATTAATTATACAACAAACAGCTTGAAATTTCTGTTTTCCCTCGAATATCACCACCAAAAACTAAGCATAAGAACAAACGTAGACCAATGCATCACAAACAGCTTGAAAAGTTGTGTTTTTCCATCAAATATCACCACTGCAAAAACTGACTCAGACTATAGAGTATAGTTTGCTACACAGATAAAAACCGCCGAACTAACTCAAGCTACAAACAGGCAAGCTCCAAATGACAATATGTCAAGCTCAGTATAATCCATACTGGGCAGAAATAAAGAGGAACAGACGAAAATCCAAAGATTACCTCTAGTGGAAATTACCTCTGGCTGAGATTGAGCATATTCGAACTCCATGCCTTGGTGATGATGGGGCCAGCAGAGGATCCCACAAAAGCAGAACAGATTACGAACCCAAATCGAAATTTCATAACCCTAAGTCTGAAGCCGTTGTTCATGTTTATCTACAATCGAGACAAGAAGCAAGGTACTGACCATGGCGTCCTCCGAAATAACGAGCTCAACTACTGTGGAAAGCACCGTGGTGCTTTTGGATAAAAAATGAGCAAGTGAAAAAGAAAATGAATGGCAAGCGAATGGGATATAGGCGCAATGCTGGTGTTACGCAAGGGTGCCCTCTGTCGCCTACGCTATTTGGCATCCTTATAGATAACCTAGAGCAGTGGATATGCACACAAGGAGGAGATGGGGTGTTACTTGCAGGGTTTGTGATCCGCTTATTATTATATGCAGATGACATTGTATTGTTGTCAAGAAGCAAAAAGGGGACGCAGAGACACATGGACACATTAGCAGCCTTTTTTGATGCAACAGGGATGAAAGTCAATTTGGAGAAGACCAAGATAGTGTTGTTTGGAACTAGTCTGGATAAGAATTATGCTTTCTCTTACAAAGGGAAAGAAGTCGAGATTATTAGCTCCTATAAATATCTAGGTCTCATTGTGGACAAGCACTTCAGATGGAATCAAACAATCGAACAAAGAGCCAATGGGGGACTAAAGGCACTATTTGCTATGCAAAAGAAATGCCTAAATGCAGATATTTGGAATTTCCATCTAAAAAGGATGATGTTCCAGACACTAGTACAGACGGTGGTGCTATATGGCTGTGAGGTCTGGGGTCCTGGGTTATCACTAGAACTCTGGCAAAAGATAGAAAAAGGTACAAAAGAAGTTTTTACACACTGAGCTTGAGGTTAAAATGCAGACGCCATATGACATGATCTTGGCAGAATGTGATATGATGCAGTTAGAGTGTGAAGCATTATGTCGTTTTCTAACATACCTTAGCAGGCTAGGAGGATTGGAAGAAGATAGCTATCCGAGACTGGCACTGAATGCGACAATAGCGAAAGGTTGGTACGCAGATGGAATGACTTGGTTAAGAAAATGGGGTATTCACATCCAAGACTTGGCACGCAATAAGGGCCGGATCCGAGACTGGATAAAAGAGACCATCCGAGGAAGAATCTGGCACACCCCTGGTATTAAGATGCGGCAGTATAGGGAAAAGATAATTCCAACGCTCCAGGCAATGAACTATTTGAATGAGAACATCTCCGTGAAAAAACGACATGCTATCTGCATGATGCATTTTAGTGCGTACCATTTAAGTGAAGAAGTTGGCAGATGGTACAACATCCAGAGAGAGTATCGAACATGCCAGGCATGTGGCTCAGACGAAGTAGAGGATGAAGAGCATGCAAAAATACACTGCCAAACATATCAAGCTCTAGGGGATAGTTTGGTCTTGCCATATCCAATTTGCAACAATTTTTTAACATGCCAGCCTCGACGGTGGGTAGCTTTCTGATTGATATGTTGGACTTGAGGGATGTAGCAATTAAACATGTTATTGAATCTAGTGAAGATGAGAAAGAGGAGAGCAACGACGAGTTATCCGATGATGAGTGCTTGCCAGATGACACGATTTTTTGTTTTGGATAAGTTTCTTTTTTATTGGATGTAATCTATTTTATAGACCTGATGGTCTGACAAGACGAAATAATACAATTCATTTCACTTCACTTCACTTCTCTCATGCCAGTTTACATCGCATTTGTAGACTTTAAAAAAGCATTTGATAAGGTGCCACGTGACCAATTGTGGGAAAGATTGGATAAGTTGAAGGTGCCCAAGGAGCTTAGAGATGCAGTCCGAGTTCTATATGAAAAAGTGCTTGTGCAATTATCTTTATCATTTTCATTGGATATCCAGGACCATGTTGAAATTAATCTTGGGGTCAAACAGGGATGTCCGCTATCCTCCACATTGTTTGGACTTTTTATAGATGGTTTAGAGGATTGGTTGCTTAAGAATTGAATGGAAATACATGGATATGTGATCCAGTTGCTAATGTATGCAGATGATGTAGTCATTTTTGCACACTTTAAGGATCATATGCAAAAACACTTGGAAGGGTTGGCTGAATTTTGTGATCAAACAGATACGCAGGTGAACCTCAGCATTATGACTGTAGGAGTGCTTAAACAAGAACCCATCTTCAGATATAAGGGGAGTGTGGTAAGTATGTGTGATTCATAGAAATATTTAGGCCTTGTATTTAGCATGAATCATAGATGGAATGCATGCATTACACAACGAATTGATGGTGGACAAAGGGCTTTATATTGTAACTTTTGTGCTCTGGTTTTTCATGCAAAAAGAACACATAGTTGTCATGCTTGTTTATGCATGATTTTCACCATGGTGTTTTACACAAAACGGACGCATAAATTTTATGTGTGTTTTTTCACTAAAAAATAATACAGTGCATGGTTATGGTTTTTAGGTTTGGTCTTAACCCAAAGCAACACATGACTTCCATATATAAGTTTCCTTTTTTGTGTAGTTTTCGATCGCTTGTCCACATGATTGTAGTATAACCGATGTTGATTGTAACCAATGTTGTTCTTTTCTTGTACAATAAGACACTTTTTTCTAGTGTAGTCTTAAAGAAACAATGCGTTGGATTAAAACAAACGCCTTTTTAATCGAACCCAAACAAGTCCATTCAGACATCATTCACTATCCTCAATTAGGTCCACATCCATTGTTGTCCCCTGTAAGACATATCTAAGTTATTTTTAGCAAGCAAATGGATAATATTCAACACTTTAAAAGCTCTTCCACCAATAGTATCTTCAGAGCAAGAACAATGTAAATGACATGGTTGTTCATAAAAAATTTTAAAGAGTGAAAACTGGAGTTTAAAAGAAAATCTTTACATGCTACATGTGATGAAAGAACGAATCACAGAAGTGGAGGCTTTCCAACAAAAAGACCTTGAGGAAATACCTAGTGTATAAGGATGTAAAAAGAAAATAAAGCAAGTAGATAACAGTTCTCAACCATGATTCCATCCCAAAGAGGATATGCATCAGGCCCCCTTCTAATTCCTTTAATCAATAATATTTTACAACAAGCTTCTTTCTAGTGGCCCTATATGCGTTTAAAAGCTCTTCCATGTTAGAGCATGAATTGTCTCATGGCAATGTGCATGGCGATGAAATTCTTGCAGAAATGGAGTTGAGGCATGCCTTGGATGAAATGCTAGATAGAAAGGAGTTAGAAAAAGACATAAAAGTTGATAGGCTAGTGCAGATTGATGACAAGAAAGTATGGAAGGCAACTCTAATTAGTCATCTTAATAGAAATCCATGGCTCTCGAAGGATAGGTTGACTAGAGTGAAAAGCCATATATACTCAATACTGTAATGAAGTTGGCAAGTCAATGCTGCAACATTGCTCGAAATTGGATCTGATTGTGCCGTGTATTTCGAAGTAGAAAAGGCTGAAGTTTTAAAGTGTAAGCATGGCAGCAGGAAAAACACTCGTATGGTATATCGGTAGAGTTTTAAGTATCAGGAGAAAGATGGGTAAACGTGGAGCGAAAGTAGAGAGCCTATTGACTTGACCAGGAGGCCATCTTATTGTGTGGAGGTGAATTTGGCTTGGTATGAAGAGCACAAGTATAGTACTTGATTTTCCTACGACTTGTCTGATCTTCAGCTAATATCTCTTGACTCAATTGTTTTGCTCGTTTGCATGGTATACAAACCTGAAACACATAGATACTATTTAGATCGGAATGGCATATGCCAGTTTGATAAGTTTTTAACTGATCAACAAACAGGTTTATATGTATGATATTGGAATTTTTGAGAATTACTTTATTGCTTTAACTTTTCTACCTTTGTTCCTTTGCAGATCAGAAAGGGAAGACAAAGATCGTTTGAAGATCTGAGCTCTTTGTACTCACAATATTGGTAATTAGTGCAACCTCCTTTTAAGTAGAATACCAACAATAACGTTCTGATTGTTTGATTGCTTGTTTTCAGTTCTTGCAAAAAGAAAAGGTAAGAAGTTGGAAGGATGCATGTCTAATATCAAGGCTTCTCAAGCAGTGACTGTGAGCTCTCCTAAATCTTTTTTAGCATTGTTCACGTGTTACAATGTAAACATGAGCATTATCTGCTCGTGGCTATGCTTTTTGGACTAGTATAGAGGTGCTGTTAGCAGCAACAATGATGTTGACTTCTCAATTGTCAACTTATTGCCTTGTTTTTTGGAGCACTATAAACAATGATTAGAGTACACATGCCAAAACTGGATGAGACCGTGATGTCAATTTTGTATATGTAATGGCAATAAACAGAGTTTCTTCTCCTCGTTTGGATGGTATATGTTTTCAGAATTTTTGAGTCTTGTTTCCAATTCACAGCAGCTATATCTTCTGAGTCCTGGTTTCAGTAGCTATTTCTGGTATGCATAATGCATTCGGTTTATATGCCATGATGGTAGGTCAATCATGTTTAGCCATCCTTTAGCAGGTTTCTAGTTGATACTGTCCTTTTTCGCTGATGTTCTATTGCAAGTCTTTGGCTATTTGTATTTAGTAGTTTGGTTAAAAGTAAAATATAAGCAACACTGTCAGGCGTCTTGTGATGAGATTGGCCCATGCATTCATTGGCTATTTGTAAATCTATAGGAAGCCACAAGAGTTCACAGGAAGTAGATATGCTACTTTCATTATGACAGGTTTGATGAAAATAAAATGATTGGTAGCTCAGTACAGAAAGAGAGTTTTTAGAATTTTTTTGCTTAACTCATTTCTACTATCGAGATATCAATACCCTCCAGAAGCCTGACTGAATAGTATTTTTGTCCAGGTTAGATTTTTCCAGATTATTTAACATGCATAGTCATTTAATTGTAAATCAAATCCATCCTTACCATTTGCAAACTGTGAATATGGACAAGCAATCTTGTTAAGGCCAGATGCCATGTCGATCCTACTGGATCTGTGAATCGGATCATGCTGTAAGCATCTTTGCATATGTCGGCAATTCCAGATTGTTTTACATGGGTTCGATGGTTTGAAATAGACTTGACGGTCCAGTGAACAATGTCTTTAGCAGTATGGTTAGCATAGTGCTTTGTGTTGACACAAAGCTATAGTATTTTCCGTTCATTTGTTCATCTCAGAGCTTAACCATTATAATTATGTTTCTTTCATTTGGAATCCGCCGAAGTTCATTGTAGTTCAAACAAAATTTGGTTTCATAACTCAATAGTTCAACATGATTCATTTTGTATCCAACAATTTCATGTTGCAATACATAGTGTCATACAAACTTGTGCCCACAAAATCAACTACTCTTACCATGCTTTCTTTTTCAATGACTACATGCGCATAGCCTTAAAAGGCAAAAAGAAAAAAAAAAAAAAAAAAAAAAAACTTGCAAAATGGACGTGAATTAGGCATAAGGAAGGGGTTAGAAAATAATAAAGAAGAGATTGGAACATCACTTGGACAACACATAGGGAAAAAAGGGCTCCCATGGAAATTACCATTATTATTTTTAATGGAATATTTTTAAACTGAAGAATGGGTCATGGAATTGAACCATCCAAGAGGGCAGTCACATCTTAGCTTGGGCTTTCCATTTTTTCGCTTGATTCTTCTTTTAGTGCTCAACCAACTAGGGACTCTAATACTACAAGAGACAAAAGAAAGTGAAACTAATGGTGGGCAAATGGATCTGGGAAAATGCCTAGAGTGAGATGCATCACCTTGGCTTCTAATGAAGGCAATGGCGAGTGTAGGTGGTGTGGTATGGATGAAGTTGCAATGATTGTGGCCTAAGTTGAGGGGCTTTGAAGAAATATGCTAATGAGCTATCATAATTAACTAGAGACCTAGGGGCACAAAATAGAAATAGGGTTGTTCATTTTCTCTGACGTGTAATTTCGTGTCGCCATGTGGCACTACTCTGCAATGCGGAATAGAAGTTGGGTGGATCGATTCCGCATGACTGGCGGCATAGATTTTAGGGCTTTGTTTTTAGGGTTTCGTTTTTAGGGTTCTTGGAGCTCCTCCACACTGCCACATCTCGCAAGTCTGCTCTGCGAGCAAATCTTTAGGGCCGCAGGTCTTCCGGCATCTTCAGGGTCGCAGATCGAAGTTCACACAGATCTTCAAGCAAATCTTTTTGTAAGCAAATCTTCGGGTCTGCAGATCTTCGAGTCTGCAAATCTTTGGGTCGCTTAGATCACAGGTAGTTGTTCTACGAAGGATTTTACCAAGATCGCAGGTAGTTGTTCTTCGAAAAGATGCTATGATAATTTGGCAAAAGCTCAAGAACTCCCCTATTTCGTCGGTCGCAGGATCCCACCTGCAAAACAGGGAATGGAAGATTTGCAGACCCGAAGATTTTGCAGGTCGCAGGATCCCACTTGCAAAACCGGGAATGGAGTCTCAACCTCCATTCCCCTATACAAGAAGTCAATTGTGCCACCATGAGATAGATGCAATTAATTTAAACAATAACAAAGAATAAAAACATGATATTGCAGGACGTGACCACCTTTTTGGGGACTCGTGGTGGTATCTTTTGTTCCTATTCCTCACATGCTTATTTTGATATTATCATGATCGATTGTCGATGTGGTGGCCTAGTGGCTGGTACCAGTATTAAGAAATATCTCAATATCTTCACTCTTATAAAATCTTTGAGTTCTACTCGTCATGTTAAAGGTTCATGACATATAAGGTTCATGACAATAGTTGGGAATAAGGAACTATAAGTTGAGTTATGGTTATTTAGTGCCTTTGTGTTAAGAGGTGAAACTTGCTTCTATAGATTTACCTTGATGGAGGGGATGAAGGGGCGGTGGTTGGTAAGATTCATGGGCAAATATAACGTGGAGGAGTTACTTGAACTTATGGTAGGCTTGGATCAACATATAATTATAGTTGAAGGGGTTTAACATGAACGCATATTATCGTTTATGGCGTGTATTATCATTTATGGGCGGTCAGATGACGACACCTTTTACAAAATATGCTGGCTGGGAAGATCTGAGCCACCGGTATGGGGTCAACATGGGGTCAAATTGACCCCATTTAATAGAAGCGCCTCTTGCACAAAACCATTGCTTGAAACAAAATACAAGAGAGAGAAAGTAAATACAGTACCATAAAGGAAGTAAATTAATTGAAACTGTTATTTCTTTACAGCACAAACGTGGCATGGCATATGTACATTCATGCAATGACAAAGTACAGAGAAGGCTGAACATAAGCATAAACTCAGTTGCGCAGATCTCCACATCGAGCCTGCCTTATGACGCTATCCAATTGCCGGATCTCTTGTGACAACAACGCCCTTGCAAGGCTCATGTGCGACATAAGAGTATGAAGCTCAGATGTGGCAACTCCGAGCCGCACCCACGCAACGTTGTTCATGGCAGTATCAATTGCTATGTAGTGACGCCTGAGAATGCGCATTGAAGCCGCCATCTTATGCATTTTCGTGCCAATCTGAACTAGTTGATTTATGAACTCCTCAGCACGGAATGTCTCCTCCATCTCCGGTGGGTAAATCCGAGCATTAGGATGACTCGGAGGCATCAACGCTAGAATTGATCAACAAAGGATCTATGTGCATTACAGGATCACCTGCACCATCCTGGGCATTCACATCCACCTCCATTTCAAACCTGCAAGAAGAAAAGCAACACACAAAGGAAACTGTACAATCTTAGAACATCTAACAGGCCTAGCCAACAGCCATGTTATGATCGCCTGTGTATACTGAAATGTAATCAGCATCATGATCAGGTATGACAAGCTCAGGGCTGAACGTGGGGTCACAGATATCATGGAAATTATCATCAGCCTCATCAACAGCAACGGAGTCATCCCAATACCTACGTCTGCCAGGTCTGTTTCTCTCAACTGGCACATAGCCAGCTGGCAGGCTATATAGAATCGTTCGTATATCTAAAGGCATGCAACAAGCAGGCTTTAGAAGGATCCTCTAGGCAGCACGGACCCTGTGTTTATTCACATGGGTTGTGTTAGAGGGGATTATCCAGCTGCTGGAAAGGGTGTACTTGCCGCTCCTGATCATTCTAGCCAAGGTAAAAGTGAGGTTTGGTGTACGGCGTCCCCTATGATAGCAAACGAAATGTGCTGCCTCATTGAGTTATAGTTGTCAAGAACACAACGGCCCTTAGTATCTCCCGTACCCCATCGCAAGTACAGGTCCTTGCCCTTCTCTATCATGGAATCGCTCACATTATGCAGATGACATGAATCATGCACCTTGCCAATATCCTTCATACAGTAAGCCACCATCCCTTCGAAGCAGTGGAGCCTCGTATTCCTAAGCACCTTACAGACCAGAACCATACCTGCTGGCTTGCATGGCCAGTTGAAGTCTCTCTTGATAGCTTCATTGATAGCCTTAGGAGATCTAAAGCGTGCTCTGAAAACACTCTGAACATGCAAGTGATCTGCAGAGGAGCCCCTCTCTAAGGCAACGGCCCCTCTATGCATCTTCTGTCATAGAAGGATAATAGAGCTTCATAGAAACTGAGGGGCACATCCTGGCCTGATCAATTGGCCTCCCAACTCATGGACGAATTGGGCATGGGATGAGGCTCTTGGGTCTGTCCAGAGCTAGATGTGCCAGGCATGGCCGCATCAGGCCGGATAGGATGCATCTGTGCACTAGCAGACATGGCAGGAGGAATCGCACCAACAGTCGGGATGGGGGCCTGGCCTCCTGCACTCTTCCCCGTTTCTTGCTGCCTTCCTTAAAGACATAAAAAAAAAAACAAGCACAAAAACAAGACTTTGGACGCTCACTTGCTTCAAGAGCCATCGAGCAGAGCAAATATGAAAGAAGAACTTGCCCATCTGCTTCATCGCGATGCCGACACCTGCAAGGAATGGGTTTAGAAAGGCCGTGGCTGCTCACCACATGCCCAGGGCACACGCGCGATCATATCCAGAGCACGACCTTCGTAACCACAAAATACAGTTTCTTCTCAAAAACAACATGCCAGCATCAGCTTCATACGCTTTGAGATACGGATACGCCAGCAAACCATTAGAAATCTAGAGTTCTAAACCTACGGTTTTTTATCGGGGCCACATTAAAGCTCTACCATATATACGAATCTTGGATTTACATTAATAGACGCAGACACGATAAATAATGATCAACACCTTCGAGTTTCTAGTTTGTATGTGTATGAGAGGGGTACGTATATTACGAGCATAAGACGTGCAAAAATACTTTAGGGGTATAATCTAGACGATTATGTAAGGTTGTATTTGAGGGGGGTTTTCCCTCTAGAAAATTGTATACATGGGGGGGTTTTGGCGACCCCTTGAACACATATGCCATACCCCCCTATCCCCATGTATAGGTGAATTCCTATGTTTACTAAAAATATTTGTAACGTGTTACAAAATAGTAATATTTGTCATACGTTACAAATGGGACTTGTAACGCGTTTCAGATTCTAACGCGTGCCACAAATTACAAATAGGTTTATACAAATTTTAGTAACACGTTACAAGTATACAAGGTGTGCCACACGTTACAAAATACAATATTTTATATCACGTGTGACAAATTACAAATCGATATGTTTTATAAATCAATACGTTACAAACCCCATTGGCCCTTGTAGAGGCACGTATTTATTTTATGTATATTACAATACACATTGGTCAACTACATATAAGACAGGTAGATAGATATACAACGGTAAATTAGACATAAGATAGATAGATAGATAGATGAGGAGGTTAACCCTTCCCTCCAGATGATTATGCAAAATAACCCTCGAGGCCGGGAGGCCGAGAGGGTTATTATTTGCATAATCATCGAGAGGGGAGGGTTGACCTCCCTTAACTCCAGGTCCGAGCAGATTAACGGAACAAGAAGAAGCTATGCAAAAAAAGGAAAACAAGAAGCTTGGAAGACTTCGTTATTTGTCTTGCTTACCAGATCTGTTTGCTCAGAAGCCCAGCATCAAAGAGCCCAAAAGTGAAGAAGATGCAGATATGCAAGTTAACCATCAAGTCTGCACAAATCCGGTAGCTATATGGAGTCTTTTTCTGTGCTCTACAAATGCCAGTAGCCTATATTCCGGCTCTGCAACTCATTTTACTAGAGTACAAGATGAGATTTATAGCTAAACATACATTTGCATCTGTCATTCATGTACCTGCTCAGAAAATCCTTCAAGCAACTAGTATGGGGCTGCGCAGCAATGCTTGGCGGCAGAAATACTGTAAATGGGCTTCTTTGGGCAGCAAAAAACCCATTTTGGGCATCTGTATTGGCCGGATTTGTTGTAGAGGGACAAGCATTCAAGCTTTTTGCAGCGTTGGAATCGCATGTACAAGCAAATCTGTCCTTCTGCCATCACATGAACAAGCCAAAATTTTGATTGAATCACATCTTGAACTCGTGATTTCTGTTTCCATAGCTTGCAATCATCATATGGCAACGGATTAGAGTCGTTTGGATGTAAAAGAGCAGTAACAGAGCCTTATCATATGGCAGCGGAGCACTTCAACGCAGCAGAGCAAGTGATAATCCATAGAATATTCCTTAAAAACGAATATTCTGGAGATTATATAGATAATCCATGGAATATTCTTCAAAAAACGAATATTCTAGAAATTATGGATTTTAACCTCATCTTCATCCAACGGTGGGCAACGGTTGGATCAAGTTAATCTGCAAGGACCTGGAGTTAATTAAAGAAAGATAGATAGATAGATAGATAGATAGATAGATAGATAGATAGATAGATAGATAGATAGAGATGAAAGCACTTAGAGATGGTGGCAAGGAGCCCTAGGAGTAGCTAATGCAAGAAGAGGCTTTGCCCTGCCCGTGGTAATTCCGCAACCCTCTTCCATATCCACTTCATCTTTCACTTTCCATTCAAACGAGTACAAAAGATGAGCAAGATTGTTTTCTACTAGCCTCATACCCATCGCCAAACCTGGGCATATTCTTCTGCCTGATCCAAACGGAATCAGTTCAAAATTCTGGCCCTTTACGTCCATTCTGCTATTCATAAACCTGTCTGGATCAAACTCTAATGGCCTTTCCCACACTAGCGGATCTCGCCCAATTGCCCATATGTTCACCAGCAACCTTGTTCCCTTTTGAATATCATACCCTGCTACTTTGCAATTCTCCATTGATTTATGTGGAACTAATAGTGGTATTGGCGGATGCAGCCTCAGGGTCTCCTTTACAATTGCTTTCAGATACTTCAGATTGTCTAAACATGACTCTTCAATCACCCCATGTTTTCCCAGTGTTCGATCCAGTTCCTCTTGTGCCTTTTGTAGAATAGATGGAGCTCTAAGAAGCTCTGACATTGCCCATTCCACTGTATTTCTAGACGTGTCCGTTCCTCCTAGAAGAACATCCTTTGTATACATAATTAATTACAGTAATGTTAGCATTAATCGAAATCTAAAAAAGAGGCCAAACATGTTGCAGCAAAATCGCTAGAATACCTGAATCATGGCTTTGATATCATTCTCTTCCAGCTTCATTCCATCAATGGACGTATCTAGCAAAGCATCTACATAGTCAGGAATATGTTCTTCATTTCTTTCTCTTCTCAATCTATGCTCTGCAATAATTTCTTCTAGAAAGAAATCCAACTTGACATGCAAGGTCTGCAACCTTTTCTTAAATCCGTGCAGATCTAGCCACCATAGTTTAGGAATAAGATCTGCTATACTGGCCTCTCCCAGCAATTTTAAATTTTCAGCAAGCAGGGCACTAAGCTGATCGCCTTGGATAGCCCTTTTCCCCATTATAATCCTTGCTACAACATTGAGAAAAGTTCTTCTGATCAGTTGAGAAAAATTAATTTCTTCGCCGTGCTTGCTTTGCTCTGTGATGATCCGAATCAAGGACAAAATTTCGTCCCTTCTAATGTGTTGACTTTCTTCCAGCCTCTTAGATGTAAGAAGCTCCAAGGTCATAAATTTCCTCATGAATTTCCAGTGTTCCCCATACTCCCCAAAGGCAACATCCCTCTGATTATAGTGCAGGACTGTGGCTGCCAAAGAAATGGGTCTGGAGGCGAAATTGCGGTCATGGATTTTGAGAAACTCCATGGCCATGGCTGGGGATGAAGCAACCAGAGTGGGATGGGATCCAAATCTGAGAAGCACAAGGGGGCCGTATTTCTTTGAGATTTGGCACAGATCCTGATGAGGAAGGATGCCCAGCAAATGCAAATGGCCGATAATAGGGTATGCAGCAGGCGAAGGCGGAAGAAATCTCTTGTTTGTGAGTGAAGAAAAGAAGAACCAAGCCAAGATTGCAAGAAAAAGAGAGGGAATAAGAACGACGAGGGCGCCATAGCTGCATAGTTGCTCGCCCACAAAGAAGAATGAGCATGGCGCCATAGCTGCAAGGTTGCTTTAGCCACAATAAAAACCCATTCAATTCAACTCAGTATTTTGATATAGAAGTCCTCTTCCTTTCTTTATGTCTAACTAGAAAAAGTGCCCAGCGTTGCTGGGATTTTCTTCGAGATTAAATTTTAAAGTTAATAAAAATATAATTTATAAATTCTAGGGGTGCCAATTCATATATATTGTCATTTATATTATTTTATAACATGGTTATTTTTATATTTCTTATCTAATTTGTAGACAAAGAGCTATGTTTTCGAAATTTTGCAATAAAATAAGGGAAAGAAAACTTTGCACAAATGAAGAGAAAAAAAACTTGTTTATAACTTTAAATGACATTATTAAATAAAATATTGGAAACTGCCATGTATATGCTATAAACCATTGAGAACAAAACACAATATGGTGAAAAAGCTTGAGAAACATGTAAAGATATCGTGCAAATTTTATTTCTTGCATTATATGAAAATAATAAATAAGTAAATATTAACATGTGGCTGTGGCTTTTTACGTCTTATATACAGATTTCACATTCCTTAGCACAAGTTGATAATAAAGGCTACACTCTAACCATCTTTGGGCATTGAAAGATAACTCATAGGATCTGAGGTCTTCATTGCCTGATGTTGTTGGATTAGCTTTAAACGACAAAATTTTGCATCGGTGCCTCATCTATTCTTGTCCCATCTCTTATTTTGAATATAAACATTAAAGCAAAAGATATATTGCAAACTGCATATTATGGAGTAAATATTGCCTGCGTATCTATTCTGGCTCAGCACTACAAAACTGCACACTAAGTAATACTTGGATTACTCTGATCCATTCTTCAAAAAATGCATCTCATAATAATACCTGGATTACTCTGATCTATTCTTCAAAAAATGAAATTGTCTGCTCCGCAAGTACGTATAACTGTTGTTGCTCATGGTACTACGGTATAGTTGGTTAGATTAACATGCATAGCATTGTTTAGTATGTTGACATTTTGATACAATGCTAACAATTTATCTTCTACAAACAACAAAGATGTTGCACACAAAGCCAAGCTCCCTATGCACACAACCAAACTACATATGGAGTAGAGCATTCTAAACGTGCAACATTTTGAAAGTCTACAAGAAAATTTGATAAATCACCATGATGCTAGAATGTTCACCTTTGTACTCCAAATGCTTAAAAACATCTTGAATTTATAATTGTGGAGTGCACTGCAGGGTATCTCTCATAAAATGGTGCAACACTCTTTCTTCATTCCTTTAAATTCTTTCTGAACAGACAAATCCAACCCAAAACATAGTCATGTATATTCTTTATGCTTGAAAAATTATGTCCAGTGTTGTTGTCGACATGTATCGGAGTGGTCCCTATGTTAGGCAAATCGAAGTGTTACCTACGTTGTGCACTGATAATATAAGCAACAAAAGACTAAACGTCAACATCAATAAAATAGAGAAAATGTATACCTAAGCTCTGATCGAAGTGTTACCTACGTTGTGCACTGATAATATAAGCAACAAACGACTAAACGTCAACAGCAATAAAATAGAGAAAATGTATACCTAAGCTCTGCTGCATGGCCTGTTTAAGGTCTACCTGAAACCTCTCTTCTTCATCCTGCTCCACCTTTAACGCTCGTAATCTTTTCTTGTCATTACCTGCTTAGCATTGAGTTGATTATGATGATTGAACATATCCCAAATTTTAAAATAAAAATATGCATCCACAATCTCCTAAGGTTTTGCAGTTCTAAGAGACAAAAAAGGTCTGTTTAGCACACTACAAGAGCATTCATCTTAATGAGAGCTTATATATAGAAGAGATATAGAAAAGAGGGGTGGGAGGAGAAGATAATGACGTACTTGATGTGGAATATGTCCTATACTGCACTATAGATTTCTTCATGAGCCTCAACTGTAAAACAATCAGAACTTTCCTTGTCCATTTCCTCAAGCAGATGAGCAGCACCTTAAGGTGGTTTAACAAACCGCCTTCGACGAATCCTGCTCGCAGATTCCTTGTTCTTCTTTAAAGGAATTTATTGTACATCATATGCTTTATTCATAGGTGCTCGCTCCAGGTATCGAAAAACCTTAATACCAATCTGAGGTTCCAATTCTTCAACCCTTGTCACTTCGCCGTTCGGTCACGGGGGAGTCGTATTGTGTGCGGGGAAGTACATCTTTGTGATGATGCAGAAGAGAATTAAGGGCATAGGTAGGAAAGTTCCTACTTCTGGATTATAAACATCTTTCATCAGTCCTACTGGTTGTACTTCCATGAGTCCTATCAGCTGTACTGCCACTGAGTATTTCAGGATTATGCTTCTTAGAAGCATTCTTGGTTGCACGTTTGGAAAAAATGATAGAACTTGACATGTCACTTTTGCCAGTTGTATTAAGTAAAACCTCATCAGAGCCAGGATACACAAAGCGTGAAGGCACATGCATAATATCCGGATTTTGCGTAGATCGATAGGTTGCTTTTGACAATCTCACAATGTGTTTTAGGGCATTGCGTAGATGACACATCGTGGGCCTTGGGTTTAGATGTATTGTCAAAATTTCAAACTTCAGTTTTGATAAAGGCAACTTAGAATCGAGATGGACCTAAAGGCAATGCCTAAGCAGATGCAATCTCGATGGAGACCGAAGTTACCACAGATGGACCTGAATTTGAAGATAAAGAACTTTCTCTGACATGGCGCGATCCAGAACTGGAACATTTTCATCCTTAGTTTCCTCTGCATCCTGCATAATGATACAGAGATAACATTTTAAAGTTGAGAATGTGCTTCCTCTTTTACACAATCCCTAGTAAATACCAGATGAGGAACTTTTGATCATAATTTTATAAGCAAACTAACAATCCTTGTACATGTTGATATAGACAATGAGATGTATCGTTCATAAAAAATAGTAAAATAAGCAATTACATTTGTGGAAAATGCGCATCAACACATCTTCCACGGCGAGTAATTGCAAGTACTTTTTAGCTCTCTAAACAAAACAGCACAACACTTTCACATGACAAAACATATTGCTATAGAACATTGGTTCACATCCAAGATTGGAGATAATGGCTTTCCGTTAAGGATAGCTATAGCTTCTTTTGTTGCCACATGGATGCTCTCATCAAATTTTAAGAATGCCTTGTAGTATTGATCACGATTACCTAAAATTTATCAGGTGGCAACCAGTCGTGTATTTTTGCAACCAGTGCAACTTGGCATCGAGCAATGGAAGCATAGTTTAAAGCTCAGTATTTGTTGCTTGGGAGTGGTCCAAAAAAGATTTGAATTCCATAAGACTCATTAACTTGTCATCAAAGAATGAATATCATTATCAACAAATCGTAAATCATCTGTTGTATTGTTGGGATGGTCATGTTTAGATGGAGGAAGATATGTAAATGAAAATGGAATAGGTGGCAAGCCAACATATTCTATATTGGACTATATAGGGAATTGGAGTAGCCAGACCAGATTAGAACCCTAGCAATAGGTTGCAGATCTTGGGTCTGGAAAATGGGTCCAACCTCTTCAACTTTGCTGCTTAATGTACTGCATCAAAATTTTCCTTTAGTATTCTTTGTCATCTTCTTGTTCTATAACAGCTTTTGCTCTTTTTTCTCATATTTGCTTTCTGCAATATGATAATATGACAGTCTGCTTTCTCTCGTTATTTTTATTCTACTTAATATTCAGGTCTGATAGCGGCTAGATGCAATATTGTTGACACTGAAAATTCAGCAGATTCTCCAGTGGCAACACTTAGTTGTACATGCTTGGAAGCTATGGCCTAAACACGACACCATCTCTTTTATTAAAGTCAGACCATGATGACAGGTAAATCATGATAGATCAAGTTATTTTGAGATGCATTTCTATTTGACAAAGACTTCAACCAGGAAACACCTAATGATAAAATGAAAACCGAATCAGATTTGGATAATTCATGCACCGGATAATCCAAAGCTGTGTATAAAGTTGTAAGTTCGAATCAATCTAGAACACTTGCTATCTAGTGCGGAATGAGTTACGATTATGAAGAACAATCTACAATATCCAGATGAAAATCTAAATTCAAGAAAGATGTTAATGCAACACTTGAAAATAGGAACGTACATTAGAGATAAATGCAAAATAGAACTGACCTGGGTTTTTCTTCTAAGAGCAACAGGTGTGCCTTGCAGGAAAATGAGAGATTGAAGAAGCGATGGTGCGCAACTCACGATGTGGGGGCTCCGGATCATGAAGTTACCTTCTTGTTAATCCGCTTAAAAACCACCATGCTTACGTTTTGCGTGCCCCGCCACAAAGCTCGAAAAACCCGACTGTGGAAAGAAGCTTTCTCTTTGTGTCGACTTAAAGGGTCGGAAAGAAGAATCGGTGGGATTCCCTCTCCAGAGAAACTAAACACTTCGGCCTGTTCGATGCAGCCACCCCTTTAATCTGGAAATCGCCAGAGGTAAGTGGCCGGTGTTCGGGTATGGCCGAAAAATCCTCCTACAAAACCCTTGCTTGGACGGTTTAATGACAAAACAAGAACACAACAGATCTTGGGGTCTTTGGGTACTAAGAGCCCCAAATCTGAGCCACAATAAAATCGACCACACCAAGCCACAAGGAAAATAAGAGCAAAGAAGACGTTACAAGCACTGAAGCAAGGCCAAATGGAGTTGCATAGAAGAAGACCTAACTGGCGATTTGAGCAAGACCGAATTGAAACTGGGTGAGAAAGAAGACCTAAACTCTGCAGCATAAAAATAGACGGCTGGCCGAGAAGACAAGGCAAGCGAGAAGGTGGACGGAATAGAAAGGAAAAAGAGACACAAAAAACTCTGGGTGGGTGGGAACGATTTCTAATCGAGACCCTAACGAAACCTTGCGCCCAAACAAACTGCCCGAATCTAGGGACGAACTTCTAATCAGTAACCAAAGCTATCTTTTACCAGAAGTAAAGCAATTCTAACCCCATTCTGGCAATCAATAACCATAGCTATCTTTTACCAGAAGCAATTCTAACCCCATTCCGGCATTCAGGAACTGGAAAGGGAAGATGCGAGAAGCAGAGAGCCAGACCCGTCGTATAAAGAAAACCGCCAAAACCAAAATCAAGGGATGAAAATAAGTTGAGAAAATTCAACGCGCAAGATTGCGCACAGACTATCACAAAACGCCTTTATTATTATATATAGATAACCCATACCTTATTTATGTCTAACCCATACCTTACCTTATGTTTTTTTTTTTTAACTGAACCATTGGATTATAAACCATTAGATTGGCAAGTTTAAACAATGAATACGTGTACATGCATAAATACATGTAGAGCTTCAATGCAGAGCATTATCTTCAATCTGATTACAGATGAACCGAGGAATCAATTTGCTGAAGATCCGCTCCAATCTGGAATCGGAGTTAAAGCGCTACACCACATTTAAGGTGAAAATCGGAATATAATAAGAAGCAATAGACATGAACAAGCACACAAGACTGCGAAATCCGGAAGCAGCCATGTAGTTTTTGCATGGCCATTTCCATGCTCTAAAATATCTGTGACATTTCTCAGTCCAATTGAATTATCCTTTTTAAAATTCCCTTTCTGAAGCAGTCTTTTTGATCCTCAACGTTGTCATTGTCGACTCACAGAGGCCATTTTCTCTACAAATAGTAACATGTGATTCAAAGGCTGCAACGTTGGAGCATAATCTGAGTTCTTTATTATGTGAGCAAGGTACTATAAGGGAGGCCCTGGAAATTTTATGTCAGGATTATTTTCCTTCATACTTAATTTGAGTGAAATTGTAGAAAAGAATAGGTGGATGAGTTGGAGTTTTGATCAAAGATATTTGTAACACAGTGTAATAGTAATTGGCAGGCTGACAAACTTCTCAAGGACAGTTGGATATGCAATCTTCATACATGCGTTGCCTCCTTTGATTGGGAGTATTTTCCTTTCATGCACTGCAATGTTGTACTGTTGTCAATCCTGTGGCAGAGCTGGCTATTGCTTCCTGAATTACAGTTTGTTGCATTGTTGTCAGTTATAATGTTCTGTCTCTTCATGGGCTTCAATGCCAGTTTGTAAAGTTGTTGTTTTGAGTTCTATCAAAGCTTGTGTTCTGCATATATGTTCTTGTAAGCTGAATGTATGCTCATTGTTTATGGGCTTCACTTGGATTCAACATTGCCCTATAACTTTCTGCCCTATGAGTTCTTGTCTTCTATGGACAACACTACATATCGTCAATAATTTCTGTATAGATATTGTGTTACACATGTTTTACTGTGTGATTGACTTCTATACCATGGCCCTGAAATCTTAGGGTGACTTGGAAATAGGTGTTTGACCCCACCTTATTTTGTGGTGTATGGCCGTGCTTTGAGGATATGGTATATCCTCTGGTAGATTCGTTGGATCAACGGTCTAGATGCAATGAGTATAGGGATGCAACGAGTATAAGCACTATTTTTTTTCTTGTATAACCAATATCTCTTATTTAACAGTTTAACAAGGTAGTGGGGATGGGTTGTTCCCTCACTGAAGCAAGAGGTGGCTGACATGTGAATGTGGAGCCTACAAAAAATAGTCAATGTATAAAATACTCTATGTATGAAGCCATTTCACGTTGGTGTAATATACGAATGTGGATCTAAACATAGTCAATGTATGAAGCCATTTCAGGTTGGTGTAATTACTTGCATATCAGTCATTGATGACATGCTATATTCCATGTTATCTTTGCTTTACTCACGTCTCTGCCAAATTTTTTATGACAAAGGTATTGGTTTCGTTTGATTTCATACTTTTGAAAGAATGCGAAAACATAATTGTTTTCATCTTCATATCAGGATACACTATGGCATAATTGTGCTAGTGTTTTAAAGATTTATTGTAGTCATAGTATTTGCTCGATATTTAGAAACACCTCCAATTTTAAGATTTGAATGGAAATTGACACATGCAAGATAGTTCATTTATTCTGCTCTGAGTAGAAATGACAAAATATATGAATAGCAAAAGCATATATTGATCCAAGTGACTGGAATAGCCCCAGCCTGTTGAAAATGGTAGATTGATTGTCATATATGAGGTATAGGATAACAAGAAATTGATCTCATGCATCAGTACAATCATAGAGATACTTCTGTTAATACATATACTTGACTAACCTCATGAATAAATATTTTCTAATGGTCAAGTTATGAAGTTGATTTAACGGCGTGAATTGATAAGGTTTATTCATGAGACCTTATAAATATAAAGGTCAAAATATTGCTATGTCTAGAGGTTAAGGCTTGAAACGTGGAGCCAAAACCATTCAAACATGACATTGATGCAGACACTAAGAACCGACTCCTAATCAGTCAGATTGCATCACAATAAATCCAAAAAGTATGCATTGATTGATCATCAATTGATGCAGGCGCCGGATCAATCACAATGGATAGCTTAATTTGATATTAGGGCTGGCGTTGCAAGAGAAAATCTGAATCAATAAAAGTCAAGTTCGCTACAGTGTACTAGTCATACACTTTGCTACAACGCACTCAAGTCTAAATATCTAGTGGTTATTGATTGATATGCATATGATTTAAGTTGTGCCCTACATTCAATCAACACATAGTTTGATGGTGTAACATTGGTGATTCGACATTGTACTTGCTTTTTATTTCTCTAATATTGGTATCAGAGTAGGTGTTGAACCTGGTTCCCCATCCAGGCCAACACTCATAAAATCACATCTCAAGAAAAGATCAAAAGATTAATGGAATATCAATTGGATAAGACAGCAAAATTTACACAACGAGAAATGTTTTTTCAATAAAAACATGATCAAGATACAACAAAAAAAACCCCTTGCAAGGGCACCTTCAATCAAATGAAGAGGAGGCTGCCACCCTCCTCTTAGAGCACTGCCACTACTCCATTTCTGAACGTGAAGGAAGAGGAGGAGTTAGTATCTCCTCAAAACATTTAAGGTCTTTTCCAATAAAACTTAGCCAACTATTATATCCCACCTCTTCATCATAACCTTCCATTTTGCCTCTTCATCTTAACCTTCAACTTTCACCACTTAATCCCAACCCTTAAAATCAACCATTACAATATGCCCCAAATATGTTGGCCTACAAAAACATGTTGAACCACTTGTGGTTTAACAGTAGGACAGAATGGCTAGTTGATTTGGTGCTAGTCTCTTGAGCAATGTTGAGGTGTTTAAGAGTGGAGATGGCCTCCAAGTATGGAAGGACTCTATTAAACATATTATGAAGGTTACGAAACTATGAGATCTAGTTGATCCAGAGTATAAAGAAGTTTATCAAGCTGACTTGAATGCAATTAGCAAGTCAAAGTTCAGTTGATATTGCTATTAATAATGAAAATGCTGGTACAGGTGATATGAATACTGCAAGGGCAGTACTGAGTGTCGAAGCAGAGAGGTCTGCATGTGCAAGAGTTAAAGAAGCTCAAGGCATTATTTCATGCAAGGTAAGTCCTACAATTAGATTTAAGCTTAGGAAAATATGGAGTTCTCTACTTAAGAAATATGAAGAGAAAACTTCCTCTCAAATAGACATGTTGGAAAAAGCGCTAGGAGGCTTGAAGTTGTCGGAGGATGGAGATGTGTCTGAATCTTTTTAATAATTTGGACAACATTATAGCTTATTTGTCTGGAGGTAAATATATCTAAGAGGAGTCAAATGTTACAAATATGAGCAAATCAAGAGATGAAGCAGAAAGAATTTTTAAAACTGAATGTTATATTATAATGTTATAGCGTGTTGTATCAAGCCCTAATTTGAATGGCCGAGATCATTTGATTGCGTTCGAAGGCCGTGATTGGTCATGCTTTGATCTAGGAGAAAGGAAAAACGAAAAGGTGTAAATGAAAAAGAGAGGAGGAAAGGGAAAATATGAAGTGCAGAAAGGTAAAGGGAAAGGGGAAAAAAAGAGAAAGGGGAAAGGGGAAAGGAAAAGGGCATGAGAAAAGGGGGAAGAGCAAATTAGAAAAGGGAAAAAGAGAAGGGAAAAATGCCATGGAAAAGGGACAAGAAAAAATGAGGGAAAAAGGGAAGGGAAATGGGCACCGAGAAAAAGGGAGGAGGGAAAGGGTGGAAAAGGGAAGAGGGAAGGCGAAAAAGGGAGCAAAAAAAGGGTGGGGGGGGGGGATGGCATGGGAAAGGAAAAAGAAAAAGGGAGGTGTAAAGGAAACCTAGAAGAAGACTACTGACGCTGGAAAAATGAGCGACCTGTTAGAATGTTGGAGCATGTGTAATGGGCACACATGAAGAATGACTCAGTGGAGGAGTGCCGAAAGCCCATCAATGGGCCGGTAGCTCAGTGGTAGAGTACTTGGCGTGCAAGCAAGAGGTCCTGGGTTCGATCCCCAGCCTGTCCACCTAATCATAGGAGGCTCATTTCTCAACATGGTATCAGAGCCATGGTCCCAAGTAAAGGGTGCTTAACCGCACCGGGATAATCCCCAGTGGTGTAGGGGTGAGAATGAGAATGAGCAAAGCTTGGCCAGTGGAAAGCCCAACTCCCGCAGTGGTGGAGTTGCCCGAGGAGGGGAGCATGTGGATTGTGGTGAAGGCTGGAATGGATTGGTGTGTCCATTAAGGGGGAATGTTGGAATATTGGAGCATGTGTAATGGGCACACATGAAGAATGACTCAGTGGAGGAGTGCTGAAAGCCCATCAATGGCCGGTAGCTCAGTGGTAGAGTACTTGGCTTGCAAGCAAGAGGTCCTGGGTTCGATCCCCAGCCTGTCCACCCAATCATAGGAGGCTCATTTCTCAACACGACCTAACCCTAGGCGCACAGTAGGGCGGCCGCCGCCGCCCATTGCTTGCAGGCCTCTTGCTTATGATCGATTCTAGAAGAGCAGCTCAGATCGCTTCTATTGTTGGGTCATCGGTTTTTTAGATGCATCAGGATCTTTCCTTTCCGGTCTGCCATGGATTTCGTGCAACAGATTCATCCGCCGAGGTAAATGCCGCTACCACTGGTGATGTTATCCTTTGTATGAGATTTTGATCAGGTCAGTAGAGATATTATGCTTCGTCTAAGTGATTTGGATTGATCACCAGCTAGTCTAACAGATAGTAGTTTTCTTAAAACTGTTGTTAGAGCCTTAAGGGCATATTTCAGTATTATCTTTCAGTTTTGGGCAGTGTCTAGACTTGCTGCACTCACTGCATGCATGCTATGCTCATTGCAGCTGGTATATTGCACTTACTTCGGTTAGCTTTTGTTGGATTAATGGCAATGCTCCAAAGCTTTTGTGTTGTTTGCTGAGATAAGCTTGTAAGGGTATAGGATCACCCCCATCTCCATCCCAGCTGGAGAGGGGTCATTGCCGGCCAAGGCTTAGCAGAGGAAAGTCATTTTGTCATTGGACGGGAGACCTGTGGCATTTTTTTCCTTTTCCATGTTCCTGCAGTGGTTGCCATGATCCTTAAGGGCTGCAACATCTAGTTGGAAGCAAGTATATGATGATTTCCTTCGGAAATGCAACAAGCTTTCTTCTATAGTACTCTTCGCTTCAGGAAATAGGAATCGCTTGCTTTTACTCTTCTAGGGAAAAAAGGTATGGTCCATAGTATTTTTGATGTAACGAAGAGGGTGCAGCAGTTATTAGAATAGAGTGACAGGTACGTTAGACCCGAAGGTCATTTTTTTTATGCTTACTCATAGTATCTTGCAAGTGGGAAGACGGCAGTTGTTTTCTTTAGTACTTGTTCATCACATGGAAAAGGATCACGAGCCCTTTATTACCATGAGCAGGAGAAGAGAGTGGAATCTTAGGGATGCTCTTTTGATCGGAGTATCCGTGCTGAATGACCTTGTTCTTCCAAGTATATATTTCGGTTTGAGCTTTAAGATATGGATGAATTTTGTCTAATAGGGCTCCATGACTGTAGCTGAATTCCTGTAGTAGTTGCAGCGGATGGGAAGAGGGAATGCCCTCTAGTACTGGTTGAGTTGAAGGCGGATGCTCATATCCTTCTGTTTGTGAAGAGGAAGAGGTCAAGGTTGCTTTGACCATAGTACGAAGACATCATCTTATGATGGCCTCCAGCATGGTGATTGCTTCAAATGTGCTAATTCTTCCTACTAGATCCATAACGGGATTATGTGCCTAAATTCTTCCTATCAGGCCTATTGTGGAGCCTCAAATAAATGTAATCCAATTACTTTTAATATAAAAATCTTACCCTAAAAAAAAAAAAAAAAAAAAAAACTAGAAGAAAGGGCATGAAGAAAAGGGGAAGAGGGAAAGGGAAGGGGGAAAAGCATGGAAAAAAAGGGGAAGAGGGAAAGAATGAAGAGGAAAAAAGGGAAGTGAAAAAGAGCATCCCTTGATCTCTCAAGAGAAAAAGGAAAAACGAAAAAGTGAAGGGCAAAAGGGCAGAGGAAAAAGGGAAGAAAAAAAAAAAGGAACGGGAAAAATGACATGGAAAAAGGGAAAGAGAAAGGGAACAGAAAGGGGGGAGGGATGAAAGGGAAGCAAAAAAAGGAAAAAAGGCAAACAAGAAGAGGGAAAGATGGAAAGGGTGGGAAAAGGAGGAAAAGGGCAGGGCAAAGGGGAAGAGGAAAAGAGTGTAGAGAAGGAAAGGAAAAAAGAGCAAGAGAAAAGGGAAAGGAAAAAAAGGCACGAGAAAAAGGGGAGAGGGTAATCAGAAAATGGAAGGGGAAAATGGCATGAGAAAAAAGAAAAGATGAAAAGGATGCAGAAAGGAGAAAAAGAAGGGAAAAGAGCAGGAAAGGAAAAGAAAAAAAAGGGGAGGGAGCACGAGCATGGGAAAAAGAGGAAGAGGGTGTGAAAAACAGGAAAAGGGGCACATGAAAAAGGTGGAGAAAATAGATCGAAAAACAGGCATGGGAAAAGGGAAAGAGAAAAGGAAAAGAAAGTGGGAAAGGAAAGGGAAAAAGTGCATGGGAGGAGGGCGAGAAAAGAATGGATGGAAGAGAAAGAAAAAATAAAAAGGGGGGCGAAAAAGGGGGGAAGGGAAGGGAAAAAGGGCACAAGGAAAAGTGGAGAGAGAAATAGGAAAACAAAAGAGGAAAAAGACACGAGAAAAGGGAAATAAAGAAAAGGCGAGAAGGGGAAAAGAGCAAAGGAAAATGGAAAATAAAAAGAAAAGTGGAGGGGAATGGGCATAAGGAAAAGAGGAAAAGTGTAAGGAAATGAGGAAGAAGGGAACATAAAAATAAGAACAACAGGGAAAAGAGAATGAAAAAAAGGCATGGAAAAACGGAAAGAGAAAGGAAAAGGAAGGGGGAACAGAAAGGGAAAAAGGGCACGGGAAAAAAGGGAAGGGTGGGGAAAGGATGAAAAGAAAGGAAAAAAATCTGCACAAAAGGGAAATAGAAAAAGGGAAGGAGAAAGGCAAGTGAAGGGGGAAGGGTTTAAGAAAAGAAATAAGGGAAAATGGAAAAAGAGAATGTGTAGGAAATTTAAGAAAGGGAAAAAAAAGGGAAATGTGTAGGAAAATGATGCAAAAAGAAAAAAAAAAGGGGGAAATAAGGGAGAGCAAATGGCAAAGGCAAAGGGAAACAGTATTGAATGCAGAAAAATCTACATAGGTTCCCAACCTATGCCCAGCAACGCTAGGCACCATTACTAGTCAGGATAGAAAAAAATAAAGGAAGGGGATGAATCTACTGAGATATTATATCTGACGCAAGAAAATGAACAAGAGAAGAAAGAAGTTGAAGATAAAAATGAGATAAATTGTGCTTTTGCTATTCTTAACAAATTTGATGGAGCTAACACCATGTATGACAGTGGAGCTGAGAGGTCAGTATTCCAATCTATTGATCTACTCAAGAACATCAAGCAAGACTATTCCAGGAATGTTTAAATTGGAAATGGACAGTTGCAATCAAGTGAAGGGAGTGGTTTGCTACAACTTACACACTTGCAAGGGGACATTGTAGATGTAGAAAATGTCCAGTTAGTAGACTTGGGCTATAGGTCATCTTTGACTTAAAGGCATTGTAAAATATTTTATGGAAATGACTTGGAGTTTTTGGCTCATGGATGTGGCAATTTGCATCAAATAAGAGGCAGCGCTTGTCCAAGTATTAACTCAGCGAATGTACATGATATTGAACTGTGGCATAACAGATTGGCATATACAAATTGCAACAACATAAAATTTTTAGCTAAAAAGGATTGGATTGAATATAATGTTCTGGAAATGTACAAATTCACTTGTGAGGGATGTATGCCTGGGAAAATAAATAGGTTGCCATTCACAAAAGCCAAACATAGGGCAAAGGAAGTGCTTGAATTAATCGATACTAATTTGTGTGACCTTCTAAATGTGAGAAAAATGACTAATAAGAGATGATTATAATAAAAGATGTGCATGCTTCTACCTTGCATGAAAATCACAAGCCATTATTGCATTAAAACACTTTGTGGCAGAAGTAAAAAAAAACATGCAAAAATGTTAAATGTACTAGGTCTGATTGTGGAAATGAGTAATTGTCAAACAAGTTTAAGCATTTCTGTATTTTTAATTGAATAAGAAGGTAATTAACCTGCAGGTATAGCCCTCAACGAAATGTTGTTGTAGAAAGGAAACTGAACAGTCATGGATGCAGTAAGAAGGAAAAACTGAACAATCATGGATGCAGTGAGTACAATGATTAAGCACAGTGGCCTACCAAACCACCTTTGAAAAGAACCCTTGAAGACAGCTATCCTCATTCAGAACATGTTGCCATCAACCATACTGCAAGGTAATGAGCAAAGTCTCATTCATTTGAGAAAAAGAGCAGTATCATTTTGTTCCAAATAGCGTCCAAGGATGTATTTTGAAGTATATTATCGAGGTGGTCTAGGTTCCACCAAAGTTAGAGAGCCTGTGAATATGATTCATATCCTGCTCACGGTAAGGAGGCGAGTTAAATATATAACAAATGCTATAATATTTTGGTAGTTGCAGGGCCAGGCAAGTAAATAAATACATTATATTTTGTCACAAAAAATGCCATTGCAATGTTTCGAATGTAAAATGTAAAATATTGACATAGACATTATTTAATATTATACAATTTATATGTTTCAAAGCAATTATATCAACTAATATTATATACACAAAATTTAAGATTCCTAAAGAAGTGCCTTTTATACATGTTTGCAATCTAGCCAAGCAAACTTCCGGCTCCTATAAGCTCTTCTGCAAGATCGTAATGACAATCTAGGAAGCAGATTTCCTGCTTTCATGGTCTACTTTTTGCTTCCCAAGTTCGCAGCAGCAATTTGGCCAAGCTTGTACCTGTTATTTAAAAAAAAAGAAAAAAACTAGCAGTAGGCAAGTTTGAGGCAAAAAAGGGGAAGGAAAAAAGAGAGAGGGTGAATGATAAGAGCAAGAGAAGATGTTGTTTATGAAGAAAAATATCTTTGAACTATTGGATTTAATTGTTAAAGCATCGTTGAGGTTTTTAAACAGAAATAGAAATGCAAGAGTAAATTCAACGGTACCAAGCATATAAATGGCAACATTAAATTGAATGTATCTGAAGTAGCTTGTATGAGGGAGAATGTTTATTAATGGAGAACCTCGAGCTAAAGTTGATTTTTGTTCAAGTGTGTTCCTTCTGGCTAAAATTCCGTTTGAAGATAGGGGAGGATGGTGGCGTTTGACCACTTACGGCCGTGTGGAGGTGGACAAAGTGGACAAAAAATGTTGATGTGAGAAGGAAAAGTTTTCGTAGAGGTTCCGTAAGGCCGAGAAGAGGATGGAGGTAGGTCAGAGAGGGCGTTTCTACTGCTTAGATCTCAAGCGCGAGTAAGACTCTACTACTTTCTCTTAAAAAAGTGTTAGCATTGAGTTGGCATGTGAATGCATTCAGATAATGCTGGTGTATAGTCAATGTTTTATGGACTGACCAAACAAGAGACTAGATAGTTATCACTTTTATTTAAGATAGTTTGATCCTTTTATTAGCTGCAAATATAGGTGCTTCGAACTTTGGATGGTAAGTTGGTCAAGTACTAGAGGATCCACCAAAGAAATAAGAGAATTCCTATAGATATAGTACAATTCATTATTCAATGAAGGGAAATGCATTCTTTGATCTTAGAAGTCTTTACAAATTATCCTACGTAAGAGAATTGGAAATCACAAATTATACAAAACAGTGACTCTAATAAAACCATGAATTATACAACAACAGTTAGAGAACCTATTTCTCAAGACCACAAGACACAACAAAGGGATAGATTAATTACGCAGATTTCTACACTTCTGGCTCATATCTACCTTGCTCATCATAGAAGATGCAAGATGCAAGGGTTGGCAAAATGCTGTAACCAGGTCAACCCTTTATTCTCTCTAGCTTTCTCCTTGCAAAAAGGGTTTGTTCTAAGAAATAGGGCTCCGATAGCCTTGAATAAACATGAAGAGAAGGTATGGTTGACTTATTGGGTTGAATATGTAACTAGACTCTCATCGAATAGGTACAAAGGTAGGTTGGATCCTGACATGGTGAAATTAGATGCAATGTCTATGTTCGGTAAAGAAGCAGAGGTGTGTGAAACTGTGGAGGATATTGTTAGGAGGAAGGTTGTTAGGGATAAATTCAATACTACCCTTGTTCGGGAATGGACTGGTAAATCTCTAAGTTGTGCTTCCTTCGTTAGTTTTACGCGGTAGTTCAAGTAAGAGTACCTTGACCTTGTTGTAAAAGACAGGTCTTCGGAGCAAATCTGTTCTTCAGTAAGAGAGAGTTATTTGCAAGCAAATAGAGGGTTGTTAACTTAATCTAGTCACATGTCAGTCTGCCACCTTAATCCATCACTTTGTATATCACAAAAAATGCTTCGTCGCACAAAACATATAATTATACAACCATTTTTCTATGGTTTGCATAAGATTCTGTTGTATTTGTGTGAGAGTATGCCAACAGTATTTATAGAGCGCATGCTATATTTCTTTTTAGTTTGCAATCCCAGCCTATTCATGCTGAACATGCAAAGCTTTGGGAAGCAATTGAGGGCGCAAAGTTGGAGTTTGTTGCTTGTCATATGACTGTGGAGCACCTAATGGTTGATATTGGCAAGCAAAGACAAGATTTACTCCATCATGTCTCTGAGGTGTCTACGAGTTGTAATACTCGCATGCGAGCATTGGAAGAAAGCATGGTGACTGAGCTTGCTAAGGACACATCTAATCGAGTTGCTGCCTTGGAACGTTCTTATTCTCATGCAACCAAGGCACCTCCACCTTCTTCTTCAAAGCATCATGATTCTAATGTGAGATCCATGCCTAGTTCATCCTCCCCCCAATTTCAAAACTCTCATGTAACAGGTTTTGCATCTACATCTGCACCTACATCTGTTCAGAGGCGTAGAGAATACATTGATAGGCACAACCGTCAGTGTAATCTGGTAATTCGTGGCATGCCAGAAGAAGCATCAGAGGACTTGCAACAGAAGGTACAGACTTTGGTGTTAGCTAAATTGGACTTCACAACACCAGTTGTTGTCACTGCTGCACATAGGGTTGGAGCATTGCAGCCCCACCACCCGCGCATAATGAAATTTACAGTGCAAAATTTGAGTACTAAAATGGATATCCTCAAGCAGGCCAGGCAATTGAAAGGGACATCTCTCTATCTGGATTTTGATCTTACTAAGTCCCAACAGTTAGTCAGACGCCAGAATTTGCAAAAGGTCCAGGACATTCAAAAGAATGGTGGTAAGGCTGCACTAATTCGTGGAAAACTACGTATTTTTACACCATCACATGCAACTTTTGCTGACGCCTTTCATCATGCTAAGGCCACTCATACTGCTGGTGTTAAATTCCATTCTCCCATTTCCCATGCACACACCAACGCTGCAAATGCGCCTCGTGTTGTTCCATCTTCTGCACCCACCACATCTTCTTCTGCTCAAGGCCATTCCTCTCACGATGTTGCTAATGGTACCCTTGATGCTGTTGCTGCTGCTGATGTTGCTGCTACTGCTGCCACTGCCGCCTCTATTGCTCCAGCCTCCTCAGCTCGCACTGCTCATACTTCAAATGTACCTTCCTAGGAAATGTGCCTTCGGTTGGTGTCTTGGAATTGTCGAGGTTTTCCATGGCGTAAAGGTGATGGCTTGAATCCCATTGCAAAAGATATGGATATCCTTCTGCTCATGGAAACGTGGGAGCATTCAACCAAACGGCTACCTCATTTTACAGGCTATCAATTCTTTTCATTATTTAATGAATGTCATGGGCAACGAGGTTGCGGTGGAGTTGCTTGCTATTTCAAGGATGCCCTTGCCCCATATATCACGCTTCATAAAGCTGATAGATATAATCGCTACATGTGGATCAAACTTCATTGCCACAATAGTAGTACCATTTTTGTTGCTGCCTGTTACTTTCCACCTACATCATCACCTTTTTATGATGAATATGATGTCGCTCGCAGTGATCCCTATGGTGATCTTTATGATGACATTGCTCAATTCAAACAGTTGGGGCATGTTATTCTTCTTGGTGATTTCAACGCTCGCACTGCTGAAATGCAAGCTGCTCAACTCATACTTGAGGATGTTCGTGACCCTTTATGGATGTCTGCTAATGATATAGTCTTTCCACGTTCATCGCCGGATGCTAAGAAACCCGTCTCAACATTTGGAAGGGAGCTCATCCAGTTGTGTGAAGTCTTTGAGATGGTACTTTGTAATGGCTTAGAGCAATGGCCACACTCTAAAGGTATTACATGCAGACAGGATAGGCAGGGTGGTGGTACTAGTGTTGTTGATTATGTCATTTCCCAAGTGCAAGCCTTGGATCTCATTTCAGACTTTCGAATTGGCACAAGGCATAGAGATGAGGAGATAAAATCTGATCACTATCCACTTTATTTGTCATTAAAGTGGCAGCTTCCACCTCTTCAACCCATTGCTATCCAGGCTCCTGCATTCGCTTGACTTAGCGAATATGAACAGACATTAGCTCCTGCGCTTGCAGGTATTTTGGATTACCCAACTCTTCAAGAGCGTAATGCAGCATTTGCTGATGCTTTGCTTACTTCTGCTGTCTCTTGCTTTGGTACACGCACTTCTGGTGTTGCTCATGCTGGTAGGAAATCCTTTCCTAGAAATGCCTGGTTTGATGAAGACTGCAAGCAGCTTAAAAAACAATTGCGAACGATAGTTGAGCCAGATATGCGACATAATGCCATTCAGAATTATAAGTCTGTTTTGAAACGCAAGAAGACACGCTTTGTTGCTGAGCATCAGAAGCAAATGTTTGAATTACTGCTACGTGAGCCTCGGACCTTCTGGCATAAAATATTATATCGGCCACCTCCTACTCTTGGACATATTTCTATGCAGCAATGGGATGAGCGATTGGTCCACTTATATGATCATCCTGGGGTCCTTAATTCTGTGCCTCCTTTGGTAGGTGATATTCTTCAATTCACAGAGGAAGAAGTCAAAGAAGGACTGCGGCATCTATCTAATGGCAAGTCTCCTGATCTTCAAGGTTTGCAAGCAGAATTGCTTAAATGGGGGGGTCCGCTATTGCTTCCAATCATCACTACTTTTTTAAATCAAGCTTTACAAGAAGGCTTGTCAGAAACTTGGGCTGTCAGTAAGGTTGTACCAATTTACAAAGCAGGTGATAAGCATGACCCTTCTAATTATCGCATGATCATGGTAAGTTCCATATTTTCAAAGCTCTTAGCCAGTCGTACTGAGAAGCAGTTGACATCATGGGCAGAACATACTGGTGTACGTGCTGTAGGACAGGCAGGCTTTCGTCCATGCCATTCTACAATAGACCATATTTTCACATTGCGCATGCTTATTGAACATAGTCGAAGTCTGAAACAAGATCTCTATATATGCTTTGTGGATTTTACTTCAGCTTTTATACAGTACCATGCGAGCTTCCTTGGCAGCGCTTGCAGGCACTTGGGGTTCCACAAGATCTTCAAAATGCAGTTTATCGGCTCTATGAAAGGGTTTTTGCTAAATTTCCAGCATCAAGTACTCAAATCACTAGCAATATTGGAGTTCGTCAAAGTTGCCCCTTATCTCCTACACTCTTTGGCTTGTACATTGATCAATTGGAAGAATGGCTTGATAATCAAGGCGGCAGAGGTCCACATTTGGCACACTATATCATTAGGCAACTTATGTATGCTGATGATGTTTCACTTCTGGCATATACTGCTGCTAGTATGCAGCAACATTTACATGCTCTGCACAGTTTTTGTGAGAACACAGGTTTACGTGTTAATCTCCAAAAGACCAAGCTTTTGGTAGTTCAATCTTCTCGTCACAATGTTCCCCCTATGCACTATGATAGCCGCGAAGTTGAAGTTGTAGATAGCTACAAGTATCTTGGTGTAGAATTCTGTAAGAACACACTTTGGAAACAGTGTATTACCAAGCGGGTGGCTGCTGGATGGACAGCACTCTATGCAATGCAAAACAATTGTTTTCGCGCAGAAATTCATGATTGGCCACGGAAAGCCCACTTGTTTCGGGCTTTGGTAGAGCCTGTTTTACTGTATGGTTCTGAAGTGTGGGGGCCTGCCATTAGTGCTAGTGCTTGGGAGAGCTTGGAGCGGGTGCAAAAGTCCTTTCTCACTTACAGCCTCGGAGATAAAACAACGGTGCCCTATGCTATTCTTTTACAAGAGACAGGTTTTTGGCCTCTTCAACATTCTGCCATGAAGCGCCATCTCCACTATATCTGCAAGGTGCACCACATGGATGATGTTAGGTATCCTGTTCTTGCACTTGCCATGGCTGAATCTCCTCAGCGTTCGAAACGATGTTGGAAAGAGCATTGCACTACATGGTTTGCCCGTTGGGCTGTGCAACCAAAGCACTGCCTGATGCTTGCCAGTTCTGATCTTGAGCTTTTGCAACAATATCTCAATGGTCATTTTTCTCAAAAGATATGGGACGCAGTTACTTTGGCCCAAGTGAAAACTGGTCATTATCATGGCCACATAAATCCCACCTTGGTACCAGGGCCCCAAGCTTATTTGCTTGCTTTATTGTCCAGGAACAAGCTTGTAGCTATTGCATCAATTCGCACGGGGTCCCATAGGCTACGGATTGAGACAGGTAGATGGGAGCGGCCGCAATTGCCGCGAGAAGCGAGACTATGTGCCTGTTGCCAGTTACAGGTTATTGAAGATGAAAGCCATACTCTTCTGAGTTGCCCTGCTTTTGAGATAGTCCGGAATCATTTTTTGACCTTAGCATTCCATTCCACGCTTCCACAACTTCTCAGAGCACCATCTGTGCATGACTTGGCATTATACATACTTGAGGTTCTAGATAAACGTCTGCAATTACTGAGCCCTCAGTAGTCATTATCTCTGCTTGTCTAGTATCATCATTACTGCAAAGGTTTTGCCCTTGAAAACCTTTCGAGGCAGGGGTTTTTTAATCCTAGTAGTAATGATTGTACTAGCCCATTGTATGGGTCCCATGACCTATTGGTCTCCGTGGACGTTAAAAAAACTATTCTATTCTATTCTATTCCTATAATTTTAGCATGCATGCATACAATGCATGCACGCAGTGCATGCATACCATGCATGCATGCAATGCATGCACTTTGCAATTCATGCACACGGTGTATGCATACTATGCAATGCATGCATGTTGAGTCCCTTTAGTACTTAACACCATGCAAGGCACATTGCTTACTTCCTTTTGTGGCCATATAGGTATTTTCACATAAAAGACATACAACATTCATCTTCACGGTAAATTTGCAGATTAGCTTTGTTTGTATGAGGGCTAGAATTCACAAATCCCCAGTTTATACAGATATAGTTTATTGTGCTCGAGTAGCAAACTGTGGTACTATGTTCATGCAGGCAGCAAGGTCCGGTACTATGTTCATGAGAATCTCGTTGCTTTTGCTTGTATTTTAGTCCTTCAAAGAAGAACAGAAGGATATACCTCTCAAAGCATAATTTGCAAGCCTCTTCGTCATGTGCATCCATCTGAAGAAAGCTTTGAAGTAAGTTTTTCCAAGTTGTATGATTGCATAGTTGTGATTTGCATGTTGGGCAAGGGTTATTCCACATGAGATCAAAGTTGCAAGTTGTAATAAGCTAACTTACTGCAATGAACAAATTTAATTATAGGATGTTTTGAAATGTAATTCCAATTTGTATCCTGATTACAACATAATATTATTATGCATATATTGGCATACATTTTATTATTATTTACACCTTTGTTTGTCAATTGTAATGTAAGTGTAAGATTCGTTATTGTTATTCCTTTCCTTTATTTGTTCGTTTTATTGTTTGCGACAAGGTTTCCTTCGACTCTAAACATATGTCAATGGTCTGGGAGGCCATGATATATTTCTAAGGTATTTGAGGCTGCAAGGCAATCTACCAAAGAAGAAGGTATGCTTGATTAGGGACACTTCTTTGTATTCTACAATATATGGTATTCCATGTTCTTTACTGTATCAATATTATTTCATACCGCATGACCCAGTTTCCATGTAGTTCCATTGCAACACTAAGAATGGAGCTCGTGTTATATAGAACCACCCTCGGGGCCACAAAAAAAAATTGGATCCGTGCACATCTCACATATCAGTCTGTATTTTAACATCAAGTCACATGTCAGCCAAACAGAAGTTGCATTTGTAAGGCATCTAATCCATCTAAGGCAAATAAACAATCTAATCTAGATAGATGAAGGAGGAATCAACAAGATATTGCAAGAGCATCTAGGTAGTTTACATTTACTAATATTGATATTTGGGTGATATTTCCCATCTAACACCTTGAAGTACTATGCTTGGGCTTTTACAAATATAAAGACAAGAGAGACTTCACACTAGGGATCATGAGAAAATGGGCTTCAAATTTAAGATTAACAAAATTGTTTATATAGAGACAATTCAAAATATAAATAGATGGCAAAATAGGCAGGCAATAAATTTAGGCATTTTGACATGTCTCCTGTTTCTAGAATGACAAACTCAATTACATATGTCTTGTAAGAGATGGATCAAAAACAAAAACCAACTTATAAAGGACAAAAATAAATCATACAAAAGATAGTGCAATGAAACAAACAAAATCCAATATAGAAGGGCATAAATAAATAACTTACCTACCTAGAAAAGGGGTGTGCTTCAAAATTTTGGCATTTCAAACTGCAATATCGGAAGTCCCGAAAGGTTGCTGCGATAAATTTCTTATACATCTAGATATTCTTCACGTAAACCACAGGTAAGTGAAAATTCCTATGGGTTACAATGTACGTTTTTTACGTAATATGAGTTTCTGAAGGCCCAGGCCGCGCCGTCATAGCTCCATCAAGAACCTCTCAAATGGTTTTGAATGCTTCTGATGTTTTTTTATAGCGAAATTCTGGGGAGAGGATTCGGCTATAAAAAAACATTAGAAGCATTCAAAAACTTTGGGGGCTTGGTTGGAGAAATTACCCGGAAGTCTTGTAGGCTATCGATTCAAATCACAAAAACTCGTGTGAAGAAAACATTTGACGGATATGGTCCCGTGAAAAATCTTGACACCTTAGAAAAAGTGACTGGCACAACATAAAGTGACGGAAATTTGACAACGTGTCACAACTTTTCCCAGTTTTTCTACGAATACTTATGGTTTTTTTTTTTAGATTTAGGTCAGGCTAGAGTTTACTATGAGCGCCATCAGGAGAGGGGAGAGGCTCAGATCGAAGTTAACAAATTTGATTCTTCTTCGAATATTATTTTAACAATCTACTGCACCATACCCAGAGCTAGATATCTGCTGCCATATGCCATACCCACATGCCTCAAATGAATTCTAGTTTTTTTTTTGGTTTGAATTCTAAAATTTTTTGTCACAAGGGGTGGTGGCGTCCCTAAGGCCCCGAAGGGGCCAAAAAAATTTTTTTGCAACACAAACCATTAACATCCAACATATAAAAATTAAATCCCCCAACACATAACAACCAACACATAACAACCATTGACATTAACAACCAACACATAACTACCATTGACATTAATTAACACAACCATTGAGTCCAACACATTTAAATTAAAATCCCCCTTAAACCCCCTTTGGTTTGGGTGCATATTCACACGGGGGGTGACTCCGGGCAACGAGAGCTGTTGGATAGGCATATTCACCCCTTATTCCTTAATCTACACCGTACGTAAAGTTCCTCGTTTGTGGGGTATGCAAGTACAAAATTTGCTATACTGTATAACAAGATTCACAAAATACTATAAGATTTCAAGCGGAATACTATATGGTGTTGATTTCGTACATGCAAAATACAATTATGAGGGCTCTCACGCCGCCCCTACGTCCCCCGTGTGAATATGCACCCAAACCAAAGGGGTTTAAGGGGATTTTAATTTAAATGTGTTGGACCCAATGGTTGTGTTAATTAATGTCAATGGTAGTTATGTGTTGGTTGTTAATGTCAATGGTTGTTATGTGTTGGTTGTTATGTGTTGGGGATTTAATTTTTATATGTTGGATGTTAATGGTTTGTGTTGCAAAAATTTTTTGCCCTTCTGGCCTTAGGGGATCACCACCCTCCCGGTGACAAAAATTTTAGAATTCAAACCAAAAAAAAAACTAGAATTCATTTGAGGCTTTCATCACCTGTAGCTTTTGAATTTCATCACAATAAAACAAATAGAACATAAGTAAAAGTTACCATACTGATACAGCAGATTGATCCCATTATTCTGAAAGTCATAAAGTTTGCAACACCCATACATAAACATTTTTCAACTGGAATTTAACAGCAGCCTTTGGCCTCCATGGATTCTTGTGGTGAGAAACCAAAGTGGGAAACTTTTCTGCTTGTTAGCACAAGGATCTAGAAGCCTTGGAATTTGCTTAATAAATGCCTCAAAATCTAAAAATGCATGGTAATTTTTTGCAAGCTTCATTCGGAATGAGCCATAAAACAATATTCAATAGCGCAATCCTGTATTAATCAGTTGGTAGGATGTGAAAGCCTACCAAACCCGGTCGAAAAATTGCTGTTTTAGCATAGATAACTTAACCAAACATATCCATATCATACACTATCAAAAAGATCTCGAGAGAGCTTTCCAACATAATAAAATCATCCAAAGCGAGCTCGGATGAAAAGTTATGATAAGAAATGTGTTGCCGGCGGGGAAACTGCACTACATGCGCCCTTCAAGCCCTTCATGTGCCCATTATGCACCACACACACAAAAAAAGGGCTTTTGTTGTGAGCCATTGGTTGTTGACCATTATGCACCACACGCACAAAAAAAGGCTTTTGTTGTGAGCCATTGGTTGTTGACCATTATGCACCACACGCACAAAAAAAGGGCTTTTGTTGTGAGCCATTGGTTGTTGACCATTGAAAAAAAAAGGCTGAAATCAATGGCTCAGAAATGGTGCATTCTAGATGTACGCATTAGTACATCCATTTGAATACATCACGAAATCATAGGAAAACCTTAGTGAAAAGCGTACAAAAACACAAAGAAAACCCCCTGTTATTATGCTACATATTGTTATCTGAAGGATCGTGTGCTTTCTTGCAGGTGCCATAGCTTTTGATGTGAAAGATGTCTTTCTATATTCAATTTCATCATCTGCATTTGGCACTGTATTATTGTTGATCGATATTGTTGATCGAAATGTTTTTGTCCATCATCATGTTATGTGATTTTTAGATTCTAAAGAATTTTCTGGTTGATATTAAGTTTGTAGGAAATTGTAGATGAGATTTTAAATTCTTGAAAACCATTGGTTGGGATCCGGCTTATAGGAAATTGTAGGCAAAAATGATAAATTAGTAGGTTTCTTTGAAAACTACAGAAAATTTTCCTTTCATACATAAGGAATTTCTCAAACCACGCTCTCCCTTCCTTTCCCTTGCATGGCATGCCAGCTATGGCATATACAAAAGAAGACAGAACGGCTATGAAATTTTCGAGCATGCTGGCTATGGCAGATTGAGAAGCAGATTAGGTTTCGTCTCGTTCTTTAGACTTTCTGAAGTGCTTTGATCGTTTCTCTTGTTTGATCCATATTCGTCTACCTTTCCAAGTGGAGCACCTTTGTTTCTTGTGGTAATATTTTATTTTTGCATGTTCTTTTGCTATTTTTCGTTCTAATGGCATGACTAACGCATTCACCATGACATTTAGTCATGTCAGTTTTATCACAAAAGTGAACCACATTATAGAATCACATGAATGAACACCATATTAAACCACATCCACAACCTTCCTGAAATACCACATAGACAAACTATACACTTAAAATGGTATAATATACCACATTCATTTATCGACATGCAAAACCACTTTGACAAACTCTACAAAGAAGCTCATCCATCTAACCATCCTAAAAAACCTCACAAGAGAACCCATTAATTTAGCCACATATGGTTTTTAATGATATCAACCCACAAACATGCATTGGTTTTGTAGAACGATTTTATAGTCATAACCATGGGAAAAACCATGTAGAGTTTTAATTTTGGATGCCTTGTGTCAGGTTCAATCCATCTTTCAGGTTATGTTTTTCAAGTTCAATACACCTCTCAAGTTCAAGATTCCCTAATCTTGAGGCATAAGAAGCAGGAACCGACTATTACAACCTTTAGTGGAGGTCTTTCACATCGATTTACTTGAAAAGTCGAAGGAATTAAAGCACAAAAGGCAATCCGTTGAGAGGCGACAGATCTGGTCTTGGGCAACTCACGGATGTTGAATGACGTTCTTGGCACCTGTAAGCTAGGGTGGTGGCAGCAGGCAAAAGGGAAAATATGTCCCTTCCCTCTCTTTCTCTCTCTCTTTTGGCACTGTTGCAACATTCTTGATCATTTTCCTTGCTCCAAATGCTAGTAGAGTTTTTGCTTTTGGATTCAACGGATTTTGCCCTGCAAGAATACCTAAAAATCAATTCTTGGAGCTGTTTGTAAGGTGGTCTTTTGTTGGCATGTTCGTAAGCCAATAACATCGTTTTTTGGTCTCAAGTTTCTAAGAGGCTTGATGGTTTTTGCTAAATATTTAATGAAGCAAAAACTGTAGATTTTTAGTAGCCTAGATTTCTTTCTGTTTCTTGGGCGGGTCTGATAGTCTACAATAGTCTACGGATCCTTCTCCAATAGATCTCAAGCAAGGTACATTGAAAGAGCATAGAGCCTATAAGGTGCGGCAAAATTATACCAGGGCTATAAAGAAAGTAGTTTCAGATTTATGTTTTTTCCAGGCAATCTAATTTTAAGATGGGTCTTCCGGACACGAAGCTTTTTCCCCTTCGTTCTGCTCTTTCTTGCTAACAGAAGGATTTAGTGATGTTTTCTTCGAAGAAGGCAGAGTAAGTTCGTTGATCATTATTTTACATCATTAATCATTATTTTACAGATTTAAAATAGGATGAGAGATTATTTAAGATTGTCGAGCTAGAGATTTGATTGTGACCAGGACGACGCTTCCATATCATGACCAGATATTATGAATCAGGCTTTGGAGGAGAGTTTTGGCGGTTGAACTGTGTGTCTAGCTTATTTCAGGTTGGCTGACTGGCACATCCCGACAATGCAATATCTCTTAAAGTTTCTCATTTGGTAGTCAATCTGTAGAATTGATTATAGTTTGAAGCATGTGGCTTCTCTGAGCAGTGCGAGAGATTGCTCAGGTTACTCTTCATCTCTGTTCTTTTCTCTACCTTTGCAGAATGTTGTTTAAAGCATTCAAGATTATCTGTAGCTTGTGGAAAATGGGCATTTGGCTCCTGTAGTATTCTATTCTACTAGCTTAGTTGAACAGAAGAAGAGGTTGAAAGAAGGCTTATATGTACTATAGCTACGGATATGATTTCAGATCTACGTGGGATCATTTGTGTTTAAGTTATATCTGGTCCATGAGGGATCTTTGTATTGTAAGTTTTCCTATCTGATCAATATAAAAACTTCTTACTTTAAAATAAACAGATCTGTCGAATTTGTACTCCACGCAGAGCACTTCCATTGCCTTCGAGTTTTCTTCTACGATGTATTTTTATTTTAATTATGGTTTTTGCTTTGAAGGTTCACTTCCTTGGAGGATGCCGCTTCATACATTTCTTGCTGATATCCTGCTTATGCAGCTTTCTACAGTTCAGTGGATCTGAAGAGTCTTTCTATCACGTGTTTTTCAATGCATAAGACTTCTGAATCTGTGTAACACGTGATTGAATATTTTGGATGAAATTGTGTGTGAAGTATATTATAACAGTGTAAATTACCTCTAAACCACGCTTAAATAAAAAGGGTTCAAAATCAGTGCTTCCTGAAAAATGAACTTCAAGGGGTACGAAAAGAATGTCTGCCACGTCGCAGACAAGCATTGGCAGATAGGCCAAAAAATGGTCCACCTTTTTTTTATATATACAAGAATTTCCTTCTAGTTGCAATTCTGTTGTGGCAGATGTGCCAATGCGAGTCAGTGCGGAGGCACATCTGACAGGAGTGATTCGTCAAAACGTGGAGTAAAAAGAGGGAACTCGTTGTAAACGTAAGATTGAGATTCCACTGGCAAAGTTACAATTGTGTCAATTAAACGAAAGCCAATCTTGTGACGGCATCTCGGATCTGGCACTTACATCCTGATTCCACTACCGCAGTTAGTAGTTATCAAATCGCTGCCTCCGAAACTAAAAACGCCCAATGCTAATTGCAAAACACTCTGTTAACTATTGGAAAACTCTCACGTCATGCTAATTGCCTTCTACTAGATTTCTGCCAAGTAGGAAGCCGATGCCATGCTAATTGCCCTCTATTAGATTTCTGCCAAGTAGGAAGCCGATGCCACTAATCTTTGAAAGGTTTGTGTTTTTGAATTCGGTCACTAATTGCTACTGCTGTTGCTGGAATCCTCCCATATTTTCCGTCGCAAAGATAAGCCACAGTTGAGGATCTATTGCTAAACGCCATTACCGGTGGTGGAATCTCACTTTAAGTAAATAATTGTCCATGTGGTGCGGCGTAGATGTGGCATGGCGTAGTTGGGCAAGGGGCCTGATTGCAGGTAACTGGAATTTACGTACTAGGTAATTCCCCCCTCGAGAAGCTTTTCTCGAGGAAATATCCTGAGGCGGCTCTGCCAGGCGAGGCAGCGCACGAGCGGCGGAGCCGTGAGTGCACCGTCGAGTCTAGCGGCGCCGCCGGGGGATATGCCCTAGAGGAAAGCTTCGAGAGAGGGGGAATTACCTTACGTAATAACCATTGGCTTCAAATTTCCAGATTCTATCGTTCAGTTGTGCATCAATTCTCTCAGTGGTGCATCAGTTGTGTGAGGAAGTAGAAGATTTGATCTTAAAAAGGTGAAGGAAGCAGAAGATTTGATCTTAAAAGGCTGAAAAATACCAGAACAGAGTTTTTCTTCTCCATCGTAGCAAATGCAAACAAGTTCATTGCAGCATAGACAACCAGCACAATGCGTTTGATTTGTCTATTCGTGCAGAACTCAGTTTGGTTTGAGTCGAAAGATTTGCGGCAGACAGGGCGCTGGCTGGCTTATATAAGAAAGATTCTTAGCTACAATAAAGAAAGCTAGGGTTGTGCTTATCAATTTGCATGCCATTGACTATGGTTGCCCAACACTTTGTGGATGCAAATCGATTGCAAGGCAGCGATGTCGTGACGGATTGAAGCCAGAGACCGGAGATGGATTGAAACCCCTGTTTTGCTCTGCCACAATTTGGACTCTAGCGGCGCCGCTCCGCAAAACGCAAAGCCTTATTCTGCATAATTAGAATTGAGTATGGACGTCCATGTGTTAATGTTTTTTTGTGTCCATCCATTGGATTAAGACATAATTGTCAGAATATGCTAAATCAAGGGCATGCAATTTTACAGCTCACACCCCTGTATAGCACAACGCTCCCCATACGCCACATATACGTATGGAAATACGTTTGTGAATGGAAAATACGGTGTGGAGAACCATTGGCACACAAGAAGAAGCCGACAGAAGCTGCACCATCTGTTACAAACAAATCGGAGGTCCAAATCGGAGGTCCAAATCCTGAAACCTCTCTGCTTGCTCATGAAACCTATCCGCTCTCATGAAGACGATATAAGAGGCCTCTCTGCTTGCCCATCAAACTCTTCGTGGCAAAAGCGGCTTCTACATTTCTTCGTGGCAATCGGGAAGAAAGGGGAACAATCGAAATAGGTGAAGGTCCAGTTGGCCTCTAAAATCAGAGGCAACAAGAAAGAAGAAGCCTCCGAACTGAAACAATAAATAAATCAAGCAATAAATGAAGCAAGAAGAAGAAAAAATATTTTAGCAAGCAGGCCGATTTGGGCTTGAGCAGAGCCGATTTGAGCAGGCCGATTTGAGCAGAGCTGATTTGGGCTGCTCTTCTACACTTCCTGCATGCAACCGATAAAGAAGAGGCCTCCGAACTGAAAGAAACAATATTTTAGCAAGCAGGCCGATTCCGGCAGAGGCAGGCCTCCATCGGGCTGTTCTTAGCAGTCCCCGTGAAGCCAGCACCTGCTATTTCCTACCATCAAGAGGAACCACAAAAAAACAAGAACGCCTCAGACCATAGGAAAAGAAATTTAGAATCCCCCTTTTTCCGCCAGACCTACGCCCAAATCTTAGGAAAGAGAAATTTTGGCGACGTATTCTGCATAATAATATTGAAGGAATAATGACATAATTTGAAGCCAATGGTTAATGACATAATTTGAAGCCAATGGTTATTACGTGGGCTGTAGCTGCAGTATTCATAGTTTATTCATAACTATGCATAGCTGTATTTTTGCATGTCCTTGTATGGAAATGCAATTCAAACTCCTCTATTTATTGTACGAATATATTACAAATTGCCCGAGTAGTAAAATCCGGGTGGGCCACTTTCTGCCCCCGTATCCACTCACGTGTCGACACGTGGCATCACATTCTTTTTCGGGAATGTAGAGTAAGGTTTTAGAATTTTTTGCAGAATATTTTTCGGAATGTAGGGTAAGGTTTTTTTTACTATCGATTTCTTACCACAAGTTTTTAAAATGAAGGGACTTGCAAGGAAGCCAGGACCATCTCAACAAAAAAAGGCCATGCACTCTGTTTACAGAGCTAAAAGCATAAAAATGACAGCCTAAAGTTGAGATCCAGGCTTCCCATCCGAGATTGACATCGAACATTTTCCTGATCAGTTCTAAACTGCCTGGAAGATTGCCTGTTTGGGCTAGTAGCTCTGTCTATTTATCCCCTTTGTTGATATTCATCACATTTCAAGTTCAACGCAAATGAATAACAGAAGATCAAAGAGCTTTTACTTTTACAACCCTCAAAGACCGAGTCCGGAAAGGGCTCTGGAAGAAAGAAACGAAACAGAGCTAAAAGCAAGTTTCCAGTTAAATATCATCTTACCTAGAAACAGAGGACTCTGCAAGAACAAGAACTAACCAAAAGTACTTCAAGATTACAAAAAAGAAGCCGTTGGAATGTCACAAGAAGGCGCTTCTTAGCACAGACAATAAACAAGAAGAAAAGAGGGAAAAAAAACACCACAAACTCGTTGCAATAGCGCCGGAAGCTCTTGCAACCTAGCACCTAAGGTCGCACTCTCAAAAGCCGTCGGATACACCCTGGCGCCAAGAAAAACGAAGCAAATGAGGCCCTAGCGCCATGGCTGGAGCTCTGGCCGGCCAAAAGAGGAGGAGAGGGAAAAAAAATGGACGTGGCAGAAAGTGGCCCGCCCGAATTTCACGTTGGGCGAATGGCCCGGGGGGCCATTTTCTGGGCTTGTCAAAGAGCCCTCCGCCTAACGGCGTCGGGCCCTTTTCCAAACCCAGAAAATGGCCCTCCGGGCCATTCCCCTATACGTAGCTAATGCAAGGAGAGGCTTTGCCCTGCCCACGGAAATTCCGCAGCCTTCTCCCATATCCACTTCATCTTTCACCTTCCATTCAAACCTATACAAAAGATGAGCAAGAGTGTATTCTACAATCTTCATACCCATTGCCAAACCTGGACATGCTCTTCTGCCTGATCCAAACGGAATCAGTTCAAAATTCTGGCCCTTTATGTCTATTCTGCTATTCATAAACCTGTCTGGATCGAATTCTAAAGGTCTCTCCCACACTAGCGGATCTCGCCCAATTGCCCATACATTCACCAGCAACCTTGTTCCCTTCTGAATATCATACCCTGCTACTTTGCAATTCTCCATCGATTTATGTGGAACTAAAAGTGGTACAGGAGGATGCAACCTCAAGGTCTCCTTCACAATTGCTCTCAGATATTTAAGATTGTCTAAACATGATTCTTCAATCACCCCATGTTTTCCTAGCGTTTGATCCAGCTCCTCCTGTGCTTTTCGTAGAATAGATGGAGCTCGAAGAAGCTCTGACATTGCCCATTCCACTGTATTTGTAGACGTGTCAGTTCCTCCTAGAAGAACATCCTGTGTAAACATAATAAATTACAGCAATTTTAGAATTAATTCCAATGGCCAAATATTTTGGAGAAAACTGCCAAGTACCTGAATCATGGCTTTGATATCATTTTTTTCCAGCTTCATTCCATCAATTGACATATCTAACAAAGCGTCTATATAGTCAGGAATATATCCTTCCTCTCTGCTCAATCTATGCTCCCCAATAATTTGTTCTAGAAAAAGGTCCAACTTAACATGCAACCTCTGTAACCTCTTCTTAAATTGCTGCAGATCTAGCCACCATAGTTGAGGAATTAAATCTGCTATACTCACCTCTCCCAATAATTTAACAAATTCACTAAGCAGACCACTAAGTTCAGCACCTTGGATCGCCCTTTTCCCCATTACAATCCTTGCTATAACGTTGACAGACATTATGCTGATCATCTTAGAAATATTGAATTCTTCACCTTGGTTGCTTTGCTCTGTGATCATCCTCATCATATACAAAATTTCCTGTCTTCTAATGTGTTCATTTTCTTCCAATCTCTTAGATGTAAGAAGCTCCATGGTCAGAAACTTCCTCATGAATTTCCAGTGCTCCCCATACTCTGCAAAGGCAATATCCTTCTGGTTATAATGCAAGACTGTGGCTGCTAAAACAGGTCTGGAGGCGAAATTCCGGTCATGAATTTTAAGGAACTCCATGGCCATGGCTGGGGATGAAGCAATCAAAGTGGGATGGGATCCAAATTTGAGAAGCACAAGGGGACCATACTTCTTTGCAATTTGACACAGATCCTGATGGGGAAGCTTGCCCAGCAAATGCAAATGGCCAATTATGGGGTATGCAGGAGGGGAAGGTGGAAGACATCTCTTGTTTGTTAATACAAGCCAGGATAGCAAGCAAAAAAGCGAGAAGAAGAATGAGGAAGGCGCCATAGCTGCAAAGCTGGTCGGCCATTTCTCATAACTCAAAATAGGCAGGCAGCCCATTATCTCATCAAAAAAAACCATGTGGACACATATGAACCACCGCAATGGCTTCAAATAAAGCCATTGCGGTGGTTCATATGTGTCCACATGGAATTTACCAGCTAAATTCAATGGTTTTGTGATCACTTAATAATGAGCTATATCTCCCATACTATAAATATCACAAGGTTTATAAAGAGAAAGGAGCAAAGTAGTGAAGTGGATATGTAGGTGGTCAGCTCTAGACACCAATTTCTTTTATTCGTATTTGTGTCAGGCCAGATTTGCTGATTTTGTAAAGCAAGAAAGCATTTTCTGGAAATATTAATGTTAGAATGTTCTGCTGTCTGTTTGGCTATGCCAATCTGAATACCCATAAGGATTCTCTAATTTGGTTCCAGTCAATTTCGTGGGATTTGGACTCAAGATTTTCTTTTATTAGGCGACAATCTTGCATCATTGAATTCACATTAACTGCTCCGAACTTGTTTATCAATGTGCCAATCTGCAGGGGCATGTCTATCTAGCATTATTGAAGCCATAAATCAAAATAAGGAAAGGCGTTTGGTGTTGCTAGCCTTTTGTGCTGTCTACAAGCATATCAAAGCACAGGTCTCTCTATTGCCAAAACGTTCCAGAATGTGTAGCTCATGTAATGTATTAGTTTTTTCGAACAAAATTTGGTCTATTAGCACAGAATGGAAATAGTAATCCAGCAAAAATGATCGAGTATTCTTAAGTTTTCTTCAATTGAAAATTGTTTTTCCATGTTAAGTTAAGCATGCTCTATATAGAGAGTAAGCCTTATAGGATTTGCTTCTGCATCGTTATTATTTAGTTTATGAGTGGAAAGCAATTCTATGATTTTATTTGCTCGTGTAAGCTCCTAACCTGATCTAGTGACCTTAATTAATGGTGTTTCAAAACTATCACAAAGACTTCATGACTTAATTACATAATATATTATGTCATATCTGCTTACATTCTGTGTTTACACTTGAAAACAGTGTTAGCATAAAGGAATATCAAGGTATAGTGACCACTTAAATACGTGGTCCTAGATATCGAAGCCTCAGTTTTGGGTGGTAAAAGCCTTTCTTTTTTTTTTACTTCCTTTCCTCTTTCTTTCCCTTTTCCTTGTAGCTGTTGAACTTTCTGTGGTACTATAAGTCAAGATGCCATTATGTGCACTCCTGAAGTACATTTGTTATCTAGATATGTTATGCCACATATGCTATGCTGTACAAAGGATGCCTAAACCAATTATACCTTCAGAAAGAAACGAGAATAAACAACCACAGAAGCTATCCCACAATCTGCACCCACATTTGCACATTGTAAAGCTTGAAACAAGACCCTGTTATCTGGGTAATAAACTAATTAATAGTACCATGATGGATATTACTGCTTCTTTTCAGAAATATATCTGGGAACATCATGCCACCTGCAATTGGCATAGAGGAACATTAGAGTAAATTATGTGCTTCAAACTCGAATCTTACAACTGACCTGAAAAACCCGCAAGTCGATTTTTTCAATTTCTTTGGCTTTCTTGAACCACATGCCCAATATCTAAGACCCTTATTTGGTGTATTGTACCTCACAGTTCGTAAAACAGCTTGGACTTCCCCAGTACAATCACAAAGTGGTACATCCAATTCATTTTCGTTGCCTCTTTGATCATTTCCAATATCTGTTTTTTGTGCATCCACAACTGATGCTACTACTGCAACAACACAATTTTCTCCTGTTACCTGCAATGATGCATCGCCAATGGATTGTGAAGGCTGCAGTTTCTGTTTCTTGCCTTTTGTTATATTCACCTGATCATTTGAAGCATTATCAAAGTCGACGATTTTCCTTTTCACAGATGCTTCTGGCTGCTCATCAATAATAATGATTCTTCCACCTTCTTCAGAAGCATCCCCCTCTTGTCCTGATGGAACAGATAGTGCACTTGATTTCAGTTCACTTCTGACAAGTGCTTTTTCCTTACCACTTTCCCTTTCTGCCTGCAAGTTAGCTCTGGTTCTGTAAATCCTTAACGGAGTTCTGGTTTGTTTTAATGCCTCTTTGTGTGCAAGCCTGTCCGCTTTTGCTTTTATCCTCTGTTCCTTTGAGACCCTTGGAGGGTCAATCCATCTGTCAAACGAATTAAAACGTGATATGATAGAGTGTCCATTGAAGTTAAAACAAGACAATCAAATTTTATAAAACTTGCCTGAAGAAGTGGCAGCTGGGGCCTGTTTTCAGTTTTTTGGTCTTCATCCTTTTCTTTAGATAGAAAGGGACATAATTGGAACAAGAAAAATATCTTAATCCCCGATTAACATTATGTTTTGATATAGCCTTTTCAACTGCTAGTTTGCCACAGTCACAAAAGACTGTTTCGAATTTTATGATCTGCTGCTGATTATCTCCACCTTCAATTAAAGCATGGCTGTTATTGCTTTCTATGGTTAATCCTTTTGCGTCAGAGCCTTGACCTGCTATTTCAGTGTCCTTCACATTATCTCTAAAGGCTTCATTCGTATTGTGTGCAATGTTAGCTATTGCTCCACTGTCAGAAGCACTATTGTTTATAGAACATAAAGCTTGTCCTTCGAGCTTAGAAGTGCTTTGCCCAACTTCTACACAGTTTTCTGTCTCTAACTGGCATCCTCTCTGTGAATCACTTACTGCCTCATTTTGATCGCTGCATTGTTCATTGCCTCCGTTATGCTGATTGTATAGTGCATCAGAATACAATATTTGTTCCTCATTATCATGGCATATCAACAACCTTTCTGCACCACTGATGTTGTCATTAGGAATTGGTACAAGCGTGTTGTCTATCCTTTCTTCCATCTGTTCGCTTTGTACCAGCTCTACATTGATGGCAGTTTCCTCCTTGTCACTGCTCTTTAAAGACATGATACTTCTCTCTATCATATCTATTTGATCCACATGGATTTCCCTAGTCTTCAGTTGTTTGTTGCCTCCAAGTTCAACTGAAGCATCCTTACTGCCCACCTCTGCAATTCGTTTTGTATCCTTCATATTATCAGTTTCACTGTCATGTGTATTTTGTCGTCGATGGCATCCGAATGCATCTTGCTTAAGGGTTGATGCACAAGCAGCTTTGTTAGGATGTGAAAAGTTAGTACTACAAAGTAGACTCTGATGCCGAACTCCAAGAGCATTTGGTTCAAGTGCCACAACCAGATTAGACTCAGATATCAATGTATGCTTATTTGCAGTCCCACTTATGACGCTGCTCATCTCTTCTTGCACCTGCTTGTCATTAGCAAGTGGTACTAGAGTGCTGCCTATGTTCTCTTGCACCTGTTTGCTTTGTATCAACTCTATATTGAGGGCAGTGGTTTCCTTGTCAATGCTCCATATAGACATAATATTCCTCTTCGTCATATCTATTTCCACATGGCTTTCCCTATTCTTCGATTGTTCGTTGCCTCCAACTTCAACGGAAGCATCCTTACTACCCACCTCCTCAATTCTTTTTTTTGTGTCCTTCATATTTTCATCATGTGTGTTTTGTGGTTCCATTATCACTGCTCCCTATGGACTATCTATTTGATTTACATGGCTTTCTTATCCAAATGCATCTTGCTTACGGGTTGTCTCAACTGATGCACAAGCACTTCATTGGGAAGTGAAAGACCAGTACTACAAAGCAGACTCTGATCCTGGACTTCAAGAGCATTTGGTTCAGGTGCCACAACCTGCTCCTTGTTATAGTCGGACATCAACAATGTATGCCTATTGACAGTATCACTTGTAATGCTGCTCAATTTTTATTACATCTGCTTGTCCCCAAAGAGTTTAGGTGATTTTTCGTTACTGGCCGGCACAGACATATGATTCCCATTTGTCATATCGTTTCTTTAATTTCTCATCATGCATGTAAGAACATAGACGCATGCTACGTAACGCCTTAGCTGGAAACTCCGAGTCTACAAAATTCATTTGCAAGAAACAGATTAGAGACATACAGGATGCTCGGAAAACGACCCGGGACCATCTTCGTAAGCTCCAAACTCTTGGTCCTAAGCTCAACAGGGGAGGGATCACCTACTCGAGAGTCCAGGACATCTTAAACGTACTTAGGGATTGCAGGATTTTTCTTCGTTCCAAACTTGTAGCACACGTTACACATACACTTCTACCCACGTATCTAAAGATGCAACAAGAGGCTTCCATTCGGAGCCACGTCATCAAACCCATTGGACAGCGACCCACGTTTCATAATTCATAACGTCAATAGATCCGCCTTTATATGCAGGTTTCGAGCATCAAATCTATATGCTTCAGATTTCGAGCTTCAAATCCGACTATATGCTTCAAATTTCAAGCTCAGATGATCCAGAGATGTTCAGGTTTTAAGCTCTTGCAGATTTCAAGCTCTTGAGATTTTGGGGATTTCAAGCTCTTGCGATGGTTTTTTGTATTTGGACTTGCCGATTTCAAGATTTCTTGTCGATTTCAAGCCGTTTTGAAGCTTTCTTACCGATTTCCTGCTGATTTCAAGCTTTCTTGCGATGGTTTTAGGTTGTAGGCTCTTGCAGATTCAACTACAGCGATGCTTTAGGTGTGCAGATTCAACTGCAGCGATGCTGAGTGCAATTTTTTTGTGGTCCTTTTATTATGGTCTTATGGTCTTTATCCCTTAAGTTAGTAGTCTGTCAAAAATTATTACTATGAAAATTGTGTTATGCTAAAAGTATAACAAGATGAACAAATATATTTTGGTAGTAAGAGCATATAACATGGAAAAGTATAAGATGTTTATAGCTGCAAGGTGGTTGACGTAACTGTCTACACAAATACTATAGGTAAGAGATTAATATTGGTTCAATGTAAAGTTACCAGTCACATAGTATTACTTAAAAATCCAAAAACATTAGTTTCATAATACGAGAAGTGTATCACAGTCTTCTTTGTGTATCATTTGTCAACTTCTTTTAGAATTTCCTTTGTAATTTAATATTTAGATAAATTTCATAGAAAAGGGGGTACATTAAGTGGTCACTTACATAGGATCATACACGTGGCATGCCAATGTAGTCAATCCATGTATTCTTTTAACATGATCAAAATGCACCCATGAGCTGCCAAGATCTTGACCTGGTCGCATTCTGTTTACCAAATCAACTCCACTATCAGGACCAACAGTTGACATTTTAAAAATTTAGCATTGGTCATTATCTTTGTCATGGGGTTGGTATGGAAACTTTGAGCCATGGAAGTATTCATATCGACGCTTACTTTTCAGGTACATGATGCTATTATAGTCGTCAAAATATAGCTTGGTTTTGTTTCTTGCATCATCTATCCATTTCCTCAATCTAAACATTAGACAAAAATGCATTAGTAAATAATGAAACTCTTAACTACTCGAAGTGAAAAGTAATACCTCCTCTGATTGCAAAGTGGCTCTAGATGATCCAACAGTTCTTCTACCTTGTGTGTTGTCAACATCTCAATTTGATCAGACTCTGATGTTGAAAGAACGTCTTCAATAACTAATTGTATGGCCAATTCATTTTGCATCTGTTTGGGTCCCAATTTACCAATGGAACTGGCTGGCGTGTTCTGCAAAAGTGAGTGCAGTCTCCTTGTGTCTTCCTTGCTTCCCACACACCTAATAGAATGAGTGTGAGTTCCAGTAAATCGAACTACAAATCGAGTATCAGTAATGCAGCTAGGGAGGCAATAGTAAATCATCACATCACATCTTGCAATACAGGTTAGTTGTTCCTTACAGAATGCACAATGTAGAGAACCGTGTTCTTCTGACGTGGGACCAATATTAGGCCTTGTCCCTAGGGAGCCCCTCCATTATATGGAATTTGCTTGGCCTTTCCCCAACACATAGTCACAACAAGGATTTTGACATTCTAATTGTCCAACACAATAGGCCAACCTAACTGTGCCCTGTAGACATGACTTAAATCCATTTGTATGACTAGGGTTTGTCCATTTGTGCGGATCCAAAGACTGTTGCATTCCATCCATAGAGTCTGCAGAGTCCTTTTGTGGAGGCAACTCGTACACAATTTTGCCGTTATAGAAGGGTGATAAGGAGTCAACCTTAACAGCCTCTTTAACTTCCAAACAACTTTTCTTCATTTTGCTTTTGCCTGTACAACGAAGGATCTTCTGGAAAGTTGAATCACAAGGTCTTACAGAATTAAGCAAAGGGGAAGAAGGAGAATCAATAGTTATGACAACAATTGGTTTTGATTGCTCTTTACCACCATAGACCATGACTGTATCACCAAACTCTTCGTAGATTACGAATTTTCTCTCCCCCTTAGATTTGTAGTCTTCCTCAACAACATTCCTTAAAGAAGAGGGATCATTGGAGTCCTTAATCTGAACCACAAATAAAGTGTCAATATCATAGTTGAACATTGTAGATAGCATACTGCTATCAATAGTGAATATTCCATTCACAAATGGCAAGCAATTTCAAATTATTTGCTAAAGATATTCAAGATTAACGTAGCTTCAACGTGTTATTATGAGTCCACATTTGTAAACAAATTTTTAACGGGTAACTTCTAGATGTTTATTAGGGTTGTAGCCACACCGAGCGTTAATTTGCTTACTTTAATTATTATACCATTTCTGTTATAATATTACAAGTTTGCGTACTCGTAATAAACGTTTGCTTGAAATTATTGCTAAAATCTGTCACTTTTATAAGGCAGAATATCTTGCAGGTTTCGCGGAGCGGTGCTGCTAACTTCCTGCCAGCAGAACTTTCATGTCCCTGTTTTTTGCAAGCACCTCTGTTTCATGCTTTTGCATTTGCACCTCTGGTTTACTTGTTTCAATTCTGGCAGTTTCGTTGTCTAGATCTGGCACTCGTCCTTCTTCTCTGCTCTAGCCTAGCCCAATACGAAATGCTTTCAAGTTTCTAGGTATTTTGCACTAAAGCTGGACTCATCGCTAGGTATTTTGCAGCTGCCTGAGTTTTTATCGTTTGCTTTGTTCTTGGCGCCGGTCATGTGGCTATTTTCATCAAAATTTTTCGACCGAATTCCTCCCGTCCGACAATTATCTAATACTTAATTATTACCACGTCTATTAATAATTTACAACATTCACATTAGTGTTTTCTAGTTTTTACAACAATTAATTCATATACCCTTTCTTATCTAGGCTACCTAAATCTTATTCTTTATTTAGTAGATTATTTTTGTAGTAACTTTTGTTGCACCTCCGTAGATCTTTTCAAAAACTATTCGAAGCAGATAAGGGAGTAAACTTAGCAAAGAGGTTGAATCGGCAGGGCAGGTTGAATCCGCAGTGCAGAATCGGTATTGTAGGTTGAATCAGCAGTGCAGGTTCCAAGTCGAATCCGCAGAGCAAACGTTGAAGTCCAGCTACGGTTCTTCTCACAACCGAGGCAAACGGCGCCGTTTGAGGTTAGATTCCTATTTCGAATTTTTTTTCTTCAATGGGAGCATTGAATGTATTGATTCGATTTTGCAAATGAATAGAAGAAACGTTGAGTAGAAACGGCGTCGTTTCAGCTTGTAGCTACTTTATCATTCGTAGCAGCTGTGGCTTTTGTCTTATATTAGCTGTGGATTTTTCAATAGCCTGTTTTACCTGAGGCAAACGACGTCGTTTGGGAGGTTAGATTCTCCATTTCAATAATTGTTCTATAAGACATCAAATTTTTTTTTATGCAAGATGAAAGATCTCTAGTTCAATCTGTAAGACACCACGTTCTCAAAAAAGCCGTTTGCTTTACAATCAGATTAATTCGCAATAAAGTCGTATTTAATTAAATTGGGACTCATTCCATTCCCACTTTTTTTCGGAACCCTGTTAATTTACACAAAAAGGAGCACCCCGACCCGAAAACTATCCTTAATTCGAATTTTTGTCTGTAAGTGTGCATCCAAGCTTTCTTTCAGTTTTCTCGGATAGCGAGTCGAGAACAAGAACAATGCAATTCAAACAAAGGAAATTCATTAAAGATTGAAACCAAAGTTCTAGTCGAAAAAGAATTTTTATTAATAAATTGAATAGGTACAATGTATTTTACATCGGACGCAGAGACCATGGCGGTCTTGCTGTCACTACAGTTACATCATCGTGGTAGGTGGTCCACCTTAGGGGATTAACTTGCGGCGCTTCTTCATGCCATCTGTAAGCCTTGGGGGCAACCTGAAGAGTGTGGGATGCCTCACGAGGAGGTGCCTCTGGAGCCACCGGCTGACCTGTCCACCCGACTACTCCACTCTCCTCCCGCAGCTTTTCATCGAATATGCTCCTTCCCCAACCTCCGTGGATGTTATGCAATGCTTGCGAGATGCTTTGAGCTTTCTGGACTGTCTCTAATTTCTTCTCCTCTTCTTTATCCCGAGCGTGTGCATGGCGTCTGCATTCACGAGCAACCTTATCCCAAAGGCCGGGCAAGAGTGTAGCGTGAGCGGGATCTGTGCCAGAACGGAATCTCTGCCGCCTTGAGCGGGATCTATGCTGCCTGGAGCGGTCTCTGTGATGCCTGAACGGTATCTGTGTTGCTGCCGTATTTGACAATTACGGTATCATTAGTCAAAACGAAGAAAAGAATGGTGAATTCAAAATACAATGGAGAACATTCATTCCATATAACTGCATCCATTCACGTGGCAAGTAGTGTCTTTCTCGACTCGCGAGTCGAGAAACGCCCAGGAAACCCAATGTACAACCATTATCATTATAGATTATGGCTGCATCCAGTCACACAAACAAACATACAAATGGTTTCATCAAGAGGACAAGCATGCCTTTCTCGACTCCCGAGCCGAGAAAGCCAGCGAAAAGTCAATGTACAAGTATATTCATTACAAAATATAGTACATTTCTTCACATTTCTTTACATGATTTATATAACTCGAAAATCTGAAAGCAGTGGTCACTCGTCTTGTTCACCATAAAATTTCTTGTCCATAGCGTTCATGATCGCCCTGCTCTCTGGATCTGGTTCCTTGAGGCTCGGATAGTTCCTAATCACATCGGCCACAAGAACGGCAAACAGGGATTCCGCCAAGACAGGAACGAGACTGAAAGACAACCACCTATCCGTCTCATACTCTTCTGGTCGATAACTCTTAGCAATGATTGTATTTTGCGAGTTATGATAGCACTTGTAGGCGGAGTCATCTATGATCAGCGTGTTGTGTTTGCCAAAGTCCGGGAATTGTTCATAAACCCTGTCCAGCTTTTCACCATAATAGACTTCCCCTTTGTGATGGCTGGATCGAGGTCTGACACATGCTCGACCCTTTCGTTTCCCCAAACAAACTTGAACTTCAAAACTGGAAGGCCGATAACGCCAAGGACATTGACAATATTTTTCTTAGCCATACAAGACCAAATGGCCACTTCGAATCCCCGTGCCAGGCACCATTCAACAATTTCCTTTGCTCTAGGCCTCGGATACACGATTTTATGGTCCGTTTTCGTCGGGATCTGCGAGGTGTTAAGCTCATAGACGTCTTTATCGTGGTATACTGCAGCTAATACTCCATTGACGTCAAATATTACAAGCTTGGTGGGACCATCTGGATCCCAGTTGGAATTTGGCTCTGACCAGATTTTCCCTTGATCGGGATCCATATGCGGGATCATTATTTTTCCAGCTCCTTTCTTGCTGCCCGCAGTGTCTTGCTCTTGATTGTCTTTGTTGAATGCAGTGTCCTCCTCGTGATGTGAACCGCCACTAGATATTGTCAAAGATCCGGAGTCGTTGACTTCGATGTCCCTGAAATGATGAGAGACGTCAGATAGGAAACTGGTTTTCTCGACTCGCGAGTCGAGAATGGAAAAAGTTAAAAGTCCAGAAAGGTTCGAGTCGAGAAACACCGAGAGAGCAAAGTGACTCACCTCAATCTCAGATTCTCAAGAATTTGATCCGCGGCATTCGCGTCCAAACCTTCGACATTCTCGTCTCCGTCATGTTTCTCTCCCTGGCTCTCAGGTTTGTCTTCGTCATCATCGTCCTTACTGCCTCCAGCTGACTTCCTGCCTTTGAAATGCTTATGAAGCAGGTCCAGATATGACCGAATGGTTTCAACCATGTCCTTATTCCCAACCACGGATATTGGTTTCATTCCATACAGCATAGCCCCCTGAGAGAACAGGCCATTCATGTACCACTCGCATACAATATGATCTTCCTCGACCAAGCTGGTTATGAAGTACTTGATAACTCTTGGCCGGATAGGATGTATTGGACCTGTTGCACCATCAGTGCTGACTTTGTCCATCGATGGCACATCCTCCATAAATCTGCCGCCCTTCCAGGGTTCCATCTGCTCTTGAGAAATCATGAACTTGTCGAGAAAATGATGTTCGCTAGACCACCACTTGTCCAGGTCTACAGCCGATCTTGAAATTAAAACCAAAACTATATTGGCAAAGCTTGGTGCCTTCGGCAAGCCAAGTCTACACTCATGTTCAAGTTCATATATGGAGTACAAGATCTTGTTGGTGAAGTTAATATCAGCTGCCCATTGGGAGACATCAGTTGTCTGATTGCCCGGCATGCAAAAGACAAGGAAACTGAAAGTATCCAGGTCGGTCATGTCCAGACACGTCTTGTACCACTGCTCTATGTTAGCTTTGTCATAAAAAAGGGTGGGGTCTTCGATCATATTAATGGCAAATAGTGCCACGGGCCCAGGTGCCAGTTCTAGACCACCAAATCCCTTGTGTCCCAATGTTACCAGGAATGGAGGGGAGCTATCATCGGCCTTAAATGGGACCACCCCGAATCCAAGCTTCCTCTTCAGAATTGCCATAGCACGTTCAGGGACGGGAAGGGTTTTGACGTTACGCTTTAGCTTGGTGTTGATGTAGGGTTGACATAGACGGTTCAATTCCTTCATGTCTTCCTCATCAAGGGCAGCCTTTTCCTTGTAATAATCAAAGTCATGGTATTCATTGGAAGCAACATTGCAGAACTCCGTGATGCCTTCTTCCAACGCACGCCGTCTCTTTAGGGATCGTGGCATAATCCTTTCGCGCCCCGCATTTTTGAGCTTCTACTTTTCCTTAGCAGATTGTTCCATCCGTGATTACGCCTCAGTAGATCAAGCGTTTCCTTGTCGGTCAGGCCCTGTATCCTTTTCATAAATTGCCTGTCGAACAACTTTGGGTCCGGCCTGCATGGAAATTCTCCATTGCTATCCTTCAGCTTGCCTCTTGTCCATTGAGCCCATATCTCAGTCCATTTCTCCCAGACCGCCTCAGTGCTAAGAATGAGGTCATATTGGTCTGAAAGAGACTCCCTGCCCTTTCTTGGTGTTCTCTTCTTCTTTTCCTCTTCATCCTCCCCCTCATCATCTTCCTGGCCTTCCAGCAGAACATATCTGCAGAGTGACTCAAAGGTCTTCCACTTATCCGAGGGAGCCCTGTTTCCTTTAGGGGCCGAGGACAACCCAATGCTTTCCACTGTTGTCGAGCGTGTATGATCTGGTCAGGATACGGGCTGCATTCAGTAAATGTCCCAATGTTAGAGCATGAAAGTATCTACTAACACCCGAAGTAAACAGTAAATAGGAGGATGCAGGGGGTTTCTCGACTCGCGAATCGAGAATACCCACAAGGAGAGGAGAAAACATAGGAGAGTCAAGGCCAGAGCGAAAGTATCGCGCATTCCCAAATCTTTGCTTTCACGCCTCTTCGGACGATGAAACTTAGGATATAAACTAAGCGACATTGCCCAAAGAGGCGGGGAAATAAAGATTGGGAAGGCTCGATGCTTTTGCTCTTCAACCATTAATCTCCAATGTGCTCTCTATTACCACAGGGTTTTCGACTCTGAAGTCGAGAAAGTGAGAGGAGCACAAGTAAGGAGAACATTCAAGGGACTTTCTCGACTCGCGAGTCGAGAATACCCTCGGGAGAGGAGAGAACATAGTACGAGAGTGAAGGCCAGAGTGAAAGCACCGCTCATTCCCAAATCCTTGCTTGCCGCGCCTCTTCGAACGATGCAATTTAGAATAGAAACTAAGCTTATTACATTGCCCAAGAGGCGGAGAAGAAAGGATGGGAAGGCTCGATGCTTTCGATCGTCGACCATTAATCTCGAATGTTCTTTTCGCGCCGGGGTTTCGACTCATGAAGTCGAGAAAGTCCCTTTGAATGTTTAATTTTCCTTTTTACTTCTCGGGTTTTTCGACCGCGGCGAGTCGAGAAACTCCGCATCCTTTGATTCTCTGTGTTCCCTGGGCTTTCTTCGTTTCGCGCGAGTGAAAATCGAGAAAAATCAGCGAAATGATAGGATGTTAGGGCTTTTCGACTTCGCATCGCTGAAACCGCCGAATCGATCAAGTATTTACCTTATGTAGCCGGCACTTTCGGCCGCTATTGTGTTCGGCGGTGGCTAATCTTTGGCCAACTCCATTCGGGCGTCTCATTTGAAAGAACTCTGCACTCTCGCAGCATATCGTCCTTGATCCTTTGCGGGCACCTCCTTCTCCGCCTGCAATACTTGCGCCGCCCTCGAAGATCGACGTTTACAACCCGTAACCGGACGTCTTTTCCCTTGAGTCTTCCTCGGACTTCCGGTGAACAACTCACGGTTGATCTGGCTGAAAGGTATGACATCCTTGAGCGTGGATGCAGCGGGATGTCGCACCATCGGGTTGAGAATCTCCGGCATGTGTGCCGGATTAAATTCCCCGTGGTTGAAGAAGACGGCATCTCCCGTGCAAAGAATTTTTGAGCATTTTTGAGCTTCTACTTTTCCTTAGCAGGATTGTTCCATCCAGGATTCTGCCCTGTAGATCAAGCGTTTCCTTGTCGGTCAGGCCCTGTATCCTTTTCATAAATTGCCTGTCGAACAACTTTGGGTCCGGCCTGCATGGAAATTCTCCATTGCTGTCCTTCAGCTTGCCTCTTGTCCATTGAGCCCATATCTCAGTCCATTTCTCCCGCATCCTCGATTGCTAAGAATGAGGTCATATTGGTCTGAAAGAGACTCCCTGCCCTTTCTTGGTGTTCTCTTCTTCTTTTCCTCTTCATCCTCCCCCTCATCATCTTCCTGGCCTTCCAGCAGAACATATCTGCAGAGTGACTCAAAGGTCTTCCACTTATCCGAGGGAGCCCTGTTTCCTTTAGGACGCTGAGGACAACCCAATGCTTTCCACTGTTGTCGAGCGTGTATGATCTGGTCAGGATACGGGCTGCATTCAGTAAATGTCCCAATGTTAGAGCATGAAAGTATCTACTAACACCCGAAGTAAACAGTAAATAGGAGGATGCAGGGGGTTTCTCATTTCATGAATCGAGAATACCCACAAGGAGAGGAGAAAACATAGGAGAGTCAAGGCCAGAGCGAAAGTATCGCGCATTCCCAAATCTTTGCTTTCACGCCTCTTCGGACGATGAAACTTAGGATATAAACTAAGCGACATTGCCCAAAGAGGCGGGGAAATAAAGATTGGGAAGGCTCGATGCTTTTGCTCTTCAGCCATTAATCTCCAATGTGCTCTCTATTACCCTGGGGTTTCTCGACTCGCGAGTCGAGAAAGTGAGAGGAGCACAAGTAAGGAGAACATTCAAGGGACTTTCTCGACTCGCGAGTCGAGAATACCCTCGGGAGAGGAGAGAACATAGTACGAGAGTGAAGGCCAGAGTGAAAGCACCGCTCATTCCCAAATCCTTGCTTGCCGCGCCTCTTCGAACGATGCAATTTAGAATAGAACTAAGCGACATTGCCCGAAGAGGCGGGAGAAGAAAGGATGGGAAAGCTCGATGCTTTCAGTCGTCGACCATTAATCTCGAATGTTCTTTACCGCCCCGGGGTTTCTCGACTCGCGAGTCGAGAAAGTCCCTTGAATGTTTAATTTTCCTTTTACTTTTGGGTTTCTCGACTCAAGGAAGTCGAAAGCTCCGCATCCTTTGATTCTCAGTGTGTTCTCGGCTTTCGACTCGCGAAGTCGAAATCCCGAAAATCGCGAAATGATAGGATGCTAGGGCTTTCTCGGCTTTCACTCGCGAAGTAGAAACCGCCAATCGAGATCGTTATTTACCTTATGTAGCGGCACTTCCGGCCGCTATTGTGTTCGCGGTGGCTAATGCTGGCCAACTCCGTGGCCGGGCGTCTCCATTTGAAAGAACTCGCACTCTCGCAGCATATCTGTCCTTGATCCTTTGCGGCACCTCCTTCTCCTCGGCTCGCAATACTTTGCGCCCCCTCGCGAATCTTGACCGTTTACAACCCGTAACCGGACGTCTTTCCCCTTGGTCTTCCTCGGACTTCCGGTGAACAACTCACAGGTTGATCTGGCGAAAGGTATGACATCCGCTGAGCATTGGATGCAGCGAGGATGTCGCACCATCGAGGTTGAGAATCTCCGGCATGTGTCTTTGGATTAAATTCAATGGTTGAAGAAGGCGGCATCTCCCGGTGCAAACCTTCAGCGTCGATGTCGGGCGGCTTGTGTGATATTCCCAACGGATATCTTGAGCCACTGCTCCATCTTTCATGCCCCTCTCTCGTGAAATCACGACCGCTCATGCGGATCCATTAATGGGGAGTCGACCATATCTTAAATGCGCTTCATCATCGATTCCTCAGGTGTGGTGTCATCTGCTCCATCGTGGTCTTGTCCGGACTTTTTCTTTATGAACCACTACTTCCCTCCCCACTGCCGAAAGTGTTGTAGAGTCTTCAGACTGCTTTGGAGGTGAAGCTCCCCGTGTTGAGCAGTTTTCCCTCACTCTAGAAATCTCCATTCCAAGCTCCCGGATGTTAGGGTTAGGCCTCCTTCATCCCTTCGGATCCTTCCACCCAAGGTTCGACAATTTAAAGGCGCCGGCCTTTTGGCCGGTGCCCTTCGACTTGCTCATTGAAGAGTGAGAATAATTTGATATCGATAATTTCTTCGTGTGGTAGAACTTACCCTTACGGCGATCTTCCACATACATTGTTAGATGCTTGAATCTGGGCGAGAGATGGAGATCACAACACCGACCTTCTTGTACTTGTCCCGGAGCTCTTCTTATCCCTTTGGTGGAGAAAGCAGATCTTTCTCCTTCCCACTTGTTGATACCTCGACATACCACCAAGAATCTGGCTTTGGTGTGTCAAGAAGCTCTGTCTCCAATCCCTCGATGGCGAAGAGCGGAGTTGGGCGGTGATCACTAGCGACTCGCGGTGAATCTTTTGCAAGACCAAGGGATGGATCAGTAAATGTATTCCGACCAAAGAAAAACCTCAGAGCTCACCTGGAGCGCCTGACTTTTTTCTCTTGCTGCCGCTAGAACCAGCATCCGCTCCGGCACCTCGCTTCTTGGTTGGAGTCGTCATGTCTGTATGCCCCCGCATCTTCTTCCTGCTCGAACTCCCCTGTAAATTAAGCCTCTTCCGCGCCTTGGAGGTTTTAGGACTGCATGTAAAAAAGGTCGGGCTAAGGATACAGCACGGTCGGCTTTAGCCCGCCCAAACACCATTTCGAAATTGAATCACATCCAGGGACTTAGTGAGCGGAGTGTAGCTTATCTTCACTGCGGCATTGGCGACTTTGAGTTGGGGCGAGCATCGACCGTATGGCGACTTCGGGAATGGCGCCCGCGGCGGTAGGCTCCTCCTGGCGCCTTGCTCTGTGTCTTTTTTTTTTTTTTTTCTAACGTGGCGTCTTATTGCAAGTAGTTGATTTGATCGATGAGCCGCAGACTAAGGTAGCAAGGCGGAGAGGAGCCGCCACACACGGGAACTCTACAACTGCGGCGCCATGGAAGGGGATACACGAGAATCGCATTGATACAAGTATTAGATGTGAATGCACTCTTGATGAGACCAACGGAAGAAGCAAAGACTCTCGGAGAGGTGCGGGATCCGTGATACAATGGCCCAAGGAATTCTTTGCGTGAAGAGGTGAGTTTGAGAGATGCTGTCTTATTTTGTGTAGAACATGCAAATACGTGTTTAGATCATGGAACTGCTCATAAGCTCGCCGGATTTATTGTTTTCCTTGTCGAGCATTTCCGGCTTGAGAGATGAATTACTCTCCGGGTTGAGAGATGCTAAGACGGAAACAATGGATCGGGGTAAACGTGAACGATTCCGTGTTCGGTCATGGAATGTTGGCAACAACTAGCTTAAAAGTTTTAGGTGTATTTTTCTTGGAATGTTTTCCCTTCGGTTTAGAAGCATAGGGCTCCATCCAAGGCGAGTATCTGTTAGGACCCAAAGGCTCTAGTTAATCAGGCCACTTCCTTCGCAATATTCGAGCAAAGATAGTTCAAGGAGAGTGGCTCGCATCGTCATAGGCACCTGGAGAATGCACGGAGCGGGCATTGCTATGTGTGAGGCCGGTCCTCTCTCGACAGATAGAGGCATCCTCGATTTCGCGGTAGAGAATGCATGCAAGCTCTATGGTTTCCCGTGGTTGGTTGTAGAGGCCTCCCACCCGGTCAGAGGCCCCTCCCCTTCGCAATATTCGGCGAAGATGGTTCAAGGAGAGTGACTCGACCGGTGGAGGCCACTAACCATGCACTGAGGAGAATTAGCGGCTAAAATGGATTCTACTTGTAGTCGAGAATGCAAGTGTTGGCTTCATGTAATCGATGCCCACTCGAGGGAAGCAGAATGCCTTAGAGATCGGTGAAGTACACATGGAGTCTTTCGTTGGTTAAAGGCATTCTCATTTCGTGGGAAGGGAAGTTCTCGTGGTTTCCACGTGGTTGGTTGTAGAGGCCTCCACCGGTCAGAGCCCATCCCCTTCGCAATATTAGGCGAAGATGGTTCGAAGGAGACGGTCTCTGACTGGGTAGAGGCCACTGCGACATACACAGGAGAATTGGATGGCTAAGGGATTCTCGAATTACGAGTCGAGAATGCAAGTGTTGGCTTCCTGTCTGCATTCTCGACTCGCAAGTCGAGAATGCCTTACCCATCGAGTGCTGGCTGGTTAAGGCATTCTCGACTCGAGTCGAGAATGCAGACAGAGAGCCAAATAAATACCCCTGTGGTTCAACCCCGAGGCCTGCAGACAGTCAAAGCCGCTTCCCTTCGCAATATCCGAGCAAGATAGTTTGAAGGAGAGTGGCTAAGACTGTCTGCAGGCACCTGTAGAATGCACTAGAGCTAGCACTGGTGTGTGTGAGATTAGCGGGTGTTCTCGGCAGGTTAGAGGCATTGGCTAGGTATGACATTCTCAACTCGCGAGTCGAGAATGCAAGAGTGGCTGCAGAAGACTTTCTTTGGCTAGAAAGGAGTTGGGTAACTGTGCTTTCTCGACTGGCGAGTCGGGAATCCCTCAACCAGCCAACAATCCAGAGTGTACACTCCCTGTTCTCGCCTCGCGAGTCGAGACATTCTCGACTCATGAAGTCGAGAATAAAACTGTATACTACGGATTGTTGGCAAGCTGAGGGATTCCCGACTCGCCAGTCGAGAAAGCCGGGTTCCCTTCTGCACCTCTCCTGCAAAGGAGGATATGCTGTGAGTGAAATTTTCAATCTGTAAGGCAATTCCTATTTTAAGTTTGTGTAAAACAATTTCATGCATAGTTATGTTCTTTTATGAATCATAGATAGTTTTGCACTTTCTTTTCTGAATGGTTTATGGTGATGTTCTCTTACTGTTATGCAATACTTTTCTTCCTATCTCTCAGGATTCCTAAGTCGGGTGCTTGCCACTACTATTAGCATCTAAGAACACTGATGCCTGTACAAGGTATTCAAGTAAACAATAACTAAACACAAGAAAGCACAAACAGAAAGCAAATCAAAAGGAAAGCAGTGAACCAGCTTTGAAACAGCAGACAAATGAGAAAATATTAAGAAAAAAAATACCTGGGAGCTGCAGAGTTCGATGCCATTTTGCTACAGGCGTTTGCAAAGCGAGAGTAAGGATTTGTCGGGCTGGAAAATGTATCAGGGTATATGAAGAGGCTCTAAAAAAATAATAGGAGCAGCACAATAGTAAAGGAATTGCAAAAAACTATAAACAAGCAGTATAAGAATATAAAAACTTACAGAAAAGGGTTCTCACTTTCTTCTTAGGATGTACTTTCTGCTGGCTAACTCAAATTGAGCCAAAACGTCGTCGCTGGATGCGTCGCGATCCGTCGACCACGCTGCAGTCATAAGATTGCTTCGGAAATGCGGGAGTCGATCGATCGCCAAGGCGGAACATGCGGATGCCAGAGTCGGAACAGGGGAAGAGAAAGAGGAATAGAAGGAATAGGGGTCGCGGGAGAAGAGGTAGAGGGTGCAGTTATTTCTGGCTGCACCCTCGAACCTCGAAAAAGTGGCATTTATGACACTCCTAGAGTCACGTGTGTGGCATGCCATCCGTGACCTGGATTGCTGATGTGGCCATGTCAGATGTCGCTGACGAAGGGCCACGTCAGCACAGTCATGAATTCGGGGAACCCTATGTTTTAATGGTTTTAATGTTTAAATGCTTTTTAATTGTTAATGTTAAATGTTAATGTTAAATTTTTTAATGTTTTTAATGGTTATAAGGTTATAATGTTTTAATGCTTCTTAATGGTTAATGTTAGCCAAGATTTCAATGGTTTTTAATGGTTATATGGTTTCTAATGGTTATATGGCTATAGTGCTCTTTCATATACGGTTGTATATGGTTTTAATGTGTGCTCTTTCATTCAGGGAGCATGTGAGAAGAGCAAAATGGAGCCAAGGAAGCCCAGCACAGGACATTGCCCTAGGCTCCAATGGAGGAAGATGGGTTGCTTGTTGTTGCACCCTTGCAACGAGACGGTATTTGCAGAGGGCATCATAACTGCAGTTGATCCTTTTGATAGTGTGAATGATGAAAGGCTGGGAGATGATCAACTTGGAGTTGGCATTGTGAAGCTTCTTATCCAAGTTGATACAATCATGTCCCAGGGAAGCTCTAGTGATTGCATTGTGTGCTCTGGGTTGTTGGAGTCCTAAACTCAGTTGAGATGGCCAATTAGATATATTACACACAATAATGGTGATAGTCTGGAATACCCTACCGAACTACATACCCCAAGGCCCACCCAAGGCCATGTGGAAGATTTGGTGTTCGATGAGCATCCTTTGATCACAAGGAAGAGACGCTATGTTTTTCATAAAAGGCAGCCAAGGGTGCCCAAGAGGCCTAGAAGTGACAAATATTTAGAAAGGATGGAAAGTATGGCCCCAACCAAAGAAAACCTAGAGGCAATTAGGGGACAAGAGTGTTGCAACCTAAATTGCACAGTGCAGTACAGTGTGGATGACCTCATGCAGATAAGGTCCCAATACATTGGACAGCTTCATAAAGATAGGATTAATTTCATCTACTCCTTGTGTAGGAATTTCAGCTATGATGAAAACACAGGAAGGCTACTATATCAATTGAGGGGCATGAAGGTATGTATGAGAGCATTGAGATGGATTCTTGGGGTGAGCAAGTCTTCATTCTACAGATACTGGGAGCAGGTTAGAAAAGGGCACAGTTTGTTCCAACATGGCAATGCACTCACTTTGAAACCTAGAGCAAATACTCTCAAGGCCATTGCAGTCTTCGAGAGCTTTGTGAGATACATGTCTCAATCTATGCCCCACAAGTCGAAGGTGAACGAGCACGGTGTGCGAGTGGTGCAAAGGGTGTTGCCACAACACTATATCCAAAAGGAGTGCCTTAAAGAGGTCAACTCCATCTTAGAAACTACTGGAGGTAGGCCTCTTTCTCAATCATATTTCAGCAAGTTATGGAGCACTCACTTCTCAGACGTGAGTGTCCTGCAACACATGCCATTCTCAAAGTGCAACACGCATTCAACTCAAGGATACACTTGCAATAGAGAAATAAAGAATGGCAATTAGGGAGCAATTTGCAGATCATCAAAGGGACCAAATATCATGTAGACAGTTGTATTGGCAGTGGAGAACATTTTCTGAGATGCAACCGGACAAATTTTTGTGTATAATTCATGATAAGATGGACCAACACAAGACTTTCTTGCCAAAGCTAGATCCTTTACCCAAGCGTTGTCAAAACGCCGAGGATGAAAGTAAGTCTGGCGGGTGTCTTAACACATGGTCATGGAACTAGAACCTATGGTCATTTTGTGCTTGATCTATGGAGGGATGATCCAAACTTCCATGTGAGCTCTATTTTCAAGTGCTTGAGAACGCTAGAAAAAGGATCGATAGAAGGGAGGAGGTATTCCCCCTCAAAGACACCCATTTTTGAGGCTTTGATGGATGATCAACCGCTTTGTTACCAAAGGCAGATAAAAAACCTCACATCCAAGGTGTCTAGTGAATCAAGGAGGACTTGGGATGATTTCCCCTTACTTGAGAAACAACTGCCTGAGGAGCTATGTGTTCAATTGGACAACTGTTGGAAAGAAAACAAGAATAGATGGATATTTGGGGCAATGTCATACTTGACAAAGTGGTGGGTATTCAAAGTTGTGAAAGTGGGATTCATGATGGTTGGGCATACGCATGATGATGATATAGATGCATTCTTTGGAACTTTCTCCACCAAGCTCAAGAGAGAAAACGTGACTAGTCTCCCTGAACTAATGGATGTGTTTGAGAGCAGCATTGACCCCAACCCAATGGCTTTCTTGATGGATGAGGTTGTAGATTGGAAATCATTTGTCGAGGGATACTTGCTAGATGGTAAGGATTAGTTGACAGGACACACAAAGCCACTTCAATTCAAGTTTTGGGTTAGGGATGGAATACCAATCATGCAATATAAGTGGAGACCGGTGACAAGTTGTGGATGCCCTGTACAAAGGAATCGAGTTGTGGCAACGGGGTGCTGCTGGTGAAGTTCTCATTCCTAAAGGGCAGCCAAAACCACTACCCCCCTTCAAGACTGTCAAAGACTCTAGCCAACTAGTGAAGGGCATCAAGGATTATATAACGCACTGGGATGATGGTCGAAATGGAAAGCACACCTCCACTCTTAAGAAAAATCAAATGGACTCCCCTAATCAAAATCTTTGGGAGAAAGTTGTGACATGCTTAGAAACTGAACAACCATGTGGGAGGGAGTTGAGAGACGGGTTCTTGCCAGAGTCAAGATGGGAGGGTTCTCAACGAGCAAGCACGTCTAAGAATGTTCCTAACAAGGGTTCCAAGTGGTTTGTGGGAAGTAAGGCCTCAAAGCCGAAGTGGTTTGATCTTCCTGAGTGGGATCCCTTTGAGGACATCAAGGAAGGATACTTTGTGCTAGTAAGGCCTGATGATAAGGATTGTCCAATATGGTTAGGGATGGCACTCTCTGATGTAACCACCACTATGCCTGATGGAGAGGAGTTGCGTCCTGGATTCCAAATTCAATATTGGGAGCCCATTGGGAGGCACAAGAAGGGCAACTTGAAGGAGCAATACACTGACTGCTGGGAGAAGAAGTGGAGGGCAAATCATGCTGATCCTCAAAGGAGGGAATTTGTGGAGTGTGCAGTATGGTCATATCCAAGTTCTCACATTGCAAAGGACAACACACACAAGATCCCAAAAAGGGAGATGGACAAAGCCATGAGCAACCTCCATGCTATATCATTGTATGAGGGTAGATAATATTGAGAAGCTTGAAAACTTTCTCAACTAGTGGTTTGAAAAATTTATGAGGAAAACAAGTAACCCAATTCTTTGTGTGTGATGTGTAATTCTATTCAAGCAATCAATTCAGAATTTTTTTTTATGGGGTATGAGTCCCATTTTCAGTCCGAGTCCCAAAATGCAAGATTTGTCCCATTTTAATTAAATACGACTTAATATAAATATTCGGCTCCTTTGGAACAGTATGCTAGCTGTGAAGGACTATTACATCAGTGTTTCTGGTATGTGTTATGTTGAAAACGTTTTTATTCTTGATATGCACAGTTTTTTCTTCATTATCCACAAGGTCAGGCATTGTAAAAATTTGCATTTGCATGAAGCTGAACCTTTTTTCTTGCTTAAACGCTGCAGCACTTAAGACAGTCCAAAATACTGCCTTGTTAACTATTATTCTCTAGAATCCTCTTTACACATGAAGCCTAAGTCATTAGAAAGATTAGATACCATGTGTGCTCAGACGTTAATGTCAAATATGATGGGATGTACTAATTACTGCCTGGCTTCTTTAGAATTCATTTAAAAATGCTATTCTCAAACAAAATGTGTCTGAAGTCAGGTTGCTCACAAAACCAAAAGGATATAGAATTGTGTCTGTGTCGAACTCTGCACTTCCGGATAAACATACATATAAAATTGCCCTGGTGACAGGTTTTCTTCTCTCTATTTGAACTAGGGCTAGACTTAGCTTACTGTTGAGGATGCTAGAACTAGAGCTAGACTTAGTTTTTGTTCAAATGAAATATTCTGAAACTTAATGAAAAAAAAAGCTGAAATGAGTAGCAAATTTAATAGGTCCGTCACTATATTTTCTCTTTCCAGATCCTCTGTTTTAATGTCTGAATTGTATCCACTTTGCAAATTTTTCTTTTTATGTGTTGCTATCCATTGTTTACAAGTAATCATTTACTTGATTGTTATGTGCAGTCCTATGGTCGTAACAAGGAAAGGAACTATATTACGAACACCTGAAAAGAAGATGAGGAGAAAAGGGCCGAAGATCAAGAATAAAAAGAAAGAAGAGACAATCGATAGAGAAGGGAATGAAGACAACGAGGGCATATCAGGATTCATTGAAACGGAAGAGGTACAAGGTCCAGAGGACAAGTCTAGCATTGATAAAGTGCCTAAAGAGGGTCAGGTTGAGAAGCGAAAATGGAGGATGCATACGATATTAAGAGGTCTTCCATGAGAGTATGCTTCAGGTAAATTTCAAGTGATTGTACTATTATTACTATATTGTGAAATTCTAATGGATAAACTTTACTATCTGTAGGTACTTTGTTCATTGCCTCTCTAAGCAATACATTGATAAGATACCTCTTTTGGTAAGGAGATGGGACTCTCTGAGATCTCCACTATGTACAACCAGAAGGGCAAGAAGAGTGTTATGAGTGATTGGGAAAGAGATAATTGCCCTTGGTGGCTTGATTTTCCCATGGAGAAGTTCCTGAGGAGGAGTTACAACAATATAATGCATTGTGTAGTCCATCAAGGGCACAAAATGAAGAGGGGCAATTATCTTTTGATAATAGGAAACGGAAAAATGTTGATAAGAATGAAGTTAAATCTACCGAAAAATAATGTTCAGAAGCTTCAATACGGGAAGAGGAAGAAGTTCTTGAGATATTTGATGACGTGGATGCTAGACCTTCAAATGATTTTAATAATATCAACACTATCCTTTTATGTTTGGATGTGCATGTGCTATCAAAGTCTATGTGGCACCGGCTTCTTTTAGGAACTTTAAAGAGTTCCAGGAGTTAAGGGAGTTTGCGCGTGCAAACAAAATGACTGACAACGTTTTGCAAGGGAATGGCAAGCCAAGAGATTGGGGTTTTCAAGTGGTTTTTATAGATCTTCCTACAAATATGATACCTACCATTCGGCATGATTTAATTCCAGCATGGAATTCATGTGATCAAGAGCTCATAGATGCTAGCATGAGTATTGCTGCACTTTGTTTGGATGACAAAGGATTTACATTGTGCATTTGTATGCATGAACAATTGAAGACATTGGACATGTATGCAAAGAAGTGAAACTTGGAGAAGTGTCCAATGTTCTTTCTATCCTCTAAGGTTCCTTTTGGCCATAGTACGGATAGGCTGGGGATGATTGCACATTATTGCCAAGTATGCATTATCTATAGCCGCATAGGAGTGCATGTTTATGGAGTTCATTTGGCATACTTATTGCCCAGTTGGTGGTTTAGTGTTTGATTTGTTTGCATGATCAGCACCAATGACCTTTGCTGTAGCTATGCGAGGAGTTCACTACTATGGCATTGAACATGAGGCAATTGTAGATTGAGTCAAATCTCTTAAATTTGTATTGATCTGAACCTTCAAGGAGGCAATGTTAGGTTGGATCATTTCTCACAACTTTGGCTAATAATTCATCCACTCGTAGTTGTGTAGTTCTATTTGATTAATAATTCTAAAATTGAAACACAATTCTAAACCAAGTTAATTCTAACATATTAAACACACTTGCGGGTGTTAATTGCAACATCTTGACTATCAAACCAATTAATACTAATTATTTCATGCATATAGGTGTTTCAACCAGAATAGGTATAAGATAAGTATAGAATTCACAATAAACCATCAGTATAGAAAGATACATATAAATAGATATAGAAGTCACAAAAAGACCATAAAGACCAGAAGGAAAAAGACCATGGGAAAAATTTCCCCAGCGATGCTTTAGGTGTGCAGGTAACTGGGTCCAACCGGTCGTCACAGAATGGTGTTGCGATTTGTCATTCTGGGATAGAATGGTTGCCACATGGCAGTCCACCATTGGAGCATAAACAAGAACGATGATCAACTTTCCTTGACGTTGTGGTCGCGCCTTCTGGGCATGGCAGGGGCAGCTGGCTACCGCCAGCAGCCGGTCACGCCTACCCGGCGCTCCCGACTGCTGGCGATAGCCAGCTGCCCCTGCCAGGCCCAGAAGGCGCTCCCTGTTCCCATTCCACATAACATGAAGGTAAGTGGATCACCACATCTTCTTGAATCATTCTTGTCAAGAATGACAAATCGCCCCTCCAAAACCTGTGGAATTTGGTCTGCCTTATCTTGACGTAGTAGAATGGCATGGGGTCAGCCATTCTTGCTGCTCGCAACCTAATTTTGCAGGTCATGGAGGCAGCAAGAATGGCTGACCCCATGCCATTCTACATAACGTCAAGCAAAGTAGGCCAGCTTTCTTGAAAATTCTTAAGCCATTCTGATCAAGAATGAGAAACGGCCTTGCAGAAACTCGTAGAATCCGGTTTATCTTCGCTTGACTGCCCCTATGACCTGCAGAATCAGGTCGCGCCTCGATGGCGCTCCCTGATTCTGCAGGTCATGGGGCGGCAAGAATGGCTTCCCCCATTCCGTTCTTCATTACATCAGAAAAAGGTCTTATGCTTCTTCCTGGTAGTTCCTTGCTTTTATGGTTCTTATCCATCTTCTCAGCATAGGGTGCTGAAGGATAAAGTTTCAAATGTTAATGTGGATTTTCATAAACATTGAATTCTTGTTCAAATAAAAGGTTGGGAGCCACCTTGGTCGTTTCATTGAGGTTGTCAAATTGATAAGCCATCTAATTCTACAACCCAATGTATGTAAAAAGCTAAAACAACAAACCATAAAGCTTGAGCTACGGAACTGGGACAAAAGCTTGAAAAAAATGGTGCATATGAAGAATAGAATAGAATAGAAAAACTCAGGAATTTAGTTGAGGAGACCAAATGAAGATCTAATTAAGATATTAACTTACCAAGAGCAGGAAGAAAGTTCTGAATTATAATACACAAAATTAGTTGCTGTTGAGGTAAGCTCCATCTTTTTATTTTTATTCTTATTAAAACATCTACACACTACAAAAGACAAGGGTTAGTGATATGTTTTATGAAATTGCAATATAGGTACAGCTTATATCCAACACCAGATCAAGATGAGATTCTATTATTCAGAGTTACAACCGGCCCAAAGCCTGGACAACTGATAGGAGCACACTTTCAAACCACCCAACCGGGCTCAAGCACAAGAAATCGTTATCTTGCACAAGAAATCTTTATCTTGTTTGCAACAAGGATCCAATGTCCCCTGAAGCGGCAAGTCTTGCCTGGGAATTCGTGCTGGCAGTAGCGTCCATGGAAAGTTTTCCAGAAGGCTTGGCAGGAATACAAAGTTCTGAGCAGAGAGAGGTCGAAGGCTTATAATCAGAGATGGCGGACTGTGCTAGGCTAGTATCCGATGCCCTCAATGCAGATTTCACATCTATTTATACAGATTGGAGAACGTCCCCTTTTTCCGGTGTTCTTCCCCTTTTTGCAGATTTAGTTTGAGCAGCCAAGAATAGGTGTGATAATTTTAGTTGGAAATCGGCCTTTTCTAATTTGGGATCATCTCTGCATCTGGTAGCCTAGGTAATGGGTTCGATTGGATTGGAGCACTTCCGGATCAGTTCCGGGAAGATTGGGACTGTAATCGTGGCTGGCAGTTTGTCCACCGTTATCAGCCAGGTCATAACAATTGATAACAAGGATATTTGGTCAATTTGCTATTTCTTTCCATAAGCCATGCCCATGCCATTGGATCCTTGTGCCTTGAGCCTCTCCCCCGAGCCGCTCCGTATCAGGTCCTTCCCTTCTTTCAGTCGATCGTCCTCGATCGCTTTATCTTTCGAAGAAAACCCTTGTCATGAAAAGAGGTGTGTTGGTCCTTCCCTTCTTAAGGCCAATCTCTTTTCCCTGGGAATGTTCTTTTTCTGATCCTCCAAGGCAGGGTCCGCGCTTGGACAGAAAAATCTCCATGCTGATCCATCAAGTAGGCGTCCCTAACTTGAACAGTCATGGCATCCCCAGCCCTTTCTGATATTCCAAGTAGGTCCCCCCCTACTCGGACAGAAAGTAAATTCCTTTCTATAAGAAAGATAGTTTCCTTCCATTAGGAAGCAAAAAAAAATTCATTTTATTCAAATAAAGAAAATCACACATATTCAGGTAGTTATACCTACTAAAACTCAAACCAAAATAAAACTCAAACCAACTAAGATAAATGACTGATAGTATGACCGATAGTTAATCGACTTCTTTCAAACTCCCTGGCTGCAGCTTTGTCAGCAGCTTTGTCAGCTTTCCCATGAGAACTGTCAGATGTTTCTGCAATAGTATGCATTAACACTTTTCCTTTATCTTCCTTGCTCTTGGGAACTTCAACTTCAGTTTGGGGCTTGTCTGTAGGTGTCTGCCTCTTTGGGCAAAAAGCTTTGAAGTGAGGCCCACCACATATGTAGCAACCTCTTTCCGGTGCATTCGCCCGCTCCTGAGTCGTACGTTGCTCCGTACCCCCTGTTCCGGTTACTTGAGTCTCTGCGATCATCATTGAACCTAACACTTTTTGCTCCATTGTTATTTGCCTTATCTGTGTCGCGCTTGCCATTATTTTCCTTGGGATACCCTTCCCATATATCATACTTTGCCCCCTTAGGATTAAATTTTCTTTCTGCAGCTTTTGCTTTCCGTACCGCTTCATCTAACGTTTGAGGTTCAATGAGCCTAAGCTCTGCATACAACTCATCTCTTAACCCAGAAATATATTTCCTTGTTAACTCTTTATCGCTGAGACCTTCCATTTGAACCGACAAATGGTTAAATTTGCTTGTGTACTGATAGACAGATTCTCGTTCTCCTTGTGTGAATATATCCCATTCCCTTCGAAGATCTACAAAGTAGCTTGCAGGTAAGTTATGGCTTTCGAAGGCTCTTTTAAATTCCTGCCACGTTTTAATCACCGGGACCATTCTCTTCCTTCCCTGCCACCAAATTCGGGCGACATCGGTAAGATATTTATCCATTGCCTGAAGTTTTTGCAACTCAGTGGCTCCAACTCGTTCAAAAAAACTTTCACATGCAGCTAGGAATCCCATAACTGTAGGGGGGCTCCTCTTTTCCCCTGAGAAAGTCGGCATGCCCTCCACTTTCTGCAGCCATTTAATCCTGGCAGAAGCATTAGCTAGATTAGGAGAATTTGGCGGAGAATTTGTAGGCGGCGGTGGATTAACGGGTGGAGGTTGATTTGGAAGTGGAGGCTGGGAATTGCTAGGTAAGAATCCGTAAAGCAAAGCTATTTGCTCCAACTTGGTTTGATAATCTTGCTCAGATGTAGGCGGTGGCAAAGCAATTTGATTAGCAATTTGCTTGGCTATAAAATCCGCAGTTCTTAATGCCTGCTGGTACTGTTGATCAGAGATATTAAAACGGCTGGCCATTGCACAGGATATGGAAATAGAATCTAGGCTCTGATACCACTTGATATGTTTTATGAAATTGCAATATAGCTACAGCTTATATCCAACACCAGATCAAGAGCAAACAAAAGAAATTGAGATTCTATTATTCAGAGTTACAACCGGCCCAAAGCCTGGACAACTGATAGGAGCACACTTTCAAACCACCCAACCGGGCTCAAGCACAAGAAATCGTTATCTTGCACAAGAAATCTTTATCTTGTTTGCAACAAGGATCCAATATCCCCTGAAGCGGCAAGTCTTGCCTGGGAATTCGTGCTGGCAGTAGCGTCTATGGCAAAGTTTTCCAGAAGGCTTGGCAGGAATACAAAGTTCTGAGCAGCAAGAGGTCGAAGGCTTATAATCAGAGATGGCGGACTGTGCTAGGCTAGTATCCGATGCCCTCAATGCAGATTTCACATCTATTTATACAGATTGGTGTTCTTCCCCTTTTTGCAGATTTAGTTTGAGAAAAGGCAGCCAAGAATAGGTGTGATAATTTTAGTTGGAAATCGTCCTTTTCTAATTTGGGATTATCTCTGAATCCTAGGTAATGTGTGCTCAATGATGCAGACAAATGTTTGGAGTATTAGTCCAGACAAAAGGGAGGCATAGCAACTTTAAAAGAAAAATTGGATTATTTTAACATATGTATACAAGTTTTACATCGATGGGGCGGCGCAAAGGAATTGTAGCCGGTATCCTTTTGAAATGTAAAGTGAAGCAAAGTAAAGGATGTATGGGATGGGTTAAAGTATTGGGATGGTGTTGCAAACTTTATGACTTTCAGAATAATGGGATCAATCTGTTCAGAATCGCACTCTGAACTGTTGGGTGTCAAAACCCACAGACGCAATGTAAAGTGGTTGGGGGCAGGGCCCAACAACGCAATGTAGTGTGGTGTGTGGTCACATGTCCAGTTGGATGCTGCCTACTATCTATCTATCTATCTATCTATCTATCTATCTATCTATCTATCTATCTATCTATCTATCTATCTATCTATCTTCATGGTAACTTTTACTTATGTTCTATTTGTTTTATTGTGATGAAATTCAAAAGCCATAGGTGATGAAAGCCTCAATTGAATTCTAGTTTTTTTTCTGGTTTGAATTCTAAAATTTTTGTCACACCGGGAGGGGGGGTGACGTCCTTAAGGCCCCGAATGGGCCAATTTTTTTTTTTTGCAACACAAACTATTAACATCCAACATATAAAAATTAAATCCCCCAACATATAACAACCAACACATAACAACCATTGACATTAACAACCAACACACCCTCCCCTCCCCCTATGCACTTTTTCCCTTTCCTTTCCCACTTCCTTTTCCTTTACCTTTTCTCTTTCCCTTTTCCCATGCCTGTTTTTTGATCTCTTTTCTCCACATTTTTCATGTGCCCCTTTTCCTTGTTTCCACACCCTCTTCCTCTTTTCCACGTGCTCGTGCCCCCTCCTTTTTTTTTCTTTTCCTTTCCCGCTCTTTTCCCCTTTTTTTCCCTTTCTGCACCCTTTCCATCTTTTCCATTTTCTCGTGCCCTTTTCCCCTTCCATTTTCTAATTGCCCCCTCCCCTTTTTCTCATGCCTTTTTTTCCTTTCCCTTTTCTCTTGCTTTTTTTTTCCTTCCCTTCTCTACACCCTTTTCCTTTTCCCCTTTGCCCTGCCCTTTTCAGTGGACGGTAAAAAAACTATTCTATTCTATTCTTCTTTTCCCACCCTTTCCATCTTCCCCTTTTCCCGTTTGCCTTTTTTCGCTTCCCTTTCATCCCTCCCCCCTTTCTGTTCCCTTTCTCTTTCCCTTTTTTCATGTCATTTTTCCCGTTCCTTACTTTTTCCTTTTTTTTTTCCCTTTTTTCTATGCCCTTTTGCCCTTTACTTTTTCGTTTTTCCTTTTCCTCTTGAGAGATCAAGGGATGCTCTTTTTCGCGCAAAAATTCATGATTGGCCACGGAAAGCTCACTTGTTTCGGGCTTTGGTAGAGCCTGTTTTACTGTATGGTTTACGAAGTGTGGGGCACGCCATTAGTGCTAGTGCTTGGGAGAGCTTGGGCGGGTGCAAAAGTCCTTTCTCACTTGAGCCTTGGAGTTAAAACAGCGGTGCCCTATGCTATTCTTTTACAAGAGGCGGGTTTTGGCCTCTTCAACATTACGCCATGAAGCGTCATCTCCACTATATGCGCAAGGTGCACCACATGGATGATGTTAGGTATCATGTTCTTGCACTTGCCATGGTGAATCTCCTCGGCGTTTGAAGCGATGTTGGAAAGAGCATTGCACTACATGGTTTGCCCGTTGGGGAACGTACACCGAACCTTTGCGATGCTTGCCGATTCGATCCCGAGCTTTTGCAACAATATCTCAATGGTGCGTTTTTCTCAAAAGATATGGGGACTTGATTACTTTGGCCCAAGTGGCCGGTCATTATCATGCACACATAAATCCCACCTTGGCACGGGGCCCCAAGCTTATTTGCTTGCTTCATTGTCCAGGAACAAGCTTGTAGCTATTGCATCAATTTCCGCGGGGTCCCCACGGCTCACGGATTGAGACAAGTAGATGGGAGCGGCCGCAATTGCCTTTGAAGCGAGACTATGTGCATGTTGCGATTCACGAGGTTATTGAAGATGAAAGCCATACTCTTCTAAGTTGCCCTGCTTTTGAGATAGTCCGGAATCATTTTTTGACCTTAGCATTCCATTCCACGCTTCCACAACTTCTCAGAGCACTATCTGTGCATGACTTGGCATTATACATACTTGAGGTTCTAGATAAACGTCTGCAATTACTGAGCCTTCAGTAGTCATTATCTCTGCTTGTCTAGTATCATCATTACTGCAAAGGTTTTTCCCTTGAAAACCTTTCGAGACAGGGGTTTTTTAATCCTAGTAGTAATGATTGTACTAGCCCATTGTATGGGTCCCATGACCTATTGGTCTCCGTGGACGTTAAAAAATTTATTCTATTCTATTCTATTCTATTCTACTTCCCTTTTTTCCTCTTCACCCTTTCTCTCTTACCCTTTTTTCATGCTTTTTCCCCTTCCCTTTCCCTCTTCCCCTTTTCTTCATGCCCTTTCTTCTAGGTTCCTTTTACCCCTCCCTTTTTCTTTTTCTTTTTCCTTTTCCCATGCCCTTTTTTCCCTCCCTTCTCTCCACCCGTTTTTTGTTCCCTTTTTCGCCTTCCCTTTTCCTCCTTTTCCTACCCTTTCCCTCTTCCCTTTTTCTCGGTGCCCATTTCCCCTTCCCTTTTTCCCTCCCTTTTTCTTGTCCCTTTCCCATGCTATTTTTCCCTTCTCTTTTTCCCTTTTCTAATTCGCTCTTCCCCCTTTTCTCATACCCATTTTCATTTCCCCTTTTCCCTTTCTCTTTTTTCCCTTTTCCCTGTGTCTTTCTGCACTTCACATTTTCCCTTTCCCCCTCCCTTTTTTCGTTTACATCTTTTTGTTTTCTCTTTCTCCTCAAGAGATCAAAGCATGACCAATCACGGCCTTCGAATGCAATCAAATGATCTCAGCCATTCAAATTAGGGCTTGATACAACATGCTATAACATTATAACATAACATAAGATTCAGTTTTAAGAACTCTTTCTGCTTCTTCTCTTGATTTGCTCATATTTGTAACATTTGACTCATCTTAGATACATTTACCTCGCTCCAGATAAATCAGCTATGATGTTGCCCAAATTATTAAAAAGATTCAGAAACATCTCCATCCTCCTACAACTTCAAGCCTCCTAGCTCTTTTTCTAACAGGTCTATTTGGGAGGACATTTTTTCTTCATACTGCTTAAGTAGAGAACTCCATATTTTCCTAGGCATTTTATTCCTAAGCTTAAATCTAATTGCAGGACTTACCTTCATGAAATAATGCCTTGAGCTTCTTTAACTCTTGCATATGTAGACCTCTCTGCTCCAACACTCAGTATTGTCCTTGCAGTATTCATATCACCTGTACCAGCATTTCCATTATTAATAGCAACATCAATTGAACTTTGACTTGCTAATTGCATTCAAGTCAGCTTGATAAACTTCTTTATACTCTGGATCAACTAGATCTCATAGTTTCATAACCTCCATAATATGTTTAATAGAGTCCTTCCATAGTTGGAGGCCATATCCACTCTTAAACACCTCAACATTGCTCAATAGACTAGCACCAAATCGATTATCCATTATGTCCTGCTCTGATACCAATATTAGAGAAATAAAAAGCAAGTACAATGTCGAATCACCCATGTTACACTATCAAACTATGTGTTGATTGAATGTAGGGCACAACGTAAATAATATGCATATCAATCAACAACCATTAGATATTTAGACTTGAGTACACTGTAGCAAAGTGCATGACTAATACACTTTAGCAAATGTGACCGTTATTGATTCAGATTTTCTCTTGCAGCGCCAGCCCTAATATCAAATTAGGCTATCCATTGTGATTGATCTGACACCTGCATCAATTGATGATAATCAATGCATGCTTCTTGGATTTATTGTGATGCGATCCGACTATTAGGAGTCAGTTCTTAGTGTCTGCATCAGTGTCATGTTTGAACTGGTTTTGGCTCCACGTTTCAAGCCTTAACCTTTAGACATAGCAATATTTGGACCTTTATATTTATAAGGTCTCATGAATAAACCTTACAAATTCACACCGTTAAATCAACTTCATAACTTGACCATTAGAAAATATTTATCCATGAGGTTAGTCAAGTATATGTATTAACAGAAGTATCTTTATGATTGTACTGATGCATGAGATCAATTCCCTGTTATCCTATACCTCATATATGACAATCAATCTACCATTTTCAACAGGCTGGGGCTATTCCAGTCACTTGGATCAATATATGCTTTTGCTATTCATATATTTTGTCATTTCTACTCAGAGCAGAATAAATGAACTATCTTGCATGTGTCAATTTCCATTCAAATCTTAAAATTGGAGGTGTTTCTAAATATCGAGCAAATACTATGACTACAATAAATCTCTAAAACACTAGCACAATCATGCCATAATGTATCCTGATATGAAGATGAAAACAATTATGTTTTGGCATTCTTTCAAAAGTATGAAATCAAACGAAACCAATACCTTTGTCATAAAAAAATTGGTGGAGACGTGAGTAAAGCAAAGATAACATGGAATATAACATGTCATCAATGACCGATATGCAAGTAATTGCGCCAACCTGAAATGGCTTCATACATTGACTATGTTTGTAGATCCACATTCGTATATTACACGGCTTTATACATAGAGTATTTTATACATTGACTATTTTTTGTAGGCTCCACATTCACATGTCAGCCACCTCTTGCTTCAATGAGGGGACAACCCATCCTCCCCACTACCTTCTTAAATAGTTAAGTAAGAGATATTGGTTATACAAGAAAAAAAGAGTGCTTATACTCGTTGCATCCCTATACCCGTTGCATCGGGACCGTTCATCCAAAGAATCTATCAGAGGATATACCATATCCTCAAAGCATGTCCATATACCACAAAATAAGATGGGGTCAAACACCTATTTCCAAGTCACCCTAAGATTTCAGGGCCATGGTATAGAAGTCAATCGCACAGTAAAACACCCATAACAAAACATCTATACAGAAATTATTGACGAACAAAGTTATGCAGCGCTATCCATAGAAGACAAGAACTCATAGGGCAGAAAGTTATAGGGCAATGGTGAATCCAAGAGAAGCCCATAAACAATGAGCATACATTCAAATTACAAGAACATATATGCAAGATACAAGCTCTGATAGAACGCAAAACACCAGCGTTACAAACTGGCATTGAAGCCCATGAAGAGGCAGAACATTATAACTGATAACAATGCAACAAACTGTAATTCAGGAAGCAATAGCCAGCTCTGCCACAGGATTGACAATAGTACAACAGTGCAAGTGCATGAAAGGAAAATACTCCAATCAAAGGAGGCAACGCATGTATGAAGATTGCATATCCAACTGTCCTTGAGAAGTTTATCAGCCTGCCAAATACTATTACACTGTGTTACAAATATATTAGTACGGCTTTGATCAAAACTCCATCTCATCCACCTATTCTTCTATACAATTTCACTCAAATAAGTATGAAGGAAAACAGTCATGACATAAAATTTCCAGGGCCTCCCTTATACTACCTTAGCTGATACAAACATAATAAAGAACTCAGATTATGCTCCAACATTGCAGCCTTTGAATCACATGTTACTATTTGTAGAGAAAATGGCCTCTGTGAATCGACAATGACAACGCTGAGGATCGAAAAGACTGCTTCAGAAAGGCTGGTACCAATTTTAAAAAGGATAATTCAAATATTATTTTGGACTGAGAAATGTCACAGATATTTTAGAGCATGGAAATGGCCATGCTACACATGTGCTCATGTCCAAACCCAACCGAAAATGCTAGATCAGCAGCAACCTCTTAGAATAGGGTTTCCGATTGCCATATTTGCCGCCTTCGCATATCCTAACCCTATGATGCCTCTTCCTAACCCTACGGTACTCAGTGCCATCGCCTCCACGCACCACCTCCTTCCCTGCACAAACCACCAAAAAAAAAATAAAAATCCAAAGTGACTTTGTACAAAACCTCGATCATGCAAGCAAATAAGAGAACCCAATTCATGACCTTAGTTACGGTTTTCCTTCCTATGTAATTGAGTGTCCAATTTCTGTTCTCCTTCATTTTGTTCCTTCAAAATTCTTAAAACATGGCACGTGTACTTGTGTGCATTTATTACTTATAAAGCATTTATTGCAGCATTTATTGCGGCCATTTAATAACCTTCTTTGCATTCATTTTTGCATTCATTGATTATATAAAGCATTTATTGCGGTAACCTCGAATATTTCGTGATGTTGACGTGATTACATGACACGTGTACAGTGTGCATTCATTGATTGTAAAGCATTTATTGCAGCCATTAATAACCTCGAATATTGTGTGCATTCATTGATTATAAAGCATTTATTGCGGGCATTAATTTCAGATTTGAGGCATTTATGAGCATTTATGGCGGAGGAAGATATGAGCATTACCATAGGATGACACGTTGCATTCATCGCATTTATGGTGATTTGTGCACTTTGCATTTATTGCGGCCATTAATACACTTTGCATTTTTTTGTGGCCATTAATACGCTTTGAATTTATTGCGAATTATCAAAGCACGACATGTGTGCACTTTGCATTTATTGTAGCCATTAATACCCTTTGCATTTATTGCGACCATTAATACGCTTTGGATTTTATTGCGGCCATTAATACGCTTTGCATTTATTGCGAGTTATCAAAGCACGAGATGTGTGCACTTTGCATTTATTATTGCGGCTATTAATACCCTTTGCATTTATTGCGGCCATTAATACGCTTTGCATTTATTGCGAGTTATCAAAGCACGACATGTGTGCACTTTGCATTTATTGCGGCCATTAATACGCTTTGTATTTATTGCGAATTATCAAAGCACGACATGTGTGCACTTTGCATTTATTGCGGCCATTGGCAAATTTGTTAGAAGATATCAATCCCAATATATATAGAATCTTAATGATATCCATTTTAGGATAATTATGGATATGAAATATATATCGAATGATATTAATGATTACATGCGAGTTGCGATATAGGCACTTGGCATAAATATAGCCCTAGATTAGTCATGTGTGTCGATCATCCAACAAAACTCCATCTTATAAATAGAAGGCCTTCTTATTGTCTCGACGCATTAAGAGCACTTGAAGAGCTATTGTGAGCGCTTCTCTTCTGCTTCACTAATTGCATGCAAGGTAAATATTCTCCCATTTTGTAATTTCTAAATTAGAGTTAGAATGTAAGATCTTACGAAGTTGCTTCACATCAATCTAGAATCACTTGGCCATTGCAGAAGAGAATATTGGACGTTAACTGGGGTCCAACTGCACCGTTTTGAAAAAGAGAAATGTTCGCGGCGGCCTTGGCCGCCGCGATAAATTTCTTGTAGCATATAAATACTTTCCAAAATATGTCAAATCTTATGTAATATTTGACCTCTTCTCCAAGGAGAAGATAATAGTTAGAACATATAAAAGAAGCAACTACTTGTGGGTCAAATGTTTGTTCCCATGAAATCAAGTTGTGAAATTAAGAGGAAATGGTCAGAACCCAAAACTCATAAGGTCCGCAAAAGACCATATGGGGTTTTTTTAATGGTGTAGGGTTGGTTTTGTTTTTTTTTTTTGTTTTTTTTTTGTTTTTTGTTTAATAGTCTTTTTTTAGCAAACGCATGGGCATCATATGCGTTCCTTTTTGTTGGACGAAGAGGAGGGTTTCTTGTCCTTATCTGAACCTGAGACACAGAGCAATGGCAGTGCACTTGTTGAGGAGGAGCGATGACAGCGAATTTGTCCTCTGTAAGTTTTGGGAGATTGAGAAATTCGTTTGTGCACATTGGTTTGAGTTCGTCGGGGTTCAACTCCCCGCCCAGTATATTTTCTTATACAGATTGTTGCGTTCAGAGACAGTTTGTTTTCCTTGGTTCTTCGGTTTCTTGTTCTTCCACCCGTTACGATTCTTGCTTCACTTTTTTATTTTGAATTTCCTTCCAGATTTGTTTGCATCTGATTTTGTTCTTCCTTCTACTTCCGGATTTCGCAGTCTTGTGTGCTTGTTCATGTCTATTTCTTCTTATTGTATTCCGATTCTGCATCTTAAATCTGGTGTAGCGCTTTAACTCCGATTCCAGATTGGAGCGGATCTTCAGCGGATTGATTACCTGGTTCATCTGTAATCAGATTGAAGATAATGCTCTGCGTTGAAGCTCTACATGTATTTATGCATGTACACGTATTCATTGTTTAAACTTGCCAATCTAATAGTTTATAATCCAATGGTTCAGTTAAAAAAAAAAAAACATAAGGTATGGGTTAGACATAAATAAGGTATGGGTTATTAGACATCGAGAGGACTTAGTCTATACATCAAAATACTGTTCCAATGGTTTTGAGGAGCGTAAACAATGAATTGAGTTGAATTGAATGGATTTTTATTATAAAGCAACCTTGCAGCTATGGCGCCATCTCATTATTCTTTGTGGGCGACCAACTATGCAGCTATGGCGCCCACAAAATTCCCATCAATTATGCATCAAGGTCTTCAAAGATCAGCATATCTTCAAAGATCAGCATATCTTCCCTTTAAGGTAATGTATACTCATAATTTAGTGGAATAGAAACAAATTTGAAATTATGGAAAATGATCTTGAGCAGGCACATGGAGTGTCATGGACATGCTATAGGATGCATCAGCATTCAGTTCGGGCTAGTTTCTCTTCTTAGTCATGAAGAATGCTTTTAATTGTCACATTGCCATTGTACAAGTAGTATAGATAGACATTACTTGCAACTCTCCCATTTTCATAATTAGCTACTCCATGGTGGGAATGCTTTTTTTTAATGCAAGGTCATACTGAACTAGTTCTCAGTGGACTTGATAAGCTTCTTACTTTGTATCCTCATGGGATAGATAAACAGCTCAGGAGTGATGCCAATAATATTCTCAACGTCTGCATTAGCCCTCACGTCATCTGTGGCCCGGTTCACTGATGCTCTGACTGTGAAAAATGTTCTTGTTGCATTAAACCCTGGAGGTATATCTGGAGGTATGTCTGCTCTCTGACACCAACACCAATTATGTCGTCCAGCATAAATGGCACTATATTCAGCTTCAAGATCTCCAGAAATATGCTTGATTGAGCATTCAAAAGCTTGAAGGTGTTAAGGAATATCTGAGAAATAATGCGGGAAATGGATTGTCTGGATCTTTAAGAACTCCAATTCAACCTTCTAAGCCATTTCGCAAGCATACAGATTACATGAAATTGCATCAAGAAAGTAAGTCTACAGATCTAGCATACAAGAAACAGTCATCTTACCTTTGGCAACATGTGGAACCGCCATTCCGACGCCCACTCCTCTCAAATCTCTATGTTCCGACAACGCTTCTTGCTGGAGCTGCGTCACACACAAACCACGTCTGCGTTAAATGTCGACACAGTTAGTCGTCGAAAATGGGCCCTGTTTCGCGTTAAAACTGGCGTTAAAATTAGGTCGTGCGTCAATGTTGGGGACCCTCCCCTATGGGTTAGACATAAATAAGGTATGGGTTATTAGACATCGAGAGGACTTAGTCTATATATCAAAATACTGTTCCAATGGTTTTGAGGAGCGTAAACAATGAATTGAGTTGAATTGAATGGATTTTTATTCTGGCTAAAGCAACCTTGCAGCTATGGCGCCATGCTCATTCTTCTTTGTGGGCGACCAACTATGCAGCTATGGCGCCCTCGTCGTTCTTATTCCCTCTCTTTTTCTTGCTATCTGGGCTTGGTTCTTCTTTTCTTCACTCACAAACAAGAGATTTCTTCCGCCTTCGCCTGCTGCATACCCTATTATCGGCCATTTGCATTTGCTTGGCATCCTTCCTCATCAGGATCTGTGCCAAATCTCAAAGAAATACGGCCCCCTTGTGCTTCTCAGATTTGGATCCCATCCCACTCTGGTTGCTTCATCCCCAGCCATGGCCATGGAGTTTCTGAAAATCCATGACCGCAATTTCGCCTCCAGACCCATTTCTTTGGCAGCCACAGTCCTGCACTATAATCAGAGGAATATTGCCTTTGGAGAGTATGGGGAGCACTGGAAATTCATGAGGAAATTTCTGACCTTGGAGCTTCTTACATCTAAGAGATTGGAAGAAAGTCAACACATTAGAAGGGACGAAATTTTGTCCTTGATTCGGATCATCACAGATCAAAGCAAGCACGGCGAAGAAATTAACTTTTCTCAACTGATCAGAAGAACTTCTCTCAACGTTGTAGCAAGGATTATAATGGGGAAAAGGGCTATCCAAGGCGATCAGCTTAGTGCCCTGCTTGCTGAAAATTTTAAATTACTGGGAGAGGCCAGTATAGCAGATCTTATTCCTAGCCTATGGTGGCTAGATCTGCACGGATTTAAGAAAAGGTTGCAGAGCTTGCATGTTAAGTTGGATTTTTTTCTAGAAGAAATTATTGCGGAGCATAGATTGAGAAGAGAAAGAAATGAAGAACATGTTCCTGACTATGTAGATGCTTTGCTAGATACGTCCATTGATGGAATGAAGCTGGAAGAGAATGATATCAAAGCCATGATTCAGGTATTCTAGCGATTTTGCTGCAACATGTTTGGCCTCTTTTTTCGATTTCGATTATTTCTAACATGTTTGGCTCTTTTGAATGTTCTCTTAATTTATTCTAAAATTACTGTAAAATTATGTTCACACAGGATGTTCTTCTAGGAGGAACTGACACGTCTAGAAATACAGTGGAATGGGCAATGTCAGAGCTTCTTAGAGCTCCATCTATTCTACAAAAAGCACAAGAGGAACTGGATCGAACACTGGGAAAACATGGGGTGATTGAAGAATCATGTTTAGATAATCTGAAGTATCTGAAAGCAATTGTAAAGGAGACCTTGAGGCTGCATCCGCCAATACCACTATTAGTGCCACATAAATCGATGGAGAATTGCAAAGTAGCAGGGTATGATATTCAAAAGGGAACAAGGTTGCTGGTGAATATATGGGCAATTGGGCGAGATCCGCAGGTGTGGGAGAGGCCATTAGAGTTCGATCCAGACAGGTTTATGAATAGCAGAATAGACATAAAGGGCCAGAATTTTGAACTGATTCCGTTTGGATCAGGCAGAAGAATATGCCCAGGTTTGGCGATGGGTATGAGGGTAGTAGAAAACAATCTTGCTCATCTTTTGTACTCGTTTGAATGAAGAAGAAGATGAAGTGGATATGGAAGAGGGTTGCGGAATTACCACGGGCAGGGCAAAGCCTCTTCTTGCATTAGCTACTCCTAGGGCTCCTTGCTAATCTCTAAGTGCTTTCATCTCCGGCTTCACCCACCTACCTACCTACCTACCTACCTATCTAGTCTTATATATAGTTGACCAATGTGTATTGTAATAGACATACGATAAATATACAATAAATACGTGCCTCTATAAGTAAACGTGTATCTTACTACTAGTAAACGTGTGCCCGGCGTTGCCGGGCTAATGTCCTACATATGTGCTTTTCCTTGGCTTTTTAACACCCTAGTAAATATGTGCCTCAAACATTTATATGTGAAATTTTGACGTTATTTGCTTTTGTAAAAAAAATTATTATTGAAATAGTATAGTCTTTGCGTTCATGGATTTCAATAGAGAAAACAATGCTTTATAAGGAATGCAGGATACAGTTTAATCTATCATTGAAGGCAAAAAATCTGGAAAAGACAAAATCCAAAATTGATGTTGAAAATGTCACTCTTAGAAGTAGTTAAGTACATTAATAAGAAATGAGTACAAAAATATATAAAACACGAAATCTTGTCTTGGCTCATTGATGTTTTAATTCACGATGGAACTCTAAATATACATCTCCACATGAAGCACATCACCAAGGGCCTAATGTTGTACTTCGTTTGATGCTCCCGTGATATATTCACTTCTCCGACAGATAACATCTTAGCCGGGGTAAAAGTGAAATGTACAGGCGAGTCATTGATTCGAACAGCCCACGATGTCTCACGACTATCAAGCACATGAGACAACTCATCCCGAAGGTAGGCTCGTATAACGGAATCAGATACCGCATCGGGAAGAAATGATTTGTAGACCCTAAAAAGTGCTCCATTATATATTCCAATGCAAGTGAGTTCTTTTGCTACCAAAACACTAATTCGCCCATACACGGTGTCGTATCTCATCTGATAAAAAAAAGATAAGCAATCGAAGGTTAGTCAAAGCACTACATTACCCAATAAATAGATACATGTACTCTAGTGTCCACCTACCTCTCTCACGGCACATCCGCGTAAACAACGTTCCCTCGGATAAACTTGAGCAAACAGGAAGTCATCAATTAGTTGGATAAAGCGCTCCAACTTGACAACCTCGTCAGTGCTAAATATTTCTTACAATATCCTTACACGTGTATCCTTACAATATCTTCTACTTTCTTGCACCCTTTTATTTTTATCTTACTTACTTACATCTTCATTCATGTAGATGGTGCGTATTTTGGTCCCGTGGTATGTCTTCGGTCATCATGTCGCCAAATGCCTAAACGGTGACAGGAGCTACCACATCTCCCGTGTTGTATATTTAGAGTTCCATCGTGAACTAAAACATCAATGAGCCAAGACAAGATTTTGTGTTTTATATATTTTTGTACTTATTTCTTATTGATGTACTTAACTACTTCTAAGAGTGACATTTTCAACATTAATTTTGGATTTGTCTTTTCCAGATTTTTTGCCTTCAATGGTAGATTAAACTGTATCCTGCATTCCTTATAAAGCATTGTTTTCTCTATTGAAATCCATGAACGCAAATACTATACTATTTCAATAATAATTTTTTTTACAAAAGCAAATAACGTCAAAATTTCACATATAGATGTTTGAGGCACATATTTACTAGGGTGTTAAAGGCCAAGCCAAGGAAAAGCACATATCTAGGACATTAGCCCGGCAACGCCGGGCACACGTTTACTAGTGTGTATTGTAATAGACATACAATAAATACGCGCCTCTACAAGGGCTAATGGGGTTTGTAACGTATTTGATTTGTAATTTGTCACACGTGATATAAAACATTGTATTTTGTAGCGTGTGACACACCTTGTATACTTGTAACGTGTTACTAAAATTTGTATAAACCTGTTCGTAATGTGTGGCAAGCGTTAGAATCTGTAACGGTTACAAGTCCCATTTCTAACGTGTGACAAATATTACTATTTTGCAACATGTTACAAATATTTTTAGTAAACATAGGGTAGATTCACCTATACATGGGGGTAGGGGGATATGGCATTGCGTTCAAGGGGTCGCCAAAACCCCCCCATGTATACAATTTTCTAGAGGGAAAACCCCCCTCCCATACAACCTTACATAATCGTCTGGATTATACCCCTAAAGTGTATTTGCACATGTCTTATGCTCGTAATATACGTACCCCTCCCATACACATACAAACTAGAAACTCGAAGGTAGTGATCATTATTTATCGTGTCTGTTTTTGTTAATGTAAATCCAAGATTTAATGTGGCCCCGATAAAAAACTGTAGGTTTAGAACTCTAGATTTCTAATGGTTTGCTGGCGTATCCGTATCTCAAAGCATATGAAACTGACGCTGGCATGTTGTTTTTGAGAAGTAATACGGATCTTAGATGTTCACTGGCTATGCAATCCACAAGACCAACATCTATTAAGGAAGCCAGGTTGAAGAGAATAAAAAAACATGGGATCTCAATAGATGCATCACTGAGAGGCTTGCCCCTATATAATTCTATTTTGCACTAATTACAAGTGTTGTGCAAGATCCTTTCTGCTTTATGCAGGATGCATTTTGTGGTTACGAAGGTCGTGCTCCGGATATGATAGCGCGTGCGCCCTGGGCATGTGGTGAGCAGCCAAGGCCTTTCTAAACCCGTTCCTTGCAGGTGTTGGCATCGCCATGAAGCGTATGGGCAAGTGTTCTTTCATATTTGCTCTGCTCGGTGGCTCTTGAAGCAGGTAAGCGTCGTTCCCCGTGCCTTGTTTTTGTGCTTGTTTTTTATTATGTCTTTAAAAAAGGCAGCAAGAAAGTGGAGGGGCCCATCCCGGCTGTTGGTGCGATTCCTCCTGCCATGTCTGCTAGTGCACAGATGCATCCTATCCGGCCTGCTGCTGCCATGCCTGGCACATCCAGCCCTGGACAGACCCAAGAGCCTCCTGCCATGCCCAACTCATCCATGAGTTCGGGGGCAGTGTCTGTCACATTAGGCCTCTCAGGCCAGGATGTGCCCCTCAGTTTCTATGAAGCTCTATCATCCTTTTATGACAGAAGATGCATAGCAGGTGTCGTTGCCTTAGAGAGGGGCTCCTCTGTAGATCACTTGCATGTTCAGAGTGTTTTGAGAGCATGCTTTAGATCTCCTAAGGCTATTAATGAAGCTATCAAGGGAGACTTCAACTGGCCATGCAAGCCAGCAGGTGTGGTTCTGGAGAAAAAAGAAGGGGGGCTATGGCATAAAAAAATGTGGCGCGCCTCTTCCGGATAGCATACGCCTCCCCCTCAGCTTCTGGCTCCGGATATGGTTATGCAATGCTATGGCTTAACAGCTACAACGCTCGCCATGCATCATGCTTTTTTTCGGCCATGGAGCTTTGGAGCCATGGAGCTTTGGAATGGTTCCTTTCTTTGCATTTCTTAGCTTCTTGCTTAATTTCTTCGTGCAATCTTTTGCCTGCCATAACCCATTTTGCTATTTGCATTTTCTCCAGAGATGCCGCCGGATTTGAGCGTTTGTTTTTCCAGATCCAAGTGCGGATTCTTAAAGCAGGTTTAGATTTCTGAGCTAAATAGGCAGACGTGCATGAGAGCAGGGGGCCCTTCAGTCCGATTGAGTATGTGGTTAGTGTTTTATAACTCTGTAGCAAAGAGATAAAAAAATTTACTGCAGGCTGCATAAGACATGTAGAAGAAGTAGGGTATTGTAGACTGCGTAGGCCCTTAGAGTAATTAGGTTATTGGGTTATGAAGGAACCGTTTTGAGAAATCTTAAAACAAAGAAGCACATCCGACAAAAACCGGTGCAGGAGATGAGAAAACGTGATATAAGAAAGACATGGCCGTTTTCTAGCGTTTTGTTGGATCAGTATCTTGGGCAAGGAAGCAGGTTTTTGAAGTGCAGATTGAAACGCAGCGGAGAAAGCCATTGAAGCCTCTGGCTCTGAAACCTTTTGGCATTTTGTGAACCCCAAGCTTGAATTCAGAATTTGATTTCGCCTTAGCCCTAGCCCCCTGCCGTTTACCAACTCTGTTAAAATCTATGAGCCTATTTGCCAATTCTATTAAAAACCCTGAGTAAACAATCAATGGCATCAGTACAACTCAAATTTGGTTTAACTGGGAAAGAAAAACCCGGCGAAGACCTGCCACAATTGGCATCGGATTGAGCAGAAAAGCAAAAGGCCATAAATTTCAATCTGTCACAGAATTCTTAGCTCCAAGCTTAATAAAAGGTGCCATTGAGGCAGCGACCGATCGAAAGGCTCTTCTGCCGGCTGTTTTTTCTGCTTCAATCTGGTTCAATTTCTATCTGTTAGTCCTGTGCCTCCTGGTACAGGACTATTCATGCATACGACAGACCAGGTCAAGGCCAAGGATCCACAATCAGGCGCGGGTCAGCCGTCAAAGGCTCAGCAGAAGACCAAGCAGACCACGCAGACAAAGACCACGCCTGGCGTCAACAACAAGCGGCTTCGGACAAGTGGCGGCCCATCACGCTTGGCGTCGGCGTGGCGTGATTTCAGGCTTTTCAAGAGGCACCGCTAGCATTCCTGCAAATCAGACCTCCTTCCAGGAGTCGGCACCGAAATCAGTCAGAGTGTCCATATTGGGCCAAAGGCCATTGTACTATATATATGAGTAGAGCTAGCACATGAGTTTTTAGATGAGTTTTGAGTCTTGTCTCATTTCAGTTTTCTCTCGATTGCGAGAGCTCATGTATCTTCGTTGACATCAAGGAAGCTTATTATTGTGATCTCATTGTTCTCTTTTGTTTTCTTTTCCCTTCCCTTTGTTTTTCTTGCAAATCCCGCGTGACATAGCTCCCGGATTCTCCTGTTGGATCAAGGATCCTCCACAGGGCTGTCTTGGGGAGTTCAAACCGGACCCCAAACACTATCGGGCTGCGGGTCGATCTTTCTTTTCTTTCCATCATGTACGCTTTCGAGGTTTCACTCTGAAGAACTTCTTTGCCAAACGGCGGCTTCGCTGGAAGCGCCATCAACGGCGTGAGGCTATTCGGGGATATGTATGATTTTGCTTATGACATTGAGGGAGGTCATTATCGCTCCCGCTCGGTCGGCACCTCCTACCCCTCGTGCTCATTCTCGACCAGGGTCTCCCCCAGTTAGGTCGCCATTGCTCACAACCCATGAGTCTCTCATAACATACCCTGTTCAGCCCACGCCTCATTATTTTCGGACTCGGCCGGCACCTACATAAATATTCCTTGAGGTCACACCCCTCGGCCGTCCCAACCATCTTCTCCTCCTCTTTGGAATGGGCTACCATCATGTCACCTTTGGCCCTTCCTATGTTCATGGCATTCCAACTTCTCCATCTTTTCCCGCGCTCTTCTGTTTTATCAAACCACGGATCTCAAGCCTAATGAGGGGCGGCTCTCAAGGCCCTTCCCCACCGGATGCTACTTTTATGGACCACGGTTTTTCAGTCCCACCCCTTGCACTTTCGGTCTGAGGCGGTACCACCTCTATATGTACGCATATCCTCAATCAAATCCACTGTCTATGCTCAAGTTCGCCTTCATCTCCTACTCATAATTTGAAGGCTGACTTATCCCACTTTTGGCAACACCAAAGGCAAACCCTCGGATCGAGTGCCGGCACACATGGAGGAATTTGAAGCCTTGGCCATTACGAGCGGTCATGCGCGGCCACAACTCAAATTTCATATCTTTTCGACCACGCTCAGAGGCGCCCCTCATCAGTGGTTAATGGCCAACAAAAGTCACTGGAAACAGAGTTGGCAAGAAATGAAAACCGCCTTTCTGTCTCATTATGGCACCACGGACGATGATCAGTTACTCCTTAAGCAACTCAATGACCTTCAACAAGAGCCCGCGAGTCCGCGGGGGATTTTGCGGACCGTCTTCACATTCGTCGGCAAACTCCGGGGTACCCCGCGAAAGCCGGATCCTGCGTCTGGTTTTGCGGGGCCTTCCTCACGCCATTCGACTCATGACAGAATACCTGCGTCCCAAGTCTCTGGAGCAGGCCATTAAACTGGTCAATCACTCGGTCAATGTTTCTTCTAGGGGTGTTGCTCTGCAGGAACTCCCGTTCATGCCCCCCGTCATGGTTCCTCAGAACTCTGTTCAACCTCAGCCAGCAAATCCACAACGCGCTCACATCTGGTGTAAGGTCATCTGCAACGCCTCCAATGGATCTCCTCATTGTAAAAGATGTAATATATGCAATCATGCCACGAAAGAATGCACGCGATCTCATCCTACACCTTTTCGTAATAAAATGGTCTTTCAAATCCAGACCACCCCTCAACAACAGCCGTCATATCACAGCAATATCCAACTCAACAACAGCCGCAGTATCAACAACCGCAGCAATCTCAGCAGCCACGTGGACAAGGCAATCGTCCTCCCTTTTGTGACGCTCCACGCTAAGCGTCGGGCCGGCCGTACTTTCGGCAGGAAATCCCCATCCGCTCAACAACCGCATGGGCCTTCGTCTACCCGCACTCGAGGTGACTCTTAGTGCGGAAGGGGAACTGAAGGTGTCTTTGGCGCCCTTCCCCTATGGGCTCCTATAGAGGTGAGGCGATAACACGTCGAACTAGCATCAACATATACAAATACTACCTCGAAGGGTAGTGCATCACTCATAAACCAAGGCAAAGATGATAATCACGAACCATAAAACATGAGAGCTCCTACCCGGCTCGGACTTCGTGGGAGGATGACCGGCCGGCTAGGCCTCAAGATAGAAGCAGACCAGGAGTCATGGCAATGGCGAGGGGCTGGCATAGAACAATGGCTAGGGTTGACCACTCCATCCGCCCCTCACATTGCATACTTTGCAAATGGGCTAGATCAGGCTACGATGGGACTCTAGCCTTGGGATCACATAATCCCATGGCATCACCCATCGGGACTACTCCGGGTTGCATCTCCCCGGTCCGATGAGGCGGGGAAGGGTTGCACCTCCCTTCCCGGGATCTAGAGGTGTCGTGGGCGGCTAGAGAATCGTGGCGACACACGATTCGTGCCGGCCCGAACCCCCAAAGCGAGAGCCAAGCCAACACTTGCGGCTCTCGGGAGAGGCGTGGCAACACCATTGCCCCGGGAGGTGTTGGACCCATGCTCGGCCCCCGCAGTGACCGACCATAAGCCTAGCCCACTATGGGATCCCCCGGCCCCCCTTTCGGCGGGGATCCTCCCTCCACTTTCCCTCTAGCCCGTTATATGGTGCTGAGTCATATCATAGCCTCAATATAGGGTGGGCTCCTATGCCTGAGGTCAGCAACTAATAGGAACTAAGGGATCTACTCTAGGAGCATACTACATATGGCTCTAGGTCTCTACCCCCCTTCCCAATACAAGAGGAGCAAACAAGATCAACCAACATCCATACTCATCACATCATGAGAATAATCATAAGAAGAACATCTTAACCTAATCATACAAATCTAACTAATAGTTAGGGTTCCTTGATTAGGGTTCAAGATGTTGAATATGGGTTCTAGGATGGCTCTACTCTAGATACAAAATACTAGCATATCTGGAATGCTAATTTCCAGATGAGCTATCACAACCACTATCCTACATACCTGCTCCTGAAGCTCTCCCTCCAGATCCGTGTGCCTCCATGGTCTCCGACTCACGAGATGCCGCTCCTACTCCAAGAACGAGTCTACCTGCGGGGCTCTTTGCACTAGTCTATGCCACAGCAAACGATGTTCGAAATGGGGTTTCGAACGAGTAGGTGAGTCTCTGGGTGCTAGGGCTGGAAAGAGGTCTAGGGTTAGGGTTTATGCCTATATAAGTTAGGTCCACCTAGGATGCCCGCGTGGCACCAATCCGGGTGAGTCCGTGTGGCGGTGCCCCAATAGGTTAAGGCCCGTGGATAATGGCTTAACCTATGGTTGGCTAAGTTATGAGAATAACTTAGCCATGCCCCTAGTGCCACAATCTATGGTATACAAGGCTATGAAGATAGACTTGTATGGTGGCGGATCGATCCAGGGAATATACGTATTTATGGTATATTCCTGGACCGAATCACATTCTCCCCCCAGGACAATCTTTGTCCCTCGACATTGCGCTAAGGTGACGAACCTACCTTATGCTGCACAAGCAACAACATGTCATAACCTTTAGTTTAGTTTAGCAATCAAGTTTTATTAGTTCAAGTCAAAATTTAGGCTATATTTGTACTTATACAAAATTATATAGCCTTAACAAGGTTATTTCTTCACGATAATTCAAAACATTATTGTAAGAGTTATTAGGGGTTCATAATCTAAATTATGGCTCCCCTATCTTCTCGTAATCGCTCCTCGTTGAAGTCCACCTTCTACTTGCACGCAAAAGGAGCACATCGCGTTAGTTTAGTTAATAATTTGTGGTTTTAGGGGACCACCCCCTTACCTCCTTGGCCGAACTCTCGACTCAAGGTTGTCCTACTACCTTGCCCAAGATCATGGCCCTTTCGGTTTGAGCTTAAGGATCATTTAAGATGCTCCCATCGCCGCCCATGATCGAGTGCTACCTTGTACTTTCGGTTACCGGTGCGAAGTACCCCTAGTGCATCATGCCCCCGGGTTTTGAAGCTAGGGAGCGTCACGATCCCATCATCGCGCATGATCACTTTAACCTTCACCATGACCCTCCTACGGCCAGGTGTGCGTACCCCGCATCGTGGCATAGAGATCATCCGATCGATGTCCCATCATCGCCCACCATGCCTCATTCCTCACTCACATGACCCTAATGGTCATGCGCACCTCTTAGTGCGTGTGGCCTAGAAAGAATGCCCTAAAGGTGTATCCCATCGCCGCCCCACGATCCAAAGGTTACGGCACATGCACCCTAGTAACTAGAATGCATGCGCCGGGCTTAAAACTAACTAACAACATACTAGCTAACCACACGGCAAGTCGGGTCGACCAAGTCGGAGGCGACTTCGCCCATCAAACTCCTTCATAAACTACGGGTATTGCTTCTCCAAGTCTTGCTTCAATACCCATGTCGCGTCTTCCACGGGTAAGTGCTTCCACTTAACCAAATCTTTTTGGAGGCGAGACCTCCTAGTCTTCTTGAATGACTTATCAAGAAGCAATTCGGGCACTATTTCTACTTGCTCCTCCGTCATTTCCAACAAGGTTGGAGTATCCAAAACCTCCTCGGGGTTAGGATTGTGCCTTTTAATAAACTTCGTGGAAGACCTTGTGAACCTTGAGATGGGCTGGAAGATCCAACTTGTAGGCTTGAGAGCCCACTCTCTCCAAAATCTTGAGCGGACCAGCCCACCTAGGGGCAAGCTTCTTGCAGCTCCCAATCGCTGACTTGGCTTGCTTCACCTTTATCTTCAACCCGGGCGCTTATCGCCTACCTTGAATTCTCTTACGGTCCCGTAGCTTGTCGGCTACACTCTTCTGCGACTTCTTCTTTCAATAAATAACCCCTTACTTCTTCCACTAGGCTGCTGCATATCCCCTAACATCTTTTGGGATACTTCTACCTTGGACACCGGATTGTGCGGTATCAGGGGTTAAGCACAGTTGCGTAATTTACCATGAAAGAAGACATCCGAGATGACTCTGCTTTAATTGTTGTGGGCGAATTCCACCAAGTGGATGTACTCATCCCACTTGAATTTGCTTATTCCACACATAGCTTGAAGCATGTCTTCAATGATCTGATTCGTCCCTTTCCGTCTGGCCATCGTTTGGGGATGATATGCCGTGCTCATGGAGAGCTTCGATGCGAATGGTGCTAAAGAGATCCCTGCCGGAAGGCACTCATAAACTTGGAATCCCTATCAGATATTATCTCGAGGCATGCCATGGAGTCTGAAAATCTCCCTTACAAATAACTGGCGTTATCTAATGCGGTGTCGATTAGTCTTGCAAGGCACAAAATGTGCCATCTTAGATAACTTATCTCGACAACCATCAATGCATCCTTGCCTCGAAGAGTTCTAGGGAGACCTGTGATGAAATCCATGCTTATGACCTCCCACTTTGCATTTGGCACCCCAATGGCTCAAGAGCACACGGAATCGAAGTTGCTCGCTTTGGTCCACTGACATAAGCGGCAATCGAATATATGCAGCTATCTGCCTCTTCATTCTGGCGAAGTAGCTACTTGAATCTTGAAATAGGTCTTCATGAAGCCGGCATGCCCTGCTATTGGGCATTGTTATGTGTGTCATGAAGAATTAGCTTCCTTACCCCGATGATTCGGGCACACACAACTTATGCTTGTGATACAACAAGGTTGCCTTCCTTCTTATAATGCTTGAAGGCTTCCGCTCCTTATACATTACGGCTTCCTTGGAAAGGCTTTCCCATACCTCCTTGAAGTCCACATCTGTTGGCAAGGACTCCTCAATCTTCTTGCCAAACTCACTCGAAAAGAGTGGAAATCGCATTACAATGCGTCCTTGTCTCGAAATGGTCTCTGGAGAGGGCATCCGCTACAACATTAAGCTTACCGGGCTTATATATAATATCAAAATCATACTCCTCAAGGAATTCCATCTACCTCCTTTGCCTTAAGTTGAGGTGGGTGGGTGAAAAGATCTTGAAGGCTACGGTGATCGGTATCCAAGCTGAAACTTCCTTCCCGTGCCAGATAATGCCTCCATATCCTCAATGCCCGACAATGGCTAGCAGCTCGATCATGGGTTGGGTGGCGTTGCTCGGCGTCGTTCATCTTCTTCGAAGTCGTGGCGACTACCCTTCCTTCTTGCATCAAAGGCTGCCCCATGTTGCTATCTTGCTTGCATCTGTTGCTACCAACTTATCTTTACCGGATCCGGAAGAACAAAGCTTTGGTCTTTGTTGTTAAGGCCTCTTTAAGCTTCTCAAAAGAAGCTTGGACTTTCTCTAACCAATGGCTAGTCAATCCTTAATCTTCTTGGCCTTAGTGAGGTCAGCGGCGGAGGGGCGCCCACTTAGCAAAGTCCTTCCACGAACTTTTACGTAATATCCGCCAACCCGAGAAAGCTTCTTACCGCCACGCCCACATTCCTTGGGCTGGCCAATCAACTATTGCCTCAATCTTAGATGGATCTGTGGAGATTCCCTCGGATGTTACTACATGCCCCAAGTACTCCACTTTCGGCTGTTGCAAAGTGGCACTTAGAGAGCTTCCCATACAACCGATGGCGTCTCAACTTCTCCAACACTTTCTGAGATCTTGACAATGCTCCTCAAGGGACTTCTTTGTAGATTAGGATGTCGTCGAAGAAGACAATAACAAACTCATCCAAGAAGTCTCTCGAAGATGTCGTTCATGAGGCGCATAAGCGTTCTTTGGAGCATTCGATAGTCAAAGGGCATTTCTTGTAAACTCAAAGTGACCATACTGGCGTTACGGCGGTCTTATGGATATCCTCTTCTTTTATTCTTATCGATGGTATCGACCTCAAATCAATTTTAGAGAATACCTTTGCTCCTTTATGGCTGGTCCATTAGATCATGCGCGTGGCAATGCATACTTATTCTTTTATAAATGCGCTTATTGAGGTGGCGATAGTCTATCACACATTCTTAAGCTCCCATCTTTCTTCTTCACAAAGAGTATAGGTGCTCTCGAAAGGAGACACACTTGGTCTTATAAATCAAGCTCGAGCAATTCTGAAATTTGTTTCTTGAGCTCAATCAATTCAGGGGTGCTCATTCTATATGGCGCCTTCTTTGGTAGGCCCATCCGGGAGCCAATGTGATCTCACATTCCACACCTCTATAAGGTGGCGGCTGCGGATTTCATCGGAAATACATCCTTGAACTCTGAAATAAGCCTTGCTATCGCACGGGTGGCGATTTCCCTTTGGGTCACTTCCATCCTGCTTGCACGGCTCAAGCGATTCCATCCTCAAGATGTAATCCACCTTATTCCTTTCTATACTCTTCCTTAGCTGCTTCAAAGAAATACACTTTGCATAGGAGAATCTAGCTTCTTACCTTTCACTATCAACTTGCTTTGCCGTCTGGTGCCATCATGGTGACTTCATTTTCGGTCGCAATCAATCATGGCTTTGGCTGGCTTCAAAATTCCATCCCCACTATCGGATCATATCTTCCGATGTCCATGACTTCTGCTCCCCATCGGCCCTTAGCCCCACTAAGGTCTATGTCAAGGTGATCCTCCTCCCCTTAGTGTGCGAATGGCGCCGTTTGCCATAACTTCTTGGCCTTGGCTTAGACTTCAATACCTTGTTCTTCATTAGAGCGACCAATCTAGGAGATGCAAAATTATGAGAGCTACGTATCTATGAGGACTACATAAGGATTACTATCTATGATCCCATCCCCGCGATGACGGTCGGTGATTCTCTATATCACTGTCTCAATGTTTGCACATATGTGGCACTCACCATCTATGAAGTCCTGGCCCTCTGGCTGGTCGTCGTCCTTGTAAAACTACGTTGGGGAGTCCCAATCCAAGAGTTACGCCAGGCTGAATTTGCATGACGAATGGACAATCATGTGTTCGGTGCCCTGGCTGGAAGCACACGAAACATAGCTTTTTCTCAATGCATTCTGTCTCTTTTCCTTGGCAGTTGTCTAGGAGGCGGCTTAAAATTTGCTGCCCGATGCATTTCGTGACTTACGGTCCCCAAAAGCTTTGCTCGACCCTTACCTTTGCTGTGACTCCACGATGGTGTAGGCTGGCGATTGCCTACGATATTGTCACGATCGCGAACGAACTCTTACCCACGAAGGTTGGCTGCTTCTCTGCTGGAGTTCTTTGGTGCCTCTTCTAAACTTATAGCTTTATCTTCGGCTGTGCAAGCTGACTTGGGTTGATTGCTCTAACAAGCCTCTTGATATTCTTTGTTCAACCCCTCAATGTAAAGTATCCGGCTTGCCTCTCACGAGACTCGGGGAACATGCGGCTGAGCCTCATAAATTCTTGGTATACTTAGCCAGCGATAAGCTACCACGATTCAACTGTAAAAGCTGCTGAATCGTCTACTAGTATGAGACCTTGGCACATAGTGCTTGCGGAAAGCCTTTTTGAAGGTCTTACACACCGCAATTGTTCCTCTTGACTTGTTGGATTTAGCATATCCCTTCCACGGATCCTTGCCGGTCCAATAAGGTTAGCTGTAGCAACTTTCCCTATGTCCTTGTCTTTCATACCGTATGAGTTGCCAAATTCTTCCATTTCATCAAGCCATGCTTCAGCCTCCATACGATCTGTCTTTCCACGAGAACTGGCCGAGCTTCCTTGTCTTCCATACATTGCTCATAGCACTATCCACCTTTTACGATAGTCATCTGTCTTTCTCGCTCTTTTCCTTGCTTTAGGTGTGCCCGTATTTGCCGGGCGGTATCCTCTTTGGAAGAGCTATCGATGGTGGAGCTAGATGATGATGGACTCTGGTTCTCCTCTTCCTTCTCCTATCCACGGCGTTCCCTCGTTTTGCCCTCCCCTTCTGGCGAGGGACTTCGTCACCACCCGGGAAGACAAGGTGGAGGTGGAGGACCATCTTCTGTGCATTCATGAGAGGTGTCACCCGGTTGATGAGATGTTGCATTTGGTTCCTCATCCGCACCAACCTTGCGTTGGCGCCTACGGTGACATATCCTGCTCAAAATCTTCTTGTTCCACGCCAAACAAGTTCCTTGGTACCCAATTGCGTGGTTCGGTCGGCTGATCTTGAGATCACGCACTTGAGTTCCCTTCTTTGCAAGGATTGATCATCAATACATTTTATTTGGGTTAGATGTTCACTACAAGGGATCGTCGGCGTCCAGCGGCGTCGCGTCGTCGATGAACGCCGGATCGTCGTCGTTGATCAAGCGACATCGTCGTTCAACGGCGACAGCGTCATTTCGGCGTCGTTCAACGGCGGTCATCGGTGGCGACGGCGTGTCGGTACACTGCGTGGCATGGATGCTGGCGCCAAGGCTGGCGGGCGCCGTGTCAAAAACCGCGTCGGCTAAGCGTCGTTCAACGGCGTTTCGCGAAGCTGGCGTCGCGCCGGCGTCATGCGTGGAAATGGGCGGTTGCCAAAGGCTGGCGGACTGCGTGTCAAGGCAGCGCCCGGTCTTGCGTCGTTGAGCGGCGTTACTGTGGCCCGGCGTGTCGCGTCTGCACTGCGTGGCATGGTCTTTGGTGCCAAGCTGGCTTTGCTGCGTGTCAAGACACGTCGGCTTAAGCGTCGTTTAACGGCGTCACCGCGAACAAATTTTTTTTTTTTTTGCCAAATAAAACCCTAACCCTAACCCTAACCCTACATCCACGTTATAAGTGGATCCATCGATGCTTCTTTGTTATTCTTATTTTTTGAGTGTTCTTCCCTATCTTGCTATAATGGTCCGTGGGTTGAAGACCACCCGGCGATATGTTCCTTCTAGCGGTAATCCTCCTCCTCAAGGGAAGACAACTCCGGCAACCCCCTGCTTCTCGTGAGAACCCTCCCTTCACCATCGTGGCAAAGATGAGTGAAAAGGAGCTTCGATTGCACTAACATCGGCGTTCCATGCGAGGGAGCGGCCCCGGTAGAAGAATGGCTCTCAAGAGCCAAACAAAAGCGACATTAATGGTGCGGATAATGATGCAAATGGTTGCATCAAACATCGCGTCCTCGGGATGGACATAAGTAATGTATAAGCTTTTTTTATGAATGGAAACAATAAGTTTTTTTATCTATTTGTGTTGTCGTTGTATAAGCTTATTTTATGAATGGGAACAATCGGTATTTTTATTTATTTGTGTTATTTGTATTGTATGTTGTTTTACGTTATGTTAAACAATCACGGTTGGTCGTTTAACGGCGTTATGATCATTTGGCGTCGTTAAGCGGCGTCATGATCATCGGCGTGGCATATGAGGGGCATCGGGCGGCGCAAAGGCTGATGTGGCATGCCTAGGTGTCGGGGGCGGCGTCGGCTTGGCGTCGTTAAGCGGCGTCCACCGGGCGTCGATAAGCGGCGTCACATATGGCGGGAACCCGCCGCTTTCGGGTTATTACTTGTTATTTTCACTTTCGTTTGTTTTGGATTTTTTTTGCGCCCGTGGGTCTTCATAAGGTAAGATCTCTGCTTTAATCTTTGTGTTAGAGTTAAACACCTCAAATGCTAATAGATTAGAAGATTGAATCTTGAAAGTATGTTAAAAACTTGAGGGATGCATGATCAAAGATGCTTGGTCGGTTCCATCGAATGGAAGACTAAATGTATCGGGTTTATGCACCTCGAGCGAAGTTTCAATCTTCATAGATTACAAAAGATTTGAAAGGTTGCGTGAATATAAAGGTCTTGGTGGACTCCATTTCAAATGGAAGGACTAGATGTATCGGGGTTGGGCACCCTTCAATCAAATGCTTTCTAAATATCATAAGCGTTGTATGAATCTGAATCTTAAGAATAAACATTTGATAAAATCATGAAAAAAACATGGATATTTATAATTATTATATTATTACATGGTTTTTTATTAATATTTTATTGTTTACTAGAAAAACAACATGGACCGAGCGTCGAAGGAATTTGAGCGTAAAGTGAGACGAAAGCTTTGAGAAAGTTACATGGCGACTTTGCGCAAGAATGTTACCCCAACAATTGCCACAAATAGTCAATTAGACCCGGTGGACCTAGTCTTCCTAGAAATTTTGGGGTGGTGTGCATGAAATGAATGCCGCCGATGTATGTACCATAAACATGTTTGAATGATTAGTTAACTTTATATCTTGATGTTACTTTTTTTTTTGCGGTTGTACTTGTGAGGCGGTTATATTGCAATTGTTCGATGTGCAAAGGACAAATAAAGCGGATGAGAAAAACTGTCCTCGACCATGTTGAAATATGGTGAATGCGGACAAATCCGGTGCTCGGGCGCACATGTGGGGTATTCAGCGAGGTATAATACCGCGAATCTTATGAGCGATAATCAACTACTCTCATGTACTTGAATCGATGTCTTAACTTAGTTTGCTTGTATTTTGTTAGGAAGAAATTGAGAATGAAGTGAGCTCGAAGCGGTATATAGATTTTGGGGTTATGTTGTCATTGGAAGTAGATGATGTTGATACTATGAATGCGTTCATAGAAAACCCTACAAAAAGCCATCAACTTCCTCAAAGAGTATCCCATTCATTGATAGAACTTCGTCGAGTGCAATGGCCGTTGCCAAGATTGGAGGAATGACAATGTTCATCAAAATTGGAATGTACTAGATCATGTCGAAGAAAATAATCTTCCACCTTCACTAGTCCATTTGGTCCGCCCTTCTGACGGATAAAGATCGTAAGAAATTCAATGCATGGCCTAGAGGCAAGCCAATTATTTATGGGGAGCAATTTACATATTGGGGTAGGCGTTACATGATTAAAAATAGTCGGGTCCCGGTCTTTGGCACGGGATTATATATTATGACTAGTGTGAAAGTCAAAAGATGGTACATTTGTTCCTTTAATGCCATATGTAGGTCCTGAATATAACTTCGGACACTTGGCATAAATTGAGTAAGCATCGGTGGCGCATGCTCATCTATGGCCTAAATTCAAATGCGAACAATATCAAGCCCGGTGACTACGCCAAGCTTCACATATATTGATGGTAGATCCTCGGTTGCATGGAAACCTTCTTTGCTTTTATTAATAGCTCTATCGAGAATCCACTGAAGCTACCAATTGTGAATTTGTCGAGGCAAACAAAGACCAAGAAGATTTTTTTAGCCGTAAAATTGGCCGGAGATATATCATGGTTTATGCTATAAAAACTTTGTGTATTGGTGATGAATTGTTCATTGAATATGAATACGGTAGACCAATCTGGGAGGTCCTTTGATGATGTACTCAAATTACTCATATAATTTTTATCGGAATGCACCATTTTTCTTCTTCTTCTTGAATTCTTCTTCTTCTTCTCTTGGAATGAGATTGCACATATTGAAGATAAATGTGTATTATATCTTCAATATATGCTTTGATTATGACATAAAATTTTATATTTAGATTCGTTATTAAATGCTTAAAATTTAACAAACCACGGGCTCTCAATGTATGTATCAATCGCATATATTTCGTTTAATCGGCGTGCGGGGTAGGCAAGTGGATATAAGACCACATCAAAGCGTCTTGAATTGGCGACATCAAAAGTCATTGCGGATAGCGAGAATTAGAATACATTGAAGCGGTATGGTACAAACATGGGCACAGCATAATGAAGAGTACAATGATGAAGATGAGCAGGAATACGATGATGAAGATGATGACAATGCCCTATGGGCGACTTCATGGAAGTTGAAGAACCCATAGCCGACATGTTAGATGCATTTGGCCCAATCTTCGACAACGACCTAGATGGCGATATAAATACTCCTAACGATGGTCATGAAGATCACGTTTTATTGGAGGAGGCGCATAAAGCATTATATCGGTGCAAGCATATCTAGATTGGCGACATCTTTATTGATATTAAACCTTCAAGCCAAATTCAAATGGAGCAATGCGGTGTTACGGCTTTGTTAGAGTAAAGTACAATTGCAATCACTTGACTTATTGAATTTGTAGTTGAATGTATACGTAAAGATCTGTTTTTTTATACTGAGGTTATTGCAAGAGAAAATACTCCCACAAGGGAACACTATGCCCAAAAGTCGCCTTTGAAATAAAAATATATTGGCGACTCTTGGTTTAGGCTACCATAAGATTCAGCTTGTCCAAATGATTGCATGGTATATTATCCGGATGACATCTACAAGAAACAGAAACATGCCCTAAATGTGGTGCCTCTAGGTACAATCACGGATGCCAAGGGAAAGACCGTCCGATGAAGGTGGTTAAGCTACTTTCCATTGATCCCTCGCATAAGGCTATTGTTTGATGTGAATCTCTAGCCGCTCATGGGTTGGTGTGCGCTAATGCGTCAGTGACAATGTACTCGCGTGGTTAGTATTTGCAAGCAATGGAAGCATATTGATGAAACATGGCGAATTTGGAAGAGAGCCACGAAATCTCAGATTAGGGTTGGCAGCGGATGGTGTTAATCCTTATGGGCGTCAATCAGCCAGCGTGGTCAACTTGGCGATAGTGTTGATCAACTATAATTTACCACAGTGGTTACTCATGAAGACTAGCCATTTAATGGTAGTACTATTAGTTCGAGGACCGAAGAAGCGGGAAAGTCTAGATCCATATCGAAAATAGTTATTGATGAGCTTTTGACATTGTGGAGTGAAGGTATTGAAGTTCACGATGTCTCAAGAGAACTTTCGTCTTTGAGCGAAGATTTACCTTGAGAGCAATCTTAATGTGGACAACGGCGATTGGCCTGGTTTGTATGAACTCTCACGGACTCAAGTGTGCGGATATGCGGCATGTCACTTGTGTGGGTTTTGAGCAGTTGAACTCTCGCCGGTCAGCGGCATTGCACAAAATGTCTATGCAAACTTCAAGAGATATCGCCAATGGAAAATCGACTTCGATCACGTAGGTCCAAGAGAAAAACATTGCTTGAAGAGCCTCCCAAAAGGTTGACAATGAGAGATTGGGATAACATGTGGGATGCATTTGAAGGAAATAAGGTTAAGGAATGAAGTGGAAAGCATCCTTCTTCCTTCTACCCTATTGGAAGAATTGAAGATCCATCATCTTCTTGATCCCATGCACATCTTTAAAAACGTTTCGGCGTCTATTTGGAAGCATGTCACGGGACGTAAGGGACCAGATCACGACGAGAAGATCTACAAAAATTTGGATCAAAATCTAAAGCATGGTTAAATGTCGAAGAAGGAATAAGGCCACAAGTGGATTGGATCGTGCCTAGAAAATGTATGAAACCCGTTCGAAGCGATCAAGGCAATAAAGACTCCGACGCGGGATATATGCATTCGTTGCGTAATTGTTTCTCTAACGAAGGGGAGTTAAGCGGGTTGAAATCTCATGATTGGCATAAGATGTTGCGGTTTGTTATGCCTATTGTTACGAGGGGTCGTCTCGCCCGGCGGTCCACTACATGCAATATGTCTCCTATCGAGTTTTCAGGTTAGATGCGGTTTAGAAAACACTTCGATCTTTGAACTCTCACTTAACTTTTTCTTTCTTAAATCATATTTAGATGGATTACAAGGAAGGAGATACCGACAAATGAAATTGCGGACATGCGAACTAAGGTCGTTGAGGCATGTTGTATGCTAGAGAAAAAGAATTCCCAACAAGTTTTACGGACATACAAACTCACTTACTAGTGCATTTAGTGGAATGAAGTAGAGCTTGCGAGGCACAACAAATCCTAGATGGATGTTTTTTATAGAGCGGCTTTACGAAGGTCCTCAAGGACTTAGATGCGTCGAGAAAGGCAAGGCAGGAGGGTTGCATGGCGAGGGTTGGTTTATACGAGAGTCATTATTCTATGTCCATAGGAGTTCTTGGCGATCTACACCCCAATGCTCCACGATTATGGACCGATGAAGACACTCCAACTATAGTTGGAGAAGTTCGAAGGAAGACCACGAGAAGAAATTGTTCACACTAGAAGAGCAGGGCAAAAGTCAATAAGTTTCTCATCTACAACTCCACTCCCATGGAGAAATGGATAAAAAATACGAGGAAGAAAAAAAAAAAGAGATGAGGGAGAAGGCGCTATCGACAAAGAATGCGCAAACAACCACTTCGGATCATCTAGGGGTCACACGCCAAGTGAGATAAACAATAAATGGCTGCTCGAACAACTAGAGATGGCAAGGCAGCGTGGCGAACATGTTTCTAGCGAAGAATTTGCATATGCTAAAGGCGTGTCACTATTTGTAAGTGCAACTTAATAGCATATAATTCCACGAGTTTTAGTTCGTTATTTTGAACATTTGTTCCTTTACTTTGTAGTATAATTCATATGCATCAATATGGTCTTCGGTGCTCACTTTCGGCGACAAAGTGTGGATCATGGCAAGCGCACTTATGATTGTGGTATATCGGCAAAGTTTAGTACGGTTTACCCGGTGGTAGTCTTGGACCAAACCCAATCGAGGCAATGTTGGAATGGATTGGTACTATAAAGACTATCATGGAGGTTGATGTCGGTAGTGCATTCAAAACAATGTTGTTTGATGCGAATGGTTTGATCTTGTGTGTCTTGGTGCTCATGCCACGATATAAAGATGCGAGTGGCTTTGTATTCACTAGATTCAACTTCGTCGGTATCGTGGTCAAGACACACTTTCGTGAGGGTTGAGCAATGTGAACAAGTATGTTTACTTGGATGCAATAAAATTTATATATGTCATTAACAAAGGAACTAATGTAATAGAGGTTTTGTAGGTCACCTTCGTTCGGATCCTTTGCAAGATCGGTGGTGGTTAAGTAGTTCCATGTAAAGGCTCGCTCCCCCGCATATTTGAAGGTGAAGAAGAGATGGCGGTCGAATAGGGAGGTTGGGGGGTTGGGGCAGACTATTGTCATGATAGAAGACTACCATCGATTGAACCTTCATTACTTTATTATGATTATTATATTTTCTTCCCACATATGAATAAGAAAATACTTTGGCATCTACAAAATTTAGGCAACATTAGTATTGCAACTTGAAGTTATCATAGACATTTATGCCAAGTTAATTGGCATCCTAGTATAGACCTATGGCTTGCAAGCCGTCAAAATCGAGGCAGTTCTACATATAGTTGAGTACACGCTTTATGTTTAATTAATCATAAAATGTGAAGATTCCCTTCAAAATGCAAGATTCATATACAAAAATCATATATGTATTCCCTTCAAAATACAAAATTCATATAAAAACCCATACACAATTCAAATACACAAAACAAAGTGGATGCGGTGCACATCTAGTGGTATATATCGGCATCCGATTGTGATCCACTCTTGGGCTTCGAAGGTGCTTTCGGCGGTGATTTCCTCCACCCGTCGAACAAGCCTCGGAAGCATGGAATCCAAGCCCTCCGGCGTGGTGTAATGCATTTCCCCAAAGGAATTCATGTCGAGCACTTCCGCATGCCACGGATTTGGTCTGGTGCAACTTTTGAAAGTAGGGCTTGACAAATGTTTCCCTTCCCAAAGGTCCCCTATCCTCTAGCATACGGGCCAAGCACAACGAGCTCACCATGCATTTCTTCGGGCACTTTCGAGCACGTATTGAGGGAAGGTTCGGCCTCCCGATGTCTGGCGAGGTCTTTCTTGCCCCTATCACGCAGCTTTGTCATGGCTTGCTTGAACTCCGGCCTTTCTTGGGTTAGGTTCGGTCTCTAGCCACTCGGGCCGAGGCGATTCAGGTGCTCCAGCGGCGCAGCCACGGCCCTCACAGTGCGGCATCAGCGGGCATGCATCGGGAGAAGCGGCCATGGCAGATGTAGGTGAGGAGCTCCGGCGAAGGAGGAGGAGGAAGCTGGGAGGGCGCAGGAGGCGGGAGGCGGAGGGCGGGCGGAGAAATTTGGAGGACTAATAGGGCAATATATATGGCATCTCGGCATCACGAAAACAAAACAAATTTCGTCTGACGTCGTTATAGCCCGAAGCGTCGTTATAGGCGTCGTTAAGCGACCTTTAAGCGTCGTTAAGCGGCGTCTATCGTCTTAAAGCAGCGTCTCGTTCTTTAAAAGTCATCGGCCCGGCTTTCATTTTTCCCATTTCTTTTATGATTTGAGTATTGCGAGCGATCCTCGGATCCTAGTTTTTCATTGCGGTTATTGTGAGAGTTTTTTTCTTTATTGCTTTTTTGGGATACATGGCCATGGAAGGTATGCTTCGGACGGCTTGAACCACGGTCGAGGAGGAGATGAGGATTCAAGAAGCGAGAGATATGGAACTGTCTTCACAAGTAAGGCTACACTCGTAGTTTATACACTTTATTGTATTTTATCTATTTTCTAATCTATAGCTTGGTGTAGGAGCCGTCGAGGGCATGAGAAGGAAGGGAATCCTCAAGTGAACCCCCTCCTCCACTTTCGAAGATGAGGACTATGAAACAACGATCCATCGGATGAAAGTGTTAAAAAGTATGTGATTGGTGAGAAGGCACCGACCAAATTGCTAGGAACGATTGGCTGCCTAGCATGATGAGGGTGCTTCTTGAAAAGATGGTCGGGGTTTGGAAGCACCACGGGAAAAGCTTGACATTAACATGATACTAAGCGTCGACATGTGCATGGTGATGCGGACATACTTGACATGGAGCTATGGTTCAAAGGGGATGGACAAGTGGAGGACTTCCACGATAGAAACTATAAGCCAAGCTCGGAGGAGTATCTTGAATTGTTCAAGTGATCTTTTGTTCAATAAACCTATGTTTTGTACATTGTTATATTTTCTCTTGGGTACAATCTAGCATTGATACATATGCATGAACATGATCGAAGGATTCTTGAAGATATTTTGCATTCTTACGTTGGATATCGCCTTCTTGATTCGATTTACCATTTGAACTGAGGTTTTTGCGACATTTCGACTTGAATTTGGTAGAACCGACACGAGATTATTTGTGGTTTGGACTCTCACGTAGCTCTTACAAATGGGACACTTCCATGTTCTAAATCTTTCAAATGCACATTCTTAGAAGTTTGTGATGGGCCGGTCGGCTTGGATTTTTTTCTCCAACTCGCCCGATAGAAGCGACCACTAAATTTATGTTTCTTTGTGGCTTGAAGTCAAGCTGCATCTTCAAATCTTCCAAATCAGCTCGGTTGCCTCATAGCGGGCTGCCAGGTTCTAAACGATTCTAATGCTAACCCTTTGACCTAGACCTTCTCCAAAAATTCGAAAAAAATTGGGCGTGTCTTTGGAGATGAATTAGGGATCCGGTGGCAAAAAATCAGAATTTATTTTCGTGCAATGCATTAATTATGAATTTAATCGTGTGTTGCCACTGCAAAAGCGCCCCGACTTCTAATTGCCACATCGGGAGGAGGGCGGTCCAAACTCCGTTCCGTCGGTTCCCCTTGCTATGCGTTCGGCCTCGGCTTCTCGACCCACGTTCAAGCTGCAGCGAGACTAGGACTCGGCCCCCAAAGCGTAAACCCTTCTAGAGCACGGCAACTCACGGGGTTTTCGTTTGAGGCCCTCTCCTTGTCGGTCGGTAGGGACCTAGCGGCGTGTCTTGAAGTGGAGTTGGGGTGTTGGCCCAGGACCCTAAAATCCCTCAGGAGGACCCTAAAATCCCTCACGGGGAGGCTGCTTTCCCAAATTTCCGTGGCAGGGACCAAGACCAGACCACCGAACTCAAGAAGCCAAAGTAGCTCACTTCCATCACACTTTCGTAGTCAATTGGCCTAGGATGTGCATGCGGGATCTTGTCGTGGAGGCGTGAGTGTTTCCTTCTTTAGCAAAAACCGGCCAGGTGTAACTTGCTCCCTAGGGTAATTTAGCCATTCGGACGATTTGGCGGGGTCTATTTGCCATTAGGAGCATCCCGGTGCGAACGACAAAAGCAGTGCGGTTTCTACAAAGGTAGACATCGGGGCGCCCAGCGGTTTGACAAGTTCTCGGACCCGATCTGGAATCTTTTGGACCTTCGAAGAGGGGCCTGAGCGGAGGATCAACGGTGGGATAGGGGAGCCGGGCTCGGGAGGGTGGTCATTAGCGTCGGCCCGGGGGCTTGGCCGGGGAAGGGCTGCCTCGGGGAACTTTTTGGATCCGCCTCACGGGGTCCGGACTCTCCCCTCTTGTGAGGGATCCACGCAAGGTCTGGCCTCGTTTGACTTGGGGAAGGGTGCCCGGCTCGGTTGCCACGCAGCGGGCTGCCCGACCGTTCTAATGCTAACCCTTTGACCTAGACCTTCTCGAAAATTCGAAAATTGGGCCGTGTGCTGGAGATGAATTAGGGATCCGCTGGCAAAAACCGGAATTTATTTTCGTGCAATGCATTAATTGCGAATTCTGAATGTCTTGCCCTTTGCGCAAAAAGCGCCCCGACTTCTACTTGCCACATCGGGAGGAGGAAAGGCCCAAACTCCGCTCCGTCAGTTCCCCTTGCTCGGTATTCTCGGCTGCTTTGCTTCTCGGCCAGGTCCCAAGTGCAGCAGAGACCGGGACTCGGCCCCCAAAAGCGTAAACCCTTCTAGAGCACGGCAACCCACCCGGGGTTTACGTTTGAGCCCTCTCCTTGTCGGTCGGTAGGGACCTTAGCAGGTGTCTTGAAGTGGGGTTGGGGGTGTTGACACCGAGGCCTTGGACCCTAAAATCCCTCGGAGGCTGCTTGCCCCAAATTTCCTCTCCCCAAGGCCACGAGGGGCCGGACGGGCGACCTCCGCTCTCGAATCGCGATCGACTACGCCAATGGACTCGAGAACATCGACATTGCCACGGGGACCAAGTTCCGTGGCGGGGAAGACCACCCGAACTCCAAGAAGCGCCAAAGTAGCTCACTTCCATCACACTCGTAGTCAATTGGCCTAGGATGTGCATGCGGGGATCTTGTCGTGGAGGGCGTGAGTGTTTCCTTCTTTCGCAAAACCGGCCAGTGTAACTTGCTCCCTAGGGTAATTTCGCCATTCGGACGATTTGGCGGGGTCTATTTGCCATTCGGAGCATCCCGGTGCCGAGCGACAAAAGCAGTGCGGTTTCTACAAGGCCGACATCGGGGCGCCAGCGGTTTGACAAGTTCTCCGGACGATCTGGAATCTTTTGGACCTTCGAAGAGGGGCCCCTGAGCGGAGGATCCAGCGGTCGGATAGGGGAACGGGCTCCGGGAGGGTGGTCATTAGCGTGCGGCCCGGGGGCGCTGCCGGGAAGGGCTGCCTCGGGAACTTTTTGGATCCCGCCTCACGGGGTGGGACTCTCCCCTCTTGTGAGGGATCCCTGCAAGGTCTGGCCTCGTTTGACTTGGGGAAGGGTGCCGGCTCGGTTGCCCCGCAGCGGGCTGCCCGACCGTTCTAATGCTAACCCTTTGACCTAGACCTTCTCAGAAAATTCCGAAAATTGGGCCGTGTCTTTGGAGATGAATTAGGGATCGCTGGCAAAAAAACCGGAATTTATTTTTCGTGCAATGCATTAATTGCGAATTCACGAATGTCTTGCCCTTTGCAAAAGCCCCAGACTTCTACTTGCCACATCGGGAGGAGGAAAGGCCCAAACTCCGCTCCGTCGGTTCCCCTTGCTCCGTATTTCGGCTCTTTGCTTCGGCCAGGTCCCAAGTGCAGCAGACCGGGACTCGGCCCCCAAAGCGTAAACCCTTTCTAGAGCACGGCAACCCACGGGGTTTACGTTTGGAGGCCCTCTCCTTGTCGGTCGGCCGGGACCTTTGGTGGGTGTCTTGAAGTGGAGTTGGGGTGTTGGCCTTGAGCGCGGACCCTAAAATCCCCTCAGGAGGCTGCTTGCCCCAAAATTTCCTCTCCCAAGGCCACGGGAACTCGAAATTCAAGGTGAGGCGTCGTTGAACCACGAAGGCGTGTCCAAAACCCTTAGCGGTAATCTATGAAGAGGCTGCAACCATATATGAAGTTGTATGTGATCATGCCGCGAGAGAATATGGCAAATCAAAAAGCTCTTCTTGCAGACTTTGCATGGTGTGGCTGGGCATGCCTTGTGTAGATTATCACGAGAAGAGCAACTGGTGGTGAGCCATATGTTTGCCTTTACTTCTGATCATGATTTGAAGTGATTGGCAAGCTTGATTTAGTATGCAAGTGAAGCTCAATGGTGCACAAGTGCGGTTTATTAAAGTGGATAGATAAACAAGGATGGAGAGAAATCTAAGTGGATAGATAAAGAAGGATAGATAAAATACATAAGTAATCATTGCCAACTAGTGCTCCATTATTATCTGCTCGGATGTGTGAGTTTCATTGGAAGCAATACCCCAAGAATCATTGGCATCGAGTTGCCTCCTCCCCATCTGTCATTTCCATTTGATGCAATTCCCCAACTATCATTCTCACCTGATTCCTTGTTATCGTATCATTGTTACCAATAGCATCATGTTGATTTCCTCCCCATCGATATTCCACGAGTTTCAATGATGTTCAATGCTTTAAAATCTCACTAAAAGAGCCACCGAGTTTATTCTATGCATTCTACCTCAGAAAAGACTGATCTCTATCTTTGTGTAATGGTTTGATTCCTTTTTATATGTAGTTTTACGACGGAAGATGCAATGCATACTTATGCGAGAGAGATGTTTTCTTGAGGGCCGTTTAACAAAGCTGTTTACGTCGGGGCGTTGGAGTTGTTAATCGGTGTATAGTTCCTCCCGTAATATAAATGATCGATTACTTGGCGAATGTGGCTTTGAAAATTAATGCCAAGGTAACTCACTTGGTACCCCATAATGGCTCCCTGTTCATTGAACCGAAGACTTACTTTCAAACTGTAGTGTGGAGGATATAATACGATGTTATCGATGGAATTTTCGTCGTGGTCTTCCAAAGGTCTCAGGGAGCCAACTATAATCTTTGGAATGGATGTGTCACATGGAGCCCCATTCTCGTCAAATTCACCATCAATTGCAATTGTAAGGATTGAGCGTGTGTGTGCACTTGACATTTCAAATTTCAATTCATTACATTCCTATTTTAACTTGCGGCGATGGGCTCTGATTGGCCAACGATATCCCGGTTTGTCGCCGCGGGTCAAAACACAATCACGAAAATGTGAAACTATGAATCGTTATACGAAGAACCTTACGGGGGCATGATTGCGTAAGTAACATAAATAACTTTTTCAATCGATATTGAAAGGATAATTAACTTTTGCTTGTGGCGGGGAATTGTTGAAAGGGTTTGCGGGCTCGGTAAGTATCGGAACAAAAGCAGTTGCCTCCACGACTTGTTGTATTCAGGTTCCTACCCCTTATGGCTATGTATAGTTCTCTCCCGGCTTCGGGTTCAATTTTAATAAATTTTATTGTATTGTGGACTTGGGGATGGTGTCGGTGAATCGGTTTGCAAGTGTTCTTAATGTAGGGTTGGCGGCAATCGAAAGGTGTGCGGATGTTGGTTTAAGAAATCGATTTTGAAATGTTTAATAAATTGATTTTTGCGGGGAGATGTTTAAAGGGCACGTCGTTTAACACAAAGGCGTCGTTATAGGCGTCGTTTTGCGACTATAATGAGATAAAATTTGAAAGATAAAAAATTTGAGTTTGATTTCTACATTTTCTATCACAAAAAATGTGCGGAGGTGGAGGCAAACGGACTTTCAACATCTGTTCAAAGCGGCTTCACGAGTTAGATTCTTTGCATAAATGACTGACCCTCCAGCGGGTAACAATCCTTCTTTGTATAATAATTATAATTATAATAATAACTTATAATTATAACTTAATAAAAAAAAGGCACGTCGTTTAACACAAAGGCGTCGTTATAGGCGTCGTTTGCGACTATTGCGAGCGTCGTTAAGCGACCTCGCGGCGTCGTTCAACGGCGTCTGTAACTTTTATCGAAAGCGAGCGGCTTTTCCGCCCCTAGTTTTTTTTGGTTCTAAGCGGCTGGAGGCGTTTTTGGTGGCGATTTTTGGCGGATCATCCTTTGCGGTCCTTTCAAGCTTCAAGCAAGCATCAAAGGTATTTCAATGGATCAATCAACTCTCTTTTTTGAATTAGGCTTGTTGTTTGATAGATTTAGGGCTTCTTGTTTTTTCTTGTTTGTTTTCAATCCATCCCATTTCTATCCTCCTCTTCTTTCCATCCTTGTTTTCTTCAATCCATTTAGCCTCTTATTAGTATGAATCGAATCCTCCTCCTTCTTCTTCCAATGATCTTCCAATCATTGGTTTCTTCCTTCTAATCTTCCGTTCTTCCAATCTTCTATTCATTTTCTTTCTTCTTCTTCTTCACCACTTTCTCATTCTATTCAATCTTTCTTTCTCCTTCTTCTCCTCCTCCTCCTCCTCTTCTTCCTCCTCTTCCTTCTTCTTCTTCTTCTTCTTCTTCTTCTTCTTCTTCTTCTTCTTCTTCTTCCTCCTCTTCTATTTTTTCCATGGAAGAAGGGCGTCGTTGAAAAGGCGAGGCCCATTCTTCCTCTATTTTTATTACAAGAAGGGGCGTCGTTGAAAGGCGAGGCCCCTTCTTTTATGTTCTTCTTTTTTTTTTTTTTTTTTTTTCATTTTTTACATGTCAATATATAGTTCTTTTTAATTAACAATGTAAATAGTTTTAATGTCAATGATCTTTTCAATGTGAATCGTCTTTTTTTTTTTTTTTTTTTTATTTCTTTATTTATGTAAGTTTTCTAATTATTGAATGCCTTTATTTTTTGCATGTACACTAATAACAAAAATCGTAAGCTCTTGGAAATCGATTTTCATGATTTCGAAGACATTCTAGGTAAGAATTTGAGTTTGAGTAGGAGAATAAAATTTTAATGTTTTATTTAGGTTAAAAAAAACTTGGGGAGACTTGGACAAGGGCATGGTCGGCTCCGCCTTGAGTGTGGAAGACTAGGTGTTCGGGTCCAAGCTCATAGTTTACTCTTTGTAATTTTATTGATTAATGTATTTAGTTTAGAAAAAATTGGGGAGACTTGGACAAGGGCATGGTCGGCTCCGCCTTGAGTGGAAGACTAGGTGTTCGGGTCCAAGCTCACCGATTTACTCTTGAAATTTTATTGATTAATGTATTTAGTTTAGAAAAATTTGGGAGACTTGGACAAGGGCATGGTCGGCTCCGCCTTGAGTGGAGAAGACTAGGTGTTCGGGTCCAAGCTCACCTACTCTTGTTTATTTTTTTTTATTAATATATCAATAAATAGAAATCTTTACTGGGATTGGACAAGGGCGGGTTTTTGAAAAAAATTGCATTATTGATTTTAGGGTTTCTAGTTAAGAATGTTGTTTTTAAAGATGTTAGGGATGTCAAAGAAACAACGATGTGGAGTGGTTAAGAGCAAGAAAAAAATTTAAATAGTTGGTTTAAAAAAAAAAAAAAAAATTAAAAGGGAAACTAACTCTTAAGAAAGTAGGTAAAGATTCATAATGAAGGTTTGAAAAAAGTCACAAAGCAAGATTAATGAATCTAAATTGGTTTGTAGGTATGGCCCATTTGTGAAGACACTAATGATTAGTGAGATTAGGCGCATGGTCATAAATGAGATATGTGCTAACGAAAGTCCCGCCCAGGAGATGCAAAGCTGGTCAGCGTGTCGACCATTTTGTCGGACATGTGAAAAGGAAGTGCCAATTTGAGTTAGCACAAAAATGGCGGTCAAGAAGAAATGTTGACTTCTCTCCTTGACACACATGTAAAGCCAATGATTGGAAACCCCATGGATGAGCGAAGACATGTTTGAAGCATTGGTGCGACTTAAAAGTCCCAATGCAGAGGCTCGTGTCAAGGAATGGGTAGCTTCATGGAATTCCTCAAAGAAGCGGCGTTTGGATCACAAGAACATCATTGCGGATCTCAATGCACGTCGGTTGGAGGTAATTAAAAATGCTTTGCATCGGGGAAGCTCTAGTGGGCGGGGCCTAGCAAGCCCCACTTTTCTTTGGAGAATCACATGAACACATCAATCTTTGTTGATCCCATGCGTAGAGGCCGTGGATGTGATCGCCTTATTGAGGAGAAACCAACACATCGCGCGTATCAAATCAAAATCAGCGGAACACAACACTTCCAAGATGATGAGCTATCTGGTGGATGGGTTTTCAAGGGCAAAGATAGAGGCAGAGAGCGTATGAGATGGCTCAAAGATACATAAAGCTTCAAGAGCCGCATCTGCTTTGGCTACATCCATTGGACTTGCATATGAAGTTGCTAGCTCTAGTGGGGATACCATAGGGCCAATGGTGATTCTACCTTTCATGAATGGAGAGACACTTGCACACTTGTTTGACTATTTACCTAATAACTTGTCACGTTTTAGAAGATGGTCAAATGCAATTGCTAAGCCAAGAAGAGCCCGACAAACACATAGGCTGAACTTAGGAGCAAAATGCGAGTTGTATATCGATATGTTCGAGAGATAGCTCTTGCCCTAGCGAGAAGGTGTCGTTGAGATCCACAAAGGCCACTTCACTCACACAAAGCTTAATTGCAAGAGAGTCAAATTACATTTTGATGATGAGTACCAAAATGTGTGGGTGGCCATTGGTGATTGGGACAATGCAATTCATTTTCGCCAAAGGCGTCGTCCCTTGTTGAAGTGTCGGTACTTACTTTCGGATGGACAAGCAAAATATCCATGGTTAGAGGAAAGCGTGTTTGAGAAATCAAAGGATGATGATGGGTGTATGGGGACCACGAAATTCATGATGTCTATGCATTGGGATATATTTATGAGATGCTTACGGATTTTCGTGCAAGCTATCGACGAATGGAGTGGTTTAATAATAACAACAATGCCCAATGGATTAATCCAACCCATATGTACCAACGGCGTCTTGACAAGTTGGAGGAGCAAAAACAAGAATGATGTGCCTACGTGAAGGCGTATTCTCATCACGACCCAAAGCTTACGAAGTTGTTGAAGCCTTACAAAGTGTTGGAATATCTTCTACCATGGTTGTGAGACAAAGGCGACACATGAAGTGCATGGATGCCTTGGAGATGTCAAAATTGTTGTTGTCACAACTCAAATAATGAATACAATATTGTATATCTTGCCATGTTTAAGAGTATTAAATTTTTTTAATTGTCTAATAACCAAATATATAAAAGACACTTTTAATTATTCAAATCCCAATGTTTTGTAATGAACTTCCCATGTTGCTAACATTTGTTGCTTTCCTACTATGTTATTCATCGCACTCCATATAAATAACTTGCAAGTTTTTGCACATGTCCGGCAACCATGGGATGCGACGCGATGGCATATCTATTGTTCACAACTTTACTTCTCGGCGTGGCTTGGTAGCCTTCTTGCGACCCTAAACACGCAAAGGCCTTTAAGAGGCGAAGTTGGTCGTTCGGGTTTAGCTTCGCCACCACCGCCACCTCCACCATTGTGTGGATTTGGTATGGATTTTTTTTCTAGGATAAAATGTAAGTTAACCATTTATTTTTAACGTTCTAATGTTTTTAAATGTAGCGTGTAAATGCGGTTTCGTCCTTCTTTTCCTATGCATAATGTTCGTAAATTCGTGGTTATATGGGCGGATCTTCTTCTCATCACCACCCGTAGAAGAGGCGGAAAAGGACCTCGCATCCGGCGGGGAAGAAGAAGAAGCGAGGGAACTCAGAGATATCAGCGAGGCGATAACCACGAAGATAGGTGGAATGCCTTGCAATTCGGGATGTCGCCCTTGAGAAATGGGAGATTGCGCCCGGTTTGTTGAACAAAGTAGGCGGAGAGTCGGCGCCCATGACCCTCTCCGTCATAGCTCATACACTCCTTGAGAATTCAATCTTGGGGCGTTCAGAACAGGAGAATGAACCCCCACGAAGGGCGCCGTCGTCGTCCCGTCGGGTGGGCGCAATTCCTCTTCAAGCTCTGTTAAAGATCGTGCACCACACGCACCACCTCCCACGAAGGCATCTCTTTCAATATGAGTGAGTTCATCTTGAATTATGCCCTTTTTGTTCACTAACACATATTCATATGTTAGTCGTATGTTGAGTGTAGTAGCAAGAAGTTGCGCCATACGACCGCTGCGGATGGCGACAATTTTTGGAAGATGGCTAATAATGTCACAAATAGCGTTTGCCATAGCGTCCACAAGGGTGAATGGAACTTCGGGGAGCCTATGATGAGGAAAAAAGAGGATCAAGGAGATTTTAGAAGCGAGAATATCCAGAGCTCAAGTCGGGAGAGATCTCATGGAGGGAGCTTTGTTCAAAGCGGGGTAAACATGTTAAATCCACCGGTATTAGGCTCTTTAGTTCTTCATTATAACCTCATTGTACTCATATTTTATTTATATTTTTGCAGAGGTAATCGGAAGAAGCGGTGAAAGCTCTTGCCAAAGCTCTGAGGAGTCCAGATAGAGGAAGTGGCACGACCTATCAGTTGACTAATGAGGCATTTCAAGTACATCATCTCTCCCATGAGTCATTATAATTAGATGATGCCATGTGGACTAAGTCCTTGTATTGCATTGTAGTGTTTGAAGGCCAACATATTATCAAAGAAAGGGAAGCTAGAACAAAAGCGTATTTGGGCCTTGAGTCTGACGAAGAAGCAAGTGGCGACCATAGTGCCAATAAAATTTGGAGTGCGGCGGTTATGGCTTTACGGATAAGCTATTTGTAAGTATAAATTTGGTTTATAATGTAGGTTCTCGAGTTGAACACTAACATTAGTTTTGGTGCTCATTCTCACTAGGCGTCATTTCTTTGGTGAATTTTGCTAAAGATGAGCGAAAGGGCCTTCAAACAAAGGCGGTCATGCGACCATCAGCGTCGCATGCTCTTGGCGTGAAAGGGGGATGAAGTGTGTATCATTCATTAGATAATTATTTGTGACTACAATGAACTAATTGTTGCGATACAATATAATGCGGGTAAATGAAGGCGAAGCCAATGAAGAAGAAGAAGAAGAGAGCAACAACTAAAGACTTAATATATTTTGTCTTGTGCAAATTACATTGTGAAATATATTAATTGAATTCAATTTAAATTTTTTATGCTTTGTTCTTATTATTTGTGATTTTTTGTTATGTTAATTTTATGCTCGATTCTATTTTTTTTATTCTTAGATTTATTAAACATTTAATTACATATTAAACAATAATGCTTATCTACCATTAATATAATTTAATCAATATTTGTTTCTATTTTTCGAATTTTTAAATTTTTAAATATTTATTCTCGATTTATTTTGTTCATATTTAATATTTATTAATACTATTAATATTATTGATAATATTAATATTAATAAATATTACTAAATATTTATTTATATTAAATATTTGTTAATTTTGCATATGAATATTAAGCGTGGATTTAAATCATATTGAATAATATTAAATAAATTTTTTTTTATCAAAATTCCTTAATCGTCGTTGAGCGGCGTTATGCAGCGTGGCGCCAGCGTCGGCCGGCGTCGTTGAACGGCGTTAATGCGATGGCGCCGGGCGGGCAGAAAGCCGGCAACCACGCAGCGTGAGGCGGTGGCGACCACGCCCGGCGAGCGTCGTTGAGCGGCGTTTCACCTTAGCGACGCCCACGTCGGCGCTTCTGGCTGGCAGCGCTCCTTATTTGGGCCGGACATGATGGCGTGTGCACCGTCGTTGAGCGGCGTTGCGGAGTCATCGCCCACGCCCGGCCCGGTTGGGCGGTCACTCTGGCGGCGATCTTGGCGTGGTGACTGCGATGTTAATGTATGCGCGGCGTTGAGCGGCGTCATGTAAAATCGCTTAAAAGCAAAACGCCCGCGATTGCGGCGGCGTATAGCGGGCATATAAGCGTCATTATATCGGCGCTCCGACGTCGAAATAGGCGTCGTTTATCGGCGTTCGCGGCGTCGATCATCGGCGATGCAAAGCGGCGATGCGGGCGTCGTAATAGGCGTAAATGCGGGGCTTTGGTTTTGTAGTGGTTGATCAATTTTACTTGCAATTGAATTATCTTTAGTTATAAGAAATCATACAAAGCCTTACATTGACAAAGCAGTTAATAGTCATTAATACATAAGGATTACATGATAAGGTAGATATATCTTAGCATAATCGATTTACATGAAACATTTAGCACAAAACTTAAGAAAATTTTACAACTATTCAATGGCCTCAGAAAGCTTTGAAGAAGTTCTTGACATCCGAATCGGAGGCCTTTGGGGATTGCATAAAGATGTTCCTCGTCGATCTTCCTTCAAGTGCTCGGGCCATCTCGGGTTCAGGGAGTTAAGTCTTTATTCTTTGCTACTACCGAAAGTGTTGCATCCCTAAGGTGCCCCCTCTCGCCAAAGTCGAGGCAATGGGCCTTGGCCGCCTGTTGAAAAGAATGATGTGATCGGCATGGGCGTATATCTTGAGTCTTTGCCGGCTTAGAAAGTGCTATGAGAAGTGCCGCAGTTCTTCCCCTTGGGCTGAACTCCTTGTGGAAGACTATCATTTGCCCTTGGTAGGGCTGGAAGATAGTAGCGAAGTCTTTGTGCCCTTCCCTCGCCTCGCGATCCGGTGCCCTTCCTCTCACCCCGCTTCACCATAGGCATCCGCGCCATCGGTCTTCATGATCCCTCCACATCTTTGGTTGCATTGTCCAAGTTGATCTTCTTTGGACCCTTCCCTCATGCTCTGGCTCGGCCCAGTGCAGCGAGCTTGGGCCCTTCCACGGTTTGTAGAGTGTGCTCTGTATCTGTTTGGAACTCCTCCTCACGAGATGATAGGTTCTCTTTGTCGATAGATCTCCCTTATCTGGCGATAGTGCTATGTCGGACATTGTCTCCCGGGGTAGGAGTGTCTCTCGCCTTGACTCCCTTGGAATCTCTGGTATGAGTAGTCGATGAGGTGCCGTGCTCTTCAGGTGTGCTATCATGCCCAAGAGCTCGTCGATTCGAAGACCCTATTCACGACGGTGGGACAAGTTGAGGATGTCATTAGCAAAAATGTACTCCTCCCGTCGATGACTATCGGTGACAAAGGCTGTGATGCCTTGTTGGTGGTGGGTGTAGGCTGTTCTCACGTCGTCGTCATGCCTCAGCGCATACCTCGCATTCTTGTTGCCTCCCTGCTCTCCCATTACGGGTTCTGCTCCCCTAGTTTGCTCGTAGTCTTCATGGATCTGTAGAGATGGTGCCCTGACGTCGTGCCATAGTATTCGTGGGCGGACTCTATATTCGAGGATTTGATCACGGGCCCCCACGGGTATCAAGTGGCGCTAAGTCTAAGGGCTGAACAGAGGGTTCCCCTACTTTGTTGATTGACTTATAGTGCATGAAGAGGGCAAGGGCATGTCGAGCTGAAAGGTACCTATGCCTATTATGTGCGCAGGTCATGTAATCGGGCATGGTCCTAGTCCTATCCCATAGGCTGCTTCTTGCCTTTGGATCACGCCAACTCTCGACCTAAGGCTTGGGTAAGTGTCTCAAGGGAAACCCAATTCCCTCCCCTAGGAGGCAGTCTAACTTCCCAAGGCAGGACCTGCTGGTCATATTGGCACATAATGTCTGTGTAGTAGGGTGTTCTAGTCAAAGTTGCGTGAAGATCAAACAAGTGATCAAACACGAGAGAAGGCTTGATCTCTTGGAAGGCGATGGATATGGTGGCGGCATTGTACCATCTCTCAAAGTTGCTGGGCGCCATTGAGCAGGAAAGGGTGTAGAAAATGGCTTGCAAGGATCAGTGGAGGTTCAGAAAATCGCCTAAATTTGGGAGCAGTTCTGTAGGAAGAAAAATGGCAAATGGGGCCTATTTTTATAGACTATGGGTGACCTCGGGGTTCGTGCAAAAAGGTACCTACCTAAGACGACCTTGGTTCTATGGCTCTGGGTGTCCAAATGAACTACCATGAAGTGCAAACTTAAGCAAAACAAAGCAAGAAACACTACATGACAATTTGTTGGATCAAATTTGGCTAATTTGGCTCAAAGATGGCCTGACCCGGGTGAATCCGCGCGGATGGCCTCCGCGTCGCGGACGCAAACGCGTTTGGCGCGGTCTCATCCGGTTGGCCTGTTTTGGGCCAATTTTTGGTCAATTTAGGGAATTTGAAAATGCTAATATGGCTAATTGGGCCAATTCTAACCTAACTAGCAACTTATTTTGAGCAAAACTAACATCTAGAAGCTTGATTTTGGGCCCAGTCGGGTGAATCCTAAGCAGCGCTGCGTCGAGCATGAGAGAGGCCCTAAGCTGGTCTCACCCGGTTGGCCCGATTTTCAGCATTTTTGATGATTTTTTTGCCAAAATTTTGTTGTAGTCATGATTTCTAGGGTGTTTCTAGACATGCTATGAAGAATTCTACCACAATTGGGTTCTATTTCCTATATTTCAAGCATACAACATTTTTCTAATTATAGAGGGAAAATAACTTTTATATTAATAAGAAACATAGTTACATGAAAATTTAGCTTTCCTACAAAATTTACAAAATTTGAGGCCTAAGGCCTCTCTCTGCGAATCCTTAGGTGCTAAGTGAATATCCTTGGGCATAAGGGTAACTCTCTTAGCATGGATAGTATGAGAGGTTCCCTTCCTCGAAGAGCTGGACCAGCTCGCCCGGAAGCCTCTTTTGAGGCAGGAGTCATTAGAGGGGTAACCCTATAATCGGTTAGGAGCTGCTGCAAAACCTCTCTAAGGAGGCGCTCGAAGGGCCTTCCTTATCGGAGATTCGTGCACATCACGGAAGTGCCGAATCTCCCTAAGCACAGGCGTATGTCTTTGTTAGGCCCGTGGTGAACCCTCTTGGGTTTTTCGGCCTAGGTGGGGGTGGCTTGGGCTGGTTCTTCTTGACCTGCCGCCCTCCACGACCTTATTTGCACCTCGGCGGCAATACCACTCATTGTACCTCGTCCAGCGGCGAAGGTACTCCTTGTATGCCACCACCATCTTCGCTTAAACTTCAGCGGTCTGGTTTGGAGCGCGAATGCCCGCTCCCCTACCTTTTGCTTCTTCACCACCTTAGGTGGTTCCGGCCACTTAGGGTAGGGTGGCCTAGCGTCGGGGTCCCCCTCCTGCTCTTCTTCCTCCTCGTCTCCGTCGCCCTCCTGTTGGTGCTCCTCCTCCGGCCGGGCCTCTTCTATAACGACGGTCCGGCGAGGGCCGTCGTTCCTCCTCTTGGTCCGCCTCTCCTGCTCCCTCAGCTCCCTCTCCCGCTCCCGCTTCTTCCTGGCGGCCCTCTCCTCTGGCCACTCCGCGACTTTTTCCTTCCCCTTCTTTTTGGGCGCTGAAGGGCCCGCTTCGTCGGTCTGGTGGTGGTGCTGCTCTTCCACCTGTTCTTCAACCTGTTCCTCCACCTCGGTGTCCGAGGGCCCGAAGTGGCGAGACTCATCTGTTCTCTGTGTGCCTCCCGATGACGAGCTGGCTCTTTGGGGCTCTCCTCGGCATCATGTCACGATATCGCCGCCGCTGCTGGCTGGCTTTGGGGGAAGCTCCTCTTCCCCTTTCTTGGGAGGAGGTGCTGCTCAGGGATCTTCTTCACATGTTAAGCCTGCTGCGCCATGGAGAGGGTAGGTCTTGGTCAGGCTTCTGTAGGTTTGTTTGGTGCGTGCCATATCTTGTGGTTTGGGGAAATGGGTGGCGTAAAGGGTGAGCAAGAGAGAGGTGAAGGTGAAGGGTTGGAGAGAGAGAATGAGGTGTCGGATATTTAAGGAGGGTCCACGGGAATATTCTCCTACCATAATTACCCCTATTTATTAGCCCCCTTATTAATTACACCATATTTAGTAATTATTTAACTATTAATGTATATGTTAAATCTATATTAATTGATATTATACTTAGATTTTCGAATTTTTCTAATGGTTGAAGTGCAACCTATGAATTTCGCCATTTTTCACTGGGTCTCGATTGGCATGATTCTTGACCCATTTCAGGTGAAATTTGATGCAGATGCATAATTTTCACTCCAAATTTACTAGAAGATGAATTTGACTCACTCAACTTTCGTCTAACACTTAACCTAAGTCGACCTTGCCTCTAGGAGAAAAAATTTTCCCCATTTCGGCGGTTCGATGGTGGAAATGTTTATTTCACACCCCTATAGGCCTGTTAGACTACTTCATGGTTATGGTCGGTGCTAGTTCTTGGTCAACCAAGAACATCGCGCTCTGATACCATTGTGGCGCTCCCCACGCTAAACATATGGCTCTACCGGTACACTTTCGGCAAGAAATCCCCATCCGGCTCAACAACCGCATGGGCCCTTCGTCTACCCGCACTCACGAGGTGACTCTTAGTGCGGGGGAAGGAACACAAAGGTGTCTGCGGCGCCCTTCCCCTATGGGCTCCTATAGCCGGCGATAACATCGTCGAGAACTAGCATCAACATATACAAATACTACCTCGAAGGGTAGTGCATCACTCATAAACCAAGGCAAAGATGATAATCACGAACCATAAAACATGAGAGCTCCTACCCGGCTCGGACTTCGTGGGAGGATGGTGACCGGCTAGGCCTCAAGATAGAGCGGACCAGGAGTCATGGCAATGGCGAGGGCTGGCATAGGCTAATGGCTAGGGTTGACCACTCCATCCGCCCCTCTGTGCATACTTTGCAAATGGGCTAGATCGGGGCTCGATAGGACTCTAGCCTTCGGATCACGCAATCCCATGGCATCACCCATCCGGGACTACTCGAGGTTGCATCTCCCGGTCCGATGAGGCCGGGAAGGGTTGCATCTCCCCTTCCCGGGATCTAGAGGTGCCGTGGGTGCTAGAGAATCGTGGCGACACACAAATCGTGCCGGTGAACCCCCAAAGCGAGAGCCAAGCCAACACTTGCAGCTCTCGAGGCAGTGGCAACACCATTGCCCTGGGAGGTGTCGGACCCATGCTCGGCCCACCGCGAAGTGACCAGACCATAAGCCTAGCCCACTATGGGATCCCCGAAGCCCCCACTCGGCGGGGATCCTCCCTCCACTTTCCCTCTAGCCCGTTATATGGTGCTGAGTCATATCATAGCCTCAATAGCGGGTGGGCTCTCATTGCCTGAGCCGCAACTAATAGGAACTAAGGGATCTACTCTAGGAGCATACTACATATGGCTCTAGGTCTCTACCCCCCTTCCCAATACAAGAGGAGCAAACAAGATCAACCAACATCCATACTCATCACATCATGAGAATAATCATAAGAAGAACATCTTAACCTAATCATACAAATCTAACTAATAGTTAGGGTTCCTTGATTAGGGTTCAAGATGTTGAATATGGGTTCTAGGATGGCTCTACTCTAGATACAAAATACTAGCATATCTGGAATGCTAATTCCAGATGAGCTATCACAACTACTATCCTACATACCTGCTCCTGAAGCTCTCCCTCCAGATCCGTGTGCCTCCATGGTCTCCGACTCACGAGATGCCGCTCCTACTCCAAGAACGAGTCTACCCTGCTGGGGCTGCTGCACCAGTCTATGCCACAACAAACGATGTTCGAAACGGGGTTTCGAACGAGTAGGTGAGTCTCTGGGTGCTAGGGCTGGAAAGAGGTCTAGGGTTAGGGTTTATGCCTATATAAGTTAGGTCCACCTAGGATGCCACGTGGCACCAATCGGGTGAGTCCTGTGTGGCGGTGCCCCAATAGGTTAAGGCCACGTGGATAATGGCTTAACCTATGGTTGGCTAAGTTATGAGAATAACTTAGCCATGCCCCCTAGTGCCACAATCTATGGTATACAAGGCTATGAAGATAGACTTGTATGGTGGCCGGATCAGGGAATATACGTATTTATGGCGTATATTCCCCTGGACCACCACCACCACCACCACCACCACCACCACCACCACCACCACGTATGTTATCATTGTCATGAATGGGGTCACACCACCCGGCGTGTCCTCAAGCGCCTCAAGTTCAAGTTCAACTTCCGGGTTCCAATCAAGCGGAAGCTACGTTAGTCTCACGCGGATCAACTCAGGTGGCCATCGGGAAGCGGGGCCCTCGTCTGTTTTGAGAAAGCCTCCTCGGCCGCCTCAACAAGGCGCCCTCGGCAGAAAGGCTGCGTCTACTTCAATCCTATGGATCAACAAGCTCGGGGAGGAGATTTATCGGGCTCTCAACCCTCCGTCCCAACGGTCCAATTGGGTTGGTCTTGTCTCGCGTCATACGGGCTTCACGCCCTTTGACCATCATTCCTCATGACACGCAACTTTGCTTTTCTTTGTGGAAACCTGTCCCTCATGCCGATGATAAAAAGTTCACTTCTTTTGATCTTGACAAACTTATGCCTCATGTCATGCCTAAAGTGAGACAAAAGTATTACGAAACTCATGCGGTGCGGAAGGTCGCGCCTGGCGGCAAATGTTCATGCCACCACGAGAGCTCAGCAGCATCAGGCAGCACCGTCATCATCCACCAGTACACGCTCTCAGCCATATCCAAATATTGCTGCTGAGGTCGAGCTTCTCAAAGAAGTTTCTGCTTCTTTACCACAGTCCCCAGCTCCATTGGACCCTACGGACCCCGTTTCACATGTTCCCTTGGAACTTCGGGAAGAACTTGCAAAGATCAAGATTCCTTTGAGCCTGGCCACTATTTTGAAACTCTGTCCGGCTCTCAAAGATCAGTTACCTCTTCCCACGATTCTGGTTGGAGCTGTTGCGACTTCAACACCCACGGTGCATGCCACGGTGGGCAATCAACATATCAATCATGTCCAAATTGATGGTGGTAGTGCCGTCAATCTCATTACTGATAAACTCCGGAAGCAATTGGACATTAACCAATTATACCGTGCCCCTTATGACATCAAATTGGCAAATGGCCATATCACGCGTCCTCAAGGCGTCACTCCTCTTCTCCACATCAGCATTGGTGATCTCAAATTCCCCTTGGAATATGGTGTTTGGAAAGCAGGAGAAGATCCTGGTGATTATGAAATGCTGGTTGGACGACCTTTTCTCCGCCAGGCTAAGAGTATTCATTACTGGGCCACAGACCAACTTGTTATCACCGATGGCCATCTCAATGCCACAATGGATCTGGAAACTGGCCAATTGATCTCTGTCGAGAATGCTGAACCTTCCATCTCAGACACTGACTCTAAAGAAGCCCAAAATATTTATCATGTTCAAGCTCCTCCAGCGGGTCTCCCTCTCTCCTCTTACCCTGAGTGATCGTTCGACAAGTCCACGATGGGCTTGGTGATGGTCATTTTAGTGGTGACGCCACGACACGCAAAATTCTTTTGGCAGGATACTTCTGGCCCACGCTCTTCAAAGATGCCCACGCTTATGCTCGCACGTGTGACATCTGTCAGCGTGTGGGAAAACCCACGGCCCGTGACGCTCTTCCCTTGACACCGGTCGCCACGCCACATCCCTTCAGCAAATGGGGTATGGATTTTGTGGGGCCCATGGACCCACCAGCGCGGCACACCCGTGCCCGCTATATTCTGGTCATCACGGATTATGCTACAAAATGGGCGGAAGCTTGTGCACTTCCTGACAACACTGCTGCCAGCACAGCCAAGGTTCTCTACACGTACATCATCACGCGTTTTGGTTGTCCCACGGAACTTGTTAGTGATCGTGGCGTGCATTTTGTCAATCATACCATCAAGGAGCTGGCGGATTATCTTCACATCCAACACCGGAAGAGTACACCCTATTATCCTCAAGGCAATGATTGACTGAAAGTACCAACAAAACACTCATCACAGTTCTCAAGAAAATTTGTGATGCTTCACGAACAGACTGGCAGGAAAAGTTGCCTACTGTTCTTTGGGCTTAGAACACTAGCTTCAAAATCGCTACTGGTCACACTCCTTTCAAACTGGTTTATGGTCAAGAAGCTCTCATGCCTTTTGAATATATTCTTCCAACTCTCCGTTTTCAACTTGCTACAGCCCATAATCCACCTGCTGCACTCAAGGAAAGGGTTTATCAATTGGAACAGTTGGATGAACTTAGGCGTGATGCTTACATTCGTGTTCTTCATGGACAACAGTTGCAAAAATCTTTACATGACAAACGTATTAAGACAAAAACATTCAGAGAAGGAGATTTGGTTCTTCTTTATGATTCCCGTTACAAAAATTTTCCGGGCAAGTTAAAGATTCGATGGCTTGGTCCTTATCAAATTGTTCAAGTAGTGCAACCCAGCGTTTTCAAGCTGGCCGAATTAGATGGCACCCCATTACCTACACTCGTTAATGGCTTTCGCCTCAAACAATTTCATACAACAGCAAGTGAAAATCATCCACCAGATGCTGTTCCAGACACAGACACCACAGATAGTGACTAACAAGCGGCATATTTATATTATAGAGGTGAAAGTTTTACAAAATGTGAGCAGAGCCCATCTATTTCCGCTATGGGCAGAGCCCTATTTACAAAAATGGGCTGAGAGCCCTATCTACTAAGTCCTAAGGAGAAAAACCCTCTACTCGGGTTAGGGGGAAAGAGAGGTGATATGCGAGGATGTGGTAGTAATTACGCTCCGGATCAGTAGGGTGAATCACCACCTCCATCCCGTTAGTCAGGGGATCGGGATGCTCAGCCATCCCGGCACACCACCCGTCCATAGCAATGCCACGGTTGTGGCACCGCCAGAGATCCAAGCAATCCATCTTGCAGGTAATCCACTCAAGGCAGTTTGAAGGCATAGTGCACTTGTCGTGCGATCCGGCCAAGCGAACATCTTGGCGCCATCGGGTGTCTCGGCGTAAGCCTTGTTAGTCTTATATAGCCAACCGAGGACCTCCTTGTCGACGTGGCCCAATCAGAAAATTTCACCAACGTGGTTGCAATGCAAGGCTGTTACTAAATGGGGAATCTTTTCTCCCGCCGCATATCTAGCCATGGTACCTTCTGACACCTTCGTTTTAATGATATCCCACTTTGAGTTGCCAGCATTAAATGACATTCCTTCTTTTCACGCCCGTTGAACATTAATGTACGTCCTTTCGCCAGCTGTCCCATCCGATCATTCTCTCACGTCTCATCTCCACCGTTCCTTGCTTCTCCCTTTCCTGTTTGGGGACTTAGCCAAAATTTTGCCTTTCAATCACCTCCTTCATCACAGCCGCCACTGGCATCATCAGCGGTTCTTGGGTTAAGCCCTCATCATGCCCCTTCGCCTACCCTTTGGCGCCCTAAAACCTTTTCGTCTATCTGCGCCTTAGGTCTTACGTTCTCGCTCTCGCCTTCTCCGGGACGGTTCATACGTTCCGGCGCCCCGCCGCCATGGCGCACCCAAATTTTCTACGCCTGGGGCTTACGCTCCAAAAGATCACTCTTTTTTTGAGTGCGTGTCTTTCTCGGCGCCCACCTTTCGCGAGGCCCTTGTTGGTTCGAGTCGGGGAAGTAGCGGAGCGCCCGAAGCTTCAAATTCGCAAATGGAGCTCCAGGCCCCAAATCGAACAATTGAGGCGATTCATCGCTCACATCGTCAACAGCCCGGAAGGCCTTGCTACGGTGGTCGATGGCACCACCATTTTGCTCACACAGCCTTTGATTTCTGAGGTATTCCGTATTCCCTTGCAAAAACCTTCTGTCTCTTGGGCTGCTTTACAGGACATGGACGTCACTCAGTTCGGTGCTCCTCCTTATCAAGCAAACCAGCATCGCCTCACAAATATTGCCAAGTCACATGACACTTTTGTGAAGTTTCTGTGGCGCAAATTGCTTGGGTATTCCATCAAGAACACCCATATCAATAAGCCGTTCTATAATATGGTCATCACTGCGATCCGCTCCAATCTGCATCTTGATTGGCCACAGGTGTTGTTCTACCACCTCCTTCATGAAGTCGACCGCATTAGGACTGCCCCCTCCTCTGGACATGAAGCCTCAGTGTGGCCATCTTCAGGCACTCATCCGTCATTATCTTCCTGTTCCTGAGACCCCTTCCACTTCTCATGCCTCTACTCGGCCGGTCTCGCATTCCGGCGTCAAAACCAACAGTTGTACCTTCACGCCCGGACTTCCCCGGTCATGTTCAAAACCAGACCACGCATGTCACTGTCTCCTCTTCCTCCACTGAAGCCACGCCTTCCACTTCCCGTCATGTCTCCCAACAATCTCAGACAAGGCAGCAACAGGGCCCAGCACCTCCAAATCCTCGCCAGCTTCTATACCAATTCCAGCAGGATGTTTAAGCTGCCGCCCTGCAATTACAAGCATCACAGGACGCTCTCATGAATGGTGTTCAGGCGTCCCTGGAGGCTTCGGATGCCGTTCACCGAGACCTTCAAGCTGCCACTACACAAGTTCAAACTTTGGAGGCCCAACTTCAAGAAAAGCACGCGGCTCTATTACAGGCCCGTGTAGATCTCAAAAGTGCTCAGGATCAGTCCAGCCTGCTTGAAGATCAACAGGCTCAGCTCCAAACCACAATTCAGGACTTGTTGGAGCAAAACAAGACAAAAGACACCTTCCTGGGTGACAAGGAGAAAGACATTGCTAAGCTAGACACCTTGTACACGGAGCTTTCTCACAATTACCGCACTCAAGTTCATGACCTTACCGAGCGTGATGCTCGACTCACCTCCCTTGAAGCTCAGATTTCCACGCTGACCAATCAGTTAACGTCCATTCAGGATCAGCTTGAGGCTCAGAAACAGAAGGTCATAGATGACACCGAGATTGCCACGCTTCGTCTCAATACTCCCGGGCAATCTTCTTCACATGCCACGCTTCCTATTAAACGGGTCCGTGATCAGTCCCGTCTTCTGTTAGAAAAGGAAAACCGGATCCGTGACCTTGAACATCAACTTCAGCAAGCTGTTCAATCCGCCGACGAAGCCCTAAACAAACAGGAGGGATATATCGACATTGCTACCAACATTCCTGTGGACTTCTCTACTCCTTCCAGCTATCTTGACTATGTGGTGGCCCGACGGCACCTTTTCCTTTTGAAGTGGTACGCGGCCAATGGCAATGTTCATCAACAGCCACTCAAAAGTGCGGATTTCCTTCGGATCTGTCCGGACCTTTCTGTAGAAGACAAGGATTTATTTTGTGCACTCTTAATCTTTGATCAGCTCAGTTCTGAAGACCCCGAATTGGTCATTTTCCGTGTTGTTCAGCCAATGGCTTATGTTTTTCATGACTTCTACCAGGCGGATCTCCATGATAAATTCCGCGATGAGGCCCATTGTGTTTTTCGAGGCAACTCCAATGCTACTTGGTTGTTATCACCAACCAACCCATATTTCAAGGATCCTTTCGGTCTCGGACTTTTGAACAGAGTACATGCACGAAACTTTCAAAGACTTACCCCCCGTGGCGGTGAAACATTGGAAGGTAAACAAAAATTTGGCGATCCCGGCGATCTTGAGTTCGCCCAAATTTATATGCAGCACTTGGGAGGCTACAATCAACTGCGTGGCCTTCTGGAAAGCAAGACCATCCCAACGGGTTGGGTAAATCCTCCTGTCTATCAATTACTCTCTACTTCAGAGTGGGACCATTGGTGTTGTGCTCTTGATCAGAGTCTTGTTCGAGCATTTCGGGACATGGCCCTGCAACCCACGCACACGGGCATGCTTCCCTCTCCATATGCTTCCTTAGGAGCCCCTCCACGCCCACGGTTCCTCTCTTCTGACTGGTGTCTTCCCTTTTGGGCCGAAGGTCATGGATGGCCCTTGGCCCGGGTCGACTCCGCCTCAGATCTCGACGGATCTCCGTTGGGATCCCCGCTTTGTCAGACGCTCAGATTGGGAGGATAATGCCACCTTGGACACTACTGAGAATTGGCTCTATATCGTTAATGAGCGTGGTTGGCAACGGCCTGCTGATGCTCTTCATGGCCTTGATACCTTCTTCGAGAATGCCGCCACCTCACGGACCCTTGGTCCACCGTCAAAAAGGCTGGTTTTACGTCTTTGCTCTCGGATGCATCTGGTAAGCTCTTTAAATCGGGCGGCGTCCAATTTTTCTTGCAATCCGAATGCCGGCGTCGGTGCCCCCGGTCTCGGAGACCTGCCTTCTCATGGAGTGCGGTTTGTTCGCCGGATGCACATGCGCCTGGAAGACATGGTGTGCGCTCTCACTTCCTCATTGATGCCGATCACGCCCTTGGGCTCAACACTCTGGCGCACTTCAAACACGCCGGGGACCTCATTGCCCATTACCATAATGGCGCCCGATCCTCATTTCCGTGAAGATCACTTTCCGGTTTCTTTGGTTTCCCGCCCTCGAAAGCACTTCCTCCTTTTCTTCAGACTGAGTGTCGTTTGGTGGGGGGAGTGTTAGTCCTGTGCCTCCTGGTACAGGACTATTCATGCATACGATGGACCAGGTCAAGGCCAAGGATCCACAATTAGGCGCGGGTCAGCCGTCAAAGGCTCAGCAGAAGACCAAGCAGACCACGCAGACAAAGACCACGCCTGGCGTCAACAAGAGGCGGCGCTCAGACAAGTGACGGCCCGTCACCGCCCGCGTCAGCGTCAGTGTGATTTCAGGCTTTTCAAGAGGCACCGCTAGCATTCCTGCAAATCAGGCCTCCTTCCAGGAGTCGGCACCGCCATATTGGGCCAAAGGCCATTGTACTATATATATGAGTAGAGCTAGCACATGAGTTTTTAGATGAGTTTTGAGTCTTGTCTCATTTCAGTTTTCTCTCGATTGCGAGAGCTCATGTATCTTCATTGACATCAAGGAAGCTTATTATTGTGATCTCATTGTTCTCTTTTGTTTTCTTTTCCCTTCCCTTTGTTTTTCTTGCAAATCCCGCGTGACATAGCTCCCGGATTCTCCTGTTGGATCCAAGGGTCCTCACAGAGGGCTGTCTTGCAGGAGTTCCCGAACCCAGACCCCAAACACTATCTTGTGGACAATTTGATTACTGATCTACTTCATGAATTGCATTCTATCAAAGCCGTCTTTGGCGCATTTACAAACCTTTTAAGTACATTTTAGATAGGCATTAAGTAGATTTTAGATAGGCATCCAATCATGTTTAGAGATTTAGATTTGTTAACGCTGATATCATGGACCTCAGATATACTTGCATGATATAGTTATGTATATTTGAGTTTCTCTAACGGAAAAATGCATGCGATCCACCGTCGGATCGCCATTTTGGGGAGAGACGAGGCTATATATATATGTTTGGGCTTTTTCTCCATTATCGGCGTCTTCTCACAGCAGTTTTTTGGTCTCGGTCTAAGTTGTTTACATTCGTGTTTTTTTTTTCATCTTGAGCTCGTTTTCTCCTTTTCTCTATCCTACCAACCCATTTCTTCTCCAGCTAGATTCTTTCATTTATTGTATTGTATTCTCTGTTCTATTCTTACATAGTTCGGATTCTTCCAATCATCCCTCATCAATCAATTCTTCTCTATCCGGCTTTGATGTTGATTCTGGCATGTCCCATTTTTTCTTTGCTCACCTTGAACTTGAGCCGCCCTCGACTCTTTCTATGAGGAGCAGTAGTACTACTTCGTCTTCTCGGGAGCTTGTCATGCTTGGTTTTGCGGATCTTAGGGTTTTTTGTTATTCTCATGTTGCTTTGTGTGCTGAGCTTTTCTTGCTCTGGGCGTGATCGTCTTTTCATTTTTTGTGGATCGATGGTGGCACAATTTCTAGCTAGATCGGCGAGTCTGGAGCATGATTGATGGCATATTATACACCGGTGCAGGTCACTTTCCCCTTTTGCAGGCCTTGAGGCTGATACAGCAACCGGAGGTCTTTGAGTCACGTTATAACTTTGGATTCTGTGAGCATCGTTTTTAGGGCAGGGAATCATCGGAACAAGACGGAAAACTCTTAAATCTACCGCCTGTTCATACTTCTGGAAGCCCACCCTAATTGTTCTTTTGTTGCATCTGTGGGTTCCAGCCCGATCTGCATATGCTACTTGGATATCCATGGAGTGCAACTGAGTTGTCCCTTATGAAAATTATCAGCAGGTTCGTAATGTTCTTTTGCATCTATAAATTCCATGAATGGCAGCCAAGTTGCCTCCTATGTAAAATCGTCAGCAGATTAGCAGGTTAGTGATGTTCTTTTTGCGTCTATATTTTCAACTTGTCAATCCCTGATGTTAGTTGCATCTGTACACATTTTTTCCATTGTTCGCTGAAGTCCAAGTGTTAGTCCTGTGCCTCCTGGTACAGGACTATTTATGCATACGACAGACCAGGTCAAGCTCAAGGATCCTCAGTCAGCCACGGGTCAGCCATCAAAGGCTCGTGAGAAGACCAAGCGGCAGACCACGCTTGATCAAAGCCTATCAAAGGCGGCTCGGACAAGTGACAGCCCGTCACCCGCCAGCGTCGGCGTCAAGCATGATTCTAGGCACTTCAAGAGGCACCGCCCACATTCCCAAATCGGGGCCTCCTTCGAGTCGGCACCAAGATCGGTCGAGTGTCTATATTGGGCCCAAGGCCATTGTACTATATATATGACTAGAGCTCGCACATGAGTTCTAGATGAGTTTTGAGTCTTGTCTCCTTTCGTTTTTTTCTCTCTATGCGAGAGCTCATGTATGTTCATCATTGATATCAAGGAAGCTTATCATTTTCCTCTCATTTGTTCTGTTTTCTTCTTCTTCTTCTCTTCTTGCAAATCCGGCGTGACATAGTCCCAGGACTCTCTGTTAGATACACGGGTCCTCCACGGAGGGCTGTCTTCCGGGAGTTCGAACCCGGACCCCAAACACCATGCGCCGCCATTGCTGGTGCGATTCCATCCTACTTTCTTCACGCCATAGCCGTCTGTAGAAATTTCACGCCCGGAAGAACTCCTTTCTCGACGACCTCTCGCTTGGGCGCCATCGGCGTCGGGGAAAGCGTTGGCGACATGTATGGATCTGCTTATGACATAGAGGGAGGCCATCTTCGGTCTAGAGGGCTCGGTCGGCGCCACCAACCCCTCCTGTCTGTCTGTCTCGGTTCCCCACCCCAAGCGTGCAAACATTGCTCACAACCTCGGTCACCTCATCACTATCGGGGAGCCCTATCGAGGCTCAACCTTCTCAACCGTACTTTTCATACCCCGAACATGCCTACATCCATCATTCTTGAGGCCATCGCCTCTTCCTTCACAACCATCATCTCCCGGGTGGGCAAGGATATCCACCGTCTCTTTTGCACCTACCGGGGAATATCCTTTCCCTACATTTCCCCTTTGCCCTTCTGTTTACAACCTTACGGATCTCAAAACCAATGCTCCGGCAACCCGGTTCCTCAACCGCGATCACCCCTTCATCGGGGTCCGCCGGGCACCATGCCACATCCAACTCAACCTCAATATCCTCACTATACTGTTCCTGTCCAGCCCAGCACTTTCACATCTACCTTTCAGACTTTGAAACTGACTTATCCCACCTTTGGCAACACGAAAGGCAAACCCTTAGACCAAAGTGCTCAGGCCCACATGGAAGAATTTGAGGCTCTAGCTGTCCTAAATGGTCATGCGCAACCTCAACTGAAATTCCACATCTTTTCCACCACCCTGCGTGGCTCTCCTCATCAATGGCTCATGTCCAACAAAAGCCATTGGAAACAAGACTGGTCAGAAATGCGAACTGCTTTTCTGTCTCATTATGGGACCACGGATGATGATCAACTTCATCTCAAGCAACTCAATGAACTTCAACAAGAGCCCGCAGTGCCGGGATTTTTGCGGATCGACTTCACGATACGCTAAGTAAGCTCAAGGAGTACCCCACCGCGAGCCAGATTTTGGTGCGGTTTCTCCAAGGACTTCCTCGGCTATTGACTCATGGTGAATACCTGCGTCCCAAGACTTTGGAGCAGGCTATCGACCTTGTCAATCACTTTCGGTCAATGTTTCCTCCGAGGCGTGGCTCTTCAAGAGTTCCCGTTCATTCCACTGTCATGGTTCCCCTGGGCAATTTGTTCGGCCTCAACACGCTAATCCACAGCCTTGATCGGATCACGGTGCCATATTTGCAAATACCAAGGCCATTTGTCAAATGAGTGCAACTCCACCAATGGCCCGCCTCATTGCAAGCGATGCAACATGTGCAATCATGCCGCGGAAGAGTGCACTTTCGCACTCATCCCACACCGTTCGCAACAAAATGGTTTATCAAGTGCAAACCACACCTCGGCAACAATCGCACTATCGGTGACCACCGCCGGGTGCAACCCACTCAACTCACGGAGCAACAACGGGGACCCAACCCACGTACTCCTTTTTGATCCTTCTAAAGCTCGTGTGTTATCTTTGTCAAGAATGGGGTCATACCACCACGGCGTGTCCTCAACTTCCACAAGTTCAGGTGCGGCTTCACGGCACAAATCGGACCACATCGGTCCGCCTCACGGCTTACCAACTCTGGATTGCTAATGGCAAACAAGGCCCGAGACCAGTTCTTAAGAAGCCACCAAGAGCGCCTCAGCAATCACGCTATCAACCAGCTCCAGCAAATCAACCTCAGCTGGATCAACAAGCACAAGAGGAAATTTTTTTCAGGCACTTAATCCTCGGTCCGGTAGTCAAGTTGGGTTGGTTTAGTTTCCGCCGGACCAAGGCATCCGTCCCTTGACCATTATTCGAATGGCACGCGAACCTGCTTTTGCGGTTGACACCATTCCTCATGAGGGACGAAAAAAGGTTCACTTTGCACCTGACTTGAGAAGCTCATGCCACATGTCATGCCAAAAGTTCGCCAAAGCATTTTGAACCTCATGCAAGGCTGAAGGCCGCACATTGGCAAATGTTCATCACCACCACCGAGCTCAACAAAGACAAGATACACCTTCCACATCTCAGCCTCCTCGCTCTCGGGCGTATCCCAATATTGCTGCGAGAGGTTGACTTACTCAAAGAAGTTCTTTGCTTCACTACCACGCACTCCGGCACCCGGTGGAACCAAAGCCAGATCCTTTTTCTCATGTGCCTCTAGAACTCCAAGAGGAGCTAGCCAAGATCAAAATTCCTTTAAGCTTGGCAACCATTTTGAAACTTCGTCCTGCTCTCAAGGACCGGTTACCACTCCCAAGCTGTTTTAGTTGGGGCGTGGCTACCTCTACACCCACGGTCCATGCCACGGTGGGTAATCGACAAGTCAACCATGTTCAAATAGATGGAGGTAGCGCGGTCAATCTCATCACGGATAAACTCCGCCAAACAAATGGGCATCACACAACTCTTTCGTGCCCCATATGACATCAAGTTGGCTAATGGCCATATCACGCGACCTCAAAGCGTCACATCTCTTCTTCACATCAACATCGGTGATCTCCGGCTTCCCCATGGAATTTGGAGTTTGGAAAGGCTGGCGAAGATCCGGTGACTATGAAATGTTGGTCGGCGGACCTTTTCTCCGCCAGGCAAAGAGTATCCATTCTTGGGCCGCGGACCGGTTAGTCATCAGCGATGGTCATCTCAATGCCACCATGGACTTGCAAGCAGGCGGGATCATTTCGGGTTGAACATGCGGAACCCTCTCTCGCATAACGTGATCGGAAGAAGCTCGAATATTTATCAAGTTCGGGCTCCACTGCGAAGTGCGCCTCTGTTATCCTACCCGAATATCTTTGATCCTTGGGGAGAAATGACTCTTGATCGGGACCGGCCGTGGGCTGCTTTGCTTGACCCTTACCGGCTCCTTGCAATCGAATCCAACGTGTTGATCACTTTTCGGATCTTTGAACCTCCCGCAACTCCTGTTGATGTACACGTTGTCATGAAGCAACCTCTGGCTGGATGGCCGAGCAACCCCTCTTTTCACCACGCCAAAGTGCCGCGCATCGGTTATGCTCCAACCTCCACGCACATTGTCCGGGATACTGAAGTAATACCCCATATTCGGACTCGAAGTCGAGATCGTGGGCGTGGGCAACAATCAACTTTGTCGCATTTGCTGCAAATCTTAGGCCCCTTATCGTGCCGGGGCCGTCAAAGCTCATTCAAAAATTCAAACACATTTTAAGCACTGGAGTTTCTGAGAGATCTTGGGAATCAACAAAAGCTTGGGGAACTCACCATTCCTACCAAATCGATGCGACCCGGTTTAGCAGCGACGATGCGGCTCAACCCTAATTACCGTGATCGCGTCAAGGCGGAAATTGACAAACTCCTTGCTGCAGGTTTGATCTATGAGGTCAAACATTCTGAATGGGTGAGCCCCATCGTCATTGCCCTCAAACACAATGGTAAGATCCGCGTCTGTGTGGACTACCGAAACTCAATCAGGCCACCGCGGGCGTGATCATTTTCCACTTCCCTTCACGGACCAGGTTCGGAAGAAGTGGTGGACATGAGATGTACTCCTTCATGGATGGTTTTTTCGGCTACAATCAGATCTCAATCAAAGAATCTGATCAACTCAAGACTACTTTCACCACCGGGGGGGCACTTTTTGCCTACAAGGTGGTTCCTTTTGGATTATCAAACTCTCCATCAACGTTTCAACGCATCATGCTCTCAGTTTTTCATGATTTCATGAAGGAAAATCCCTTCTTGCAAATTTTTCAAGATGACTTCTCTGCCTACAGTTCCATGGCTGACCATTTGGATAAATTAGAACTTCGTCTTCCGAAATGTGATGAGTCGGCATTAGTCTCAATCACGAGAAATGCACCTTTTGCGTCACCTCACGGTGTTACGTTTAGGCCATGTGGTCACCAAAGCAGGTATCACCACAGATCCTGCCAAAATCAGTTGTGTGCTCAAGGCTCAAGCACCAGCCAATATCAAGGAGACACGCTCTTTCCTGGGTAAGGTCAATTATTACTCCACCTTCATACCTGGACTAGCAGCCATTGCAGATCCCATTCATAAACTCGGGTGGCGAATCCACGGGCTTGGAATTCCCAGGCGGATCTTTGCTTTCCAACGGTGAAGCTTTTACTTACTCGAGGCACGGTTCTTGTTCCTCCTCAATGGGACAAGCCCTTTCATGTTCATGTAGATGTCCGGCGTTTGCTATTGGAGCTGTTCTTTCTCAAGAATATGATCGCATTGCGACAAACCCAATCGCTTCACGCCCGCCAGAAAACTCAATTCTGGCGGCGCAACTATTCTACGCCACAGGCGTGAAGCTTTGGGTCTCATTTTTTACGTGTCCAACGCTTCCGTCACTACCTTTTGGGCAGTCAAATCAAGTTCTTTGTGGACCACCAAGCACTCCTTTATTTGATCAACAAGTCCGCCCACGGGCGCATTGCTTTCGTTGGGTCCTTCTTCTCAAGAATTTGCTCCTTTTGAAATCGTTCATAAAGGTGGCAAATCTCATGTTGTCGGATTATCTTTCACATCCACCACAGATGATCCCTCAACTGGAGTCTCGGGCGCCTTTCACGATGCTTTCGGCTCTTTTTAGTCGGCAACACCACATTGGTTCCATGATTTTCAGCGGTACCTCCTCACGGGTGCTCTTCCACGAGAAGATGAGGCGCTTTCTCGCCTTGGCGACAATCCCGTCGCCATCAATTTCTCCGCGAGGTCGTGACTACACCATGGTTGCGGGACATCTCTACAAAAAGGGTAAGGACACCATCCCCGATTATTTTGTGTTCTACCTCATGAAGTTTCGGATATTGTTCGCGAAGCTCATCAAGGGGCTAGGTGGTGGTCATTTTCATGGTGACACCACGGCACGCAAAATCCTTCTAGCTGGGTATTATTGGCCCACGCTCTTCAAAGATGCTCACGCCCACGCCCGCCCACGTGTGACGCTTGCCCGTGGTGGGGGGCCCACGCCCGTGGCGGCTCTTCCCTTGGCGCCGGTCGCCCGCGCCACTTCCCTTCAGCAAATGGGGAATGGACTTTGTGGGACCTATAGATCCTCCTGCGCGGCACACCCGTGCCCGTTACATTCTGGTTCTCACTGACTACGCTACCAAATGGGCGGAAGCTTGTGCACTTCCAGACAACACTGCAGCAAGCACAGCTAGGGTCCTCTATCAACAAATTATCACGCGATTCGGCTGCCCCACGGAGCTGGTCAGTGATCGTAGTGTCCATTTCATCAATCATACTATCAAGGAGCTGACGGATTATCTCCTGATACATCGTCACAAGAGCACACCTTACTATCCTCAAGGTAATGGGTTGGCAGAAAGCACCAACAAAACTCTGGTCACCATTCTCAAGAAAATTTGTGACGCTTCCCGCACAGACTGGCAGACAAAACTTCCTACTGTTCTTTGGGCCTACAACACTTGTTTCAAGATTGCTACCGGTCACACTCCTTTCAAATTGGTTTATGGTCAGGAAGCTCTCATGCCGTTTGAATACATCCTTCCAACACTCCGTTTTCAAGCTCTTTGCTCATAATCCCTGGCGCACTCAAAGAAAGGGTCTATCAATTAGAACAGTTGGATGAACTTCGAAGGGATGCTTATATTCGTGTTCTTCATGGACAATGATTACAAAAATCTTTACATGACAAGCGTCAAGACAAAAACATTCAAAGAAGGCGATTTGGTTCTTCTTTATGATTCAGTACAAAAATTTTAGGGTAAACTCAAGTTTCGTTGGCTTGGCCCTTATCAAATTGTTCAAGTGGTTAGACCCGGCGTTTTCCAAGCTGGCGAGTTAGATGGCACTCCATTACCTACATTGGTTAATGATTTTTCGTCTCAAAACATTTCATCACCGTAGGCGACAATCAACAAAACCGATGCGGTTCAAGAAGCAAACACCACGAAAGTGACTAGAAAGGCGGCATATTATATTATAGTGGATATTTTTACAAAATGTGAAATTTGCCCGACTATTTTCGCTATGGGCAGCGCGCCTATATACAAAAAGGGCTCGAGCCCTATCTACTAAAACCTAAGAGGAAAAACCCTCTACTCGGGTTCGGGCGGAGGCAGAGGTGATGCGGAGGAGATGGTAGAGGTTACGCTTTCGGGATCCGAAGGTGCGAGAACCACCTCCATCCCGTTGGTCTTGGTCGGGATGTTCAGCCATCCCGGCACACCAGCCGCAAATCCATTCTCCGCGCCACGATTGTGGCAGCGCCCGAGGTCCGGACAATTCATCTTGCGGGTAATCCACTCGGCGGTTTCGTGGGCATAGTGCGGTCCTCGTTCAAACCGGCGGCCATCTTTGGCGCCATCGGATGCCGCCGTTTACTCCGGTTTGTCTTATATAGCCAAGCGAGGAACTCCTTGTCGGCGTGGACCAATCAGAAATTAGCCAGCGTGTTTGCAATGCAAGGCTCTTTCTAAAGCGAGAATCTTTTCTCCCGCCGCCAAATCTAGCCGGGGTACTCTCGACACATTCGTTTTCATGATATCCCGCCGAGTTACGCATTAAATGCCTTTGTTTCTTTTCATACCCGTCAACAATTAATATGTGTCCTTTGGTTTTGTCACATCGATCCTTCTCTCACGGCTCATCCTCACCGTTCATTGCTTCTCCCTTACGTTTTTGGGGACTTAGCCAAATTTTTGCCTCTCAATACACTCCTTGGCATCTTTTCGACACTGGCACCATCAGCGGCTCGGTTTAGCTCTCTTCATACCTCTTAAGCCTCCGGTTATGCGCCCTAAAACCTTTTCGTTCCTCTGCGCCTTTGTCCTCCGTGCTTGGCCGCCCGTCCTCGCCTTTGAATCACTCTTCGTTTTACGCAAATCGTTACCATGGCTGCACCAAGATTTTCTACACTTCAAACTCTTGCTCCCAAGGATCCGGCTCTTTTTGAGTCTGTATCCTTCTTGACGCCTACTTTCCATGAAGCCCTTGTTGGCCCAAATAAAGTCATTTGAGCGACAAAAGCTTTCTGAATTCTCTCAAATGGAACTTCCGGCTCCAAATCGACCAAGCGAAGGCGGTTCATCGCCAATATCGTTAACGCCCGCATGGCTACACCCGCGTGGTCGATGGCACCACCATTTTTTGACTCAACATTTGATTTCTGAGGTATTTCATATTCCCTTGCACACCCCTTGTTTATCATGGTGCGCCATACGGGATCTAGATGTCCGCGAGTTTGGTGCACCTCCTTATCATGCCAATGTCCATCGTCGACCAATATCGACAAGCCTCCACGAAACCTTTGTTAAATTTACGTGGCGCAAGTTCCTTGGGTATTCTATCAAGAACACCCATATCAATAAGCCTTTCTATAACATGGTCATCAGCGCTACACACTCCAACCACCACATAGATTGGCCCCAAATGATGTTCTATCGTCTTCTCCAAGAAGTGGACCGCCTTGAGGTGCCACTTCCATTTCAAGTTTCGTGGGAGGCCACCTTCAAGCCCTCATCCGTCATTACTTCCCTCCCACACCACAAAATTCTCATAATTCCACTCGGCCGGTCCCTTCCAGCGACTAACCGAAGCCGGCACTTCACGCCCTTCTTCTTTTGGTCATGTCCAAAGTCCGCACACTCATGTCTTTGTCTCCTCCTCCGCTACACCATCCGGTTCACACCATCTTTCCCAAACATCACAAACCGGGCAACGGCCGGCTCCACCACCACAACACCCTCGTGGGTTGTTGTATATCGGTATCGCCGGGATGCTCAAGCTGCCGCTCTCAAGTTACAAGAATCCCAAGGCGCTCTTATGAGCGGGGTTCAGCGGGTACTAGAGGCCTACGATGCGGTACGGGACCTTCAAGTCACCCTTTGCCCAAGTTGCAACTTTGGAGGCCAAACTTCAAGACAAGCACGAGCTCTCTTACAGGGCTCATACGGATCTCAAAAGTGCACAAGATCAAGTCAGCCAACTTGCGGATCAACAGGCTCGGCTCAATCAGAAATTCAGAATTTATTGGAGCACAACAAGTCCACGAAGCTATATCCGGGTACCAAGGGCCGCGAGATATTGCCAAGCTCAACGCCTTGTACTCGAACTTTGTGAAAATTTCAGCACTCAAGTTCAAAACCTTACAGGCGGGGCGCTCAAATTGCCTCCTTGGACGCTCGGCTTTCTACACAGACCTCTCGGCTCACCTCTCTTCAAGATCAGCTTACGGAGGTGTAGAAGCGAAGATTCTTGATGACGCGGAGATTGCCGTGCTTCGTCTCAATACTCCGGGGAAATCCTCCTCCCAGGTCAACACTTCTCGAGAAGCGGGTCCGTGACCAATCACGCCTGCTTTGCTAGAAAAGGACAACCGGATCCGTGATCTTGAACAACATTTTGCGGCAAGCTATTGATCTGGCTGATGAGGCTCAAGCAAAACTTGGCGCCCATACCGCCATTATTAACGAATGCTGTTGACTTCCCGGTTCCTTCCGCTATCGCGATTATGTGGTTGCTCGCCGCCACCTCTTCCTTTCGAAGTGGCATGCGGCGAGATGGACTGTGGATATTCCCCGAGCAACTTGTAGATTTTCTTAGGATTTGGCCGAACTCTCCATTGAAGACAAAGGGTTGTCTTTGTGCCCTTGTGGTCTTTGATCTCATACATCGTGCCGATCCGGACTTTATCACCTTGAGTTGTTCAGCCCATGGCTTACATATTTCATGATTTCTATCCGGGTGATACACGGGAACACTTAGAGATGGGCCATGCCAGCTCTTTCGGGGTGACCCCATTGTGCAATGGTTGCTTCGGGGATAACAATCCATATCTTCGATCATGCTCGGACCCACACTCTTCATCGAGTACATGCCCGAGCTTGCCAATCATTTATCTCTCGGCAAGCGGAAGCGGCTGCAACAGAATAAGGAAGTATCTAGGACATCCCAGGATCTTCCCTATGCACAAATTTATATGCGACACCTCGCGGGGTTATAATCAATTACGGGCTCTATTGGATAGCAAGGCGGTCCCCGCGGGATGGGATAGCCCCCTCTGTCACCTCTCAACTCTCTGCTTCTCTTTGGGATCGTTGGTGTCAAGCTCTTGATCCGGATCTTGTCGATCAATTCAGGGAGATCGCTCGGCAACCCATACGGGCATGGTTCCTTCTCCCTATGCTTCTCCGGGCGTACCTCCACGCCCGGGTTCTGACTTACGATTGGCGCCTCCCCTTTTGGACCAAGGTCATGGATGGTCATGCGGATGGACTCCACCTCGGATCTCGGCGGATCTCGGGTGGGATCCACGTTTTGTTCGCCCGCTCACATTGGGAAGAAGGTGCCACTACGGATACCACCACGGTGGATCTATATTGCTAATGGCGTGGTTGGCAGCGCCGGCGGATGCGCTTCATGGTCTTGACACCTTCTTGCGAGAATGCCACCACCTCACCGATCCTTGATCCATCTTCAAGCAGGTTTTGTCTTTGCTCTCAAATGCATTTTGCTCGGCTCCTTAAATCGGCGGCGTCCCATTTTCCTTTGCAATCCGAATGCGATTGTCGGTGCCTTTGGCCTCGGACACCTGCCTCCTCATGGAATGTCGGTACATTTCTTGAACACCCATCTTTGCCCTTGAAGACATAGTGCGATCTCGCTTTCTTATTGATGCGAGATCCTGCCCTTGGCCACAATACTCCTCCTCCTGCTCTTCAAACACGCCGGGGATCTCATTGCCCGATTACCATAATGGTGCCGTCCTCACTCCGTGAGGATCACTTTCGAACAGATGGCTTCAGCCCTCGAAACCCTTCCTCCTTTTCTTCCTCACGAGTGTCGTTTGGTGGGGAGTGTTAGTCCTGTGCCTCTGATGCAGGGACTATTCATCACATCTGACAGACCGAGGTCAAGCTCAAGGATCCTCGGTCGACCCGCGGGTCAGCCATCAAAGGCTCGGCGAGAAGACCAAGCGGCCGGAGACCCACGCAGTCAAAGCCTATCAAGAGGCGCCGCTCAGACAAGTGACGGCCCGTCACCGCCCGCGTCAGCGTCAGCATGATTCTAGGCACTTCAAGAGGCACCGCCCACATTCCTGCAAATCAGGCCTCCTTCCAGGAGTCGGCACCGAGATCAGTCAGAGTGTCTATATTGGGCCCAAGGCCATTGTACTATATATATGACTAGAGCTCGCACATGAGTTCTAGATGAGTTTTGAGTCTTGTCTCCTTTCAGTTTTTTCTCTCTATTGCGAGAGCTCATGTATGTTCATCATTGATATCAAGGAAGCTTATCATTTTCCTCTCATTTGTTCTGTTTTCTTCTTCTTCTTCTCTTCTTGCAAATCCCGCGTGACATAGTCCCCGGGACTCTCCTGTTAGATACACGGGTCCTCACAGAGGGCTGTCTTCCAGGAGTTCCCGAACCCAGACCCCAAACACCAAGCTCTATTTATGGTTATATTTATGAATTATTTGTTCTGGTGTTGCCCATGTTTACTTGTATCTGCATCCATTTGCTGGATATTTATGCTGCTGTTAAAGCTTTAATCATATGAGCTGCATATATGAGGGCCGTTTTTGATAGATATTAAGATTTCTGAGAATTTTAAGCGGTTTTATAAATCATTTCTATTCCTCACTGAAGACCTGGCATACCCATTCCGAGGTTTTCGTTTCTTAAAACATTTCATTCTATGCCAAGTTGATTCATCCATGCAACCGTGAGGTTTAACGAGGGCAATTTTGAGCAGTCTTGATATATTGGCTTGTGTTTAGACTTGTAAGTTTTGGCTTTCATTGATGCAATGGTCTTTGCTTTCCTTTTGCTTTCATAGACTTGTAGGTTCCTGATCAATTAATATGTTATTCCAGCTTTTAGGTTCTTGACCAATTAATGTTATTTTAACTCTCAATTGGATTTCACTGCACCCATTAAGGCACTTGGAAGTTGCTTCAATCCACCCTCGCTATACTCTCACAACACCCTTATTGCATGCTTCCCATACATCTGTACATGGATCCTGCATCTTGTTCATCTTGTTCTTCTGGGCCCATGTTTACTAGCCTTTTCTTTTGGATTGCAACATTTTCCGTATGTTTCTAGCTTTCCCATTGCAGCTCCGGTATAAGCTTTCTGTGCATTATACCATATCCCAGAGCATATTAAATAGGCCATTGGGATGCGTTTGCCTCCTATTTTGAGAGAATTATTGTGTTCTTTATTTGATTATGCAGGTGGATTGCGTGTAGTGCAATATCTCTTTTTTCTGGAAATGATGCTTCTTACACAGCAAACTCAGCATGATACTTTGTGCTTTGGGACATACGCTCAGTGGGAGCACAGGCAAAGGCCAGCTTTGAGTTCCGGTATTTACAATAAGAACAGTGGTTTCTTTCCCTCCCTGTATCACGTTTAAGACCATTACCTATTGGCGAGATTGGCTTGTTGGTGGAGATGCATGGGTTTGGCTCCATAGATACAGTTTTAAGTCCTTCCATTTTCTTATTTTGCCATCATAATACATTCATACGGAAATCACGTCTTTCACTTTGTTGCTAACATGTTCTACTCGAGCTCTTCATATCGTTTGTTGGCTGGATTCAAGATTTGACACTTTTGCTTCATTGTGGACTTAGTTAGGATTTTACTTGTTCCATTATTATTTGTTTACTCGCTTTTTCTTTGATATGTTTTGTCCTTTGTCGATAGATGTAGTTTTCATGCATTTGATGTTAACCGTTGGCATGTTATGTTTACCCCTTTGCTTCTTTGTTCGTTCTTGGACTTGCGTCACACATTCATGTAAGGTAAAAATTTGGGTACACCTCGCTTTTGCTTTGAGCCATTTACTGATATTATATGTGGTGGGTGTTGATGACATTGCATAGTCTCATTCCGTCTACTCTTAGGGCACAATATGATTTTATCTGGTCCATTTTTTGAGGATCTACATGATATAGTTTGATGCATATATTTTCAGTCACAGGATTTTGTAGATGATATTCATCGCACATAATCTCTTTGAGGTTTCAGTTTGATGCATCTATTTTGGCCTTTCTTCATCTAGGTTGATGGACATTACACCTAATGCTCGATTTGTTTTTCTTTTCATAGCTTTCTTGATACATCCGCCATAGGATTTTTCAATAGTATTGCTTGGATATTTTGTTGTTCCAACTCATTTTTATTTTGCGACTTCAACGAACCATTAAGCCTCTGCTAGTTTTATTGCCACCATCATGCCTAAAGCATTCAAATCGACAAACAAAGATCAGCGTGCAACTATGAGATAATGGTAGGCTTTTTACTGACATGATCATCTAACTTTCTTTTATGTCTCTCTCTTTTTATGGGTTCTATTTATCCATAGATTTTATCATCATTGCGGGTGTCCTTACGTGCCCATTCTATTCTGTTTGACTTACTTGGACATTTTTATCTCTTTCATCTCATTGGCCCCTTGTGTCTCAGCTTCTAGTGTTCATTAACTTGATTTCCATAACTGCTTCCCTCCTCTCCAGTCTCGTTTATCCACCAAGCCTTTTTTGTATTGTTTCTTGTTTGTAGCATTTACCATTTTGCTCTAGTTGTGCTATATTGTCCCATTCACCCTTTACTCGGCTTTGTCTCGCCCTTTGTATCAGCTTTGTATCACCTTTTTCTTTAGGTGGTTTCCTTGTTAGGTCCTTAGAAGTCTTGGTCCTGGTCGCCTTGCATTCTTATCATCTTGTCTGGTTACTTTGCCAGTTTCTACCTTGTCCATGTCCGTCCCATTAACCCCTTTTATTTTATTGTTCTAGTTGTTTCGCTTAGACTAGTCCCTTGCATCACCTTGGTTCAATTTGTCTTTTCTTTTGGGGTTCTTGGATTAGGTCCGTTGGATGTCTTTGATTCCACTTGCTTCATTTTCTTATCAAGTTATGCAGATCGATCCGACGGATCGCGATTCTCGAGCCAGACGAGCATGCAAGAGTTGCATGCGTTGCCTGCATGCATTGCATGCATTTCGGGCCTCTCATCCGGTTAGGGGATCGCTATTTCTTCCTGCATTCGCCTTCAGCTTCTCATCGGCGCTTTCTCTTCGCCCAGCAGTGTTTCAGGTTATGTTCTATGCTCTCATGCAGAGGAGGGGCTTCCTCTTGCATGGGTTGACCTTTCGTGGCATTTCCTATCATTCTTGTTTCTCTTCGACCTGACCTTTCCTGGCGTATCCCTTCCTGGCGTTTCTTATCGTTCTCGGTTCTCTTCTACCTTGGCCTGCGTTGACCTTTCCTGGCGCATCCCTTCCTGGCGTTTCCTATCTTTCTCGTATCTCTTCCTATCCTTCTCGTCTCGCTTCTACCTCGGCATTCCTCCACTATGGGGCAATTCTTGAGCCTTCATCTCGGATCGACGGGAAGTTCTCTTCTTTCGGGCGTTGTTGTGTCATGCGAGTCGCAGCTCGAGAATGCAGATCGATCCGACGGATCGCGATTCTCGAGCCAGACGAGCATGCAAGAGTTGCATGCGTTGCCTGCATGCATTGCATGCATTTCGGGCCTCTCATCCGGTTAGGGGATCGCTATTTCTTCCTGCATTCGCCTTCAGCTTCTCATCGGCGCTTTCTCTTAAGCCAAGCTGGTGTTTGAGGGTTATGTTCTATGCTCTCCCTCCCTCCCCCTCCCTTAAGTATTTTGTTTATATATGTTGTTAGCGTGGCACGCGGCGCTTTAATCGACCCTCGCTTTTTCGAGGTTTTGTTCTTCTCTATTGTGTTTTGTGGTCTTATGCAGTGCAGGCGTTGCCGCGGCGTTGGTTTCTTTTGGGCGTGGGTTTTGGGAAGTTTAGCAGCCGGCGTTGTCTAAGCCTTTGCCTAGGGGGCTTATCGCTAGGTTTTTCCTCGAAAACCGAAAGGCGAGTTTTTTTTAATCCGTGATAAGCCCTAGGCAGGTACACTAGCCAAACATCTATGATATATTTTTGTATTTTGGGGTCCAGGTGTTATGACTGGATATTCCCTGTATTTTTTGTTTTTTGGGTAGCTTGCGATATGCAGCTACCCACTCTCTACCATTGTAATTACACTGCTGGGATGAATAGAAAAGCCCCATCCATCGGGCGTTGTTGTGTCATGCGAGTCGCAGCTCGAGAATCTACTGACAGTGGTCCATCCTTCTCTAGTTCTTCGTACCACTTATTCCTTGAGTCCTATTAGTCCCACTTGATCTATTAATTTCATTCTAGTCCGTGTTCTTTGTTGGCCCCTTTCCTTTATTTGATCTCGTTGTTGCTTCTATACTTCAGTTTGGCTTTCATGTTCCTTGGTGTTGCTATTGGTCGGTGTTCTTTCATCGTAGAGATCATCATTTGGGGGTAGGATGCTTATGCATCTTTGGCATTAAGATGTGCATATTTCGTAGAGATCATCATTTGGGGGTAGGATGCTTATGCATCTTTGGCATTAAGATGTGCATATTTTGTTGCTATCGTTTCCAATCTGTTGCAGCCTGTTATTCATATCTTAGTTATATTCTCTCCTTGTAGTATTTAGTTGTGTTCAGATTCATTGAGGGTCATGTGCATTTTGTTATTGCATGTTTGTTGTCCTTGTTTTATTCGTCAATTCTATTTAGGAGCTACTTGCTCATTTCTTGTTTGTTTATTTATCTAGAAGCTACTTGCTCATTTCTTGTTTGTTTCTTTGCTTTTGGTTTGTTCTAGTTATACCTCTTGTTTCATTGGCCCTGTATTGGGCTTCTCTTTCCGTCTTGGTTTTCTTTGAGCCGTTTTGCTTTTACCCTTTATAATGTTCCATTCCCTTCCATGCCATGAACCTATTTTCCCAATTATCACTTGTCCATACCCACTGTTGTGATCACGATGCCAATGAAGCAGCGTTAATCGATATACCTTAGCCATTACTAGTGGGTTTTATTTGTTATTTATTTTCTTAGTGGTCGGTTATGTGGTTGATGATAACATTTTGTGAGACTTGTAATACATATAAGTTGATCTCCTTTCTTTTGCATGGTTCTAGGCCACTTGACTCATGCTTTTATCAGTTTTTGATACCTGTTCTATGGGAGGAGAAATCTTCACTTCACTTCGCTCTAGGTTACTCCATTTTGCTACTTAGTGTTCTTGTTCTAGTTTTTTGTCTTTCTTTGGAACTTGCTTGTTATATTGATCCATCCATTCGCCACTGCTTCATTAGTCTCAGTTTGTTAGCCCTGCTTGCTCATTTCATTATTCCTAGTTTCCCAAGTACTTTGTGCCTTCGAGTCCGTGGTTTCATTTTGTCTGTAGATTTTTATGATTCTAGGTGATTGCCATTTAGGTTTTCTTTGCCCTGTGTTGCGCCTGCTTCTATGATTCCACGTATTTCGCTGTTTCCATGTTCATGCATTAGATCTCCATTTATTTTTGTATCTTAACGAGCTTGCCTACGGGTATTTTTGTGCCCTTCCCTTTGGGTCTTTTTTTATTGCTGGTGTACAATAAAGCAGTCCAGGACATAGGGTGCTGGTTGCCCTTCAAGCTACCCTTCATTGCCCTTCCCTTGCCCTTCATTGCCCTTCAAAAACTACTGGGATGTTCTTTAGTTATGTATAACATAATGAGCATATTGGTAATGTGAAGCCCTGAGCACACATTTCGTTTTTTTGTACACCACTAGCAAAAAAACATCCCTTTGCTCCTTTTGTACATTCCTAGGCTTTATTTAGATTCATCCGTTTTGTTCTAATTGTCTTGTTTGTCTCATGCCCCTCTCGTTTTACCCCATGTTTAGTATTATCAAGCATCTTTAAATATCTAGTACTTTATTGTCTAGTGATTCTTTAGTTCCAGTTTCATCATTGTTTTTGGTAGAACCTAAGCCTAGTGTTGACTTTTTTAGCATTTTTCATCTTGATGAATTGTTGTCTTTATTCCCATTCCTTAATGTATTTCACTCTTCTTTTCTTCCTTTTAGATCCACCTTACCTATTGTTCTACACCATCTTCCTTTTGTGCCAATACTAACTTGATATCCCTGTCTCATCACCCTAGGCTTTGAAATGGAAGTTCTCTTTTGATCGGCCGGTTTTCCCCCTCCAGACGAGTCTCTCACCAAAATGCATGCGATTCGACACCGTCGGATCGCCATTTTGGGGAGAGACGAGGCTATATATATGTGTTTGGGCTTTTTCTCCATTATCGACATCTTCTCACAGTAGTTTTTTGGTCTCGGTTCCCTCCCTTCCCACACTAAGTTGTTTACATTCTGATTTGTGATTCTATATCGCGTGGCTCGCGTGACCAGCCCCTCTGTATTTGAGAGGTTATGTTGTTTTAAGACATGATGTTATGTCGCGTGGCTCGCATGACCAGCCCTTTTTTATTCTCGAGGTATTCTTGCACTGCGACTCGCATGAAACCAACAAAGCGTGATAGATAGGCTTCTCATTCATCTCAGCAGATTTCAAAAATGGTGGACAGTGGATAGCCTTGGACCCTAAAAACAAATACAATGCTAATAGATGAGTGGCTGATGTACCTGCCGAAAGCTTATCACCGGGATTAAAAAACCCCGCCCTTTTGGGTTTTCGAGGAAAAACCCTAGTGATAAGCCTTCGGCAAGGGGCTTAGACAAACGTAAGGCATAGAATCGCTCCTAAAAACCCCCGCATGGAGAAGTCAAAACGGATGGCACTCGTCAACCTGTACCTGCACATCACCAACACAACAAACGAGAAACATACCAGAGAATAGCATCACCCAGTGGGTGGAAAAAAAGCATCACCCACTGGGTGGAAAAACATGATAAACATAACTTGTACAAAATATAATAAACAAAGAAGGGAGGAAGGGTGGGTTCAAAGAGAATAAGGTACTGTTGAGAGAAGAGGAAGCGCCGATGAAACGTCGATGAAGAACTCCGCAATAAGTAGCAAACGCCCAACCTGAAGAACGGCCCAAAACGCATGCGATGCATGCATGCGACGCATGCAATGCATGCATGCTCGTCTTGAGCAAGAATGCCGATTCGCTACGCGAATCGACGACATTTGTTATTTCTCGTGTGGCACGCGTGTATAGCCCCTCTGTGTTTGTGAAGTTATGTGGTTTTGTTGTATGATGTTATCTCGCGTGGCTCGCGTGACCAGCCCCTTCTATTATTGAAGGATTGTGATTTGTTATGGACCATCCTCCGTGGGGGGTTTCGCCGAGCCGGCGTGATGGCTTATATTTTTGAGTTACGTGCTTCTTTTTACGTTTTTTTTTTTCCAGGCCATCTCATCCAATTGTGGGAACTCGAACTTTTTTTTTTTTTGAGTTACTTCCTTCCTATTCTATTCTAATATCTAATGCATTTTGTTCGTTTTCTTTTACCTTAAGTTTTTCAGGTGATCATGGCCATTTGTTCCTTTCTTATGGCTCTCCTTGGGGTTCGAGAGGAATCGTCTTATTTGCGACCTCCATCTTGTGCTTCCTCGACTTTTCAATGATCTCCACTTTGATGGCCCGGGCTTTTTTCTTTGGAGCCATCAGACGAAGGTTTATCATTAGGGTTTTCCTCGAAAACCTGAAAGGGCGGGGTTTTTCATCCCGGTGATAAACTTTCGCACGTTGCCTCCTATTTGCCTGCTTTATTTTACGCCATCTTAAAGGGGCTTGGGTTGTTCCTATGGCAGGTCCCCTTTATTATTCTTAGTGGGTAGTCAGACCAAATTGGTGTGGTCGACTAGCCCTTTAGATATTTTTCAAAATGTTTGTACACTGCTGTGATGAAAGATATGCCTATCTATCGGCTGGTTTTCCCCCTCCAGACGAGTCTCTCACCAAAATACCAAGTTTACTTACATCTCTTTTAAGGTCGGCATGTTTAATAGGATGTCCAAAAACTTTATATTGGCTTATTATATTTTATAGACAAGTTGTGGTTGCGCAAATATATTGAGTATGCATTTAAACTTCGTGTTTCCTTGCATTTATGAATGCATCAACCTTAAATATTTGACACCGACACGATAGAGATCCTGCAATCTAAATACATGTTTAGCATTTGTGATGACAAGTTCTTGAGCTTTAGTTTTATGATAATCATCAACCAAACTGAGCATATTAAAAACTTGGCATCGCAATGTAATTTTTGGTGTTTTTTTGTAAGCGTGAGCTTTCAATGAATGTGAAACATGAGATTGGCATTTCATGATGCAATTTTTTGTGCCCTTTTAAGCACAATCTTTCAATGCATGTGAAATATGACCTTAGCATAAGCATAAGCATAATAAAACCTTGGCTTCATAATGCAATTTTTGGTGCCCTTTTACAAGCAAAACATGAGATTAACATAAGCATGACCCTTGCTCTCACATGCTGCAATCTTTGGTGTCCTATTACAAGCAGGCCCGCAACACAAGTCAAAGGTGATAAAATTCCTCAAACATTTTGATCACAAATTACCAGCCAATTTTGTACAATCCCCCGTAAAACAACCACGTGCCCTAAGTTATGCCCGCAACAGAAGTCGAGGGTGACAAAATCTCAGACTCCATATAGAGGATCCCATGCAAGTGAACAATGCAATGAAGAAGTTCTTCAGCTGGGGCACTGCAGGATCTTCAGAAACCAACAGGTATTCTCTTTTGCAAATCTCTCCCTTTCCCCCCTCCCTTTTTTGAAGGATTTGCAAAGCCCTCAAGGACACGGACTTTCATTGCTTTGAGGGAATTGGGGGGTATTGTTTTAAGAGCTATGATATTAGAAAATCTACCTCGATAATGTAACTAAAAGACAAATAGAATTGGGCAAGAACTCAACAAAAACATATAACATAGGGTGATGCAAATGTGATAATAGGTACTGATGCAGGCCACATGCAAATGTGGGATTAATCTGACTGTTGTAATGTATTGTTTTGACCTTCTCCAAAGCACTAGCATCCTAAAGCTTACCAAGGAAACATGTGTCAACATACTATTTCAGGTGATTGGATTCTCATTTTTCTGCACGTGCATATTTCTACTCCTAAACATTCCATTTGAAGAACCACTTGAACTTTTCTCCTTCCAACATGTTTTAAGACGCTTTGGATCTATGGCCAGTATGTAGGCCAGATTTGGAAGTCGAGTGTGTTCCATGTTCACTACTTCTTGTGCGAGGTCATTGCAAATAATAAGATCGGAGGTGATTGCACATCTGAAGCAATTGTCTTCCAAAGCATATGACAGGATGTCTTGCGGCAGCGGATGTGTAGCTAAATGTCCTCTGTAGTTCGATCCTTAGGCAAGGGATTGGACTTTGTTAATTGATCTACAATTGTGCATGCACCCTACTAGCATAACATAGACCAATTGCCTGTGCTGTTGAATATCATCATATAGATTGACATCTGGTCCAATCTATCCACATCTAAATGCCTGTGATAGAAGTTCGAGTTAGCATGTGGAAAACCATATTATATCTTAATGAAGATGGGGATCTCCACATGTATTTTGCACCTATATCCACATGTATCAATTGTGCATATCTGCCTTGCGTACTGAAACCAAAGATGCCAAGGATGCTTTGTAATAAATGCCACCATGACCTTGCTTGCCTGTGCACTCATTCGACAATGAATAATGTTGATATTCTGACATATCTATTATCTTTCAACCAATATCTTCACATGTTTTCATAAGGAAAATCAAGTCCATAACCCTGGCTATGGAGTTCAAGTTTTTTCCATTCTACCATGGAAAGCCCTTACAATTCAAGGAGATCATATATAGGCATATTTCCTATTTGGACGTGTCAGCATGTGTAGTCGATTGCCACCCCGAGGGTTGCAGTCGTGATCATGATCGCATTTGCACCAACAGCTATAGCACAGCCCTTGTTTCAACAATAGATGGTATAGCTATGCCAATCTGCACAACACCAATCGTAATATGATCTCGTCGACTTGTTTCTTGCTATAAAGCCATCAGATCACAGTTAACATATAAAGAGGTATCTTTCAGTTTCGCTGCCTGATGCAGTATGGCACTTCTTACAACTGCATCTGCCACTGTGATTTCATTATATGCATCAAGACGAGATGCCCTGACAATATGGATAGGAGCATAATAGCTGCTCTTGAAGAGGACCATTGTGTAATGCTCAAGAGGCACAGATACCATAGAAGCAACATGTGCCATCAGCAACAGCTTTAAAGACTAAAGAGGAAGCAATGAAACTCAAGCACTACAAGTCTTTTCCAAGAGCTACGACACTTGCTAGCCCGGGAAGCTCGACACTAGTGAATGCTAATGTCCAAGGGGCACAAGAACCATAGAGATCACATGAGCAACCATTGAGAGCTCATATACATATACATGAAAAGATGTAGCTAATAATGGAAAGGGAAATATAGAAACTTATGTTATTCTAAGGGCTTATATTATTTTATTGGTTAATCCTTTAAGGGCTTGTTATTTTTAAACGTAACAAACTTTTAAGAACTTTTTGTTTTACCTTTTTAAGGCTTTATTATTTCAAAACCCACAAATATGAAGGCAGCTAGGCCTTTTTGTTGGACAGCCACTTGCATGTCGAAAAAGTCCAGATGAGCTGGACGACCTGTTCGACCCGGGCGGACTGTTGTATGGGGTAATGTAATTCCTGAACTCAGGGATTTGCTTGATCTTAATAAGCTTGAGCTTCCCTGTGCTTGTGCTTGAACTTGAACTAGTGCTTGATTTTGAAACATAAATTTTGATGGTTCATCGGCAGATTATGTTGAATTTGACCATAAATTAATTTTATTTGGCTTTATATGCGAAAGTGTAGTAAGCTTTTATGAAGATATTGAGACTAAGACAAGTAGGTTGGGCAGTTTATTTTTTGGGCCTCTTTCATTCCTTACTTTGGGACATGATGTTATGGTAGTCGTGTTTTGTATCAAAAAAAGAAAAAATTTGAAATTGTTTATTTTGGTGTGTTATAGGATTTGTGCTATATTAAATGCTTTATATGTTATTCATGAACTTGCCAATGTTTTTTGATTTTTTTTTTTTTTAAACCAAAAAAACAATATCTCTCTAACACAAAATTTAGAAAAAACTCATAAAGGCTTCATGACTTAATCAGGTAATATATATGTCATATCTGCTTACATTCTACGTTTTCCACTTAAAAAGGGGCAATATATATGTCGTATCTCCTTACATTCTGCGTTTACACTTGAAAACAACGTTCGTATCAAGGAATATCAAGGTATAGGGATCACATATATATGAGGTCCTAGATATTGAAGCCTTAGTGTTGGGTGGTAAAAACCATTCTTTTTCTTTACTTCCTTTCCTTTTTCTTTTTATTTTCTTTCTTTCTTTTTTTTCTTTTCTCTCTCCCTTTTCTTTTTCCTATAGCTGTTGAGCTTGTTGTGGTACTATATAAGTCAAGATGCCATTACTGCACTCTTAATGTACATGTATTATCTAGATATTTTATGCCAAATTGGCTGTGCTATACCAAAGGATGCCTAAACCAATTATCCCTTCATAAAGAAACAAGAATCAACAACCAATAAAGCTATTCCAAAATCTGTAACCACATTTGCACATTGTAAGGCATGAAACAAAACCTTGTTATCCGTGTGATAAACTAATTAATAGTGTCATGATAGATATTATTGCAATATGGGGAGTATGTGAAGGAGAATTCTTCGCGGCAAGGCCGCCGCGATAAATTTCCTTGTATATTTTCTACACATAATTCATCCATCACCCCTTGTCTTCCTAGTGTTTGATCCAGCTCCTCCTGTGCTTTTTTTAGAATAGATGGAGCTCTAAGAAGCTCTGACAACGCCCATTCCATTGTATTTGTAGACGTGTTAGTTCCTAGAACAACATCCTGTGTGAACATAATTAATTACAGTAATTTTTTTTAGAATAAATTAGAACATTCAAAAGAGCCAATTCTTTTGGAAAAAAAGTGCCAAGTACCTGAATCATGGCTTTGATATCATTTTTTTCCAGCTTCATTCCATCAATTGACGTATCTAACAAAGCGTCTACATCAGGAATATATCCACCTTCATTTTCCTTTCTTCTCAATCTATGCTCCTCAATAATTTCTTCTAGAAAAAGATCCAAGTTAACATGCAACCTCTGCAGCATCCCCTTAAATCCCTTCAGATCTAGCCAATATAGTCAAGGAATAAAACCTGCTATACATGCCTCTCCCAGTAATTTAACAAACTCAGTAAGCAGACCACTAAGTTCAGCACCTTGGATCCCCATAACAATTCTAGCTACAATGTTGATAGACATTTTGCTGATCATCTTAGAGACATTGAATTCTTCACCTTGCATGGTTTGCTCTTTGATCATCCTAATCATGGACAAAATTTCCTATCTTCTAATGTGTTGATTTTCTTTCAACCTTTTGGAAGTAAGATTCTCCATGGTCAGAAACTTCCTCATGAATTTCCAATGCTTCCCATATTCTGCAAAGGCAATATTCTTCTGGTTATACTGCAAGACTGTGGCTGTTAAAGCAACGGGTCTGGATGCGAAATTGGGATCATGAAATTTAAGGAACTCCATCAGTGTTGTTTACGTACCCGTATTTTACGTTTACGTACGTCCCGTACCTTCCTCACAGTACTATACGTACTATACCTATAAGTTGACAGGTCAAATTGAGCTCTTGTTTTATTAATACCGTACTTAACGTATTAATACGTAAAGTACGTTTGATACGTACTTAAAAAAAAAGTGCAAATGACATTAGACCAATAAAATTGATAAAGTTATACATTAGAAAACATATTATTATATGTTATTATTATTACAGAATAGCGAAATTATGGAATTGTGGCTTAAAAAAAAAAGAAATCCCAAATTGTGGCATAGGCTCTTTTAGCTATGCTTTGGCAAAAGAGAAAATATCTATGCTGAAACCTGTTACATGGTGGAAAAATTTTGGTGGAAGAACAAAGCTTCAAGCATTGGCTGTGCGAGTATTATCTCAGGCAAGTTTTAAGTGTTTTATCAATTACCAAAAATATGTTTATGTTTTGATTGAATTAAGTTACATTTTCATGTAATGTAAATTTACTTTTGTCTTTTTTAGGATTGCTCTTCTGGGGCAGCGGAAAGGAATTGGAATGCACATGCTCTTGCACATACGAAAACTAGAAATAGACTAAAACCAGCACAACTTGAACGATTGGTATTTGTGCAAGAGAACTTAAGGCTCGTGCGCAAGTTTGAGACCGTGAATACATCTCCTATGCAGGTATTATCTTTTTTATTTCTTATTTTCTTCTTTTTATTTTTGTGGTCATCGATTTTAGATATAAATTTATTGCGTGATTTGTAGGTGAATCCAAATGAGATAGATGTCATAAAGACTCCTGATCTTCCACCTCCTAGCCATGATAATGATATTGATAGAGAGATTTATGAAGCGTATTTCCAAGAGACTATGAGCATGAAAAGAAGGACGAGGAGTATGACAAGAGATGTAGCATCTTCATCACAAAGACCTTCTACAAGCCGAATAGGTAGGCGAAGACGAAGAAGAATTTCTACTCGTAGTAGACGTGTGACACAATCAATCTCAGCGGTGGGTTTCCCAAATGAAGATGAGCTTGACATGATTGAAGAAGAGGTTGGGAGTGAGGATGAGCTTACGGAAGAAGAGCATTCATGGAAATCATCATCAGAAACAAAGTCTGATGATGAAGAGGACGAAGAAGAAGGGTGATTATTCGTGGATTTCATTTATAAAATATTGTTGTTGTAAAACTCTATGTGTTTTTTATTTTGTGGTTGAATTAAAACTAGAATGATATAACTCTTAAATATACATATTTCAATTTCAAAGCTTTGAGAAATACTTAATTTTCTAGAGTAATATATTTTGGTTCAATTATTTAAAACTTGAAGTTCTCCATATTAGTTATTGCAACTATTTTAAATGCAATACAAGAATTTATAGTTTTAAAAAATTACAAGAAGTACTTAAGTACTATACGTAAAGTACGTATTTTACATATTTAATAAGTATTTTATAATTCTAAAAAACGATATTTAAAGTACTTTTTAAATGAGAGGTATGCATACGGTATTAATACGTTAAGTACGTATAATACCCGTACCGTACTAAACGTACCTGACAACACTGAACTCCATGGCCATGGCTGGGGATGAAGCAATCAAGGTGGGATGGGATCCATATTTGAGAAGCACAAGGGGACCATATGTCTTTGCAATTTGGCACAGATCTTGATGGGGAAGCTTGCCCAGCAAATGCAAATGGCCAGTAATGGGGTATGCAGGGGGGGAGGTGGAAGAAATCTCTTGTTTGTCAATGAAGAAAAGAAGAACCAAGCCAGGATAGCAAGGAAAATAGAGAGAATAAGAATGAGGAGGTTTCCCATTTCGCATAATTCAACTTAGGCACGCAGAGTATTTATCTCATTAAGAAAAAGCCATGTCCAAAGAGCCGTGCTTTGCTTTGCTTTGCTTTGTCCCTGTGAACACTCCAAGTGACCGGGTTTCTACTCCGATGTTAAAGGGTCATGAATATTTTTGTATGTAAATTTATCAGAATTTACTATCTAACTCTAATGGTTTTGTGATCGCATAATGAGTTGTATCTCCAATGCTAAGAATATCACAAGGTAGAGCAAAGTAGTGAAGTGGAGGAGCGTTGTATTTAGAGTCCAGGATATGGTATTTCTGGCCTTTTCTTTTATCAGCCATTGTACACTTTCGCAATTTCAAGCTCAGAACCAACTGTTTTGAGGCATTGTTTGATCAATCCGACTCTATCTGAGCTCAAATCGCTTCCTCTCTTCATCAAACCAGCATTAAAGAGGCTGACAAAGTGATTAGAATAGCTTTTGAAGTAGTTCAAGCCACCCACGGAGCTGCAAGAATGATTCCACTAAAGATCTCAGCTCCGTCGCGCAGTTTCCCACTTGGTTTTTGGCCAAAACTGAAATCCCCTTGAAGAGCTAAAGGCTTATGGATAAATCGAATATGGATGAAATAGTCGATCTGGCAGAAGTGTCAAGAATTGGTCGTTGTTGGTCTGAAACTGGTCAAAAGCTCGAGGTTGTTGTTAGTAGATATCGCAAAATTGGTCGATGCCCTTTTATATAGCCAATGTCGAAGCTTTTGACAAAAGGTAAAGGTTTACCAAAAGAATATCTTTGCTTTCCTTTTTTAATTGATGGCACAGCTCCTTCCCTTGAATCACGAGTCCCCTTTGAAGTGGCCTTTTCCATATATTAAGTCGACCTTTTTGCTTTTATTATTATTCGCTCCTTTGGCTTAAATACCTCGACCCCTCCACTAGGTAATGCTAAGCTTGCCATTAATAGTAGGATGCATTTGTGACCAATGGTTTAGCAATGGTTCTTATAATATCATGTGCCTCTTTAATCATTATACTCTTGGGACAACACAGAAAAATATGATTTACATGGACTTTGGCATTTTTCCTAGTCCATTAAATGTGGATCACTCGTCCGTGCTTGCTCCATATCATGCTCCCAATTGACAACATTGAAAGAGCCTCTAGAACCAATCTCCCTGTCTCAATGCGGAGCGATGCACACCTGTGCGAAGTGAAGCTATCAGTTTAAACAAGTAGCATCGTGGACCCTTTTGTGAGCTCGAGATTGATCTGTTGGTGGTAGTGTGCCATTTTGACCTGCTCCAGGGTAGCTACATTCCAAAGCTTAATAAGACAGCAAGCATCAAGATACTGTCCCAAGTGATGGTCGCCTTCTTCAATTTGGATCTGTATGCACCAATATGCACATGTGCTCTTGCACATTCCATCGGTAGAACCACTGAGCTCGTCTTTCCCTCCAACAGGCTTTAAGATGTTGCGGACCCAATATCATGGCATAAGCAAGGTTGGGGAGATGAGCAGTTGATATGACAGTCAAGTGCAGTCCTCTAATGAGGCAAGAAATCCATTTTTTGCAGAAAGATCTGATACGGGATTGTGGACTTTGCCCCAAGTGCCTGAGCTAGGAAGTCTTTCTGCACCTGCTCTAGGGCATTCCAGGCAGTGAGGGATACCACCAAGCTCCAGACCTCGATCCTATATATGAGAACATGCTCCACAAAAACCTTGAACAAGTGCGATTGTTGGGCCTAGTCATACAACTCTACTTTTAACTGTTGTTCTACATTTCATATAGTGTTTTTCAACCCATTGTCATGCGCAAGCAGATGGAAGTGTTCTAGTATGCGATAGAAGGAAATTCCACTCCCGAATACTAGGTGGGTGCCACCTCCACATTTTGGCACTAATAAATGAAGGAGGGGGGCCTTGGCTAGCACGAGGACAAGATGAGCATCACCTTAGTTTTGGCCAAATTAACTCGCATGCCAGTGGTCCTGCAGAAAGTATCTAGGGCCATTCAAATGGCACAGCATTTCATTTGGGGCGTAGGCTAAGAGGTCCATCAGAGTATATGAGCTGCCTAATGATTTAGTGCACGAGCTGAGCTCTGGATCCCTCGTGTTCAACACGCCAACCTTTCAACTAAGCAATATATAAGCAAAACAATGTTAGAAAGACTGGGCATCCCTGGCAGCCCCCAATAGTATTGATGACAGGTTGTTCTAACAGTGTCAGTCAGACACATGTCTCATATAACCTTCGCATTTTGCAAATCAATAGGGGCCTCCAACTGCCTCAATCTTTCCCACAACTTGTACCGAGGCACATTAACAAAAGCCTTTGCAAAATACCTTTGGCGAGACGCTATAAGCCCTTGCTGGTCCCTGCCACTGTAATAATTAGTGTCGAGCATATTTGTGAGGTATTGCTACTCGAACCCCAAGCGGATCATAAAATTGTTGCCATATTGTACACATTGCTCTAAAGTGATGTTTCTCGCAGGCTGCAGAGGCTTCTTTACTACTCTTCATCAGAATATCTTGGGATGATGATCTAGGAGATAGAACATTTCTTTTTGATATTTTGCAATGTACCTAACTTTCTTTCTCTTGAGAAAAGTGCGGTATTGTTTGATCGCAGGCAGGAGTAAGGTGCGGTTAGTGACCTATTGAAGCCAGAATTTGAGCTCCCTACATTGGTCATCAAATCACTGATACAAAGAAAGGTTGTAACCCCCAAGAGACTTTGTAGGCAATTTCTCACAAAGCATTTATCGGCAGCAGTCATAAGCACATTGAACAATTGGAGAGTCTGTTGTAGTAGCATGGGAAGCTACAATATTTCCTCTAGGTTGGCTGTGACCATCTTGGCATAGAGCTCTGTGTCGTAGTCCAACCATAGCGGAGGCATGCGGGGGTGTTGGAGCGCTAAGGGATCCGAACAGTTTGCCAATCCACCTACAGGAAAAGGGATTGGTGATCAATCCACTTCATCTCTACTGTCTGTACCAATGCAAAGGTGGATGATCAGGTACAGATCCTGCTCTGCCATCAATGCGTAATCCATGACACTAGAGCTACCCCCTAGTTCTCCTGTCTACAAATGTGGCTTCTAAAGTATGGCCACTGTGCTAGACCATTGTAGACCAAGTCAAAGATGGTGCACAGCAGAAGCAACTGACTGCCATAGCGCGTGACCTGGTGGGTTCTGCCATCTGATGTTTGTGGCTAAGTCGTCTCTGCAGGACAGAGCTGTAACTGTCCTCTACCAAGGAGTCAAGTTTTCCTAGCTATTTTATCCCCATGTGTGCATTGAAGTCTCCAAGCAACATGATCCTGCCCAACTGTTTGTGCTGATGTATGTCATTATACAGATCGACATACAGATCCGACATGTTCACATCTAAGTGATAGTGCTAGAAGTTACGATCTGCATGTGGAAGATAGTATTTTGCCGCAAAGAGAGGTTTGACATTGCAATTCTGCACTCGTGTCCATAGGTAACGATTGTGCCTGTCTGTCTTGTGCAAGGAGACTGACGGTGCCAAGGTTGTTGAATAGTAGAAAGCAATATTCCCGTGTCCTCATTTGCCTGTGTACTCATTGAACAATGAGTAGTGCTGATAGTCCGACAGATCCGGTAGCTTGCGCCCTGCATGTTCCCAGGTCTCCATAAGGAAGATGAAATCCATATCCACATCGGTGGAGTTGAGACTATAACCATCATCCAATTAAATTGGGATTATGTCAACTCCAAAATCACGCCAATCTGCTATTGTCTTCTAGGGGGTTTTTGTTTTTTTTAATCTTTTTTTTTTTTTACTTCAAAAATAACATAAGGTTGCGATTCACGTGTGACGTTTCATATGCGAATTGAAATATGCAAAAATGAAGAGCAAGTTGCTAACATAGATGAGACCAAAATTGCTTGCTCGATAGATGATAATATTAGGTTTGATAATAACAGATTGCATTATTTGCGAGGCAATTCCAGACTCGAAATTATCGATACATGGCACAAATATCATACAAAAATATCATATATTCCAATAAAACATTAAGGGATCAATCCATGTTTTTCCACATATTTAACAAGGTATGGTTCCATGTCAGCCGTTCTATCCAGTTCTGGGTACGAATCTAACACTTCACCCACCGTCATCCCCATAGACACAAACTTCACCAGAAAATCATCTGTCGCAAAGTTTTTTGGATCGTAAGATGGTGGATTCAGGGCCTGCGTTTGATTGTAGAAGCATTTGAGAGCATCATCATCCACTATGATTATATCATCCTTATTCTCGATACCAAGTTCGTCTACTCAAGTGTTTGATGAAGATAGGCTTGCCTGTTGGATCCTTGGGATTAGTGAACTTCACACATTTGTTCTGATCCCAAAAGGTCAACCAATGTCTATGCATTTCCCCCAGTGCCTCCAAAGTATCCTTGATGTTCCTTAGTTCCATGGATGACCAAATACCAACTCGAAATAACCTGAATGCCTCATCTAGCATCTCCTTCAAGTGCGGCCGCGGATAGATCCACTTGATGTTTGATTCTACTGGTGTCTGATGAAACTGTTCGCTAGCCACTTTATTTTTCGAGAAGTCTTGCAAAGGACTCCGTTTAGGTCGAACACCACAACCTTCTTAGAAACGCAATGGAAGCTGAAACATCAAACATGTATCCGGTCGCAAGAATACGATAACACAAACAACAAACGCGCCAAGCGTGATTTGAAATAGTCATAATCAAATCGCTTCGGCGTGATTTAGGTTGACAACGAAAAATAATCAAAAGCGGCTTTGGCGATTTAATTCAAAGGTAATACAAATTAAATCACGCGGCGTGGGCGATTTAGGCAGGCAAGGCCATACCTATCATCTTCGGTTTATTTTTGCCGTCATCGGCGTCATTCTCCCCTTCGCCACCCTTAATCTTCGTCTTCTTCGATTTGTTAGAATTGTTATTTTCTATTAGTTCCAAGCGTCCTTCACAACCGACATTATTTTACTATTGATTTGGCAAACCTGCGGAATCACTAGAGAGCCTTAGCCGTTGCCTTCATTTTCGGTTTCCCTGTCAATTAGTTCATTGTTAACCTGTGAATCTACTCTATTGTTGCTTGCATCACCCGCAATGTGGGCAAAAATATTCCCTAAGTTCGCCGCCATCACGCGATTACTTTGAGCAGCCGGTTTAGCGGCTATTTGTTCATTTCTTGCTTTTCTTCTTATCGGTGCAGATTACTAGGTCCCTCACCAGAAGCAACGTCCACTTTCGAATTGGACAAGTCTACGAGACTTTTGATTGCTGATGATTTCAGGTTGCCATAAGGGCCTTTAGGAGACTTGGCAAGCACATGCATGAGGAATGGTTCAAGAAAGTCTTTGGCCTGCTCATCACTCACAAAGCAGTGACATCTTCTTGCACCCATAAGAGCCTCTCGGGCAATATAACCTCCAACATGAAGCTCCAAGCAGGTTGTATCAATTGGAGCAAATGCCTCGACGAGGTAAGCAGCCATAGACGGGGGAAATCCATTTTTATTTAAGGGGCCCTTCTCCTTAGTTTGTAGCTCGTACTTGATTTCCCCACTTAGGAGGGGGTCCCGATCCTCATCCTCTTCTGACTCATCCTGTTCTGACTGATCCTGATCCGTATGAAAGAATATAGTTCTTAAGTCTGGATCATCTAGAAGAAAACATTCCCATGCACTGCTATTGTCACCCTTGGCCTTAGCAATATCATATTCGTCGTCTGATAGCATGGCTATCATAATGAAGATCACATGTGCCATCTTCCGTGCTGTTCGCAGCTCATTATCCTTAACATCATATATTAGGCATCCCTCCCTAATAACTTTGAGGCACTCCAGATCATGAGCAGCGGATAGTGCATGCAGATGTGACTCACCTGAAGGACAAACGATGACAATAGTGAAGGACCTCTCAGTTGTCAATCCTATACAGCTGGTAAAGAAGCTGTTGTAGTCCTTCTGGTTCATGCCCATATCTCCTCTCCCACCCCTGCTGTCCAACACAAAGAGTGATATATTTTTAAGGCCAGAAGTTGATTCTGGCAAGAGACCTTTGTACCCAATGGAGACTGAATACTGGACAGCGTCGTCTTCTCCAGTAATCTTCTTCACAAGGGCCACTTTTCTTCTCAACTTCGGCCCATTACCTTAGGGGTAGAGTCTCCTTATGTTTTGTATTTTTAGCCTTCCAATTCTTTAGGAAGTCCTTTGACCAGAATACAAACTTCTTGATGTCATCATTACTAACCTTGTATTTGTCCGGCAATCAATTTAGGATAATGCCACATCCCCAGATAGCCTTTGTAACTTCGGCTCCCTCTGGTGACTTCATTTATTGCATACATCCTTCACATGGCTGCAGCACTCAGCGAAGGACATCCTATCCTTAGTGAAAGCACTCTTCTTGTATAAGACTTCCTTCTTTTTAGCTTTGGTCTAAAACCCAAATGGTCTCCGGCGTCGTCCTAGCCCACGAGTCTTTCTCATCTCTGTCACATTCAAGTCAAAGATGCTTACATCAGGGAGGCACCCTACCCATAGTATCGGCAGCTTCCCTTGTGCATAAAGCGTCCGAATTCATTCCACTTGAGCCATCGCCTCCTTACAAAACACAATCTTATCTGAGTCTGTTGGTCGACACGCTAGATGAGCTTCGGAAAAAGGATGCGCAATGTCATCACCACCTTTTTTCTTTGATTTTCTTGCAATCTTCTTCTTCTCCTATATAATTGTTCTGCGGCGAGTCAGCTCCGGCTTGACTTGAATGCCTCGGACTTTGACCCCATACATGCGGTGGGCAATGGGCAGCCATATTCCACCTGCTTGTTGGCGGTGGCGCGGTTGTTCCGCGTATGGACTGCAATAGTACGGACATTGAATCGATATCATAGAATAGAAACCGCCCGGCGTGTTTTCAAATCAATCAATTCCGCGCTGGCGTGTTTTCAAATCAATTGGTTGATTTGAAAAACGCTGGCGTCGAAATACAATTTTATGAAACCGGGTTGATTTGAAAACACGCTGGCGTGAATTGATTGATTTGAAAACTGCGCTGGCGTGGAATTGGTTTGATTTGAAAAACGCGCTGGCGTGAATTCAATTTATGAAACCAGGCGGCGTGAATTCAATTGAATTGAAAGAACGACGGGGCGTGAATATACATCCTAATGCGGTTAGTTACCTTTTGTATAGAAATGTCTTCCCCATTTCATTCAAAGTTGCACTAATCTCGACCAAATCTGCGGGTGAGGTATTGGCATCAAGATCGACACCTCCTATAATGCATAGTGATTGTAGAGCAGCGTTTTGGCACTGTTTGTTACTTTTGCGCGATGAGGGCCTTACGTGCCTCAACAGAATCTTTGCCCGTCGATGGCTAATTTAATTTAATATTTTCATTTAACAATATCTCACGGAAGTTCGTCCACACGGCCGGGCTTGTTGAGATCATATCCCAAGGTAGCACATCCACCGGCATAGGCATTTGACTGGATTACTAATCATGCTCGAACAATCTCCATGGCATGTCTTTGGATCATATCTTACGCTAACATAAATGGAGCTTGGTGAGCGGATGAGGGACTTCACATGGATCATAAAAAGTTTCCTTAAGACCCAATGGATAATGGTGGTATTTATTGACTTGTTCATGGCCTCTAGGCTGCGCCACTCTCGTCTGTTCATTCTCAAAAGCGAAGCCTCCATGCAGCCGACAAGCTGCGGGTTGAACATCCTTCCCTAGATCTAGGACCCTCTTAGAAGCTTTCAAGTCAGCTAATTCCCTAGCTTGCTGCAAATAGTGACTTGGTGTGGGTTTAGTGAACATGCCTCTCACGCATTTTGTAACCCCTTGGCAAATAGATATTGGCGTAAGCTGCTACATTGGTTGGCCAACCATACTTAAAACATGTCTCACCGTTCACATCTGTCTTCATGAGCGTATCCTTGTATGCGGTAGCTCTACGGTGAGTAAGTCACGAGCAGATCGTTCTTTCTTACCTTACGTGTAATCTCCAAGAGCAATTTGCGGTTGGTGTCATCCTCTTCCTCACAAGAGATTAGGATCCCTTGTTTGGCCATCTTATGCGCTTCCTTTTTCCTCGAGAAGAGAGTTAAGTCGAGCTTGCCATTTGTCTTGGCAAGGTCAGCGTACCACTCGGCACCCTCGGCCCATTTCCTCTTCAGGCGGGGCGGGGTCGGTGGTTGCTATAAGAATCGGCCCTTCATCATCTAAGGTGAGATCATATGGTATGCGCATCGGGGGTCATGCGCCCTTGCTTTCTTGGCGGGATTAGAACCCGAATTATTAGGGGTTTTCTTCCTCTTGAGCACCGCAAAGAAGATGAGCACTTTTTAGAGTACTTTTGAACAAAGAGATCATGCTTGGCGTGCATTTAAACCTAAATTAGTACAAATCACGCTTGGCGTGTTGGTAGCTCTATTATTGACCATGCTATGCGTGAATTTGAAACTAAATTATTTTGCATCCACATTTTAAGCTACATACCCTTCATGAATCCATATTTCACACTATTTAACCTCATTGAACATTGCTATCTCCAAGCTGTATAACACCGCTATATTCTATATATAAAAAGAGAGCAAAATTATGTTCTCTGAGCGGACAATCGAGCATTAACCGATGGTAATACTTAAAATTCATGCAAAGCATAATAACTCAAACTCATGCAAAACATATTAGCGAAGGCAAGGAAATATCTCAAATTCATGCAAGCATAATACTCTCCACACGGTGTGTGTGATACGTGGCAAATTAAATACCTTGAATAGGGTTACGTGTATTACTCGTGGTATTACGATCAACGTCCTCTAAAACTTGAGAAGAGCCGGGTTTAGAGATTCCTCTTCCACCGCTTCCTTTGCCCGTCGCCTCGACCTCGATTCGCTTTAGAAGACATCTCGGAATCGCCTAGTAATAGTGAAGTCGGAAGGTCGCTTTCGGATCTGGCCTTCGAGTTGCTTTCGAAGAAATAGCTTTTCTACTGTATGAGAAATAGAAATTTGAATTTCAAGAAAACACAAAATCACGGTTTGAAATATTCTTGACACATACAAATAATAATGGCGAAGACCCGTCATGGAGCTTCTTTCATTAAGTTTTAAAAACCAATCTACCCAAAAAGTATCATAAATTTATCGCCTAAGCGTAGTTAACCTAATCTTTCTTCTAATTGAATTTTTCCGGCCGCGGAGTTTCCATAGCGCCTTGACTTCTCAAATCAACTTGAGAGACTCAAATCGGCTTCTCAAGAATGGCTCTGAGAATTACGGTACTCATCTCATTCAATAGCTTGAACATTAATTTCCAATAGTAGGTGTGCGAATAGCAATTTTCTGCGATTAATAGAAGATGAATGTTTCATGTTAACTACAAATCAGAAAAGGAAAGTAGGATTATGCAAGATCGACTCCATCGATCCGATCAATGCTGTCATGGAATTCGCTTCGGGGATAAGTATGTCCGAGTTCTGATTGATTCTTCTTCTGCGCTATGGATGAAGCTTTACCTGTGAGACACCCGGTGGGGATACGGTTGGAGAAAGTGTTGGAACATTTGTTGCATGGCCAAGAAACCGCTTAAAAAGGTATGTAACATGTATTACATTGTAGAAATATAGAAGTAGACGAAATTTGTTGTATTCATTGAAAAAAGTTTACAATTGTATATAATGGATAAAGCTGGATAAACCGGACAAAAATCGGAGACTCTTGTTTCAAGCCCGGTCTCTTGAGTAGCTGGGCTATCGATCTCCCATTTCCATAGCTGGGCATAGTGGTGATCGGGTAGAACCCGGCAAAACACCGGGCTCTAGCTCCACCTCCCCTTTGCTCCACCTCCACCTCCTGCTCCTCCTCCTGCTCCATTGGTGAACCTCCAATGCATCATTATAAGCGCTGCGATGTAGTGGTTCCATTGGTTGAGCCATCTCCATTGCATCATTATACACGCTTTGTGGTAGTGGTTCGTGTTGGGGCATCGGGCATAGAGGCTAACCACTAAGAACCGCATGACTCCTCATTTTGAATATCGGTGGCCGGATCACGAGATTCACTCTCGATCAATGCATGTCTTGCATTCTCGAAGTGATTAGATAAGAGGGCCAGCCTCCGTGCGATTGCAAGGGCCCCGAGCCCGGATCTATCATTGCCCCAGCGCTCTGCGCCATCATCATTACTTGATCCAAGTACTCGGGGGTTGCAAGGCTGGTGCTCGGTTGGTGCTCGGCTGCGGTTCAACCCGGTTGGAGATTGGGTCAAGCTGGAGGCTGGGGCTGTGTGATTGCTGGCCCAAATGTAATTCCAATGCATCTTCGTCACCAATAGGGTGATTAATGTAACTTGGCATCTATCAATAGGAAGTGGCGGGAGTATCGGTATTCACGCTGGCGTGTTATATTTATTTATTTATATAAACTTAGAAACTAAGAACCACGCGGCGTGTTTAAGCGTAAAAGTTGAAACTAGGGATAAAATTGTTTTTGCCTTTCGTGTAAACGCTATATAGGAAAAACTATACATTTCGGCGTGCATTCGGTGAGAGAGGGAGAAAAAAAAACCTATCTGGATAGATAAGTAAATAGATAAAGGCCGGGCAATTATTTTTGCGCTCGTGTAAATAATTGCACGGCCTTTATCTATTTACTATCTATCGCAATTTTTCCTCCCATTCTGCTGAGTGCAGCTGCCGGTATTCATTCATGTTGAAGGCTAAGGTTAGCATGAAACACGCTTAGCGTGTTTCAAATATTATCTTCGGCGTGTTTCAAATATTATCTTTCAGATTTTTCTAATGCTTTCTACTACACTTATTCATAATAGAAACTTGCATGCAATAGCATGATTAATTCAGGGAAGAGAAACTCAAGAATTTTCGAAGCAAAAAAAAGCGGATGAAGTTTATAAAAACTATTACGGTTTTCATAAACATCATCGCTTCCTCGCCTCGAGCAAATGCAAAAGCTTGTCTTCTTGGATTAAACCTGCCATTGAGATGAAACTTAAAACTAAATGAAAACTAACCTTGAGTTACGAGGCTGGAAGGATTGAAGAGGAGTACTATCTTGTGGTTTTAATTCGAGGCTTTTCGATTGCTGCGCCTTAGTCCTCAGCTTTTGGTTTTAATTACGAGCCTCAGATGTCCTCTGCTTTCTGAGATGCTTCTGAGAACAAAAGGCGGAGTCTTTTTAGTAAGTTAGGAATTGCGAAACCAAACATCTAACATTCTTTGAATATAAATCTGCTCACCAAGATTTCGGGAGGGCGGATCAAAGGCATGAGGAAAAGCAAACCGGCAAATCGTATGAAGGAAGGAAGAAAATGTAGGAACTTTGAGGCGTGAAATGGATTTATATAGGCATAATTAGAAATAAGTTAAGCGTGAATAATTGATTGCTTGAATTAACACGCTGGCGTCTGCAGTCTTCCTTGAGACATGACATGTATATGGTATATATGGAGAATATTGCATTTCATGCAATAAATTCTCGACATTTTATTCCATTTATTGCATTGAAAAAATAGAATTTATAAATTTTATATAGGCTACATTAAAAATGATTTTAAAGGCAAAATTATCAAGGCTAAAAAATGACTTGTAAGGTTGGGGAATTGTTTTTAGGTAGGTATAGGAGAATTTCCTATGGTTCTTTGTGATGAATCGAGAGATTTCTCATGTGGTTGATTTATAGTGTTCGAGACTTTGTTGAGACAAAATTTGCAGATACAAAATTTTAGAGAAAACAGCATTGACGAGCAGGAGACAAAATAATTGGAGAAAAGCAGGTTGGATGTAATTCAAATAATTTTATGTCTGAGAAAAAGCTGTTAGAAGAACCTTTGTTTGAAGAAAATTTTATGAAAATTGTTTGATTTCATTCATAAAAGTTTATATGTACAGCGAGTAAGCAGAAGGCTTGTAGCGAGGTGCCCGAAGGCTTTTCACAAAATTACATAAAAAATATGCCCGGAGGGGTGTCCAAAGCTTCACGTAGCAAACCAAAAACAAAAGGGGCGTCAGGGATGCATCATTGATCTTCCCGTCACGCAACAAAGAAGAAAGAAAGGTGTTAGAAAAAGAAAGAAAGGTGAAAAAAAAAATAAAAGCAGACATGCAAACCTGGCTCATCCCTCAACCATTCTAAAAATTGGTCGAATTGTCGACCTTCCTCCTCATCTTCTTCCTCCGCCTCCTCCTCCTCTTCAAAGATTTCATTCTCTGTTTTGAGGGGTCAAGCCAACCACAGGCGGGCGGTCATCAATGCTCTTGAGAGGACATCTCCTCCTCTTCCTCCAACTCCTCCTCTTCCTCCTCTTCTTCGAGGAGGAGGAATCGAGAGGAACTCAACTCCTCCTCTTCCATGTCCAATTCCTCCTCTTCCTCCCCTTCGCCGAGGAGGAGGAATCGAGGAGGAAGAAGTGGGCAAGAAAAATCTATGAGGGGGAATAGAGGGGGTTCTTCAACCCGACGTCTCTTTGGCGAGACCTCGGGTTCTTCATGAAGTTCGAGGCCGAGGCTGAAGCAGCTTCATGGCGGGCAGAAAAACAAATTTGGACGAGAATGGAGGTCTTGAGGCGTGAACGGATTTATATAGGGTTAATTAGAAATTAGCGTGAATAATTTATTGCCTAAAATAACACGCTTGGCGTCTGAAATTCCCCTTGACTATATCATCTAGGGTATATTATTATGGATAATAAATTCTCCGTCCATCAGCTATATGTCTTTTTCGTAATCATATATCCAAATTTTTCGATAATTGAAATTAGGATAATATCATTTCCTTGTTGTTGCCACGAAAATTCTTGTTTTAAATGATTTCGTTTTAAGCCCATTGTTATTATTATATTAAACCTATTTCCAAGGAATTTCTTGCTTTTAAAAAATTTGATTTACCTCTACATATTCCATAAATATGCATTACTTTTTTTTATCTTATGGTGTAATAATGTTTTCCTACTCATTAACTAAAAAAGGGTGCAATTTGCCTAGGCCAATGGTGCCTCTCCAACTCAAGATGGTGTGCAACATATTGAAAAGAGCAATATCAATGAAAAACCAACTCCTAGCAAGAATGTTGAAGAAAAACAATTAGTCCTCTATAGTAGGGTGCAATGGAGGAACAAGAAGGTGAGAATCATGCACAAATGCAACAAGGAAATAGTAGGCCAAGGAGTCATTGTGCTAGCGGATCACGGTCAAGGCATTAATGATGAAAGGCTAGGGGAAGACAATATTGGTATTGCAATTTCGATGTTGGAAGACAACTGGAAAGGTAAAGGTTTGGGTGACAAGGAATGTTTTGGTTGTGTCAAGCAATTGGAGGTTCCTTGCATCATGGCATGGCCTATAAGTAGTGTTCAATTTGTGGAGGATTATATTTTTCGAGGCACGAGGTTGTTGGGGACAATGATTGTCTTGATATTGATCCATTGACAATTGGAACTCTAAACCTAGGCAAAAGGGGAGAAGTATCGGTTGCGGACATTATCCTAGCAAAAGAGCCAAGTTGAATAGTGACACCAAGCGTGAGACAATGGTGAAGGTTAGGGGCTCAGATTGTTGTTGGAGTGCTTGTATGCAATTCTTTACAATAGAACAATTGGTGGAAGCAAGAGCCACTTTTCAAGAGTACCTTTGTTGATGAGAGGAGGACCTACATGTACACAATCTTGAGCATGCACTTCAAGATGAAAGAAACCCAAGCAGAAAAAAGGTACCCTTTGCTAGGCAAATGGATATGTGCAAAAGCATGGCGAGTATCCATGCAATTCCAACTTCTTCATGGCATAATTGGCAAAAAAAGCAGAGGGGAGCAGGATTGCTTTACATGGAAATAATGGTTTGTTGAGACCAACGGCTAGGACCTTGGCTGCGAGGGAGATATTTGAAAAATATATTGATTTCAATGCAGAGTCTATGCCACACAAAAGTAGAAGGGATGAAAAGGGAAGAAGCGGTTGTTGAGAAAAGGTTGCCATCACATTGTACTCAAAAGAGTATTTTGGAAGAAGTGAATTCCCTACCGAGAATTGGGAATTCTTCCAATATCCCAACCTAGCTTTAGTAGGTTATGGAAGAAACATTTCAATCATGTCACCATAGCAACTTCAAACAACTTTGCAAAGTGCAATTTATGTGCTAAGTTGAAGGAGACTCTTGATAAGGCTGTGCAACCTAGTCAAAGGGGCTAGGATAAGGGGAGCATATGAAGGACCATATGGTGACCAACTATCATGTAGATCATGTTATTGGATGTGGAGGACTTTATCGCATTGGAACCCAATAACTATTTATGTATTATACATGACAAGATGGACCAGCAAAAGACTTGTCTTCCACAATTCAAGTACATACCAAAGTCATGTGGAAGATCATACCCTTCTGAGATCTCAATGACTGGGGCAATCTTGCATGGGCGAGAATCAAACCTACTATGGCCATTTTAGTTTGGAGTTGTGGAGTGATGGTCCAGATTTTCATATTGGGAGTATCATGAGGTGTTTGAGAAACTATGAAAATGGATACAATGGTCACCTCCGGGATCTTACAGCTAGCCGGGCACTACATAGAGCATTGTTAGATGGAAACCCTAACAATATTGAAAAGTTCAGCAAGGCAAGGTTTAGGAAGCACGGGTCTAATGAACATGTTGGAGCTTCAACTTCACGTGCTAAACCTCAAGATCTACCCAAAAGGTTTCTCTTGCAACTTGATAATTGTCTTGGCCAAAATAAAACAGTGGATGTTTTCTTTCCTATCCTACTTAACAGTTTGTGGAGATATTTGAAAAAGAGTTAATTTAGGGTTTCTTATGCCGGGCATACCCATGAGGATGTGGATGCATTATTTGGCAAATATAGTTGTATCTTTGAAGCAGACAAAGCGGTGACCAACTTTCCTAGGCTAATGGAAATCTTGCATGAATGCACTACTCCAAACCCTATAGCTTCTCTCATAGAAGAAGTGCCGATTGGAAGAGCTTTGTGGATGGTTATACATTGGATCTTGAAGGTCATTCCAGGCCTCTGCAGTTCACTTTTTGGGTGAGAGATGGGATTCCAATCTTCCAATGGAAGATGAGACCTTGAGAGGATGAGTGGAGAGGAGGGAGGAAATATGGCGTAGAGATGAGAATGGCAAGCCTATGATACCTCTAGGTCAACCAAAAGCTTTAAAACCTCTTTGAAGAAGTGAAGCAATTGGGATTGACTAAGGAAGGAATCCAAGACTATATAAAGCATTGGCAAACCAATCCGGATGACACCAACAGGTGCCTTGGTGGCTTCTTTGGAAAGAAGGTGATTAACTTTGTTGGGGAGATAGACACATCCTCGGATGAATTGAAAGAAGGGTGGTTGCCTAAAACTAGGTGGAAGACCTTAGCAGTCTTTGAGGATTTTGATGACTTGTAAGTAGCATTCGCAAGCAATATGCTCCTCCTCCTTCGACAAACACTATGTTGGTCCTAAGAACAATAGGCCAAAGTTTCTAGGCATGGATGCTTATGAACCTTCCAGCGACACGGAATGCCACCAATTTGTGGTAGTAAAGCCCGGCAGATTTAGATACATATCGGTGTGGTTGGGGTTCACTATCTCGATATTTGCAAAGAAGAAGGTAATATTAACTTCAACCATGTGCGGGTGGAATGGTGGTGTCGGTGCATCGGTTGACCAAGCGTATCGGATAAAGAAAGGTACTCAGATTGTTGAACAAAGAGATGGAGGAGAAATCCGAGTGATCCTGATCTTTGGCTAGACTATGAAAGTGTTTTGTACTCATGGACTCCAAACACTATTCCAGCTAGAAATGCGAGAATTACAATACCTCAGGATGTCAGGAAGAAGGCTATGATATGGGGGTGCTTGAAGAAAGTTGAATAACTATGTAAATTTTTGTTATCACGTTTTTATGATATGGTGCTATATTGTGAAATATTGACTATTTTGTAAATAACATGATATTACGTTTTCATAATTTTGAGGTGAAATGTGTGAATTTGAATATGCTACTAAAAACATGCAATATGAAATTTGTCCCAAAATTAAGACATAAACCCAATTTAATTGAATGATGGTTCTATCTCATTATGCCAAAGGAAGCCCCTGTAATTCTAGGAGACCATTTGTAAGCACAATTCTTATTTGTGGATCATAGATGTATGCAGAGTCTTGCAGGGTTGCAGTGGTAGCAAGAGGAACAATACGCGGTGTTGGAGAAGAAGCAGGTGAAGCAAGGGGACTAGGAGAAGCTGCGAAAGCAAGACAGGCAACTGGCAGAACATGAGCATTAATAGCCACAATAGGGACAGAGGTGGCTGGAGCAGTAGCAGTAGGAATGTCGTCAACTACAGCAGCTGCTGGGGTAGTAGCAACAATAGCAGCAACTTTAGTAACAGGACCCTGAGGAGTTGTAGCAAGCTGATGTAGCACATCTGCGACCTCCGTGTTTTCCAGTTGGAAGACCCGCATTTTCCTAGATTAGTGGGCCCACTCCCCTCCCTCCCCTCCCTTCCCTGGCGGTAAATGTTCCCGATGCAGGCCAGCTCTTGCGTCAGGGGTGTTGAGGGCCGTAGGAGCATCAAATGCCATGATGAGTTGCCCTGATGATATGCATGGAAGCATGGAACTTCATATGTGTGAGGTCCAGGGACTGGAGCCTCCCAATGAGGTTCTCTCTTGCATCCTTAAGGAGGCCACGAACAACCACATTATGGCTCCGCACCGTCTTTTGTTGTTCCTTGGTCAATGGGGCAATGTCTACCTTCTCAGTAGATGATGTCCACTATTTGTGAGGTGCATCCTGTTGTTTGCGCTGGGATGAGGCGATACAAACCGTCGTGGGAAAGCAACCTGGTCAAAAGAGCGATGCAAAACATTTTCTTCTAACCTCCGTAATGGGCAGGGAGGGATGAATTTCGATGAGTTTCAAACTCAGAATAAATTGTGTAATTTGTTGTGTTTGTAATGTGTAGTGAAATGTGCAGTTAAATATCTAGTGAAATTAGCCCTACTTTTTAAAGAATCCCGATTTTTTTGCCAAATCCCTGCTTGCTTCAAAATAGACATGGTGCTATATTGTGAAATATTGACTATTTTGTAAATAACATGATATTACGTTTTCATAATTTTGAGGTGAAATGTGTGAATTTGAATATGCTACTAAAAACATGCAATATGAAATTTGTCCCAAAATTAAGACATAAACCCAATTTAATTGAATGATGGTTCTATCTCATTATGCCAAAGGAAGCCCCTGTAATTCTAGGAGACCATTTGTAAGCACAATTCTTATTTGTGGATCATAGATGTATGCAGAGTCTTGCAGGGTTGCAGTGGTAGCAAGAGGAACAATACGCGGTGTTGGAGAAGAAGCAGGTGAAGCAAGGGGACTAGGAGAAGCTGCGAAAGCAAGACAGGCAACTGGCAGAACATGAGCATTAATAGCCACAATAGGGACAGAGGTGGCTGGAGGCAATGCTTGATAGGGAATGTCGTCAACTTCTGGCCGGTTCTTTGGGGTAGTAACAACAATAGCGGCAACTTTAGTAACGGGACCCTGAGGAGTTGTAGCAAGCTGATGTAGCACATCTGCGACCTCCGTGTTTTCCAGTTGGAAGACCCGCATTTTCCTAGATTAGTGGGCCCACTCCCCTCCCTCCCCTCCCTTCCCTGGCGGTAAATGTTCCCGATGCAGGCCAGCTCTTGCGTCAGGGGTGTTGAGGGCCGTAGGAGCATCAAATGCCATGATGAGTTGCCCTGATGATATGCATGGAAGCATGGAACTTCATATGTGTGAGGTCCAGGGACTGGAGCCTCCCAATGAGGTTCTCTCTTGCATCCTTAAGGAGGCCACGAACAACCACATTATGGCTCCGCACCGTCTTTTGTTGTTCCTTGGTCAATGGGGCAATGTCTACCTTCTCAGTAGATGATGTCCACTATTTGTGAGGTGCATCCTGTTGTTTCTTATTTGGGATGGTGATACAAACAGATGGAGTGGGGAAAGCAACCTGGTCAAAAGAGCGATGCAAAACATTTTCTTCTAACCTCCGTAATGGGCAGGGAGGGATGAATTTCGATGAGTTTCAAACTCAGAATAAATTGTGTAATTTGTTGTGTTTGTAATGTGTAGTGAAATGTGCAGTTAAATATCTAGTGAAATTAGCCCTACTTTTTAAAGAATCCCGATTTTTTTGCCAAATCCCTGCTTGCTTCAAAATAGAGCTCTACTTTCTAAACTTCCTTCTTTGTCAAATTCTTGCTTGCGTGTTCAAACCAGAGATCTGGCTATGGCTGACAGACTTTGTTTGGTCCCAGACTCCAGCTATGGTGGACGAACTCTGGCTATGGTGGACAGATGAGCCTATCTTTTCAGAAGATATTGAGCCTAAATTGCTTTTACAATAGGAAGATAAATTTGGCAATTTCCAGGTACATTTAAAATTGTCTTGGACTCCCGAGTTGGTGATCCCTCCCCTGTTGAGTTTAGGATCATGAATTTGAAGCTTACAAGGGTGATTTCGGGTCATGTTCCAGATCATCCTGTAAGTCTTTAATCTCTTTCTTTCAAATCAATTTTGTGGGCTCAGAGTTTCCGTGCTTCCACATATCGATATGTTTCCATGCCCGGAATGTTGCATAAAACAATATTCTTGTTACACGGAACAAGTTTTAGGCTCAATTCTGCTGATGTATCAACTTCTTAGTGGCCCAAACAAGACTAAAAAACATAATGTTGAGTAAACGCAGAATGAAAAAGAGGAATGTGGCTGAAAAACATAACATTGACTAAATAGCAATTCGTATAAAGAAAATCTGCCACGTTCCAGTACTGGATTGGCGGATAGAGCAGAATTGGGTCTAAATTTTAGCAAATTTCTAGGTACATTTAAATTGTCCTAGACTCCTAAGTAGGTGATCCCTCTCTTGTTGAGTTTAGGACTATGAATTTGAAGCTTACAAATGTGATCCTGGGTCACGTTCCAGATCATCCTGTAAGTCTTCAATCTCTTTCTTCCAAATGAATTTTATGGGCTCGAAGTTTCCAGCTAAGACTTTATCTAGCATTATGTTTTTACATGCATGTGAGAAATTAAAGAATAAGAAAAACACTATGACAAATGGGAATCATATGTATGTACAGGCTAGTAGCAAAAAATCACCTTAAACTCTTTGAGAACAAGCAGGTGTAAGAAAAGTTGAGAACCATTACAAGTGGTAGTGCTAATAGGCATACATCATTGATGTCCGACTATAACAAGGAGCAGGTTGTGGCACTTGAACCAAATGCTCTTGAAGTCCAAGATCAGAGTCTGCTTTGTAGTACCGGGCTTCCATTTACCAATGAAGTCGCTTGCACATTAGTTGAGACAATCCCTAAGCAAAATGCATTTGGATACCATCATAACGGAACACAGAACACATATTATGACAATATGAAAGGTATAAAAGCAATTGAGGACGTGGGAAGTAGTAAGGATGCTTCAGATGAAGTTAGAGACAGTGAATTACTGGAAACTAAGGAAAACCATGTAAATCAAATAGATAGGTTTATAGGGAGCAGTGATAATAGAAGCCTCCCATTTTTGCTGCTCCAAGCGACAGGTTTATGGTGCAAAATTACTATGGATTTGGGTGCTAGCAGGGCCTGGAAGTGTTCCTTCTCCTCAAAAACAGTCATTAGATCTGCTAGTTGCATGTATCCATCCTCCTTTCTGGCAATCATAATCCGGCGTTTCAGGTAATCTACTAATGTGGCATCTTTCTTTAGTAGTGTACAAGCTATGTCATTAAAGACATGCTGAAAGGGTAAGCCCAGGATTGGGATGCTAGCCTATAAGGCGAAGACAGATATCTCCACTAATCTAGATTCTTCCCTTGGTTGTATGCCCACTATATGTCTACAACAGATGCGCTGAAAGGGTAAACCCAATAGATTGGGATACTGGCCTATAAAGCGAAGGGGATTCCAGATTATGTAAAGAAGGCTTTGGATACGCACATAATACATTGGTTTTGGAAAGAAAACCTTCCAAATCCATTTTTCTTCGTTCCTTGCTAGAGGAAGCATCAACAATATGGTAGAGTATGGTCAAGAGACATGATGTATTCTTCTTATTGATGCTGAGCAATTGGTTTTTTTTTTTTTCCTGTAAATACCAAGGATACAGAATATAATCCTGATAATGCAACATTGCTTGCTAGAGTACATGATATAATGGAAGGTATGTCTATCGATTCTCTACAATTTATGCAAGCTAGGGTTTCAAATTTTTTCAAGTACTACTATGCTTGAAACTTTTTTATATTGCTCAAGTACTGACATGCTTATAGCTTTTTAGACCAGGTTCTGATATGCCTGAGTCAAACTCAGAGGGCAGATAGAGGATTGTTATACTTCAGCATGTTTTTTGTTATCCTTTGCTTACATGTGCAAAAATTATTGCACAAGATCTCAAGAAAAAGGGTTTGTTATCTGTTACTTGTACTCTCTCAACAGTTATTGATGCAAGGAAGCTTCTTGAACATATTATTTATCAGGCCAACAGGGTTTGACTGTGTTTATTCTTCCTATTTCATCTTGGGAGATCAAATGTTGTAACATCTTATATTAATAGAAAACCACTTTGCCTTCAAAAAAATCAATAATAAAAAATAAATGTCATCGTAGCAGACCACAAAACACACATGATGAAAACATGAAAGATACAAAAAGAATTGAGGAGATGGATAGTAAGGATGCTTCAGTTGAAGTTGGAGGCAACAAACTATCGAAAAGTAGGAAAAACTATGTGGATTTAGATATCATGAAGAGGAATATTCTTTTTATATGGAGCACTGATGAAAAAAACTGCCCTCAATATCGAGTTGATACAAATCAAACAGGTGCAAGAGAACATAGGCAGCGCACTTGCTAATGACAAGCAGCTGCAAGAAGAGATGAGAAGCATTAAAACTGCTACTACAAATAAGAATACATTGATGTTTGAGTATAATCTGGTTGTGGCACTTAAACCAAATGCTCTTGAAGTCCGAGATCAGAGTCTACTTTGTAGTACTAGTTTTTCACATCCTAGTGAAGTTGTTTGTGCATCAACCCTTAAGCAAGATGCATTTGGATGCCGTCGACCACAAAATATGCAAAATTTTAATGCAGAGGTGGGCAGTAAGGATGCTTCACTTGAAGTTAAAGGCAACAAATAATTGAAGACTAGGAAAAACCATGTGGATCAAATAGATATAACAAAAGGGAATATTATGTCTTTAGGGAGCAATGACAAGGATGAAACTACCATCAACGTAGAGCTGATACAAAGCAAATAGGTGCAAGAAAGGATAGGCAACACACTAATACCACTTCCTAATGACAACATCAGTGGTGCAGAAAAATTGTTGATATGCCAGGAACAAACACTATATTTTAATGCACTATGCAATCAGTATGACTGAGATAATGAAATTGCAGCAATCATAATGAGACGATTAAGTGATTCACAGAGAGAATGCCAGTTAGAGACGGAAAAATGTGTCGAAGTTGAGCAAAGCACTTCTCAGCTCAAAGGACTAGCTTTATGTTTTATAAATAATAGTGCTCCTCACAGTGGAGCACTAGCTAACATTGCACACAATACGAATGAAACCTTTAGAGATCATGTGAAAAACACTGATATAATAGTTCAAGGCTCTGAGGCAAAAAGATTAATCATAGAAAGCAGTAACAGTCATGCTTTAATTGACGATGGAGAAAATGAGAAGCAGATTATAAAATTGGAAAGAGTCTTCTATGAATGTGGCAAAGCAGCAGTTGAAAATACTATATCAAGGCATAATGTTAACCGGGGATAAAGTTATTTTTCTTGTTCCAATTATATGCCTTTCTATCTAAAGAAAAGGGTGAAGACTAAGAAACTGAAAGCAGGCTCTAGCTGTGACGTTCCAGCACAGTATACGCTCCCAGGACGTATATTGTACTGCCACGTCACGCGTACACGCCACCCCGACTGACGTGTACGCCAACGTGTAGCCAAGTGGGTAGCCCCTAGGGGGCAACTTGCTAAGAATGTGCATTAGTATTAATGTGCACATTTTCCAATGTACACATTAACGAATATACACAACAAGGAGGAGCATCTTTTTCAAGGGATCACATCGACGAACACTCTTTGCAACTTGAGGTGATCAGCTCGGATCAGACATAAAGCTCAACAATAGTAGCAGCATCTCAAGGAATCCCGGAGTCAACCAGAACGAAGAAGATGCAGCAAAACCGAAGGATCAAACGCGATCGAGGAAGGGAAACCTAAAGGAGTATAAATAATTAGGTAGATCTTCGTAGTTGTTTTGCAAAAGTGGATGAATTAAAATCCCAATGTAAATGCGTATATGTCTATTGTATATCTAGGATGTCCACATATATAGTGGAGAAACATGGGTTTAGAGTCATGTTTTAAAGATTTAGCGCTTAGATCAGGAAGCTCCTTCACTTCGACTACCAAAGGAGGAAACAAGGAAGCACAACCATAGCCCAAGATCAAAATGGAAGAGCAAGTACGAGGGAGAAACGCCCAGAGCCCAAGCAAACCTTCGACTCCAAACACTTCGGGAAGTGCCCTCAAGGAGAAGACCGCTCGTCCAGCACAATGTCAGGATAAGAGACAACGCCGATCATGTGAGGATCATCAACGCGGCACCAGGACATCGTCAGGGCGCAACACTACCTCTTGTAGCAGTGGCAGCACTTGACGAACTTATGACATGAGGGGCCTCAACAATGGAAGGAGGAACGCCCCGACATCAACGAGCCAACTAGGAAGGCAACATCTCGACGACCATAATTCCGCCTTGTGGTAATATAGGGTGACGCGCCATGACACATGTATTAGATGGAGATGCACTTACAAAAGGCACCGCGACGAGGAGATATGCCCCCAACAACTAGGTGATGGCTTCGTCAGGTACTCCTACCAGTAATTAGAAGAGAAGAAGCCGACCATATCTCTGACATGTGGCACGTCAAACGCCCAAGGTAGAAGCATTCGGCCTTTAACGACAAGGATAGCAACTGAAGCACCTTCGTGAAAAAGAGAGTTCAAGATAATAGCCAGGCTATTCAACGACAAGAGTATATCTAAGGCAGGTACTTCTTCAACGCAAGGGTCAAGCTGCGCAGAGATAAGGATCCATCATCCCGACAACGGAGCCATCAGGGAGGAGAGTCATGATGCCTTACTTGCCAAAGAGACCGAAATGCATAGAAGGACAAAGGTCAGGAACTGAAAGATGGAGAAGTGCTAGCAACCGACTTCTTCCACGAAGCTTCGAGAGGCAACAGGAGGATCAAAACTGACGAGCACAATCAAAGTCACCGGAGGGCACCTCAAGACAAGAAGACGGCATAGCACTGTGGAACGTGACAACGTCCAAGCCATGTGATCGAGGGGATCAAACGAAGAAGTTTGGAAGCTCGGTGGAGAACCAACTAGGTGAGGCGAGCCGATGACTTGCACGCGGCCTTGCATGCAACTTGGTGAACCCAAGGATGAACGATTCAAAGAACAACTGCAGAAGAGAACAACTCCAGAGGAGTATAGCCAAAGAAATCGCGCACAGCCTCAAGAGACGCCTTCAAATAGCTTCAAGTATCATGAAGGGGGGAACAATTATTGCCCGAGAACAGGATCAAGAAGCAGACTGAAATGTCGAAGCATCAACGACAAGCACACCTTAGTTAGAATGTGATGCAAAGCGGTTGTGCCATAGCCGACAAACATCGGAGGGCCTAAGTATATCAACAAGTTACCCCGGAGTACGAGCCGACGTACAAATAGGAGGATATAGATCGTCAACACCATTGCACCGGGAGGAACACCGATGACATTGCCAAGGAGTAGGTGTCCAACTCGAAGGGAGGCACAAGGGAGACCTAATAGCTCTAGTAGTAATTGTAATTATGTAAGCTATATGTTGTGCATGTATAGTTCCCTTGTTATTTCTTCCCTCCCATAACGTAACACATCAAAGGAAGAGATGTCATGCAAGTTGCAGGGGTGAAGCAATCAACATCGTCAACACTCTTCGGGCAACACGATAACGACAAGAGGACTCGACGTATGAGACATCGATGGAGTCGAAGAAACAATATCGGATACAGAGTCGCCTTTAGCTGCCAAGACAAAGAGTTCAAGATGAAAGATCTCTTTCAACGGCGCCACCTTCAGGCATTTGAAAAGCGGCATGCAAGATTCAAATGATCAACTACACCATCAAGCCACCAGCAATAAGAGGCTTCTAGCGAACAAAGTCAACCTCTACATCAAAGAGGAGCCACTGTCAAGGAGACTGAAGCATCGAGCGACTCGGAAGAACGTTACCTTGCTCCTTCAAGCAGGCAACGAGCGGATGAGCTTCTAGCAAGCTCAAAGATCTAAGGCCATGGGGCCTAGTAGGTTAAATGTATGGATGGTAACATCCATATTGGGATTAGAAGGCAATTCCGGATATTCTCGTTGAAAGGATTGCCCAATTGGGAAGGAGACGCATAGGAGTAACTAAAATTATACACGATTGTTAACAGACATCCAACGTATTGAAACCACTTGGTGAGATTGATCTCCTCGCTAAGAAGGAATCACTACTAGGATAATTGTTGACCATGTATAAATCTAGTATCTCCAAAAGAATAATCCAACCGAAAGAAAAGAAGTAATCTAACAAGTCCGGCCAACTTGTTACGATGACATCAATTCGATTGGTAGGAATATTCCAAGAGTTTAAATAACTAAGAAAGGGGGAATCTCTAGAATAATAAAATAATAGTACATGCAAGGTACATCTAAAATAAGAATTATAGTAATCAAATAGTCTTTTGAGACAAAAGGAATTGTCGTCATGACAAAACCTTGTGGTTTAGAATCGTTCTAACTAAGTAGATAACCCATAACTATATTGAAATAAATGATAACATAATATGTGCATCCATCTTAGATGGTTATATATGTTAGCTAAGGCTAGTAAATTAATGTGCTAAGTAAGAAGCATATAACCTCTTAAGGGGAGAGAATAGATATGACGTTGTGTACAATGTCATTATTGAAGGGGTGCAGGACCATTTTCTTTTCGAAGAAAGTGGGAGGGCTCAATCTTATGATTGAACGTACTTGCATCGAATTGACCGAATTCGTCAAGATAGAGTTCACTCGGCAATGGCCGGGCTTAATAGAGCGTAAGATAGATAGATAGATAGCTCAGGAGGCCTTCAATGTGCGAGACCGACATGATAGCTAACTACATCAATGAAGTGGAGCAAAACTATGGGAGCAATGCAACGACCAAGTCACCTCCAAACTACTCGACGCCGGCTCAATGAGTGGGTGCGTTTTAGCCTTAGGTAAGGTATGCGCATGTATTATAAGCCTTAATGTGTCTTATTGATAAGTTAAATATAGACCCTAATAACTGCATAGAAATTGTTGTACGTATATGTATCATAGGGAAATAAGTTAAATAACAACGATAATGTGAAGTAGCATGTTAATTAATCCTTCGCAAGGATGCAATTCCTTCCAAGGATAGCTATAGGTCCTTATAAATATAAATAGAAAATAGAATTCGGATATACTTAAGTGCATCTTAGGGATATACTTCCAAGGGTAATGCAGGACCCAAGGAAGAGAATAAGAAGCACATCTAATTCTTGTGTATGATAATTAAAACCCTGTCTATAATACAATAGGTCTAAATCAGGGTTATTGTTTAAATAATTGCGATCTAAAAGTCGTTAAATATTGCAAAGATTAGAGTAAATATAAGGGTACTATCGGAAGTAATGTATCCGATAATATGATAATGTTAATTCATAAATATTACCTTAGGGTAATTATGTTAATCACATGCATTAAAGGAGCCAGCAAAAATCGGCTCAGGCATGTCGATTTGTGTAGATTAATTCTATGTGTAGTTAAGATTAATCTGCGCATGCAACCTATGCTTGGTATGGATTGCATGCGTTGTTACCGATGATGAGACCACTACGGTGATCTCTAGGGCGTGGTGTAATGTCAATGTAGGCATGACCGCGTTTCCGCTTGAATGAGTGGAAGGTAGATTAGAAAGTCTACTTCTGTCCCACGGAAGTAGACGACCTCGAGAGAAAGGAGGTCATTGAGGAATGCATTGATAGGAAAGGCACCTTTAGCCCCATATATGCTTTGATAGGAGGAATCTATCCTTCACGCCCCCCACGCGGGGAAGGATATCCTCCACGCTGGGCAACTAGAGGTGTAGGCATGAGCGGCATATAGGCATATAGGCGCTGTCTCCACGGCCATAATGGAAGATCCACCCTCTTCCTACGCCGGGAGATTAGCCATGCATCCATGTAGATAGGTGGGGTGGTCACCATATAACCAAAATTTTTGTAATAATTAATAATAGGTAGTGTCGACCTGCAGGCCTAGAGCGCTCCGGAGGGCAAGGAGGTCGAGCTACAAAGGCTTGCAACACAAAATTTTGTATAATGTGTTGCAAGGGATGAAGAGTACCTTAGAAGTGTAAATTTTGTATGAAATTGATAAACTTTGATTAACTTAAATGTTGTATTAAGTAAAGTTAATAATTACCTTGCGTGGATTAAGTTATGATGTGATAAGTTAATTGGATAACGAAATAGTAATGTCTTAAACATTACCTTAGAGTAATTCTAATAAGTAAGATAGTAAGTATGCAATTATAGATATTGTAAAATTAATGCAGGATTTTAAGGTGCGAAGACTTGCAACACAAACTTTATTGGAATGTGTTGCAAGGAATGAAGAGTATCTTAAATAATAATTGTATATGAAAATGTTAAATTGTGATAAACTAAATGTTGTGATAATGGAGACTAATAAGTACCTTGTTTTAATAGAAGTTACGAATTGATAAGTTATTTCATAATATAATAATGGCGTAATAACGATTTAAAAATATTATCTTAAGGTAATCGTAATAAATGTGTAAGTATTATAGTAGTATATCGTATGCATCAGGTTGATTGCAGGTTAGGAAGATTCCAAGGTGGGGAGAACCACGATGCTGCGGACAGCATCATTTCAAGGTGGGGAGAATGTGACGTTCGGCCACGATACGCCCTCCGGGGCGTATATTGTCTTCGCCCACGCCACGTGTACGCCACACCCCGACTGACGTGTACGCCAACGTGTAGCCAAGTGGGTAGCCCCTAGGGGGCAACTTGCTAAGAATGTGCATTAGTATTAATGTGCACATTTTCCAATGTACACATTAATGTGGGCACACATTTCCATGTGGCCACTTGATGCCAAGTGGGCCATACCCATAGGTGCAATTAATGTGCACATTTTCCAATGTACACATTCATTAATGTGCACACATTTCCATGTGAGCACATTTGGGTGCACACATTTCCATGTGGGCACATTTGGCCACCTAGCCCTTAAAGGCAAGTGGGCCCTTTTCCCAATTATCCCACATGCCTAAAGGGGATAATTGGAAACCCTAGCCAACCCCCTTGTCTATTTAAGTAGGAGAACCCTAACTTGCCCATTTTCGTTTCTAGGGTTTTAGAGCTCTGTTTTGGCTGCCTCAAGAGCCAAAACCGCCTCCCAGAACTTCATGCGAGAGAGAACTGCATCATTAGTTTTCCTTGATTCGAAAGCATTTCAAAGCAGGATGGTCGAAGTTCAGTCGAGGAGGAGGAACTCAAGGATCAGGTATTTAGGCAATTTAGTAGTCTAAACCCCATTTCAGCCATCGAATCAGTAGGTTTAGCCTCTTAAATTGCCCATAACAGCCCTCTAGAACTCTAGATAGCAGATTCTAACTAAAGAACCTAACTCTATGATATAGATTAGATCTTGTTCTTTAGTTCTTCTGTGATGTATATGGATGATGTATCTCTGTGAACTCCTTGTATTGGGAAGGGGGGTAGAGACCTAAAGCTTGGTAGTAGATGCTCCTAGATTAGCCTCTCTAGCACACTATAGATTCGGCCTGTGCACAAGAGCCACACCGGGATGTGGGTGAAGGGGCCAGACTGGCTGAGAAGGAGGTTCATGTCCTGACTCTTGAACGATCCCTCTGGTGTGTAAAGGCTATGGGGATCATTGTGACTAGGTCTAATGGCTTGCCCGCTGCGTGTGGGCAAGGCATGGGCTCGACACACTCGTGAGGTGGTGAATATGACCTTCCATTGAGTTCAAGTCGAATACGGGCAAAGTGGCCCTCTAGTCACCTTGAGTCGGCATGGAGATCTCTCGGAGGGAGTGATCCCTACCGCCCCATCGGAACCGGGAGATGCAACCCGGGATATAGCCCCTTGGCTATGCATCCGGCGGGGCTACTGGTCAGTCCCAACACTTTTCAGCCTACCGCAAAGTGTGCCACGGGAGGGGCGGATGGAGTGGACAACCCTAAGCCATGTTCATATGCCGCCCAAATCCATTGCCATGAATACATGCCGCAATGAACTCTGGAGACCCAAGCCGTCAGTCATCCCTTTGAGTCTGAGCCTTGGGTAGGATTCCCTATGTGATGTGCTGATCTTTGTCTATGCAGATATGTGGAGGACCATCCTTCGTGATGGTCATATGATGTTGATGTATGTGCTACTGACATGTATGTTTACGCTTCCGCAGCTAGGTAGGCCCTGAGGGAGACGGGGTGCAATGACCCTTCCACTCTTCCCACTGGAACCCGTCACGGTTGCAGTGTCACGTGGAGGGCCCTGTATTAGCATGGAGCTGGTATGGGGGATGAACTCCTGTTTGTATACGGTGAGGGCACCGTATGCGAGTAGGGGACGTCACACTAGCTGCCACTTCTTCAGGCCAGTTTTATAGAACTTGAATGTCTTGTCTTAACTTCAATGGTAACTCTATTATATCAGTTTAATTGTCTTGTTTGACAAATGGATTTGATCCTCTCTTAAAGGAACAAAGAATAAAACCAAAAGTGGTCAGGTTGCACACAAAGAGGCACTAAAATAAAACAGAACTCCTCTAAAGATTTATAGAACCAAAGCTAATTTGCAAGCAGAAAGAGAGAGCGCTAAAAAAAAAAACACTTCCTAGAAGTGAATTGAAGTCTAGTGCACTATCTGTTCCATCAGGACAAGAGGGGGATGCTTCTGTAAAAGATGGAAGAATCATTATTATTGATGAACAGAGGAAAATGGTCTACTCTGATAATGCTTTGAATTATCAGGTGAATATATCAAAAAACAAGAAATAGAATTTGCATCCTTCATAATCCATTGGCAATGCATCATTGCAAGTAGCAAGGAGAAAATTGTGTTTAGTTATGGATGCACAAAAAGCAAATATTGGAAATGACCAAAGAGGCAACGAAAATGAATTGGATGTACCATTTTGTAATTGTAGTGGGAAAAGATGTTTTACGAACTATGAGGTACAACATACCAAACAAGGGTCTTAGATATTGGGTCAGTGTGCTTAACACAATAGAGGAAGAGATCAACTTGCGGGTTTTCCAGGTCAGTTGTAAGGTTCGAGTTTGAGGCATATAATTTACTCTAATGTTCCTCTATGCCAATTGCAGGTGGCATGATGTTCCCAGATACATTTATGAAAGAGGCAGTAATTATCATCATGATACTATTATTAGTTTATCACCCACATAATAGGGTTTTGTTTCAAGCCTTACATGTGCAAATGTGGGTGAGGTTGTGGGATAGCTTCTATGATTGTTTATTCTTGTTTCTTTCTAAAGGATTGATTGGTTTTGGTATCCTTTTGTACAGCACAGCACATGCTATGTGGCATAAAATATCTAGATAACACATGTACTTCAAGAGTGCAGGTAATGGCATCTTGACTTATAGAGTACCCCAGCAAGTACAATAGCTACAAGAAAAAGAAAAAGAAAAAGAAAAAGAAAAAGAAAAAGAAAAAGAAAAAGAAAAAGAAAAAGAAAAAGAAAAAGAAAAAGAAAAAGAAAAAGAAAAAGAAAAAGAAAAAGAAAAAGGAAAAGGAAAGGAAGTTAAGAGAGAGGAAAGTTCTTACCACCCAGAACTAAGGCTTCAAAATCCAGGACCCCATATTTAAGTGGTCACTATACCTTAATATTCCTTTCTTTGAACATTGTCTTCAAGTGTTACCTAGATTGTAAGCAGATATGACATATATGCTACATGATTAAGTCATAAAGTCTTTGTGATAATTTGAAACATCGTTATGACATATATGCTACATGATTAAGTCATGAAGTCTTTGTGATAGTTTGAAACATCGTTAAGGTCGCTGGATCAGATTAGAAAGTTACACGAGTAAATAAGAAAGTAAAAGATGCTTTCTTGCTTTACAAAATGAGCAAATCTGGCATTCTACATATCCACTTCACGAACGTCCGTATTTAGAATCTGGGATGTGGTATTTCCGGCCTTTTTCGTGGTATTTCTGGCCACCCGTTATCAGCCAGGTGGTAATTCCGGCCAAAAAAGGTGGTATTTCTGGCCAAGAAGAGTGGTATTTCTGGGCTAATTGATAATTCTTTGATCTAATACTATACTGAAGTAGTAGTGATCAATCCTTAAAGTCTAAACCCGAGTCTATGTTGATTTGCTATAGTCCAATGGATCCAGTTGGGTGGTTAAGCTATATGCTCGTATCAGTTTGTTTAGAATATTAAATGTTTGATTGCGAATCATCTCTTGTTCATCTTCTGTTCTTCTCTTAGATATTGTTTTAGGATCTTCAAATACTGTAAATTGCGTAAACTATATCAATTGGTATCATTGTCTAGTTTCAATCCTATATCTTGTGAAATGGCCAACTGTTTCAACATTCTTAATAGCCAATACCAGCAGGCACTGAGAACTGCATACTGCATATCCAAACATTTCGTTGATTAAATTGCTCTGCTAGTGCCTACAGATGAGAAAGACTATCAAATAGAACTAGAGCAAATTGCATTACTCTATGGATTTTTTTCTCAATAATTTCTAACAGCCTCCATGCCAAACAACCCTCTACCAGTTAACCCTCCTCTGCCCACAAACCCTCTGCCAAATACTCTCAATACAGCCAACGCTTCAACTAGGATAAAGTGATTGGAGAAAGTGGAGGATGTGCCAATTTTTAAGGAGATAGGAGGAGTCCTCCTATAGTTATGGGATTCTTAGCTTCATGCAAAAGTTTCTTTAAAAGAGTTGGGGCAACCGGGCTGCAAAAACTCTAGGCAATGGATAAGTACCTTATAAATGCTGCCAAGATTTGGTGGCGTGGAAGGTGTTCCGGATCATGATTCCAGTGTCAGTGGGAATCCCAACTGACATATGATGGACGCTGCCACCTGCACGATCTGCAACAACCCTTCTATTTTCTGCACTAGCCGTTAGTTTCTTGTTAGCTAGATTTCTATTTCAGCAGCATGTTTCCTTCAGATCGACACTGAGTCCTTCTGCAGTTGTCTCTTTTCTTGTACGTTGTCTTGAGCACTTGTCTCAGGTTATCAATAGATTATTGCCTTTTTGCATTACTTTATCAGGTTATGGGCCCACGAACCTATTCCTGTGCTTAAATTCCTCTGATCCCTTTACGGCTCGTTGCTTTTTAAAAAGGCTCCTGATAATCCTATTGTCCATCACCTTTCTTGTTTCTTGATCATGGATTCTGTGGTCAGCATCGCATCTCCAAATGATTGGCGTCTGCTTCCTCGATTTGATGGGAAGAACTATCAAATGTGGCGATGGCGACTCCAGATGACTCTTGAAGATAAAGATTTGTGGCTCACTGCCACTCAGCCCGGCAATCCTCTTGGTCCCAATGGGAAGCTTGAGGTGGTTCTTGATGAACGTGATCTGATCACTCCTGAAAAAGTCCGCAAGGCTCGGTTAATCATCTGTACAAGCCTCGGTGATACTCCAGCTCGATTGGTGAAAGGTGCCAATACAGCCTATGCCATGTTGCAGATCTTAGATAACCACTATGCTTCTAAGAATGCTGGGAATCGTCTTTCACTTCGCAAGGCTCTGTATGATCTGCATCTTGCAGAAGGTGGAGACGTCACATCTCATGTTTGCCGGATGAAAGAGATGCTTGACGATCTTGATGCTACTGGTGTAGAGATCACCAACGATGAAAAGGTTTGCATGCTTCTCAACAGCTGGCCCCATTCCTATGATGGCCTAATTGTCAATCTTGAAGGCAGACTCTCTGATTACACCTTTGCTTCTGCAATTGATCGAGTCCAAACTGAGGCCATCCGTCAAGGCACCAACAAGCCCTCCTCAGAATCTGTCATGCTAGCAGCCACAAAAGCTCCTCCACGTCATCCAAAATTGGACAGATCCACTGTTACTTGCTATAGATGCCAACGCACTGGACATTTTGCCAAAGAATGCACTGCACCATCTCCTGTTGCTGTCCAACGTCCACCCAAGGCTGACGAGCACAATAATCTTGTCCAGGAAATCTTTCCCAGTGATGCTTTTCCATCTCCACCATCGCCCACTTTATCCTCCCCATCTGCTCCTCTTCTTCATCCAGAATCCCCTCCATCTGCTCCTCTTCTTCCTACTCCAGAATTCTTATTCACTGCTATCACAGAAATTCCCATCTCTGATTCTTCTTGGTATATTGATTCAGGTGCCAGTTGCCACATGACCCCCAACCGCAATATTTATCAGACCTATACTCCTCTCAGCCCACATCGCTCAGTTTGCATGGGGGATAATAGCATCCAATTTGGAGTTGCTATTGGGACTGCCACACTTAGTCTTCCAGGAGGTTTTGAACACCAACTAGAAGATGTCCTTCACGTGCCTGGGCTCCATAAACAGCTGCTGTCTGTAAGCAAAATTACCCCTGATGGTTACCATGTCACTTTTAATCTCAATTCCTGTTCCATCAGAAATGCCTCCAATGACTTAGTATTCTCTGGCACACGCATTGGGAATCTGTATCAGATCCATGATCCTTCACATCCTCCTGCTCATGCACTTCTTGCACACACTCCCCCCAGCAATACTTCCCTTTGGCATGCCCGGCTTGGCCACATTGCACAATCTCGTCTCAAGATCCTCATTTCCAAAGGGATACTATCTTCTTCACCTGCTAATTCATTTTCTTGTTCTGCTTGCTTACAGGGTAAAATCACATGCTCCTCTTTCCCACTCTCCTCTTCTCGTGCCCATGCTCCGTTGGTTTTAGTCCACACAGACATTTGTGGACCCTTGCCTATCCCTACCATTGGAGGTGCCAAATATATTCTTACTTTCTTGGATGATCACAGCCGGAAATTATTCGTTTATCTCCTCCGTTACAAGAGTGATGCCTTCTCTTATTTCCGCCATTTTCTTGCGCAAGTTGAACGCTTCTCTGGATCTCGTCTGATTACACTACGCAGTGATGGTGGCGGTGAATATTGTTCCAATGCTTTTGCTCTTTTTTGTGCAGACCGTGGCATTCAACATGAGATTTCCAGCCCATATTCACCTGAACAAAATGGGCGTGCTGAACGCGTGAACATATCTCTTTTAGAGATGGCTCGGACCCTTCTTATTGGCATGAACGTTCCTGTGCAATTTTGGGGTGAGGCTGTATCTACTGCAGCCTATTTGCTCAATCACTCTCCACACAGTGCCATTCAGCAGCAAATTCCTGAAGAGGTTTGGACCGGCAAATCTGTTTCCTTGGATCATCTCCGTGTCTTTGGTTGCTAAGCATTCTGCCATATTCCTCACTCCCACAGATCTAAGCTTGATTCAAAGGCTATTCCTTGCATGTTTATTGGGTACTGTTTAACTCAAAAGGCTTACCGTCTCTATAATCTGCACACCCAGTGCCTTCTTGTAAGCTGTCACGTCCGTTTTCTTGAAGATACACCATGCCATCATATCCCCCTGCCCCCAAATTTCGTTCTTCTTGATTTCTCTGATCCTCCATCTCCTCCTCTACCACCTTTGTCTGATGCACCACCATCCTCTTCTACACATTCCCCTTCTCCTTCTTCTCAGTCCCCACCATCTTCCCCTCCAAGATCTCCTTCTCAATCTCATGAATCCACTGCTGCCCCAGATGATGTCTTGGTACCTGAATCTCACTCTGTTCCCCTCTCTCCACCACTTTCCCCAAGACCCATTCGGCTCAAACGACCCCCTCATTGGGCCAAAGATTATTCCTTTGTTACTCAAGAACTCCCTTCTGAACCCCACAGCTACTCTCAAGCAATTCGTGATCCCTACAAGGCAGAATGGTTTCGAGCCATGCAGGAAGAGATTGACTCCATACATGCAGCAGAAACATGGTCCCTTGTTGCTCGTCCTACTGATCGGGCTGTCATCTCAAGCAAATGGGTTTATAAGCTTAAATACCATCCCAATGGTAGTGTTGCACGTTTCAAGGCTCGCCTTGTAGCTCGCGGTTATACACAAGTGGAAGGCATTGATTTTGAAGACACATATGCTCCAGTTGCTCGCATGGTTTCCATTCGCACGGTCTTGGCTTTTGCTGCTACACATCGGTTCCATATCCATCAAATGGATGTTCAAAATGCATTTCTGAATGGTGACCTACAGGAAGAAGTCTTTCTTGAGCAGCCCCAAGGATTTGTCTCAGCTGACCCCTCTCTTGTTTGCAAATTGCACAAAGCCCTCTATGGCCTCCGTCAAGCTTCTCGCTCCTGGTATGCTCGCCTTGATGAAACACTTATTTCACTGGGCTTAACACACGTAGTCTTGCTGATCCCACTGTCTATCTCCAACTTCAGCCTTCATTCCTTCTAGTCTTATGCTATGTGAACGATCTTCTCATTGTTGCTGCCTCTGACTCCTCTCTGATCCACCTTAAACAGCAACTAAACTCCCATTTTCGCATGAAAGACTTGGGCATTGTCCACTACTTTCTAGGCATTGAAATATCCTATGATCAGTCTTCTGGTTCTATTCATCTCTCCCAACACAAATACCTCTGTGACATTCTCACTCGTTTCCACATGCGTTCCTGCAATCCCGTCTCCACTCCCATAGAGTTTGGCACTATACTTCTTCCTGATGATCCTCCCTGCGCTCCAGCCTTTCAATTCATTCATGATTCTTATCGCCACATCTTGGGCATGCTCAACTTTGCTGCCATCTCAACCCGGCCTGATCTTGCTTTCTCCTTATGTAAACTCAGCCAGTTCTTCCTCAATCCCAAACATTCCCATTGCACTTCCCTCAAACGCGTGTTGCGCTACTTGGCTGGCTCCCTTCACCTTGGCATCTCCTATCAGTCCACTTCCCCTCCTGAAATCCTTGGCTATGTAACGGACCTGGCCACCTAATGGTTCAGTATACGCATTTGTGTATGGTACATATATGAGTTGTATATGTACTTGTGGCATGCATGCATCATGAGCTCATGTAAACAAAGGGTTTATAAAAAAAAGGCAATATTGGAAAAGAGGGCTTTTTGTGGTACGTGAAGAATTTTTTTGCAAGAGAGGAGCTCCAGGAGAAATTGAGTTGCAGAGGAGCCGGAGGAGGCTATCTGGAGGCAAGAGCTTGCATAGACGGAGAACGGAACTGCACCAAATCCTCTCTTATCAGGTGGGGTTTTGGATTTTGTGAATTCAAGTTGTGGTTGCATAGGCTGCCAAGAATCAATTTGTACATGCTTTTGGATGATAGATTTCCTCTGTGATTAGCTATGATCGGAATTGCCGAGGCTCTGGTAAAGCCTGTGAGGCGAGATTGAATATGCAGGTATCCTAGAATTAGTTGAGACGTTTCATAGAGCAGCTGGGTAATAGTTACAGGGCTTTAGGCACCTGTAAGATAAGCTTGAAAGATGATTGGATTCGTTCTCAGATGATAGCCTAAACCAGAGGAATATCAGAAGAGCAAGCAGAGAAAGAGTGTCGATTTGCTGCAGCAGAGCCTCAGAGGTGTACATACATAAATGGTTTTGCTCCACCGAAACTTTGGTGGCAAACAGTGGATCATATATCTAAATCAAACTAGAATTGGATGAAAGAGACCGATTTGTGCCTTAGAAGGGCCGATCTGCCCTAAACACAGTGAATCAGATGAAGGAGAAGCTTCTTGGAGCTGCCGGAATTGGGCCCTGGAGAGGCCGGAACTGCTCCTAGGGAGCCAAGCAGGGGATTCCGAATGCCGAGTTGGGTTTTGAAGGAGCCGATCTGCCCTCAGAAGCTCCTGGACATGCCTAATCGGGCAGGCCGTTTCCCCTAAACCACTCTGCTCAGGTCGAATATCAGACCCTTTTTGGGTCCACGAAATTCTGTAACAAAGGAAATGTTTGTTGAATTGTTGTCTTATTTGTTTTTGTCAAGGAATTAATTCATGCTAAATAAGGATTCAAAGATAAAGGAGGATACAAGGGGAAACATGAAGTAGACAGGCTTGAGTATGCGTGGATTGAGCGCAGATCATCAGCGGGGCAAGCCCATGCAACGGTAAGAGATTATAAGATAAGACGAGATGTATAAACTTTGCATTGCTTGAAGAATAATGTGTTGAGAACATGCTAAGAACGAATAAATGTTTTAATCATAACGAGATAACTAAGATAAGTATATGGGATGGCTTTGAAGATGGAGCCTAGGGGCCTAGGCCTGGAATCATTAGGCATGTGGTATAGGCAAGTTATGATCATGAGGCTCTATAGACTTCTAAGTTAGAAGTGCGTGATTTGAAATCCCCACATTGGGTGCATTAGTAAATTGTTTAGCTAAGAAGTGGAACTTTAAACTTTAAAACCATGAAATCATATCTAAGGGAACTTAGGTAAATAATGTGGTGAAGTGAGTCCTGCATCGACCTTATAGGAGGGTTTGAGCACGCTACATCAATGTTAGAGTTGTCACTATGGTTTTCATCATCGATCTAGCTACTTCGGCATGGTTAGGTTGTATGGGCAACCTCAACAAGGGTTAAGAGTATGATCTAGGCACATTTATAGTGAACTCTCTCTAATGAACGCACATGTTATGGTCTTTGCATTGTTCCACTGTTGTCTTGGTATTTGATTATGTCTCTTGGAACCTCCGGGGTCGGGCTTCTAGGTTCGGTGGCCTAGTTTGCTCCGGCATGCTCATGTTCATCTGTGATTCTCTGTGGTTCTTGTGCTCTATGACACCGGGCGTAGTTCTCCTGGCAGGGATGCTACGTCACCTCTGTGACTCCATGGTAAGAGGTCCTCCAGCGCCAGACGTGGGCTGGGAAGGGTATGCGCATACGAGGTTCACCCCACCAACTCCACCAACGGGGCTCGGAATGTGAGCTGGCTGGGCATTTCTCTGCTAACAGGGCCTGCATGTAGGCTGGCTGAGCTTCCCATTGTCCCGGAGCTATGTGTCATGATGGTTTGGTATTTTGACTATGTCTTGCTTCTGATGTTCATGTTGATATTTCTTTGGATTATGTTGTCATTGTCTTAGCACTGTACTCACGTAGGATTTTCCGTCTGTGTTTATGCTTATCCGAGATTTCCAGAGTATTTCCATACATGCAGTGGCAGCCAGGGATCCCCACTTAGTCACGAGGACTAACCCCAGTGAATGCATGTGCAGAGAATAAGCAAGGGATGGCAGCAGTGCAGCTGAGGATCGTGGTTGAGCGAAGCTCCTGAGTTGAATTGTTCACAATTAGATATTATATTTGTTGAGAATATGGATTCTTTGGATGTAATGTTATATGATTATACCCCAGCATTGAGATGCCTGTTGTCATGCTTGGAGGTATGCAAAAGAGACCAAGATCCTCTGAACGGAGCAACACTTCCGGAGAATCTAATGAACATTCTCCTGATCTTCGGTTGAAGAAGAAAAAAAGGGCAGAGGATCAAGCAGGCACCTCCCATAAGATACGAAGATGTCCCAATCCGCCTCAGAGTCCATCCGCGACAAGCGAGGACAGTGAAACGGCTAGCGATAGTGCAGAGGGGGGGATCACTGCCAATTGTACAGTATACAGCCTCCACTGGGGAGTTAACACAGGAAAGTAAGCGTGAATTATCTCAGAGCGCGATGTTAAACATCAAGCAAAGGGAGAGGATTTACCCACTTGGTGTAGGATTCGAAATTGAGGTCGACATATTCAAGATGCATCAAGCCCCTGCAAACATGACTTGCAGGGTCATCAGTGCTGAACACGTGGATACCCTTTATGAATCTTTCATAACTATGCAAATGCATCCTCCTTGTGCAGATGTCGTTCCGTTTGACCCTTCAACAGGTCGTGCTATTAAATGGAAAAGAGCAAGTGATTTGGATAATGCAGAGTTCTAGATCGTTAATGGAAATCACACTACAGCCGTTGCTCAGATCCTTGTGAACCAGGCATTGGAATGGCCTCCTGAAAGGAGCCATTTGAAAGATTTGATATTTTTCTTTTATGCGAAGAGAAAGTGTCGTGTACTGGCTGGAAACCTAACTCCAACGGAATATGTTAAGGTCAGCCAGGAAACAAATGATATCATAGTGAAGACAATTCACGCAGATGTCTTCTTTGAGGAGGTCCAGCAACTTCGCAATCAGTGGGAACTCTATGGTAAGCCCAAGAAAGGAAAGCGTGGTCAATCAATGGAAGGCGCTTACTCTGTAAGTTATGTCCCCATTAAGCAAATCGGGCGCCCGCCCAATTTCAACCATCCAATTGCTCTTCTAATCTCTTCTAATGTATGCACCCTCAATCGACTTCACTCCAAATAGGGCGCCCGCTGAATTTCATAGCCTTCATGCCTGTCCATATTGTAGTTTCGTCTAATTCTACAGTCGTCTCAAGTTGTCTTACACTATCTTTTGTTCGCAGGAATGGCTAGCTATAGCAAAGCAGACCCTGAAGAATAAGAGCATGCGGGACTATGATTATTTCGTCTATCTTGACGAAGAAACTTGGAATATGTGCACTCGAGTCGCTCAACTGTTTTACGAGGACGAGCTGAAGGATGAGAATGGCGAAAGAATTGAAGTCAAGGATCGTCTACGGATGTTCACAAACAATTCTTGTCGGCCGATGAAGTCTATGCACCCCATGGATTTGCAGAGGTTAATGAGGGAGATCATGGCAGGCAGCACGTTCATCAAGGCCACGAAGGCTTATAAAGGAAGGCGTGTCATGAAGACTAGAGCGCAAGAATTAAGGAAGATTGGCATTGTTGAGCGTGCATTACTGAAATATCTAAGAGAGGTGAAGAAGTTGAAAGTTGAAAATATGGATGAAGTCAGACAGTTTCATCCCATATTCACAGAGAACCTCATGCTAATGTTTGCAAACAGTGTCAGTGATTGGACGGAGAGTTGGAAAGAAGCTGAGAAGGAAAATCTACCGGAGACTCTTATTACAAAAGTGAGCGAATACCTCCGTGGACCAGTTGAAGAGGGTTCAAAGGCTTTCAAATGCCTCACTGTCAGTCCACTAGGGATTTGTGTTAATGTCGTCAACACATCAGCACGTCTTATTGGATGTGACTTTAGGAACCATATTAAATGGTCCGTGGAGGAGTATCAGAAATTCATGGATCAGATTAGTATCCTAACGGACCAGCAGTTGTATTGGATTACCATATTTATAAACCCAGAGCATTTGAACGAGTGCTTGGCTGCAATGAAAACTATAGATGGCGGTAGTCGGGTGTGGATTGGAGCATACCAGGATCCAAAAGCAAAGTCAGGGTCAACCTCCAGAGTTCGTGAGCTTCAGAGTCTTGTGTTGGTCATGTACGTGGCCCGAGACCAAGCGGCATCTCCTGCACTGGATGACTTGAATCTATGCTTTATACAAAGTGACCATCCACAGCAGCATTCAAAATTTCCACAGCACCTTAAGGAGGCAGAGGACATCGCGAAGAAATTACCCGACGAGGAGTGCTCGGCAGGTAATATTCTTTGAAATATGGCGGTCGCCCAATTTATGTTGCTTTTGCTGAAATATTTTCTCTTTCAGCATATTGGTTGTATCGTCCGTGGGGTGATAAGACTGCAGCTGGTGGGTCTGGACCTCTCATTCCGAATCAACTACAGGCCAAGACATGCACATATTTGGTGCGGAAACTCATGATGGAGGGTTGCAGTGTCCTTGATTTTTTTTCTGGAGGCTCATTCAGTCGTGCAGCACTATGTGAAGGATACAAAGCAACTTCATTCGAGATGCAGGAGACCCTACAGCTCAAGCTAGTGCAGATCTTCGATCAATTGGAAATAATGTTGGACGAAAATAAATCATTGGCCCGCCGGAGACAGAAGATTGCAGAGGGCAAGAAGAAGAAATCAGGTTCCAAGCCTCCACAGTCACAAATGATTGCCCCGTCACCAAATCCATTCCCTGCTCAGACTGTTCAGGAACTGCAGTCCACGCTTCGCCTGAGTAAGGATTCCCTTGCAGATCAAATAAAGAAGGCTGCAGGATTAGGAAGTAAGGATCTATCCATCTTCCGAATTAAAAAAGATAGAATTAATATGCTGGCAGGAACCCAAATGGTGAACACTCAGGATGTCATTGACGCCAGCTCGAAATTCAATGATATAGTGGACAATGATCGTGAGGAATCCATCGTGAAGGACACACCTCAAAGTCAGCAGGAAAAAGAACCAGAGAAAGCTCAAGATGATGACGAGGAAGAAAATCAGGTACACAACGTTGACAGAATAATGGATGACGAGAAGGAGATGGGTGACATAGAGATAGGGCAGGGAGGGCCAGATGAAGAAGGTGGCTCCCTGAGCAATGAAGAGTTCCTAAACAAGATGGAAGCTATAAAGGAAGCTGCCATGCAACAACAAGATCAACTTCATGACGTCGACAACACTGAGGAGAACCCCCCAGATCCGTGAAAAAACCTTAATGATTCACAGAGTTGCTGAAATTGGGCGCCCGCCCAATTTCACAGTCACATATGTCGAATCTACGGTATATCATGTATTTTTCTATCTAAAGTAAAGCATAAAATCTTTTATCTGTAACATTTTGAGATCTTGAAATACAAAATTTTCATGTCAAGTTGTTCATTCTATTGGATCTAATTGCTTGTATTCTAATAGAAGTATGACATAATTGGGCGGGCGCCCAATTTCCCTGCACTAGAAGAGTTCCCTCATAGAAATTGGGCGGGCGCCCAATTTGAACCTTAAGGCTATCAGTGCGAGCAGTTGAACATGAAGTCAAGTGGAACTGCCTTACAAATTACAAAAGCAAGAGTATTACGACAATCCGATTACAACAACATGACTATCACATTACAACAATCTGATCTAGGGGGACTCTTCTGAGTCATTTTCAGCAGCCACCCCAGAGATCTTTTCTATCATGTACATTTGATGCTCTCTATTCCATATCAGATGGATGATAACATCGAAGGGATCAGGATAATGGCGAGGATTGAGACTCACAGTGGTCATCCAATCTTCCATGGCTATTTCTCGCTCGCGGCACTGCTTGAAGTTTTCGTGATTCATCTTGCACGTAATGGAATCACGCTCAGGACCAACAGGAGACCACATGGTTAGACTAAGGCCAAATTTGTTGGCCAACATTGGTTTGATATATATTTATACCAACCAAAATTATTGTTGGTATTGTACACAATAATTATTGGATATACTTACCTATCGTATACGCCCAATAATGTTACTACAAATTGCTTCATCAATAATTACTTGGCTATAAGTATAGCCAAGATTCGAAAGTGCATAGCACAGCCCTTTCCTATGTCTCCGCCCGCTAGAGTTCTTGAGAGGTCCCAATTGCCTCCACCTCCGTGAGCATTTGGACACCCTCACTTGCCTCATGACTTTCGGACGACCTTCATGCATGCATTATCAAAGGGATCACCCTTGATACCGGCTGCATGGTATAGCTACTTGGTCGACCGAAAAGACTCCCCGGCGAAAGTACCATGTTACTATCCATATTGTTTGGGTTCGGAGCTTTGATGCTTATGAGATTGACAAAATCACCAATAATTACAATCTATGAGATGTATTTCATAAGTTCATAAGAATTTATATCTGATATGACTGTATTAGGTGGCATCCACACTTGGTCTTATAGTTTTCAAGTACTTTTAATTGCGTTCGATTAATTATATTTGTGACATCAGATTTCTATTTTTTCAAGAAGTCTAACGAAATTGGGCGTGCGCCCTATTTCCTTTGGATGCTTCTATTAAACTTTGTTCAGACGACTATCAGGGCAAATTGGGCGGGCGCCCAATTTGCACAAAACAAATTGGTGTCTACGGATTGTGGCCTATGCTCCATCATAAAAATAGATAGAACCGGTTCCATTCATTAAGAAATGCATTACATAGATTTGATACACATATTATAAAACCAAATAAAACAACATGCCTCGACGTAGGCAGTTCGACAAAAACAGAATACAAAGTAGAAAATTTCAGTGGTGCCAAGTTTCAGGTCAATGGCTAGTTCTACTTGAATAAGATCACCCCCGATCGAACTCATCAATGTAATTTCGCTATCTGAGGCCCAGACCATTCATCCAATTCAAGGATCGAGTGAGGAGTGTTGACAATGAGCTTGGTTACCAAATCTTCATTTGCCTTTTCTCCTTTCTATAAAGCTTCTTAAATAATGGTCTGAATGAGTTGTGCAGCCAAACATCCTCTAATTTGAGTAGCCTCTTCAGGGCCTCTCCTCAGAGACAAGTCGTTTCAATGATATCGGGAAGCTTCCAACTCCACCCTAGTGAGTTGATAATTGTTTTCCTTTAACAACCCATCCCCACGGAGGAGCTTCATGACCCGCCCCACCGATTTCGTTTCTTCCATTCCGATTTATCTCATTCTCGCACCTCCACCGCAATTGATTCAAGCGTGGGCTAAGATCGCTCACCGATATGGATCGCATTTGGGTCATTGTGAATCCATACCGGCCTCGTTTCAACCATTCTCACCGCCGTTATGAATCTATGCCGCCGCATTTGCAAAACAAAGCCTCACTAGCAACACCTCACACACAGGACGCACTTTTCCTTGACCGCGAGTTGGGCAGGCTTGTCCTTGGCTTAATAGAAAAAGCTTCTGCCATATCACCTACCAGCACGTTTCCCAAAAAATTCCGTCATTCTATTTAAAAAACCATCATATTTTAGAAATTTGACTCAATTTCGGAGACGTATGGACTCAGGGAAAGTCCATAAATAATGAAACAGTTCTTATAAAATTGTTGAATCTGCCTGCTTGTATGTGATCGAGGTACATAGTGCTTGCGAAATGCTTTGCTGAAAGTTTTGAACTTACAATTGTTTCTTTTCAGTTTATTAGATTTGGCATATCCCTTCCACCATATTCTGGCTGGGCCATTCAGATTTGTTGTTGCTACTTTTCCTATGTCTTTATCCTTCATCCCATAGGAGTTGCCAAATTCTTCCATCTCATCAAGCCATGCTTCTGCTTCCATGCCGGATCTGTCCTTTCCAGAGAACTGCTCCAGTTTCCTTGTTTTCCAGACATTGCTCATAGCAATGTCTATTTTCTTCTGGTAATCTTCCGCTCGACGTATTCTTCCTCCTCTTCGATGTCTGTTCCTATCATTGGAACTATCAGACTCAGTGTCGGAGTTATTGTCACTAGTTGCACCAGATGCGGTGTTGTTTGCACTTGAGCTTGAAGGAGTTACACTTCTCCTATGTCTTTTCTTTCTCTTTTTCTCCTTTGGAACTTCTGGTAGTGGATTCTGCCCTTGGTGAACTTGTTGTTCAACTCCTGGAACTTGTGGTGGTAGAGGTCCACACTCCTGGTTTTGCATCAGTGGTGTTGCCCAGTTGACTATCCGTGTCATTTGATTTCTCATGCACACTAGTCGTCGGTTTATCGCTTCGGGTGACATGTCATCTTCGACTACTTCATCGTTCTCATGGCCGAATAAGTTTCTTGGCAACCAGTTTCGTTGTCGGCCTTGAAATTCTTGTTCCTGAGGTGGCAAACCGAATATTCCTGCTGCAAGATTTTATCAAAATACATTGTTTATGCAATATTCCTTGGTGTTATGATATTGTTATCTTGCTTCAAATAAACCATAAAAGATTATAAAATAGAAAATGATTTATATGACCATAAGATAATTTTTTTCTATTCAAAACACATGGGTACATAAAATTATAATATTATCCTTAGGAGGTAGATACTTGACATAATTTTAAGAAAGCTAAACATGGAAGTTGATAATTTATTTCTTGGAGCTGGATCCTGTCTTGGATTTGAAGAAATCCCTAATATGTTTGAGTTTGAGGCCTTTGCCCGTGTTTCGCAGGATATTTCATGCCGACCCTCCTTCTAAGGCTTGCTGCATTTTTGGTGCCGGGAGTTCCGGTGCCGTAGCTGCTACAACTGTAAGTGGTCCATCTCGCATGTGGCCCCGGGCAAAATCCAAACTATAGAGAGCTACCGATCTTTTAATGAGAATAACATGATCGGTATTTTCTCGTATTTTGGCATGTTGCCCGAAACTTGTGAGTGCCATGAGCAATGCCACTGCTTCTTCCCCTCTTGGGCTAAATTCTTTGTGAAAGACTAACATTTGGCCTTGACACAGGGTTGGGAGATAGTATCTCAAGGCCTTGCCTTTTTGGTGCCCCATTGGTGCTTTTCCTTTGCCTGTTCCCTTTCTTGCTGCTGAAGATCCCACTATGTCAAGTGCTAGGAGATCATCATGGTCTCTCATCATTGTCGATGCGTTTTCAAGATTGATACGTTCTCTCCCTGACACTTGATGATCTCATGGAGTGAGTTGAGCTAGGTCCCCTGCCTGGTTTATACAAGGTGCTTTGAATTGCTTGAAATTCTTCTTCCGAGAAGTCTCTTATGTATTGGTAGGCTTCAATATCAGACATGGTTTCACCCGTATAAGAATGGCGCTCCGCTACTTCACGAGGAATCTCCTGATAAGAATAGTCGATGAGGTCATGTTGCTGACCTTCAGAGATGATGCCTAGGAGTTCATCAATCCTTAGGCCTTCTTGCAAGCAGTAAGGTAGGTGCAATATGTCATTTGCAAGGAGGTATTCTTCTCCTTCGACAATTATTGGAGATAAGGCAGTGATGCCTATTGGTGGCAGGTTTGCTGTTATCGCCCGTTCTTCGTGCATAGTGACTTGCCTTTCCCATCTTTCAGCGAATCTCGCTTCTTCTTCTTCATCTAGCTCACCAATTTCTTCATAATCATCCTGTAGCCTGAGTATTCCATGTGATGTGCCCTGGTTCACGTACTCGGTAGTGTCGAGTTCGATGATGTCATCTTGATTGACCCTTGTGTTCAAGGGTGCAAGGTCTAGGGGCTGAACTGAAGGTTCCCCTACCTGATTGATGGCCTTAAATTGCATAAAGATTGCAAGTGCTGCTTGAGCTGAGACTTGCCTATGCCTTTGTACTGTGCAACTCATATAATCCGGCATGTTGCTTGCTCTTTCCCATATCTGTTTCTTGATTTTAGAGGTATTGCCTAATACTCGGGAGAGTACTTCCAGTGGAACCCAATTTCCTGATCTAGGTGGAATGTTAACTTCCCATGGCAATATCTGTTGATCGTACTGGGCCATTATCTCTGTATAGAATGGTGTTCTTGTTAGTGTTGCATATAGATCAAAAGTATGATTAAACACCTCAAAGGCCTGCTGAACAGATACTTCTCCCTTGTGCTCGGAGCTATTATACCATTCAATGAAGTTTGTAGGCGCCATTAATGCCAAGTAGGTGTAAAAGACGGTTTAGTGAAATTGTAAAAGGCCTGAAAAATCGCCTAAAGGGATAGGAGCTATTTCCGAGAAGGAAAAATAGAAAATGACCTTCCTTTTATAGAGATTAGGGTTCCTAGGTTTTCGTGCCAATGATAAGTTTTTAGAAAATTCTAAGTTTTATGAGCTATGGTTGACCAATCTAACAGATATGAAATGCTAAGGTGGCTAGAACAAGGCGGAAAACATGCTAAATCTTTTTGTTTGAATAAATTTGGTCACGTTTTAGGTCAAACTGGGCAACTCCGGTTACACCGCGCGAAATGGGTTTCCGAGCCCCTCGGAAGGTCGATTGGCGCGGTGTGACCGAATTTTGGTCAATCCCTATTTCTATGTTCCCGATTTTGATATTTAAACATACTAACTTGCATTTATTTCCCAAAATTAGACAACCTAGCATGTCTATTTGTAAAAATCTATTTGTAGACGGTTTTGTAACTACCTAGAACTTTGCCCCTCTAATTCTTCTTGCCAGGTGAATATCCTTTGGCATTACGATAACCCTCTTGGCATGAACAGCACAGAGGTTACCTTCTTCGAATAATTGGACCAGTTCCGCCTCCGAAGCTTCTTGCAGAGCACGAACCATCAAAGGCGTGACCCGATAGTCCGTCTTAAACTCCTGTAACACTTCTCTGAGCAACCGCTCGAAGGGTGCCTTCCGTATAAGGAGATTTGTGCACTGTTGGAAGTGCCTAATCTCCCTAAACGCACGGGAGTGCTTCGAGTTGGGTCCATGGTGTTTCCTCTTCGGCTCTCTGGGGTGTGATGGGGCAGTTTCGACTGATTTTCCTTGGGTCTGCCCCCCTTTACTGTCCTTGGGAAGTTCTGCTTGCAATACCATTCGTTGTAAAGGTACCAGCGGCGAAAATATATTTTATATGCCGCCTTCTTTCTTTCAAATTGGGCGTCGTGACTCAATTTGAACGCCCTTTCGCCCGGCTTTTGCTTCTTTTTAGTCTTTTGTGCCTTGGGCCATGTTGGGTATGGTGGAGGGGCATTGGGGTCGGAGGGTTTGGCCTCATCTCCTGATTTTTCGACCACGGGGTCTTCCTCCTCCTCTTCCTCGGCCTCATCCTCCTGTTCTTCAGTCGGCTCTTCATCCCTTGGGGGTTCTTAAATGGTAATTGTCCCCCTAGGCCTATCCTGCCTCCTCTTCGTCCTCCTCTCTTGCCTTCTCGCCTCCTCCTCTCTCTCCTTTCTCTTTCTCTCCCTCCTTTCGGAGGCCCATTCGGATACTTTTTCCTTGCCTTTCTTTCTTGGGCGCACTTGTCGCTCTTGGGGGTCGGGTCTCATACTTTTCGGCAGCTGCTTCCCACCTGTTGTGGGTCTAGAGACTGCTTCTTCTTGGGCCCGTTCTTCATCAACCTCCTCTTCTTCTTCAATTGTTTCTTCCTCTTCTTCGACAACTACTTCTTCTTGTTGAGGGGGTGGCTGGGCGGCTGCTGCTAGAGCGACTAAGTGAATTTGTTCTGCGTATGGGCCAACAACTCTGACGGTGGATTTGGTTCTTGCCATGTTTTTTATTTCTGAAAACTGACGTTGATTGGCTAGGAAACTGCTTATCGCTAAGAAAAAGGAGCTTAAGAGACTTTTTGAGGGGTTTTTGTTAATATGAGGTTTAAAAAGGTAGTTTATGGGGAATCGTGGAGGAATATTCCTTCTACATTATGGTGGAATTTATTGAGCCCCCTTTCATTAATATCTCTCTCAATTTAATTTTCGCATTTTCTTGGTTGGAAAATTATGAACCTTCACCATTTTTCACTGGGACCTCAGAATTTAATAATTCTTTGACCCTTTTGAGGTGATATTTGATGTAGATGCATAATTTCTACCCCAATCTTTCTAGAATGTTCATTTGACTCCTTTTTCATCCCCTATTTAACTAGAATTTAATTTAACTCTAGGACCCTCCTATTGGGAAAAATTTTCTCCCCACTTAACGAAGTCCGAGGTTGGAATTTTTCATTCCATTCCTTTTTCTAGGTCAATTAGTCTACTAAAACAGGGATATGGTCAGTGCTAGTTCTTGGTCAACCAAGAACATGGCTCTGATACCATTGTGACGCTCCCCGCACAATATACGGAAACCACCGTATACTCCACGGAAAATCCCCCAACCAGTGTCGTCTACTAGATGGGCCCTCCATCTATCCCGTTCTAGGGATGGCTAGAACGGTAAGGGACACGGAGGTGTCTCATAAATCCGTCCCCTATGGACTGAGGTGAAATAGTGATTCTAGGAAGGCTCTACTAGAATACATGACTCTACTTCGTCTCTATAGTTGAAACTGCTTCAAAATACCTGCTCCTGACGCATTGCCTCCTGATCCTGGGGTCTCCATCGATTCTTCAGGGTTCGAGATTAATGCAACTGAATCTAACACGTCCACGCTGCTTGGGCCGCTAGACCGTGCTATGCTGCAGCTTCTGGATCTTGATTCTGAACTTCGGGTGTGACAATAGCCTCAAGAGTGGGAGGAGCAAAAGTGTCTTCTGGGTTAGGGTTAGGTATTTATAGGCAAAGTTAGGGTTAGGGTTGACACCTTGTCCAATGGGATGCGAACACGTGGCTAACTACTCCAATCAGGTAGTGCCACGTGGAATTAACCTTTCCTAAGGTTGATCAAGTTACATTATAATGTGACTTGCATCTATCTAATTGACATACCAATCTAAATACGATGGATTGTATGGTGACGTAGCCCAAAACATACGTATACATACGGTATATTTTAGGGGAACGTCACACCAGTACGTGTACACCCATCTGCCCATGAAGAAGCGCAGACTTATAGCTTCCATTCGCACGGGTGCATATTGTCTCTGCATTGAGACAGGACGTTGGGCTCGAGAAGCACGGGAGGAAAGGCTTTGTCAGTGTTGCCACCAGGGCGCCATTGACGATGAATGTCATGCCCTCCAGATCTGCCTAGCGTTTGCTCATATCCATCCGCGGTATGTTCGATTACTGGTGTTTGGCCAGGGCTTGTTGGGGTCATACCTCCAGGCGGTTATAGATGAACGGACTCAGTTGTGTCCTCTGGGACGGTATTGAACTGTCCTATACAGTTGTACAGTGTACCAGCATACTTATTACTGCTAAGGTTTTTCCCTCGAAAACCCTACGGGGTGGGGTTTTTTTAATCCTGACAGTAATACGCTTGCTGCTCTCTTTTTGTTTGGGTCCCATAGGCAATTGGTCTTCATGGACGATAAAAAATCATATTCTATTCTATTCTATCGTAGACGTTAAACTGCCATACCCAAGGTCACGGGTTCAACGCCTCGTTGTGAAAGTGGCCATGCAATGTAAAGTTGGTGGGGGAAGGACCCACTTCAGCAATGTAAAGTAAAGTGGTGGGGGCAGGACCCATCTGGGTGTGTTGTAAAGTGTCACATGTCCGATAGGACGCTGCCTTGTGGCGTGACGTTAAAATCTCTTCTTCTTCTTCTCTTTCTTTTTTTTTGCTAAGTTAAATGGAGTAAAGAAACATCAACATGGCTTGCTACGTATTTTAAGCGGCATTATATTAGCACAAAGCAAAGCATTAAAGGGTACCCATCATTCATTCAATATTGAGTCCAATGGGTGTAAGGATCAACCAAATTCTGAGGCAAAGCTATTGTCTTCAAGCTAATTTAACTCCAATGGGTCTTTATTTGTTTACTCAAGCATATGCCAGGTTGTAACAGTTGGTTCTAACAAACCATCTCTATATCCGCAAATAAAACCATTCTTATTCCAACAAATGCATCCTTCAAGGGTTGTATTTTAACTCGGTCGTTGCTAAACAAAATATATTAGTGTGAACTCGTTATTTGACCATTTCGTCGAAGGTAGACATACATTATTTTGTTGCATTACATTTGCAAATGCTTTTTTCACCTTTTTTTTTGGAAATAAGGTTTTAATTAAAATTTAAAGGTGGAGATCTGATAAGATGGATCTAAGGTCTAGTATACAAAGCCCCTTTTCAAAGGGAAAAAGCATGAAGGCAATTGGAAGCGGCAGATCAATACCAGTTCAGACCAGTGTCGACCAGGGCCGATTCAGACTAGGGACAATCGAGACCAGAGCCGTCAGTCCAGGGCCAAATCTTGAAGCTTCAGATGCCTTTGAAGATTCATATGTCTTTGAATCTCAAAGTTTCAGATGTCCTTGAAGATTCATATGTCTTTGAATCTCAAAGTTTTAGATGTCTTTGAAGATTCATATGATCTTTGAATCTTGAACCTGTAAGATCTTAGGACAAGCATATCAATGCAGATCCGGATGTCTTTCAAGATGTGGATCTAAGAGCTAGTATACAAAGCCCCTTTTCAAAGGGAAAAAGTACGAGGCAATTAGAGGCGGTAGACCAAGGCCAGTTCACACCAGTGTCGACCAGGGCCAATTTAGAGGAGGGTCGATTCAGACCAAGGCCGAATCTTGAAATTCCAGATGTCTTTAAAGATTCATATGTCTTTGAATCTCGAAGTTTCAGATGTCTTTGAAGATTCATATGATCTTTGAATCTTGAATCTGTAAGATCTTAGGACAAGCATATCAGTGTAGATTCAGATTTTTTGAAGATGTGGAACTGCCAGATGTTGTCAACAGCTGAAACCCTCTTAGAAGATCTCATGGCAGACTAGAAGAAGCATGCCGAAACCCTATTAGAAGATCTCATGAGCGGTTTCTGCTACTGTATGAATCCAATGGCTTATTTATATGAATTAAATCTTGTGGATATCTTGTATAGTTTAGACTTGAAATTATGATTACAACTCTATTCATTCTCTAATTACTTGGTATGCACTAGATACCAAGATTCAACTCCCTACCGATAACCATGGCCATGGTAAAAATATGTGGAATGAAAAAATCAACCTTAAACAGGGCTGGAATTGCCAAAAACATATTGCAGTGGCTAGAATGAGATTTAACTTCTCCATAGCCACCAGTTCCACAATTTTTGAGGAGCTTTCAGATATACATTTGCACAGAATAGCCTGTATCGCTAGTCTCACGAAACAATAGATTTCTTTGTTGTGGTGTGGTATGAGAGGTGTTGTTTTTTGGAAAAAAATAAAAATAAAAAAGAAAAAATTCAACCATAGCTAGCTGCAATTTTGATCTAACTATTTTTGAACAATTTTAAAAGATATTTACAAATATGCGAATACATAATTTATGTGCAAATTGTTTTTGATTATGTTTCACTAAAGAGGCATTTCAACAAATATTTAAAAATATTGGGCAAATAAATTTATAGAAATTGATACTTTTTGGATGAAAACTCTTTGCCTACTCACTTCCGTACGCACAAGGGGTGGAAAAAGAGAAATGTTTATTCATGGCGGCCAAGAAGGTGGGGAAAGAGAAATGTTTGCTGCGGCCTTCGCCGCCACAAATTTTTTTTTGTATAAGTAATGAACATTGCATCATGATGCCAAAAGCATATAAATAAAAAACAACACTAAATATGAACCCTTTGAACATTGTTGTTTAGGATCGTAAAGATACAAACAACGGGGGGTAAATCAAACTGAGTCCCTTTTTCCACATTAGTAGCAAAATATGGCTGTCATATACAATATAAGACACCATTTGTGACTCCAGGGCTAAAAATAAGACACGCAAATTTAAACTTACTTTTTCACTGCATGGTAGTCACAAAATATGACACCACTAAAATACTAGGAAAAGCATGAAAAAATAAGACACGTCTTATTTTTTTTAGTTATAAATTCAATTAAGACTATGTGTCTTATTTTACAGCGGGGAAATCCCCCGGAATAAAATAAGACTCCTTTTGCTATCCAAACCTATTCCGAACCTAAATAACTTATTTTTATAGTGGAAAAGCGATTTACTTTTAAGACAATAGGTGGCCAAACATCATTGGATAAAATATATGACTTTTAAAAGATAAGACTACCGTGGAAAAAGGGCCTGAATTTCTTTCTTTGTTAATTGAACCCGAAAAGGGCCTGAATTTCTTTCTTTGTTAATTGAACCCACTGGCCATGCCTGAAATGTAGTGCCTGGTGTTGTTATAGAGACATAATCATGCTGATTTATCATCGTGGCTATTGACAAAATCATGTTGATTTTTCATCATGGCCAAAGCATTTGACTAATTTGGAACCATTTGGTTATATTGGAACATGATATTAGAGACAACTATGGCGTTCATATTCTCAGAATTTCCAAATTTGAGAACCAGGTTAAGCTCAACATGGGATTGTATTGACTATCTAAAGGACAGAAGGAAAGAAGAATCAAAACTATACTTAATTGTATATAATGTGATAGTTAACCAGCTAAATTTTGGAAGAAGAAATAAACGCCGCCTTGATATTTCGGCTTTTTGGCCTTATTTTTAAAACATGAAACTTTCTGTCGATGCCTTCTTGATTTTTTGGTGCCGGAATGTCACCGGCAAAAAATTTGGACAGCCGGAAATATCAAGCCAGCGTTTATTTCGTCCAGAAATTCTCGCCGACAGAAAATTTCGGGGTTCGCGCCCAGGCTCGCGGCTGCCGCCGCTCGCCAGGGCTTTCGCCCCGAAATTTTCTATCGGCGAGAATTACCTGTTCCGTATCTTCTCCGGGAGAAGATTTCAGGGTGTAAGCTCTCATGAGCGACAATTTGACGAAAAAAAGGAGAGTCAAATTTTTGCCGGGTTTCAACGTTTCCGGTGACGAAAGATGATACACAAAATTAGAAATTTGACAGAGATTCAACAGAAAATGTGTCTTTATAAAAACACCCTGAAAAGAGCTGAAATTTGATGGTCCCCTTTGTTTCGTGTAAATAAATGATGTGATGAGCAATGCCATGTGGCCTCTGCATGCAAATAAATTCATGAAATGAAATGATCCATTGTAATCTGAAGACTCTAGAGACACCTTTGTTGATTCTGATAGAGACGTTCACAAACGCTAAGACAAAAGAAATTAATAAGAGCACCATCAACTAGCATTTTATACTACTATACATTTTAAGGCTAATTGACTTTATGGAGAAATAGACAACACAAGAATAGCAGTGCGCTCAGAATGATCATCATGCTGAAAAATAACCTACCACATCACTACAGTGTCTGAGAGACATCCACATCCTTTTTGCAACAAATTTGCCACGTGTTTATAAGCAAATACGACTATGACAGGCTAACCTTAAAGCCTTTATATGGCAATATGACCTTTGACATAATCAGGAAATATTTTGGTGAATGGCATCTGCTACAATTTGCTGGACGATAACGTGTACACATGGTACATTTTACATGTTAAGTTTTAAGACAAATCTAGAACAGTGCCCGCCCTACAAAGCTACAGAGCAAGCAAAAGTAACGTTTGTGTATATAAGGGATGGATAGGAAAGGAAGTGCAAAGTATAGCCATGGCAATGCAATCCTGTTATCTAAGCACCTCCCTGCCCATGTCTGCAGAAGCCAAGCTCCAGCTATGGCAGCCAAGGCAGAATGGCCAAGGCCTCCTCTCACTCAATTCTCCAAGCGTTGGCCTGCCACTGCAGCAGTCCTTGCCTAGAGGACTCCATCATTCAGCCCACCAACTTGCTCATATCACCCGACCCGCCGCGATTGGCGCCTCAATTGGGATCGCACTAGACCAGAAGTTGACCCTCAAGGGCACCATTGTTGTTTATAAGAAGCATCTACTTGACCTCACTGATACTAAAGCAGATGCTGAGGATGATGCCCTTGACCTTCTTGGCCAGAAGGTCACCTTGCAACTCATTAGTGAAAGTGTTGACCCAGGTTAGTGTCTCACTGACTACCAGAATCCCATTTTATGATGTGTTTAACTAGAATATTTGTACATTGTTTTATGTACCATTTTCTTTACCATGTTTGTGTATAAGTGTGACTTCTTTAACATGTGTTCATCTTGAGCAGCTACTGGAGATGGAAAAAAGACAGACCGCATCGCAGTCAAGAATTGGTTTTTATCTAAGGATCTGCCAGTAAATGACGCAATTTGCTACAATATTGAATTCCCGGTTAGCAAGGATTTTGGCACCCCTGGTGCAGTGCTTGTCCGGAATGCTCATCCTAACGAGTTCTATCTTGAGTCTTTCACACTTGAAATGCCTGATAAGAGCTCAGTAACCTTTTCATGCAATTCATGGGTGTATAACTACAAGAAATACAGTGCAGACCGAGTCTTCTTCTCCAATAAGGTACTTAAGTTGAAATGACTTTTCCTCTGACAAGGTTACAGAACTTTATTACTATGTAAACAGTAACATGGTTCCCATCCTGTATTTAATCATGGTATGGTCCCTATGTATACGTGTAACCTTCATTCGTTGATGTCTTAGGTAACTTGTTTGTGTAATGGAGCTTTCTCCTTTGTTAATCTAATGCTATTTAGGCTGGTGTTTACGTCTTAAGAAATGAACTCGAGATTTGGAAGACAAGAAATATTCCTTGTCCATAATCCTGAAGCAAATTAGCTCAGCCTTTAAATAAGCTTAGTCGTGCACTGATGCTTTGGGGTTGTGCTGCAGCGGACAGAACAAAGGCGGACCATTAAGAAATGGGCTTCTACAGCCATCGCCAAATCTTGGCCAGGCCAATTTCATAGATTTGTGTCTGTCAAAGATTAAATCTTTCCTGCACTAAGAACTCAAAGGAAAAAAAGCATGGTCTTGTTTGTCTAAAACGGGGAGTCGAGACAGACTAACAAACAATTTGACTATTGTTCGCAGGTCTATTTGCCTTCTGAAACTCCGGCAGGATTGGTGAAGATACGGCAAACCGAGCTTGCAACTCTGCGGGGCAATGGCAAAGGAAAACGCGAGGAATGGGATCGGATTTATGACTATGATACCTACAACGACCTTGGAAATCCAGATCTGGATCAAGACTTTCAGAGACCTACACTGGGAGGTCCGGCTCTGCCATATCCACGCCGCTGCAGGACAGGACGCCATCCCAGCTTACGAGGTAGTAACAATATAAAAACCAACAAAGGCAAAAACATTTCATGCCGGATTAAAAAATTTTAGGCTAATGCACTTACTTTGGAGCAGATCCGACAGCAGAAAGCGCCATCCTGATGCCGTTGCTGGAGGACCCATATTTGCCAAGGGATGAGGTATTCAGCAAGGTGAAGAACTCAAGCTTTTTGGGCAGATCTCTGAAAGGAGCGGGCCACGATATAGTCCCTGCTGTGGAAGCTTTGTTCGCGGGAAATGCCCAATTTAGGTCATTTGCTGAATTGAAGCGCTTTTACACGGACGGTCTAGATCTTGATTCGGTTTTGTATGGTAACATTACCAAAAAGAGCCCCCTCACCCTCATAGGTGAACTCTCTTCTAGACATGAAACCAACCCTAGCTTGCTCAAGTTTCCCAAGCCCCAGCTCATCCAAGGTTAGGCTCCTCGTTTCCTCGCACTCTTAAACTCGTCACAATTCAATTCAATTCACATAATGGAACTGTGTATCTTTGTGTAGCCGATGAGGAGGCATGGATGTCGGACGATGAATTTGCTCGCCAAACTCTTGCTGGAGTCAACCCCATGATCATTCAGATCCTAAAGGTAACCAAACCAAACACGCTTTATCTCACCCAATGTTTGTATGAAACCTCTCATGCTACAGGAGTTCCCTCCTCGAAGTAACCTTGACCCTGAGGTTTATGGACCGTTGAAATCGTCTATCACAACTGAGCTCATTCAAGATCAACTAGAGGGATATACACCACAAGAGGTAATTCCTTATAGATCTTATGTCTAATTACCATGGGCCTTATGTTGGATTTAATTTCCAGGCTGTGGAAGCAAAAAAGCTATTTGTGCTTGATTACCATGATATATACCTTCCTTACATAAGCAAGTTTAACAAGTTAAATGATACCAAAGCCTATGCATCAAGGACCCTTTTCTTTCTGAACAAAGAGGGAACATTGAAACCGATTGCCATTGAGTTATGTCTACCTCGAATTGAGAAACCTGGACAAACTAATAGAGCATTTGTGTCATCTGATACATCTACATCTGGACAAGCCAATAGAGTTTTTGTGCCCCCTAAGTCAGGACAAAGGGATTGGTTGTGGGAGCTCGCCAAGGCTTATGTTGCAACTAATGATTCGGGAATACATCAACTCGTTTCTCATTGGTAAGGGATCTATGATCCATTTCCACTAACATTTTCCTAAGTACAGCTTTAATAACTCTTCAATATTTCTTGTAGGCTTAGAACTCATGCATGCATAGAGCCCTTCATAATTGCAACTCATAGACAATTGAGCGCACTGCACCCCATCAATCTCTTATTGTTGCCTCATTTCAAGAATACTATGTCCATCAATGCCAAGGCTAGAGCCAGTCTCATCAATGCAGGCGGTATCATTGAAAAATCATTTACACCGGGTAGGTACTCAATGGAAGTTAGTGCAGTGATTTATGGCAAGATGTGGCGGTTTGATGAGCAAGGTCTACCAGCAGACCTCATCAAGAGGTATCATACAATGTCCCCTTTTAAACGTTGTTTCTTTAAAACTTGAAACACAACCACAAATGTTCTCATATTTTGAGGCATTGTTATCTTTTAGGGGGATTGCAGAACATGATGACACATCAAAGCATGGACTCAAGCTAGCAATTGAGGATTATCCTTATGCAGTTGATGGATTAGAAATTTGGAGTGCCCTAAAGCAATGGGTGGAGGAGTATATTGCTATATTCTATAAAGATGATAAGGCAGTATCATCTGATGAGGAATTGCAAAAATGGTGGATGGAAAGTAGGACAATTGGCCACGCTGACAAGAAAGATGAGACATGGTGGCCAGTACTAAACAGTATAAAGAACTTAACTGAAATTTTAACAACCCTCATTTGGGTGGCCTCTGCACATCATGCAGCAGTTAACTTTGGGCAATATTCATACGAGGGATATCCACTAAATCATCCATCAAGGACCCACAAACTAATTCCAGAAGTAGGATCAAAAGAATATGAAGAACTTCTTCAGAATCCTGAGAAATGCTACTTAGCATGTGTGACCAATAAGATTGAAGCAGCTATCGTCATGACTGTATTAGAAATTTTGTCTACTCATGGAGTGGAGGAGGTATACCTAGGGCAACCTTTATGTGAAAATTGGACTAGCGATGCAAAGATCCTTGAAGCGTTCGACCAATTTGGGAAGAGACTCAAAGATATAGAGAACCTCATAGTGGAACGCAATAAAAATAGTAAAAATGTCAATAGAATAGGACCTGCAAAGGTTCCTTACACTCTCCTTTATCCTTCCTCTGAAAATGGCCTCACAGGGAAGGGAGTTCCGACTAGTATTTCTATATGAAGATGGCTAGTATTACGTATATATACTACTCCTACTATATCAATATACTATTACCAATAAACTACTATATTTCTATTTGTATGTCATGTACTCCAATGCGATGTACGACACATATTTCTATATATAAATGGTGCCTTGTTGTTTAGGGTATGCTTGAAGTTGTTAATGTATCATTAGAGCCGAAATTCATGATAGACTTGTATACCAGTACGATGATGGTCAAATCCCCGAAATTCGATAGAGATTTTATTGGATCATATTTTGATCTCTTGCGAGATTTTGAGAAGATTATCATTTCGTTAAGAAACAATTCGTAGATCAACAATATATTATGCAAAGAAATTATTGTTATTTCTCTGTTGCACTACCACACATATTGTACAGACACCTTTATTGGCACTTTTGTTCACTATTTGACACTATTTTTGTTCCATCTTTTTCCTTTTCAATACTTACTCTCGTTCTAGAATGGGGCTCGCATGAAACCAACAAACCGCCCAAATACCAAAGGACTTCCTTACAAACTAGGATCGAGGACGAAGGTCACAGGACGAAGGCTAAAGTCCGAAAAAGGACAGCAAGAAAGAAACGCCAAATTGGCCAAACCAAGCAGGGAGAAGCCCCTCCCCTGCCTGGGAAACAAATCACAGAGAATAAGGTACTGCTGAGAGAGACTTAGACTTGCTTCTCATTCATCTCAGCAGATTTTTCTACAATGGTGGATAGTGAGTAGCCGCACACATGCGAACTACCCACAAAAATAAAGGGAAAATCCAATTATATCATTTGGACCCCAACAAATTACAATGCTAATAGAGATTGGGCTAGTGTACCTGCCGAAAGCTTATCACCGGGATTAAAAAACCCCGCCCTTTCGGGTTTTCGTGGAAAACCCTAGTGATAAGCCTTCGGCAAGGGGCTTGGACAAACGCAAGGCATAAAAAACGCTCCCAAAACCCACGAATGGAAAAGTCGAAACAGACGCCGCTCGCTCACCTGTACCTGCACATTACCAACAAAATAACAAGACAAAACAAACCTCCCAGAGTGGAGGGGCTGATTACGCGCGTGCCACGCGATAAAAATACAAAAACAAAGAAGGGGGGGAGGGTGGGTTCACAGAGAATAAGGTACTGCTGAGAAAGAAGAGGAAGCGCCGATGAGATGTTGCTGCAGAATCGTGCCTAAAATAGCGAACTCCCAACCAGAATGGGCATGCGCCGCCCGCATGCATGCAAAACATGCATGCTCGTCCCATTCTAGAATGGCGATCCGATGTCTCGGATCGATGGGATTGCTAATAAAGGTGTTAAAACCAATTGCAGTTCAAAGTTTGCCTTTCCATTTTTGCATATTTGTAGAGGTTTCTTATAGTGAAGACACATTGCTTTTGTAGTTTTTGTCAACAGAGTTTGTAGTTTTTGTCAACAGAGTTTGCAGTTTAGATTTAGAGCACTTAACTCATCTAGTCCTTTATATTATTACAATTGTGATTTGCTTGCTTTATTTTATGGCACGATAAATTTTCAGCCTTTTGATTTTGATCTAGGTCTTCAATGCACCAAAGGAGATGAGGAGCTGGCAATTTGCATATTAGTCATAGTTTGAATAATAATGGTTAATAATGCATATAGTGATATTATATGTTGAAGTTGCATCAAATACAGTAAGCTAGAGGCTATACTTATCTATAAATTCTAGTATTCTTGACAAAGCAAGTTTACTAAGCAAGTAAAAAGCATGTTGTTGGTATTTGTTAACGTCCCAATCAAAGTTTTAGGAGATTGTGGGCGTTATCAGAAACTTTATTGGGGCTGGAAATTAAGCAGGGGCTGTGGTAAAGATTGCATGGTCTACGTGTATAAAACCTAAGTTTGCTGGCGGTTTGGGCATGATAGATATACATTTCCAGAGTAAGGTTTTGATATCAAAAGTCATTTGGAGGCTTCTCGTGGATAAGGATGATTCTCCTGGGTTATGACTTATTGCACAGGCTCTTACCCATTGTATTCCTTTTGGTAAAGTCACACTTACATCTGTTCTTCCATGGGGTCTAATCTATGAGTTTCGGCCTTATCATAATGCTTCTCCATTTATAAAGGGATCCTTAGATTCCTGGCACACCGTCAAAATGTTATTTCATATTAGTCCAACCACTTGTGCTCAATTGAATGCACCTTGTTGGTGGATTCCCCTGGTAGACAATGCACCACTTTTCTCGGGCCATTTGTTGTCATGGGAGGGATTTCAGTTAAAGTTTTTGTTGAAGCGATGGGATAGAGCTCTTTGGCTAAAAGTTGTTGACTATCTACAGCCTATTCTGCCACGTCAAGAGATATTTTGGTATGGATTTGTGAGGAGGTTAAGAAGTGCGAACTTGTGAATTCTATGTATAAGTTGTTGCTTGATCCTGATATTCTTCCTCCTTTTAATAAGGGCCCCTTCAATCCCTTCCTCTTTAATGGCAGGAGATGTGGTCTTGGGCATGGGATAAGCTACATCCTAAAGTGGCAGCTCTTTGGTGGCAGATTCTTCATAGATGTCTTCGGGTCAACGTGCTTGTCCACAAGTTTAACTATAAAATATCATATCAATGTCTAGTATGCAAGCATGAATCTGAGACACTACAGATACAAGTTGCTATCCACGTCTGGAATGTATTAGCTAATGTTGCAGCACATTTATCTAGAGTATTCATGCTAAACGTTAATACCCTATATGGGATTTCAAAAATAAGAATTGGATACTGCAAGAGCTAGAATCTAAAGCCTGTGTTGAACTTAAACAAGTCCATGCTATCTGTCACTAACACGTCTGTGATATCTATTAAACAAGTCTGTGATATTTGTTCAAAGCGTCAAAAGATCTAGATGTGCTGCTTAACTTGATCTGCAACAGCAACTCTAAGCACCTGATATCACATCCGCTAGCGTCAAAGAACAGAATCTGCAAGCGCCAAAGAACAAAATCTGCAAGCCCCTAAGGTAAGATAAAGGCTTAGAAAAACAAATGCATCTAAAGCTTATGGCATGAGAAACAAAGCATGTGCCAACATTAATTATCTAGTGACTATTAAGTATTTTTGCTTCAGAATGTTTACGTCAGAGCCACTACGAATTAATTGGCATTCAACTTGCTTGCAACAGTCCTAAAGCAAAACCGAAGATAATTAAACATTGTAGAACTTAAAATAGAAAATAAAACTTATAGAAATTACATTTTATTTTACCAAAAACATATTACATGTATAAGGCCTTTTATTGGAGTTATCCAGCTCCTTTCAAGATCAAACAATAGAAGGCAGTTTAAGAAGATGCCTAGCTCTATTCAGAAGATTAACCATAGGCCCTATTTGGAGATGCTCGGCTCGCTGATCAGCAAAGAAATATAAAAAGCAAAAAACAAAAAGCCAGACACCCCCCAGCTTTACTCCTCGTCTTCTTTGTCCTTCTGCCATCTCCTCCAAAATGGCCTTTGCATCATCTTCATCCTCGTTCGAAGAGAGGGCATTGAGGATAATCTGCTTCTTATGTTCCTCTAACTCTTCCCACCACTCCTCATCAGCTGGCTCCATTTCTTCTTCCTCTTCAATCTACTCTTCTTGCTTCTCGTCCATACCTACAAGAGTGTGAAGGGATTCAAGAGGAGTGGATTTCGGGCTGTTGCAAAAGGATTTTGGATAAGTAAGCTTTCCATCCAGAAACATGTCTTTACAATCTTCTATATGATGGTTTTGGTCTGTGCCACAGTGACATCCACGGGATGATGGAATGGATCTCTTGATCAATTTCTTGACTCTTTCTTGGCTTCTCTGCGGCGCTTGCTTCTAGCATCGCGGCAGGAAGTGAGGAATGAAAGGAAAGAATGGATTGTTCCAGGAAGATGAAAAACCAAGCTATAGTAATTACATGCAAGAATTAGTATAGTAGGGACGTGCTTAATTACATTTCAATCACATCAAAAATTCATTTATTCCCTACATTTATGTACACATCAGCTATACTTACACCCATCATTGCCCCAAAATTTAAAATCTGCTTCATGTCTATAGTTGCCCTTTTTATGGAATTTTATTTGAACCCTCTTCTCTTGCTCTTTTTTGCTAGCAGAAAGGTATAGGGGTTGATTCTTAAAAAAGTAGTAGAATATCATATCATTATGTGAGACTAATTAAGATTATCGAGCTAGGGATTACCTCGGCAAGTTTTTGGGAGACTTTTGGGGAGAAGTTTGGCGGCTGGGCTTCGTGTCTGGCCAGCTTCAAGCTGATTGCTACAGGTCCCGACGATGCAACATCTTTTTTGGTCTCATATATTTGTTTTTAGAATTATTGATTGGTTAATTTACATTTTTTCATCAAAATTTGGGAGCAGTGACAACTTCTTTGAACATTGTGCCGGAGTGTTCATGTCTTCTGCATTTCTTTTTCTATTCACCTCTATTCTTGCAAGAGGCTTTCTTATTTGTAGTCAAGGATTATTTGTTGGAGCTTTTGGAAAGTTGGTACGTGTCTCATCTAGTACTCTTTCTAGCTGGAAAGATGGTGATTTCCCCTATAGTACTGATTAGATAGAAGAAGAGGTTGAGAGAGGCCTATGAGGACCAAAGATTCAGATAATGTATTTGATCCGTGTGGGATCCTGTGTCCTTTTTCTATGATCCATGAGGGAATGATCCAATACTTCCATGTGATGAATAAAATATCTTCTTTCTTTCAAAAATAAAAATAAAAATAAAAATAACCACCCAACCGGATCTATTAGGGCATGGCAAATCAACACAGGCTCATACTTGGGCTTTAAGAATTGAGCACTACTGCTTCACAGTTTTATCAGATCAAAGGGTTATCAATTGGCTTAAGAAGAAATTATGATTAGAAAACTGAAAACAAGCTCCGGATAAGACCAAACATCAATAATCAGAATCCTCTTGGAGAGCTCAAGGCCTTTGGATAAATCAAATCTGGATGAAATATGCGGTGTGGTAGAAGTGTCAAGAGTGGTCGCTGTTGGTCTGAAATTGGATTAAAACTCGAGGTCACTGTTAACAGATATTGCAAATTGGCCAATGCTCCTTTATATAGCCAAATGTCTAATGTTTTGACAAAAGATAGTTAGATATTATTTTAACGTCCACAAGTAAAGGTCTACCAAATCAATATCTTTGCTTCCTTTTCCAATTAGTGGCATGACCTCTTTCTTTTGAATCACAAGTCCCCTTTGAGGTGGCCTTCTCCATATATTAAGTCGACCCTTTTGCTTTCCATTATTCGCTCCCTTGATATAAATACCTCGACCCCTCCACTAGGTAATATTAAACCTACCTTTATAGCAGGTTGCATTTGTGAGCGATGGTTTAGCATAATGTTTCTTATAATATCCTATGCCCTTTTAATTATTATGCTCTTGGGATAACATAAGAATCGTGCTTACATAGATTTTGCCATTTTCCCTAACCCATTCAATGTGGTTCTCTCGTGCTTGCTCCATATCAATCCTTTTCTTCTCACGATCAACCGTCCTCGATCATCATTAACCTGGAAGAAAACCATCAAGCCTCACTTATCAAATCGTTGATCATCTTATGAAAAGTGTGTTAGTCATTCCCTTCTCAGGACTATCTTATCCCCTGGAAATGTTCTATTCCAGTTCTGCGCTTGGACAAGAAGAATCTCCATACTGATCTATCAAGCAGACATCCCTCACTTGAATAGTACTGGCATTCCCAGCTTTTCTAGCCCTTCAAGTAGCCCTCCCTACTTGAATTAGAAAGAAATCCCTTTCTGAGCCTTCAAGTTAAATATCATTATTTAACTTAGAGGTATTTTGCCCTTCCATTAGGAAACAACTATCTGAACGTAAGAATTTTCAAAGAAATAAACTTTATTCCATTAAAATATGTTGAAGCAATCATTATGCAACCTATGAAAACATAAACTGCAAACAAAAAAAAGGGGGGGACAAACATCAAATCAAGACAAGCTATCGATGGTTAGTCTTCTTTTTGCAGACTTCTTTACTGCAGCTTTGTCAAATCTTGCATGAGAACTCTTGGGTACTTCAGCAATAGTGTGCATTGACACCTTTCCTTTGGTATTGTCCTTGTCTATTAGAATTTGTGTATGATGTTTTTATGTTTACTTGTCCTCTTTAGGCAAAAAGCTTTGAAATAAGCGCCGCATATATAAATACCTCTTGTCATTGGATTTGCCCTCTCCTGGGTTATACATTGATCTAGATTCTTATTCTTGTTATTTGCGTCTCTATGTTCATTATCGAACCTAACTCTTTCTTTATTGTGGCTTGTTTTGTCGTGGTCATGTTTGCCATCATTTTCCTGAGAATGGCCTTCCCAAGTACCATACTTTATTCCATTATATTTAAACTTTCTTTCCACAGCTTCTGCTTTTCGTATTGCTTCATCTCATGTTTGTGGTTCAACGAATCTAAGCTCCATACATAGTTCCTCCCTTAATCCCGATATGAATTGCCTGGTTAATTCTTTGTCATTGAGACCTTCCATTTGTACCGACAAATAACTGAACTTGCCAGTATACTGATACACAAATTCTTGTTCTCCTTCTGTAAATATATCCCTCTCCCTTATAAGATCTATGAAATAGCTTATAATGGGTACGTTATGACTTCCGGAAGCTCTTTTAAATTTTTTCCATGTCTTTATCAAAGGAACCGTCTTCTTCCTTCTGATAAAGTAATGCAAAAAGGCAATAATCTATTGATAACCTGAGCCAAGTGCTCAAGACAACGTACAAGAAAAGAGACAACTGCAGAAGGACTCAGTGTCGATCTGAAGGAAACATGCTGCTTAAATAAAAATCTAGCTAACAAGAAACTAACGGCTAGTGCAGAAAATAGAAGGGTTGTTGCAGATCGTGCAGGTGGCAGCGTCCATCATATGTCAGTTGGGATTCCCATTGACACTGGAATCATGATCCGGAACACCCCCACTCAGTGTCATGTGGGAATCCAAAGAGGAACCACCACTGAGTTTGACCAAACCAAGGAGATCTGAGCATTTCTGGTGCTTCTGTCGGGCTAAAGCCTTGGTAAGAATATCTGCTGGCATGTTGTCAGTGGAGCAGTAAGCGAGACGAATGGTACCAGCAGTCACAAAATCGCGAACAAAACGGTATTGGATGTCAATGTGCTTGACACGTTTGTTCATGATGGGATTGCGAGCTATGGAAATAGCGTCCTGGTTGTCTGTATGAATTAGAATGCCATTGGAATGAGGAAAACCAAGATCAGCAGTGAGACGTTGGAGCCAGAGAGCTTCGCGGGAAGGATGGACTATGGCAATGTACTCAGCCTCCGTGCTAGAAAGTGAGACACAGGTTTGCTTGGTGCTGCTCCAGCTGATGGGACCACCGCCTAAGAGGAAAACAAAGCCAGAGGTTGATTTGCGATCATGATGGTCACCTGCCCAGTCGGCGTCACAGTAGCCTGTGACGAGCCTGCCGAGTTGACCCTCTAGGTAACTCGGGATCTTGTCAATACTGTGCTAATTCTAGGTTGGTGTGACAAACAATTGGATATGGTGAAGAATTGAATCTTCCTCTTGCACAGTTGAAATGACACGCTCAAAACTCAATAAGCAAAGCCTTCCCATGATATTCTGTATACAGGCCTTTCGACCTGGTCTGCTTGTGTTCAAGAATCCACTGCCTGACTGTGTAGAAACCGTCAATAACATCTCCACGCTTTCTAATTCCAGATTTTTCCAAGCTCTCATATGAGTCCAGCTGCCAACCCTTTGCGGCGCACGAGTTTTGATTTTCGGTTATGCTTGCCGACATTAGCTGAGGGTCATACGTGGCGAGGGGTAGCCTGTAAGCACGGAAGCACTTGTCCAATACGTCTTCCACAAAAACTTCTATCTCCCCGGGTACTTCTGCGTTTATCCCCATATCAATTGCTATCCCGATATTGCTTGTCTTCTTTGTCCCAGGCACGGCAAAATATAAACATAAATCCTTCAGATGGTTTGTGCTGGACTTCGGATTTACGTTACCAATTTCAATGCACCATGTGTACTTGTCAGCAACAGAAGTGATATCTTCTGGAACTACTTCAATTCCTTCAAATGTCACATCCTCCTCTGTCTCTTTAGCCGCAGCAACAGCCTGCGGCAAGCCAGGCCCATAGCCGGGCATGCGGGCAGTCGATTTTGTCCTTGCCATTACTCCTGCATTGCATCAAACTTGAAGTGAGTACAGCTTACGGAAAGTAACGTGGGCATACATTTAAGACAAATAGGGCGCCCGCCCAATTTAGTGACTTGAAAGTTAGTAGGAATGGTTCAGGGTGGCGCTAGGGGAGAGGCATGCCCTTCTGAAATTGGGCGTCCGCCCAATTTGCTAGGCCCGGTACTGGGCACCAGGCCGACAACCTTCACTGTGGAGGCCCAATTTACTGTCCTTGCAGTTGAAACTGGGCGGCCGCCGAATTCAATGAAGGGGAAGGAAGTAGAGGTGCTTCGACTTCCATGCAAGTGATCTGCTCAGAGCGAAATAGGGCGCGCGCCCGATTTAGAGAGCGGGAATGAAGGTGACATTGTTCGACTTTCCAACACAGTTCCTGCTGAAAGAAGTTATTAGCAAAGAAACAGGGCGGCCGCCCGGTTTACAGAGCGGGAATGCAGGTGACCTGCTTCAAGTTTCCAACACAGTTCTGCTGAAAGGAGACATCAAAAAAAAATTGGGCGGGCGCCCAATGTACTGAAGGAAACAAGGTTAGGTGGATCGACTATCAGACCTTTTTCATGCTGAAATCTGTCATTGTCAGAGAAATAGCTTGAGAAAAGAAGGTGAGGGAAGCAAGTCTAGGTGGCTCGAATATCCAGCACATAAGATAGTTGATTAGAAGGATAGAATAGAGAGGGATTAGAAGGAAAAAAAGATCATTATTGCAGTAACTTCAGGTCAGACCTTGAATGAATAGGAGCAAGCTTCTTTTCAAGCACGAAGGGGAACAGATGGAAGACAGAATGGATGCCATGTCGTCTTGGGAAGCATTATTAAAAAATAAATAAACATTGACATCAACCCGCCAGTGATGCAAGCATTACCTTTCGTTGGGCGACTTTCCATAACCAATATAGAGCTGGCGCCTTGTCCTTAGTTGTCGCCCCGATGATATCATTGATAAGGAAGCGGCTTTCAAGCAGCTTAATCAAGATTGTTGAAAATACGGTTATCCAGAGAAAGGAATATTTATAAGTGAGGCATGCACTCACATTGCACCCGCTGCGGACAAGTGTCCGATTCCGGTTATAATGGACCGTTGCAGTCCATAATTAATTTGCAGGCTCCGAAAATAATGAAGGGTGGCCTGGATGCCACCTCGAAATCCCTCCTCCACCAATATGTAGGCGCCACATGGCATGCCGTATGTGAAAGTATTAAAGGGTACACAATTCAAATATGAAATTCAAAAAATATTCAATGCACGACGTGAGCTACATTTAATGACACCCGCGACGTGTCCCCAATAACGTTAATAAAGTTTGCCCCCTAATAAATGCATACAAATGGGGGGAGAATTTGAATTCTGAATTTGAATTTGTTGAGTGATTCAAATACGCTTCTTAAATTCCCCCCCATTTATTTCTAGTGCCCTCTGTTTTTGGAAGCCTTCATTCTTGAGCGCCTACTTTAATATACTTTGTCGAAGGTCTTACATGGCGCCACTGACTCCAAAGGTAATTTTATCTTAACTAAGCTAGATTTGTGATCTTGGGACTGTTTCTTCAGTTATGAATCTTGTTTGCTCGACTAGTGCAACATTTTTTGCAAGATGTTTTTTAGTGATGTCAGCACCTGGGATTCAATTTCTGCCCCCTGGCTTTGCTAGCTGCAGTGCATCCTTCCACCTTATTCAAATTCTACAAGAAATCTACTTGTCAGGTTTTTAGACTTCATGCCACATTGGCAGGCTAGTACACAGAGGAGTCTGCTGTGTATACGTTCTCTCTCTATGGCCCATCAAATGGATGCTTGTAAGATTGATTTTTCATAAGTCAGTGCAAGTTCTGATACATATGGATGTCCACTGTGGGGGAGTTAAGTTCTGACACTCTTCAAAACCAGCCAATATTGTGTAGCCCTCCAAAAACACCTGGGATATACGTGGGCGGGCGCCCACTTTACTATGAACACTGCCACGTGTACAACATCCATTTTGGGCGCCCGCCCAGTTTGCTTTGGCCACTGCCAAGTGCACAGGATCCATTTTGGGCGGCCCAGTTTACTTTGGCCATTTCCACGTGCATGTCATCCATGTCTTATGGCCAAACCATGACTGTAGGCGCTCATGTCTTCCCACCTGCAGGACATAGGAGAAATTGGGCGAGCGCCCAATTTACATTGGGTTGTGTGCTTTGCCCAGTCTGCTTTGGCCAGTGTGCTTTTGCCTATTTACATTTGGACCAAGTAAATTGGGCGGCCGCCTAATTTAGTTTTCCCAGTAAGCTCATAAGCGATGTTTCAAAATCAATTTGGGCGCCCGCCCGATTTCGAACCCACGTATCGATGCACGTTGCAGTATGTTCTGCTCTCAATAACCTGGCCCCATGTTCTGACCCATCTGTTCTGCAGGAAGTGTACATCTTCAAGGATGGTCGTCCCATTGCCAAAGGGTTCGCTGGAGACTCTAACCAATGCCATTTCGAAGCATCCCCATGGAGCAAGTTAGTGTTGGTGTTGAAGAGGTTTTCGAGGAGTGTCACGCCCTACCATGGCCCACTGGGATGCGTAAAACTATAGGAGAAGCCAAAGGATCCTTCATTCTTTGAGAGAGGAAGACGTCCCGTGAATCCAATGTAGAGGATGTCGGGTCCACCTCTAAAAAACAGAGAGTGGAATCAACTATGGGACTTATCCCCGGACTAGATACACTTTCTTGGAGAAGGACCGTGAAATATGGCACTCTTAGCGTCTCCATTCCCGGGCTGAAAGGGGTTCATATCCTTTACAGCCCGTGATGATGCAAATATCGCGATCAGTTCTTGAGGGTTGAAATGCATTGAGCCGACAATTGTTGAGGGTTACCCGACTCCTCCTGAAGTGAATTTCATTTGTCGCCGCCTTGTTTACAGTACCAAAAGCGGTATGCTTGTGAGGTGGAGTAACGAATATGTTACGTGGATGGTGTAAAGGTGTCGAAATCTTTGACCAAAGCCAACTGAGCAATCAAATACTCCCTCAAGTCAAGGCAGCTCTATTGTTGAGAAGCATCCTAATTTTGAGAGGCGCAAGTACACTTTCCACTCCCGTCAGCGTAGGCGGTTCTTGAGACAACCTAAGATTGAGCGCCTTAGCTCTAAGGAGGCTATTTTAAAATATCGAGCGACCTTGTGTTGCAAACACAGGTGTTGTGCAAAGTTCTCACATAATCAGGTCATCGAGATGCGCAAGGAGTTCTATGCAATGAAGTGTAGCGACAGGGTGACATTTGTGTATGACATGCTTGGGAACAACATGAAAGGCCGTCGAGTAGAACGTCTGGTCTTGCATGGGAGGCTAGTCTGTGAGAAGGCCTGGTACCTTGGGCTGGGAATCTCAAAGTCAGGGTATCTGAAATGGAAAGCACAATACATCGAGGGTGCGCGCAAAGCAGAGCACGGGAACTGTGGTACTTTCAAGCGTCGTGCATCTACCTTAGCCTCCGAGGCTGTTTTCTCAATGTTCGTAAGGGAGAATTGCGAATCATTGCCTCACCGTAGTCGGAGGAATGAAGAAGGCATCCGGGAAAACATCAGGAAGTTGCCTGCAATGTTTACGAAAACAAGCATCCTAGAAGAGGTGAATGTAGAAGTCATGGCACTGACAGGCAAGAAAGTATCGCCAGCGGGCTTTCATAGAACTTGGAAAAGGAGCTTCATGGATGTCAGTATTGCAAAAAAAATTCCGTTCTCCAAATGTGATACATGCGAGGTCATTCGTACAAAGTTGTTGAAGACAAAGGATGAGGCAGAAAGGCGAATATTGCATGATCAGAGAAGAGCACATAGATTGGAGCAAGCCTCCTGTCGTACCCAGTACTGGTCGTGGAGATTGTTGTCCCATAGGCATCCCAAAGACTATGTTTGTATAATTCATGATAAGATGGACCAGGCAAAGACAATGATTCCTAAATTGCAGCAATCGGTGAAGTCACTTTGGAGACTGGATAAACTTAAAACATCATTGACGGGTGCTCTCACTCATGGTCATGGGAGGGGAAGCTATGGAAACTTTGCTTTGGATCTATGGCCAGATGACTCGAACTTCCATGTCGGTTCTTTGAATAGTATCTTGAGAAGGCTTGAGATGGTTCATGAGTATCCTGGAGGCCATCTTTCAATGCCGGAAACTTCAGCTCCAACTTGGGTGACTTCCTTGCGTAATAATGCGGCACTCAAATCGAAATTGGCACTCACTAATAGCAACATCCCTGCAAGCTTGCCTGCACGAGAAGGACCTTCTTTCAAGCCCCTCCCCCGAACATTGTTGCTGCAACTGGACAATGCTTCGGGTCAAAACAAAAACAGGTATGTTTTCTCGTATCTTTCATACCTAGTATATCTTGGTGTGTTCGAGGAGATAGAGTTGGGTTTCATGATGCCTGGACATACACATGAAGACATTGATGCTATGTTTGGCAACTTCTCCTCCACTCTAAAGAAGGCCGAGGTGCTGACCATGCCCGAATTGTTATATGAGTTCCACAAATGCAATCTAAATGGACCTGTACCATACATTGTTGATAAAGTGCCAGATTGGAAGGGGTTTATAGAAGGGTACATACCCGACGGCGATGATAGATTGACTGGCCACACCACCCCCCTGACATTCAAATTTGCAATGAATGGAGAGTGGCCTGTCATGTATTACAAAACCCGTCCGTGCTTCTTGGATTGGCTGCCTACAGGCGGTATAAAAATGTGGAAGGAAGGGGAAGACGGGAAGCCCATGATGCCTGTAGGAACACCCAAGTTGCTTAAACCAAAGGCAACAGTTAAGGACCTTGGCCAGTTACGAAACAGCATCCACAAGCACATCCTTCATTGGGTTGCAATATCCACAAGCAAGAAGGGCACCCCGGAAACAGCCAACTATTCCGCACAATTCACGGCTACCATCGAGTATTGGATGGGTCTTTTACAGGAGCTAGGGAAGATTTCGTGCCCGGAAGAGAGTTATGAGGACTTTTGGCCATGCACCAGGCAAGAAGGAGTTCAGCTTCCAGAAATGGTTGCATTGCCGCAGCCAATTGCAAGCATCGCTCCTCCATACGTGGGACCATTGAAGGATAAACCCATACCAGAATTCAATCCATTCAAGGACGTGAAGAAAGGTTCATTATGGCACGTCCTGATGACGTGTTGTGTCCCACATGGGTAGGGTATGCCACGGAGGAGCCCCAAATGGATGATAAGAAGGAGAACTTTGAGACAGTACATGTCACTTGGTGGGAGCCTGTCCCCGTAAGGAACCAGGTGTACCCGGCCAATTATGTAAACTGTTGGAAGAAAAGATGGAGGCCAACCACTGCTAGTGATCGCATTGAGTTGGAGACAATCGACTTTGCTTGGTCTCCATCGAACAGGAAGAAGCTCCCCAACACTATCAAGATTCCAGTGCCCGTTGCTGAAGCATATGCAGCCCTCGCTGGTGATGCTTGTTAGTGTGGGAAAAATTGTTATTGAAGCAGGTCTCCAAAAAATGGTCCATAAATTCAGGTTTTGTACAAAAATAATGAAATTGTGCTTTTATAGGTTGGATCAAGGAAACTTAACCGTAGCCAAATATACAGAAGAGTTCATGAGGCTACGATTGAATGTGCCAACAATAACAGAAAGGCAAGCCGTAGATGGATACATTGAGGGACTAAACCTCAACATCAAGAGACTTGTGCGGGCCATAAACCCAAGAACAGTTGGGGAAGCTGAAGATAAAGCCTTAAGTTTGGAAGAAACTCCACAAACACCTGGGTCAAAGCAGAACAACTATTCAAAGGACAAGTCAATAGCTCCATATACTCCAAGACAACAGGGAAATCAACCTGCTAACCACTGCAGTTTCAAGGAAAGAATGACAAGAAGGGACCATACAGAAACCAGTCAGCTCAAGGGTCTTCATCTGGTAGATCAATCAAAAGCTTCCTAGACAGCATTCCAAAAGAAAAGAGGGATGAATGCATCAAGAAACAACTCTGTTTCAGATGTTTCCAGCCTGGCCACAGAACACATACATGTCCTTTTCTCATGCAGGCAGCTTTGGCAGAACTAGACGGATGGGAATCACCTACTGAACAAGATGAAGAGGATGATCAGGAGGAAGCCAAAGATTACATAGATGGTGAGTGTAGGATTTGTGCAGCTATTGAGACTGGTAATGTTGCAAGTCAGTCCACAGTCATCTCAGCTGATGCTATAATAGATGATAAACCGTATGTAATCCTAATAGACACAGGTAGTTCACACAATTTTGCATCTCCTAGACTGACAGCATTATTAAAGTCAAAGACCCTGAAATCTAAACCCAGACCAGTCAGCATGGCAAATGGGGCAATTCGACATACAAAGGGAAGAAGAGTTAACTTTGACGTCGGATTGACCGGAATTTTGTTCACCATGGGAGCTGAGGTAATGGATATTGGTAAGTATGACTTGATAGTTGGAATGGAATTCCTCAAACCAGCTAAGGCAATCATTGACTGCGACAATAATGAAATAGCAATCACTGCACCAGACGGCAAACGAATAGTGGTCAGAGGTAAGGAAATTCCTTCAGTAATGCAGTGTATAACTTTCAGCCAGTTGAATAAATACAATTTAAAGAAGGAAATTGAATATATTCTTAGGCTAGAAGCAGTTCAACCTGATAGTAAGAATAAAAAGCAGGGGGAAAGCATAGATAAATTGCCTAAGCCTATTGCTAAAATCATAAGAGAATTTTATGATATTTTTCCGGATGATATCCGAGAACTACCACCCTATAGAGGTGTGGAATGTGAGGTTACTCTAGCACCAGATGCTAAGCCTACCAGCAAGGCTCCATACAGGATGAGCACACCGGAACTTGGAGAGCTCAAGAAACAGTTGAAGGAGTTGTTGGAAATTGGTTTTATAAGACCAAGTGTATCACCCTTTGGGGCACTTATTCTCTTCGTGGAGAAGAAAGATGGAAGTTTAAGAATGTGTATAGATTACCCACAACTCAATAAGCAAACGGTAAAGAATAAATACGCATTACCAAGGGCAGATGATCTAATGGATAAACTTCAAGGGGCAAAGATATTCTCCAAAATTGACTTAAGGTCAGGATATCACCAAATAAGAATAAAAGAAGAAGATGTTCATAAAACAGCTTTCAGAACACGCTATAGTCATTATGAATTTACAGTTATGCCCTTTGGCCTATCAAATGCACCAGCAACGTTCATGAGGTTGATGAATGATATTTTCAGAGAGTTCTTGGATGATTTTATAATAGTGTTCTTCGACGACATCCTCATTTATAGTAAGTCAATCGAAGAACATAAACTTCATCTAAGAAAAGCCTTACAGAAACTAAGAAGGCATATTAAGCTATTTGCCAAATTTTTGAAGTGTCACTTTGCCACCCCCAAAGTTGATTACTTAGGGCATATTGTATCAGCAGAAGACATTGCAACAGATCCAACAAAGATAGAAGCCATCATTGATTGGCCAGCACCAAGAAACGTTCCTGAAGTAAGAAGTTTCCTGGGTCTTGCAGGATACTACAGAAAATTTGTAAAGGACTTTGCTAAGTGGGCAGCTCCTTTGACAGACCTCACAAAGCAACAGAAGGTAAAGAACTGGATGGACAATTGGATGCAAGGGGTACAAGTTTCTTTTGATAAGCTCAAAGAAGCCTTGACAACAGCTCCAGTTCTAACCTTACCTGACCCAGAGAAAGATAAACTTGTAGCAATCGATGCAAGCATGATTGCCACAGGGGGGGTACTTATGCAGGAAGGAAGAGTAGTTGCATATGATTCGAAGAAAATGAATGAAGCAGAACAACGATATCCGACTCATGATCAAGAACTATTGGCAGTAATGAGGGCACTACGCATTTGGAGACATTACTCGTTAGGGAAGAAGTTTCAATTAGACACAGATCATCAGAGTTTGCAGTACATATTCACACAACCACTTCTAAATTTGAGACAAAGAAGGTGGATGGAGTTTTTAGAAGAATACGACTTTGATATAGTCTATAAGCCCGGCAAATTGAATGTAGTTGCTGATGCTCTCTCTCGCAGGCCAATAGTCACGAGAACACACTGCAATGCTATATCAACTTTATCAAGTGAATTCGGCAAGAAAATTGAGGAGGCAATACCCTCTAGTGCGGAGTTCCAGCAGGTTTGGGCAAGTCTTTGTAAGGATGCAAGAATAAACAAAGAAAGGGAACTTTTTAAGAATTATAAGAAGGGAGGCAAGCTTCTTTACCATAAGGACAAGTTGTATGTCCCAGACGCATCAGGAGTGAGAAAATTGATTCTCAATGATACTCACAATAGCCCGATTGCAGGTCATGCAGACTTTATGAAAACTTACTTCAAAATAAGAAGTAGTTACTTCTGGCCAGGTATGAAGAAGGACATCGCCAACTACATTCGGCAATGTCAATTATGTCAGCAAGCCAAGGCTGAACAACTTCGCATTCCTGGAGCCCTAGAGCCATTAGCAGTTCCAGATGCCAAGTGGGAAATAGTGAGCATAGATTTCATCACAGGCCTTCCAAGAACAGCAAGGGGGCATGACACACTTATGGTAGTGGTCGATAAACTTTCAAAGATGGCACATTTCTTGCCATGCAGAACAACAAACACTGCCCTGGATACAGCCTTGCTCTTCACTAAAGAAATTTTCAGACTTCATGGCATGCCTAGAGGAATAATATCGGATAGAGATCCGAAATTTATAAGTGCATTTTGGAAGGACTTCTTTGGAACCATCAGAACAAAGCTTTGTATGAGTACAACTTATCATCCTCAAACAGATGGTCAAACAGAAAGAATAAACAGAATTTTGGAAGATATGTTGAGACATTACGTGTGGAACAAACAGACGAAATGGGAGGACTACATATACTTGGTAGAATTTGCATACAATAGTACCAAGCAAGAATCATCACAGATGTCCCCGTTTATGATTAATTATGGATACCAATGTCTCACACCTGACACATGTCACAATCCTGTGTCAAAAGTTGAAGTCTCTCAACAAATGTTAGAAGATATGCAACAACTAGTGCAAGAAGTTCAGGAATATTTGATAGCAGCTAGAAGCCGTCAAAAGAGCTTAGCAGATAAGCATAGAACAGTAAGAGAATTTCAAGTTGGAGATAGCGTATGGCTAAATATCAAAGTTAAGCAAGCCAAGCTCAGAATCAGAAATTGCAAGAAATTGGCACCAAGATGGGCAGGACCATTTAAAATTATTGAGAGAGTTGGGAATCCTACAGATTAGACTTACCCGCTCATCTAAAGGTTGATAAAGTCTTCCACGTTAGTCTGCTTAAGAGGCATACCCCAAATCCGGATGAGATTTTGGAGACTCCAACTTTATTGGAAATGACATAGGAACATGTTGAAATTGTTCCTGAACTCATCCTTGACAAAGCACTCAAGAAAACATGGAGATCGGAATTTCTTCAGTACTTAGTCACATACATGTACAAAATTAACACTATTAAGTACATTCTCTCAAACCTTATAGTATTTTGTAAACCTTAATATACAGTATACAAAAACTTGTACATGCATACCCCACAAACGAGGATCGCTATGTACGGTCCAGATCTTAGAATAAAGGGCAAATATGCCCATCCGACAGCTCTCGTTGCCCTACGTAACCCCCCGTGTGAATATGCACCCAAACCAAAGGGGGTTTAAGGGGGATTTTAATTAAAATGTGTTAAATGCAATGGTTTGTGTTAATAATGTTAATGGTAGTTGTGTGTTGACTGTTATATTAAAAAAATTTTGGGCCCTTCGGGCCCTAATTAACGTAAACATAGGTAAATGTTATGGGCCTAAATATTAATTACTAAAAAACACAATAACATCAACACAAACAAATTATTCCCAAATCAAACAACTATGAGTACGTTTTGTAATCTCAACAATAGGGTACAATCCGTAACCGAAAACAACTCGGTGAACTTCAGCAGATGAAGCTATTCAAATTAGATAGTAATATGCAGCGTGAAGAATTGATGTTGCCTTATGCACTTGATCAAGATTGGGCAAATGGTTTGTGTCTCATCGAGTTCAGATAATTGTTTTTGCACTTCTAATAAGTGTGTACTTGACAAACAAAGTGTTCACCGCTTGAGCAATGGCAACCCACAAAGATCAATAAATCATGACTTCTATTTCCTATAAAATGCATTCACGAAGTCTACATGCCATTATGCTAAAATCCAACCAAATACCAGTTTATAACATTCATACAAGTTGAAAGCTATTTCCTTTACCACGATTGAACCGACCCAAAGAAACATTTTTAACACCGTAAAACCCGGATCATTATAAAAATTAGAATACCGATCACAAAGTGCTCGAACCAAAGGCGACTTTGCATTGCAAAACCATCCTCGTTACAACCTCATTGAAAAACAATATGCACATTTCATGCTCCTACTAATTCGGGTTTAAGCCCTCTGCCCAAAGATCCTCAAGAGCCTCTCAACCTTAACACCAATATCTTCTTTGTAATCTCCATGGACCTGAAATTCAAGAAGGGTTAAATTATCGAGATATTTATATTACTAGATACTTCGGAGAAAATTGAGTACACAAACGTGTATTACCTCCATTAGTTTCCCAAGATCAAACTTTGGTGCTTTCAATATTTTAACCTTCCTAATGAAAGTGGACCTGAAGGGGTAAATTCTGCGATGGCCTTTTCAATTTCCTTCCCAATTACCTCAGGGATAAACTTAGCAACTAATTCCTTCAAGTCACAGACTAGTTGCTTCCTTGATCATGATTTCTCTCATCTTTTTATAATCAGAACAAACTAAAGGGTTTTTTAATCCTTAGCCTTAGCTTGATAAGGGTCCTTCACAATTGCCATTAAAATAAATCACCGTGCACTTACCATCCCCGATCCGGCTAGTTTCTCGCATAGTAGGTCCTCTTGACTGATTGGTCCGCTTCTTTGTAAAGCCAATGCGAGAACATATAGTTGTCGATAGTTTTAACATCGACATGGTTTTCAATCGAGATTGCCACTTTCGACCAAGGATCTCAACTTGTCAAGTGAAATCCATACCCCGCATAAAAAAAAATAGAAGACTTCAAGCTCTCATCCATTGACAAAGGTGTGAAGGTGACATTATGGACAGACTAATGATGAGTTACCCGAAATTGGTCGGGACATTCTTTCCCCTCGAACATCCTCAGCCCTTAGCTTACTGTAAGCCTGGTCCTCGTCTTGTTGGAGGTCAGCCAAGGAACACTCAAAAACTCGTCCTTTTAAGGGCATCGGATGCAATCTGCATCATCATATAAATCGATCTATGTTGGTAGCAGACAGAACTACACAAAAAGAGATACACCATGAAACCAAAACATACCTTTGTTCCCTGCGTTTTGGTAACAAGGCTAGTGGTGACGGTAACTCTGGCCTCCTAGGATATTGTGAGAGATTGAGAGAGGATGAAGGCATTCGGAATCGAATACAGTTCCTTGAGATGAGCTGCTTCCGATAAGGAAGGGGAAATGTCCGTGAAGATGCTAATAAATGACATTATAGTTTATACATTCTTGAAGTACAAAGGTTATGGTGTTTGTGTTTAGATACCGCTAATACAAGAAGGCTTTGACTACCTTTAACAATAGATTCCTTTAAAACTCTATTGCTATTTAAATTATAGTAAAAATGAGTCTTGAAACTCTTTAAGTAGTAGAAGAACTCTTTGACTAGTTATCCATTTGATGACCATTTTTTAAGAAAATATGATATGTGACATCCTTATATGCAAACATTCATAAAATTTATGAACATTGAAGGTCAAAGCCATCCTTGTTTAAAGAGGATCATATGATGCGAAATCTTCATGCGCAGAAGTAATTGCATATAAGAAATTTGCCTGGTGTGATCCTTGCGTAAAAAAGTAAATAGAAACACAAATATTCAACTTACAACTTAGCGTAAACAAATAGTATTTTAATAAACCAACACTTTATATACTAACACTTTACACTTTAAATAAGATATTTCTTTCTTTCCTTTTACTTGAAAGCTTTTTTTTTTCAAGATGGATCACACCAAGCTTAATAATACATATGCAAAAAAAAGGGACACACTAAATTGCATGGTGTGATCCACTTTCTTATTTGTTGTCAAATTAAAATTAAACACAAGTACTCATTCCTATTTGTATCTAAAATGCTTTACCACTCTTAAGTACATAAGTCATTATCCCTTTTCAAAGAGCATATTATTTTTCAAGAAGGATCACACCAAGCGAATAGTACATATGCAAAAAAAATGGAACACACTAAATTCGCATCGTGTGATCCACTTTCTTATTTGTTGTCAAATTAAAATTAAACACAAGTACCCCTTCTCATTTAATGCTTTACCACCCCAAGTGCATAAAGTTATTAGTCCTTTTCAAAGAGCATATCTTTTTTTTTTTTTTAAGAAGGATCACATCAAGCATCCTATTTGCATCTAAAATACTTTACCAACTCTAGTAGTACATAAAGTTATTAGCCCTTTTCAAAAAGCAAACACTTTATCAATAAATGAGCACGTCACATATCCACACTTAACTTCAAATAAGACACATATATATTTCTTTTATTAAAAGATAATCAAAGTAATTTTACTATAGGAAGTCATGTTTTTCCAAAAGATCACACCGCTTTAATTTTGTATAAGCTAAAAGGTTGGAATATACTAAATTCGCATGGTGTGATCCACTTTCTTGTTTGTTGTCAATAGATAATAACACCAAGTCCCTCATCAATAGTCTCCCATTTGCATATAAAATATGTATCATTCCAAGTTATATTATGTTTTATGAACTAAACTTTTTCAAAGAGGGTCCCAAAGCAAAATACAAACACATAATCAATAAGCCAACACTTTACCAACAACCAAAGCTTTATTAAATAAGATTTTTATGTTATTTTATCAAACCTAACAATGTTTCCATATGTGACACTTTGAGTTAACTGATCCAAAGGCTCATGAAAGCGACATTTTATACAATATGTCTTTGGAGCTTTTGTATCGTGGCATTAGTAAACACCTCTAATGGAGCAAATATTTTGTAACTCATTTTTTCAACAACCCTGGATGCACGTCTTATCAAACATTTCTTCATTGCAAGGACACCATTCTCATAAGGCTTGCACAATTCGCTTAAACGAGGTCATGGGACGACTTTCAAGCTCGGCTCCCACAATTTTACAACGTAAAACTAGATGCCCATTGCCCTGAATGTATATCTTGGAAAAGCATGTCTCTTATGTCCATATGTTAGACAACAACGATGCCAGTAATGCTTTTCCCTAGTCCCAAATCCCCGACATTTGATAAATATAGCCCAAAGAAAAATATTTGATTCAGTGAGTGAATATAAATCAAGAAGAGGGAAGAAAAAAGAAGCAAGGATCACATGACGCGAAATCTCACTACACATTTACAAAGTGCATATGCATTTTCGCATGGTGTGATCCATGTATTATTGAGGGTGCAAATTTGCAAACATCCTCCTCTTCAAATCCCTTCCCCCCCTCCCTTCCCTTTTTTTTTTGCAATCCATAGCATTTATTTTGAACCCTATAGTTCTACCTATTCATTATGTATGAATGTCGCCTCGTGATTGTAACTCCATAGTCATCCTTCGTTAAGGATAGCATTCTCACCCACAAGCCTATGGATAGATATCCTTCCACCGTCATGCCTTTATTGTTTTGTAAGTGATGAACTGCAGAAGCAATGTAGGAGTACTAGGAGCAATGATGGATGCAATTAGAGATACAGATCGGTCGTTGAATTGTAAGAATGAATGGCAGGGAGCAATACGATGAATGGGAAGAGCTGAAAAGTAGGAAAACTTCAGAATGAAAATTTGGGTAGTAAAAACATGGCATGTAACGTACGTTTGCTTGTCCGCACATCGTCTCGCCGTTGTTGCTTAACTCTATGCTCGCCCCGCAAAAACACAGACACTATTGGAGACTTGGAGTTTGAGTGGCCTGTGAAAGCATTTGCAACCCCTGGAGTTTGAGTGGCAGAGCTTAAGCAGGATTGATCAGAGAATCTGTAATATCTAGGTTACACCATCACTGTTGTATCGCCAGACTCCAGAACCCTGAAACAAATAGAAGATTTGATTGGATTGGATGCGGCCGCTTCTTCGTTGATAGCAACAGAAAACCCTAACCTCATGGTCCTCGATCCTTGCATGTAAATATCTAGCATAATAACCCTAAAATATCAAAATATTGCATGTTCAAGGGGTTAACCATTGAAAAATGTGATGAAAATTTATTAGAGCGTATGCGCACTCTAGATATACGCATTAGTATGTCTCATGAAATACGACAAACAATCATATGAAAACCATAGGGAAAAAGGTACAAAAATACAAGGGAAACCCCCTGTTATTTTTTTTTTTTTTTTGATTGAAGGCGTATTTATATATTAATTATAAAGTATAAGTTAACAAAAAGTGGTACTTTTTGAAGGGAAGTATAACCCTGTTAAAACAGTAAAAAGTGCTGATGGGAAAAAGTAATAGCCAAAATAAGATAGAGTATGCGCTGGAAGCTATCCCCTGTGCCAAAAATAAATTCTGTTGTGATCTAGAAGTGAGATCTGAGATTAGTGTTGGTGGGCTTCCTGCCTCTGCCCCTGACCATAACAGATAGCAGACAGAAAGGACACATGCATGATTCTGCTTTGGCCATATTAAACCGACCCTTACTATCTTTTGCCTCACAGAGCATTTCCCTTCTTGCATTATAATTCTGATCGCAGCAGCAGTTGCATAGACAGGGTTCGTCATGATCGTATAAATTTGGAGGGCCAAACACCTTGATCCATTGTTGATTTGCCATCGGGTCAATCTTTTTCCATTTGAGTTTGCGCACCAACACAAAGATAATCCCTGTAAAAACATAAACAAAGATGTCAGACTCATGTTTGTTCTTATGAAGCAGCAATTATCCATTTAATGTCATATTCAGTTTGCTTGATAATAGCCTCAGGATGAGTAATATCACAATTGAATATGAAGTTGTTTCTACCCTTCCAAATCCGCCATAAAAGGATATAAATCCTCCAATCATTAGGGTTGTTTGGCAGAAAAAACTCTAGCATGTCAAGCGAGTTAAGATCATAACCAAAAATGGAAGAGGCTAACTCCAATATCCATTCCGACCAGATGCAGGTTTTCAACCCCCTGTTATTATGCTACATATTCAAATGGAAGCATGTGCCAGTGAAAGACGCAACTTGGGTACTGAAACAAGATTTAGAAAGACAATACCCAGAATTTATGAACCAATTCGACGGCCAAGTCATCTCCAAAATGGCCAACATCGAATGCATAGGTCTGCCATTGATTAAAATCTATAATAGATTAAATAAGTTAGTGAATACTTTGTAGTTAGCTATGATAATTACAAAGTATAGATTATCGTGTTTTAGATAAGTCTAGAAGAGAGTGTTGGCGATGATGAGATCATCCATAAGACGTTCTCTATGCCATTACGCACTGCAAGTGTACATGACCATAGTGGGGGTCATGTAAAATAAAAGTGATCATGGGCAATGAAGGATTCAATTTTCCTAAGCTTAAACCATGAAACCATGAAGCACAGTGGGGTGCATGATCAACGGGGGGAGGTCATGCACAAGGTAGCTACTATCATGGGCAATGATAGGATCATCTTAAATGATTCTTAGCTTAAACCGTATGGCCATGATCGTATGCGGTTAGAAAAAAAAAAAAAAAGTATAGTGAGTAATTAGGGGGTGGTCCCCTTAAAACCACAATTTATAATTTAAACTAACGTAATGTGCTACTCATTTGGGAAGTGAACTCAAGCAAATACGAGGGGCGCATTATTTAAAAGTTAGGAGTTAAGAATTTTGTAGCTAGCTATAAACTCCTAAACTTAAATTATGAATTGATGTGTCCAATTCATAATGTGTTTATAAATAAACTTTATAATACTTTTGTATAAGCTTGCAAGGATATTCTTATTTGGCGGGACTTCTTGGGTGTGGTAGATGGTGATGGTCGGGTTTGTACAAAGAAAGAGAGTTAGGTTGTTGTGGAGTGTCGAGGTATCACTGTCTCTTTGGGGCAGTTCTCCTTCCTCCTCACTTGCTTTGTAACATTACCATTCTTTTAATATATTGTTGACACAGTTCTTCAAAAAAAAAAAAACAAATATATCTCGGAAGTTATCGTTTTAATAGATGCTAATCCAATCTAATAATAATCGAGTATATAAGATTATGCAGGTTCGAAAAACCTTACTCCAATGCTGCGGACAGCATTATTTTAAGGGGGGGAGAATGTGACGTTCCCCTAAAATATACCGTATGTATACGTATGTTTTGGGCTACGTCACCATACAATCCATCGTATTTAGATTGGTATGTTAATGTTTGGGCTACGTCACCATACAATCCATCGTATTTAGATTGGTATGTCAATGTTTGGGCTACGTCACCATACAATCCATCGTATTTAGATTGGTGTGCATTAGGGCGGATTTGGGGTCTGAAAATGGCCTCCTATCAGCCATTCCACGTCATATTTCCGCTCCTTTTTTCCCATGCCACCTAGGATACCAAAATCTCATCATTACAGATTTACTTGGAATATTCTCCCGGAATAAGGGGGATTGCGCATTCATGGCGCCATATGTATTTAATTCTGTTGGTTGTCAGACAGGCTGATGCAACATGTGGCGCTTCTAAAAAGCCACTTGCATTATAGCATACCTGCAACTCATGGCGGTGCCTCTTGGTTTGTCAGATACCAAGCGTGCGTGTCACCGATTCTTGCGCTATTTTCATTTAGAGGTTATGCCATACAAGCTTCCCGCCTTCCACATTTCAAAATTTGAATGTGTAGGTTGAAGCTTTGTATCGACTTTCATTTCGAGGGCCATGGGCCATTTCTTTATGGGTGGTTCACATGGAGAAGTTTAGGCCCTCCACGAAGTTCGGCGGAGTTAGCACTCGATTAAAAATTCAGCCATTTGCATCAGCTCACATAAGTTGGATCTTGCAAGGGCTGATTTTCCAAAACGGGCTGAATTTTTTTTTTTTGCCTCAAGCCCAAGTTCGGCCAGGTTTTAAGCCGGCATAGCTAGTTCATCCATGTGAACCCAAAGATTAACCGGGATCTTTACTTCATCCCAATACGGGCTTTCCGCCCCCTACAATCCAAAAATTTGAATTTGCTTAATGTATAAAAGCATGGATTGTAGGAGAATGGACTTTTCGATTTCCATATGCACGTTGCAAATTTCAAAAACGAGGTTAGTGCGGACGCTCGCTCACACGGCTTAATTGTTTGGGGCATACAATGTACACACCTTCATTTCGCAGGCAAATGCGATCCACGCAAAGATGGAAGCTCCAAATGATGTGTGGATAAGGATCCAACCGACTCACGAATATGCTCCAGTCTTCAATCGCAAAAAAGAGGTCTAAAAATAAGAACTTAGACCTCGGCGTGTTGTGTCTCTTGGTGCTCAAAAGTGTTGACATCCAGGCGGATGGCGGTTTATATCCATTGATCCGTTGAGTGGCAAGAAACCGCCATTTCGGGACGTTTCAAGTTTAGTCCGATTTTGTGGTGGCGGTAACTCGGCCTCCTAGGATATTGTGAGAGATTGAGAGAGGATGAAGGCATTCGGAATCGAATACAGTTCCTTGAGATGAGCTGCTTCCGATAAGGAAGGGGAAATGTCCGTGAAGATGCTAATAAATGACATTATAGTTTATACATTCTTGAAGTACAAAGGTTATGGTGTTTGTGTTTAGATACCGCTAATACAAGAAGGCTTTGACTACCTTTAACAATAGATTCCTTTAAAACTCTATTGCTATTTAAATTATAGTAAAAATGAGTCTTGAAACTCTTTAAGTAGTAGAAGAACTCTTTGACTAGTTATCCATTTGATGACCATTTTTTAAGAAAATATGATATGTGACATTCTTATATGCAAACATTCATAAAATTTATGAACATTGAAGGTCAAAGCCATCCTTGTTTAAAGAGGATCATATGATGCGAAATCTTCATGCGCAGAAGTAATTGCATATAAGAAATTTGCCTGGTGTGATCCTTTTTGTAAAAAAGTAAATAGAAACACAAATATTCAACTTACAACTTAGCGTAAACAAATAGTATTTTAATAAACCAACACTTTATATACTAACACTTTACACTTTAAATAAGATATTTCTTTCTTTCCTTTTACTTGAAAGCTATTTTTTTTTTCAAGATGGATCACACCAAGCGAATAATACATATGCAAAAAAAAAAAGGGACACACTAAATTCGCATGGTGTGATCCACTTTCTTATTTGTTGTCAAATTAAAATTAAACACAAGTACTCATTCCTATTTGTATCTAAAATGCTTTACCACTCTTAAGTACATAAGTCATTATCCCTTTTCAAAGAGCATATTATTTTTCAAGAAGGATCACACCAAGTTTAATAGTACATATGCAACAAAAATGGAACACACTAAATTAAGATCGTGTGATCCACTTTCTTATTTGTTGTCAAATTAAAATTAAACACAAGTAACAATTCTAATTTAATGCTTTACCACCCCAAGTGCATAAAGTTATTATTCCTTTTCAAAGAGCATATTTTTTTTTAAGAAGGATCACATCAAGCATCCTATTTGCATCTAAAATACTTTACCAACTCTAGTAGTACATAAAGTTATTAGCCCTTTTCAAAAAGCAAACACTTTATCAATAAATGAGCACGTCACATATCCACACTTAACTTCAAATAAGACACATATATATTTCTTTTTATTAAAAGATAATCAAAGTAATTTTACTATAGGAAGTCATGTTTTTTCCAAAAAAGATCACACCAAGCTTAATTTTGTATAAGCTAAAAGGTTGGAATATACTAAATTGCATGGTGTGATCCACTTTCTTGTTTGTTGTCAATAGATAATAACACCAAGTCCCTCATCAATAGTCTCCCATTTGCATATAAAATATGTATCATTCCAAGTTATATTATGTTTTATGAACTAAACGTTTTCAAAGAGGGTCCCAAAGCAAAATACAAACACATAATCAATAAGCCAACACTTTACCAACAACCAAAGCTTTATTAAATAAGATTTTTATGTTATTTTATCAAACCTAACAATGTTTCCATATGTGACACTTTGAGTTAACTGATCCAAAGGCTCATGAAAGCGACATTTTATACAATATGTCTTTGGAGCTTTTGTATCGTGGCATTAGTAAACACCTCTAATGGAGCAAATATTTTGTAACTCATTTTTTCAACAACCCTGGATGCACGTCTTATCAAACATTTCTTCATTGCAAGGACACCATTCTCATAAGGCTTGCACAATTCGCTTAAACGAGGTCATGGGACGACTTTCAAGCTCGGCTCCCACAATTTTACAACGTAAAACTAGATGCCCATTGCCCTGAATGTATATCTTGGAAAAGCATGTCTCTTATGTCCATATGTTAGACAACAACGATGCCAGTAATGCTTTTCCCTAGTCCCAAATCCCCGACATTTGATAAATATAGCCCAAAGAAAAATATTTGATTCAGTGAGTGAATATAAATCAAGAAGAGGGAAGAAAAAAGAAGCAAGGATCACATGACGCGAAATCTCACTACACATTTACAAAGTGCATATGCATTTTCGCATGGTGTGATCCATGTATTATTGAGGGTGCAAATTTGCAAATATCCTCCTCTTCAAATCCCTTCCCCCCCTCCCTTCCCTTTTTTTTTTGCAATCCATAGCATTTATTTTGAACCCTATAGTTCTACCTATTCATTGCGTATGAATGTCGCTCCGGCGGTGTAACTCCATAGTCATCCTTCGTTAAGGATAGCATTCTCACCCACAAGCCTATGGATAGATATCCTTCCACCGTCATGCCTTTATTGTTTTGTAAGTGATGAACTGCAGAAGCAATGTAGGAGTACTAGGAGCAATGATGGATGCAATTAGAGATACAGATCGGTCGTTGAATTGTAAGAATGAATGGCAGGGAGCAATACGATGAATGGGAAGAGCTGAAAAGTAGGAAAACTTCAGAATGAAAATTTGGGTAGTAAAAACATGGCATGTAACGTGACGTTTGCTTGTCCCGACATCGTCTCGCCGTTGTTGCTTAACTCTATGCTCGCCCCAAAAAACGTATTACACTATTGGAGACTTGGAGTTTGAGTGGCCTGTGAAAGCATTTGCAACCCCTGGAGTTTGAGTGGCAGAGCTTAAGCAGGATTGATCAGAGAATCTGTAATATCTAGGTTACACCATCATCATTGTTGTATCGCTGGACTTAACCTCAAAACAAATAGAAGATTTGATTGATTGATGCGCCGCTTCTTCGTTGATAGCAATGTAAAACCCTAACCTCATGGTCCTCGATCCTTGCATGTAAATATCTAGCATAATAACCCTAAAATATCAAAATATTGCATGTTCAAGGGGTTAACCATTGAAAAATGTGATGAAAATTTATTAGAGCGTATGCGCACTCTAGATATACGCATTAGTATGTCTCATGAAATACGACAAACAATCATATGAAAACCATAGGGAAAAAGGTACAAAAATACAAGGGAAACCCCCTGTTATTTTTTTTTTTTTTTTGATTGAAGGCGTATTTATATATTAATTATAAAGTATAAGTTAACAAAAAGTGGTACTTTTTGAAGGGAAGTATAACCCTGTTAAAACAGTAAAAAGTGCTGATGGGAAAAAGTAATAGCCAAAATAAGATAGAGTATGCGCTGGAAGCTATCCCCTGTGCCAAAAATAAATTCTGTTGTGATCTAGAAGTGAGATCTGAGATTAGTGTTGGTGGGCTTCCTGCCTCTGCCCCTGACCATAACAGATAGCAGACAGAAAGGACACATGCATGATTCTGCTTTGGCCATATTAAACCGACCCTTACTATCTTTTGCCTCACAGAGCATTTCCCTTCTTGCATTATAATTCTGATCGCAGCAGCAGTTGCATAGACAGGGTTCGTCATGATCGTATAAATTTGGAGGGCCAAACACCTTGATCCATTGTTGATTTGCCATCGGGTCAATCTTTTTCCATTTGAGTTTGCGCACCAACACAAAGATAATCCCTGTAAAAACATAAACAAAGATGTCAGACTCATGTTTGTTCTTATGAAGCAGCAATTATCCATTTAATGTCATATTCAGTTTGCTTGATAATAGCCTCAGGATGAGTAATATCACAATTGAATATGAAGTTGTTTCTACCCTTCCAAATCCGCCATAAAAGGATATAAATCCTCCAATCATTAGGGTTGTTTGGCAGAAAAAACTCTAGCATGTCAAGCGAGTTAAGATCATAACCAAAAATGGAAGAGGCTAACTCCAATATCCATTCCGACCGGATGCAGGTTTTCAACCCCCTGTTATTATGCTACATATTCAAATGGAAGCATGTGCCAGTGAAAGACGCAACTTGGGTACTGAAACAAGATTTAGAAAGACAATACCCAGAATTTATGAACCAATTCGACGGCCAAGTCATCTCCAAAATGGCCAACATCGAATGCATAGGTCTGCCATTGATTAAAATCTATAATAGATTAAATAAGTTAGTGAATACTTTGTAGTTAGCTATGATAATTACAAAGTATAGATTATCGTGTTTTAGATAAGTCTAGAAGAGAGTGTTGGCGATGATGAGATCATCCATAAGACGTTCTCTATGCCATTACGCACTGCAAGTGTACATGACCATAGTGGGGGTCATGTAAAATAAAAGTGATCATGGGCAATGAAGGATTCAATTTTCCTAAGCTTAAACCATGAAACCATGAAGCACAGTGGGGTGCATGATCAACGGGGGGAGGTCATGCACAAGGTAGCTACTATCATGGGCAATGATAGGATCATCTTAAATGATTCTTAGCTTAAACCGTATGGCCATGATCGTATGCAGTTAGAAAAAAAAAGTATAGTGAGTAATTAGGGGGGTGGTCCCCTTAAAACCACAATTTATAATTTAAACTAACGTAATGTGCTACTCATTGCAGGGAAGTGAACTCAAGCAAATACGAGGGAGCGCATTACGAAAAGTTAGGAGTTAAGAATTTTGTAGCTAGCTATAAACTCCTAAACTTAAATTATGAATTGATGTGTCCAATTCATAATGTGTTTATAAATAAACTTTATAATACTTTTGTATAAGCTTGCAAGGATATTCTTATTTGGCGGGACTTCTTGGGTGTGGTAGATGGTGATGGTCAGTTTGTACAGCAGTAGAGTTGCAGTTGTTGTGGAGTGTCGAGGTATCACTGTCTCTTTGGGGCAGTTCTCCTTCCTCCTCACTTGCTTTGTAACATTACCATTCTTTTAATATATTGTTGACACAGTTCTTCAAAAAAAAAAAAACAAATATATCTCGGAAGTTATCGTTTTAATAGATGCTAATCCAATCTAATAATAATCGAGTATATAAGATTATGCAGGTTCGAAAAACCTTACTCCAATGCTGCGGACAGCATTATTTTAAGGGGGGGAGAATGTGACGTTCCCCTAAAATATACCGTATGTATACGTATGTTTTGGGCTACGTCACCATACAATCCATCGTATTTAGATTGGTATGTTAATGTTTGGGCTACGTCACCATACAATCCATCGTATTTAGATTGGTATGTCAATGTTTGGGCTACGTCACCATACAATCCATCGTATTTAGATTGGTGTGCATTAGGGCGGATTTGGGGTCTGAAAATGGCCTCCTATCAGCCATTCCACGTCATATTTCCGCTCCTTTTTTCCCATGCCACCTAGGATACCAAAATCTCATCATTACAGATTTACTTGGAATATTCTCAGGAATAAAGGGGATTAGCATTCATGGCGCCATATGTATTTAATTACATTTGGTTGTCGAGGACAGTGATGCAACATGTGGCGCTTCTAAAAAGCCACTTGCATTATAGCATACCACGCAACTCATGGCGGTGCCTCTTGGTTTGTCGATACCAAAGCGTCGTGTCACCCGATTCTTGCGCTTATTTTCATTTAGAGGCCATGGCCATACAAGCTTCCCGCCTTCCACATTTCAAAATTTGAATGTGTAGGTTGAAGCTTTGTATCAGACTTTCATTTCGAGGCGCTGCGGCTGCGCCTTATGGGTGGTTCACATGGAGAAGTTTAGGCCCTCTCCGAAGTTCGGCGGAGTTAGCATCGATTAAAAATTCAGCCACGCATCGGCTTCACGCAAGTTGGATCTTGCAAGGGCTGATTTTCCAAAACGGGCTGAATTTTTTTTTGCCTCACCCCAAGTTCAAAGGGCGGGTTTTAAGCCGGTAGCCCAGCAGTTCATCCATGTGAACCCAAAGATGCTTAGGGATCTTTACTTCATCCCAATACTGGGCTTTCCCCCTACAATTCAAAATTTGAATTTGCTTAATGTATAAAAGCATGGATTGTAGGAGAATGGACTTTTCGATTTCCATATGCACGTTGCAAATTTCAAAAACGAGGTTAGTACGGACGCTCGCCTCACACGGTTTAATTGTCTTTGGGGCATACAAATTGTACACCTTCATTTTACCGCATGCGATCCACGCAAGATGGAAGCTCCAAATGATGTGTGGATAAGGATCCAACCCGACTCACGAATATGCTCCGGTCTTCAATCGTAAAAAAAAAGAGGTCTAAAAATAAGAACTTAGACCTCGACGTGTTGTGTCTTGCAGGCTCAAAAAGTGTTGACATCTGGGCGGATGGCAGTTTATATCCATTGGATCCGTTGAGTGGCAAGAAACCGTCATTTCAGGACGTTTCAAGTTTAGTCCGATTTTGTGGTGACGGTAACTGGCCTCCTAGGATATTGTGAGAGATTGAGAGAGGATGAAGGCATTGGAATCGAATACGTTCCTTGAGATGAGCCGCTTCCGATAAGGAAGGGGAAATGTCCGTGAAGATGCTAATAAATGACATTATAGTTTATACATTCTTGAAGTACAAAGGTTATGGTGTTTGTGTTTAGATACCGCTAATACAAGAAGGCTTTGACTACCTTTAACAATAGATTCCTTTAAAACTCTATTGCTATTTAAATTATAGTAAAATGAGTCTTGAAACTCTTTAAGTAGTAGAAGAACTCTTTGACTAGTTATCCATTTGATGACCATTTTTAAGAAAATATGATATGTGACATTCTTATATGCAAACATTCATAAAATTTATGAACATTGAAGGTCAAAGCCATCCTTGTTTAAAGAGGATCATATGATGCTGAAATCTTCATCTTGTAAGTAATTGCATATAAGAAATTTGCTCGGTGTGATCCTTTGCGTAAAAAGTAAATAGAAACACAAATATTCAACTTACAACTTAGCGTAAAACAAATAGTATTTTAATAAACCAACACTTTATATACTAACACTTTACACTTTAAATAAGATATTTCTTTTCTTTCCTTTTACTTGAAAGCTATTTTTTTTTTTCAAGATGGATCACACCAAGCTTTAATAATACATATGCAAAAAAAAGGGACACACTAAATTCGCATGGTGTGATCCACTTTCTTATTTGTTGTCAAATTAAAATTAAACACAAGTACTCATTCCTATTTGTATCTAAAATGCTTTACCACTCTTAAGTACATAAGTCATTATCCCTTTTCAAAAGAGCATATTATTTTTCAAGAAGGATCACACCAAGCTTAATAGTACATATGCAACAAAAATGGAACACACTAAATTGCAAGATCGTGGTGATCCACTTTCTTATTTGTTGTCAAATTAAAATTAAACACAAGTACCCCTTCTCATTTAATGCTTTACCACCCCAAGTGCATAAAGTTATTAGTCCTTTTCAAAAGAGCATATCTTTTTTTTTTTTAAGAAGGATCACATCAAGCATCCTATTTGCATCTAAAATACTTTACCAACTCTAGTAGTACATAAAGTTATTAGCCCTTTTCAAAAAGCAAACACTTTATCAATAAATGAGCACGCCACATATCCACACTTAACTTCAAATAAGACACATATATATTTCTTTTTATTAAAAGATAATCAAAGTAATTTTACTATAGGAAGTCATGTTTTTCCAAAAAGATCACACCAAGCTTAATTTTGTATAAGCTAAAAGGTTGGAATATACTAAATTCGCATGGTGTGATCCACTTTTCTTGTTTGTTGTCAATAGATAATAACACCAAGTCCCTCATCAATAGTCTCCCATTTGCATATAAAATATGTATCATTCCAAGTTATATTATGTTTTATGAACTAAACTTTTTCAAAGAGGGTCCCAAAGCAAAATACAAACACATAATCAATAAGCCAACACTTTACCAACAACCAAAGCTTTATTAAATAAGATTTTTATGTTATTTTATCAAACCTAACAATGTTTCCATATGTGACACTTTGAGTTAATCGATCCAAAGGCTCATGAAAGCGACATTTTATACAATATGTCTTTGGAGCTTTTGTATCGTGGCATTAGTAAACACCTCTAATGGAGCAAATATTTTGTAACTCATTTTTTCAACAACCCGGATGCACGCCTTATCAAACATTTCTTCATTGCAAGGACACCATTCTCATAAGGCTTGCACAATTCGCTTAAACGAGGTCATGGGACGACTTTCAAGCTCGGCTCCCACAATTTTACAACGTAAAACTAGATGCCCATTGCCCTGAATGTATATCTTGGAAAAGCATGTCTCTTATGTCCATATGTTAGACAACAACGATGCCAAGAATGCTTTTCCCTAGTCCCAAATCCCCGACATTTGATAAATATAGCCCAAAGAAAAATATTTGATTTGATTGAGTGAATATAAATCAAGAAGAGGGAAAAAAAAGAAGCAAGGATCACATGACGAAATCTCACTACACATTTACAAAGTGCATATGCATTTTCGCATGGTGTGATCCATGTATTATTGAGGGTGCAAATTTGCAAATATCCTCCTCTTCAAACCCCCCCCCCCCTCCCTTCCCTTTTTTTTTTTTGCAATCCATAGCATTTATTTTGAACCCTATAGTTCTACCTATTCATTGCATTATGAATGAATGTCGCTCGTGCGGTGTAACTCCATAGTCATCCTTCGTTAAGGATAGCATTCTCACCCACAAGCCTATGGATAGATATCCTTCCAGATCATGCCTTTATTGTTTTGTAAGTGATGAACTGCAGAAGCAATGTAGGAGTACTAGGAGCAATGATGGATGCAATTAGAGATACAGATCGGTCGTTGAATTGTAAGAATGAATGGCAGGGAGCAATACGATGAATGGGAAGAGCTGAAAAGTAGGAAAACTTCGTAATGAAAATTTGGGTAGTAAAAACATGGCATGTAACGACGCTTGCTTGTCCGCGACATCGCCTCGCCGTTGTTGCTTAACTCTATGCTCGCCAAAAAAAACACGACGGACACTATTGGAGACTTGGATTCCAAATGAAGAGGCGGAGAGGATGCACGTGGCGGCTTAATGTGAACAATGGAAATCTTGGTGCCAAAATTTGAAAAGGTGATTGGTGCATGTGGGCATGTGCACAGTAGGCGGGAAAAGTAGCCATTATTTTGGTCCGCGATACGATTTTCGAAAAATGCGGGCCATTAATGTGGTTGCAATGAATGCACAAACATGTCCTATGAAATTTCGCCATGTGGATGCCAAGTAAGCCTGCTCCTCTTTCTACTTGCCAACTAATACTGACTTTGGAAAAAAATGCGCAAACATCATTGGTCGCGAGAAACATGACGTGGAATTCTGGCATCCAAGATAAGGGCCATTTTGAGACCCCAAATCCGCCCTAATGTCAATTAGATAGATGCAAGTCACATTATAATGTAACTTGATCAACCTTAGGAAAGGTTAATTCCACGTGGCACTACCTGATTGGAGTAGTTAGCCACGTGTTCGCATCCCATTGGACAAGGTGTCAACCCTAACCCTAACTTTGCCTATAAATACCTAACCCTAACCCAGAAGACACTTTTGCTCCTCCCACTCTTGAGGCTATTGTCACACCCGAAGTTCAGAATCAAGATCCGAAAGTCGCGCAAAGATAGCACGGTCTAGCGGCCCAAGCAGCGTGGACGTGTTAGATTCAGTTGCAGTAATCTCGAACCCTGAAGAATCGATGGAGACCCCAGGATCAGGAGGCAATGCGTCAGGAGCAGGTATTTTGAAGCAGTTTCAACTATAGAGACGAAGTAGAGTCATGTATTCTAGTAAAGCCTTCCTAGAATCACTATTTCACCTCATGAACCGAATCAATGAACCCTAACTCCCTAATTAGATTCATGTGATTAGGTTAGATCTTATTCTTATTGTTCATATGTTATGGATATGATATGGTTGATCTCTTGTTATGCTCCTCATGTATTGAGAAGGGGGGTAGAGACCTAGCAGCCTTATGTATGATGCTTCTAGATAGACCCATAATACCTATTACATGCGGCCTGTGCATAGAGCCCACCCGGACTAAGGGAGTTATGGATTGACTGAGCACCAGATAACGGGATCAGTGACGAGATGGAGGAATAGTCCCTGCTGAGCGCGGCTACTGGGGACTTGGGGCGCACTAGGCCTATGGTCGGTCACTTCGTGTGGGCCGGGCATGGGTTCGTCACCCCCTGGATCAACGGTGTCGCCCTGATCCTGAAGAGCTGCAGGTGTCGGCCTGGTTCTTGCTTTGGGGGGGTTAAAGACGTGAACGGACGTGTGTCGCCACGATCCTCTAGTCGCCCATCGAATCACTGATTTCCGGGAAGGGGAGATGTAACCCGACCTTGCCTCATCGGACCAGGGAGATGAAACCTGGAGTAGTCTCTTTGGGGTGATCCCAAGAGATTGCGTATCCGGCGGCTACAGTCACGCTACAGCTCGATCTGCACATGAGGGGCGGATGGAGTGGTCAACCCTTAGCCATTGTCTTATAGCCAGCCCCGCCATTGTTTATACTTCCGTCTGTATCTATCTTGAGACCCTAGCCGTCAGTATATTTTCTCCACGAGTCAGAGCTTGGGTAGAAGCTTTACTGTTTTATGGTATATTGATCCTTCTGACGACTCTATGGATGGATGGATTGAGCTACCCTTCGAGGTAGCTTATTGTTATTATTGTTAGTTGCTAGTACTGACATTTAGTTATAGCATGCTGCTACGAAGAGGATGCTACCATTGTCATGCTGCACGCGCACCCACAAGTAGCGATTGTACCTGTCTGTTTTGTGTAGTGAGACTGATTGCCCCAAGGTTGCATGATAGTAGCAGGCAACCCCCCATGCCCTCGCTTGCCTGTGCACTCGTTGAACACCGAAAAATACAGATAGCCTGGGAGGTTCGGCAGTCTGTGCCCTCCATGTTCCCATGTTTCCATGAGGAAAATGAGATCCATATCTGGTGCAATAGAGTTGAGACTCTCCCCTTTCTGCCAAGGGAAGCCCCGACAGTTCCAAGATACCATACGGAGGCACCGTTCCTATTTGTTGGCATTTGATGTAGACGCACGATGATCTGTTCCGGTTGCAGGGGGAGCAGTGTGCGGCGCCTGAGCAGCAGTTGCAGGAGCAGTTGGAGCAGCGGGAGAAGGAGGCGCAGTAGGGGTACTGGTGGCAGTAGTAGGAGTGGCAGCCGGTGGGGTAGCTCCTGTAGCGGTAGCAATGGGGCCTCTAGATGCTGTAGCAGCTTGACGCATTGCATTGGTGACCTCAGTAGGTGCCGACCTGAAATGCGAAGCTTGCCTCGGCCCAACCTGCAGCGCCCCCTCGACGGCGGACGTCCCTGACTTGAGCTAGCTATTGCCGGCGAGACTTCTATTGCATCGGGGTAAGATCCTGGTCGACATACAGGGTAGTCCCCTTCAATTGCCTACTCTGACGCAAAATTGCCTCACGCACTCGCATGTGTACAACCGTGAAGGTGACAACACGTGGGCAATCTGTGCGTTGAGCCGCAAGGCGGCTTGCTCGGACAATGTGGACTGTGGTCTGAAATGCCATGTAAGATGGGATTTGATCCTAGATGCGATTGGTGAGATCCTCTCCTACTTCCTCTGAGAGTCCACATACCACTACATTATGACGTCGTCGGCCCTGTTCTTGCTGCTCACTGAGTCGCGGGGCAACATTGGCTGTCCCAAGAGATGATGCCTGTTGTCCAGAGTGTGTGGGCTGTTCACAGCAAGGGCGGTGTAGTTTTCGAGATAGAGCAGGTGTTGTCTGTTTGCCTGGTAGGCGACTTGTGGGCTGTTGGGCATGTGGGCTTGTCTGGCCCCGTGTTGCAGCCTCTGCTATCTGGAGTCGGGAGCCTAGCTCCTGTTGAAATTTCTGTTGCTTGGCCAACTCATTCCTGCACTGCTGCAATTGTTCATGGACCTCGGCATGGAGGCCCCTGCCTTGCTGGGCAACAGTTGCTCGGAGCTCCTGTATCTCCTGAATCTTGTGTCTCAGCCCTACTCTGTAGGGTTCTTAGCTCTGCCTGGCTGGCTTCGAAGGCGGCTCAGATGTTTCGTATTATGGTGGCAGACCCCTCAGCTTCTGACTTGAGGCGAGAGATGGTTGCCACTAGTATCCTGCTCAGCACACTGCCTGTCCCATGCCATGGTCTCTATGGTAGTGAGGAGGGAGTCCACGAGAGCTCGCAAGTCAGCAAGACCCTACTTCTTCTGTTGCCTCTCAAAGTGTGCCAAGCGAAAATGATATGGAAACAAGACAACATGAACTAATGAACCTACAGAATACGGAACACCAACAACATTTTGGAAAGTGCAACTTTATAGACTAAAGCAGAACCATCTTTTTATAGCGCATCAATTTGCAAGATCATTGGAGCTATCGTGGTCTATTTTCAAGGTTGCTTTGGCATCATATCTTGTTCAATGTATGTATTCGCAAACATTAATAAATTCTTCTTTTAATGATTTACAGATACGCACAGCTGTTGATAGCCATCTTATAGCACAATTTTCCACAGAATATATCCAAGTCCCAATTAAAGATAAGTTGACAAAGGTCTTTTAGACGTAAGCGGTTTATATATTTCATTGCAGAGGGACAATTGCTGGTGGATCTTGAATATGTCCCTCATAAATTCAACAATTTTGCAAGAATATTAAAGAGGAATCTCAACATAGACCCGTAGAAAAAAATGATTAGAAAATAGACAAATATTAAAATGACCTGTTGTCCCGCACGTAAACCATTCAAGCTCCATTGTTGGACCAAGCTACTGTTGCATAGATCCAAAATCTGAATCCTAAAATCTTGAAAGCCACAAGCGATAAGAAAAAATTAATGAGGCATGAATTTCAAAGCCAGAAATAACCAAATATGAGAAATCTCGAACTGTTGCATACCCTAGCATTGTACAGCATTTGCAGACTATTTCAATTTGAAACGAATGATATAAAGAGAAAACCATCTAACTTCACACTTACCTATTGATAAGACCCTTCGAAATTGTATGTTTATCTCTCTCTGATCGTTAGGATCCTCGAAATATATGCCCAAAACCATTTCGGCTAGACTTTCCAGCGGCTAAGAAAACCCAACTCATCACAAAAACATAGATAAGTAAATACAATAAGGAAATCAATCTATAGTTTAGCATACCTTCTTTTCCATGGCAGCAGACTGAGCAGGATATGCCATCTGAGACTGAAAGGAGCCTGCACATTATGTGCACTATGATCCAAGTTGGCAACTTGGCTTTCAAGAATGGCCTGCCTAAAACTTTAGCATTAAAATTTAATCAAATGAAAAGCTGGGCATCCAGTTATGAAAGTTACAGTATGAGCACATCATATATTATCCCTCCTGGAAGCCATAGCAGTAATAACTTGATATTTATGCACAAGAAAGAAAATAAATTTAACTTACTGATGCGTCTGTACTTTGTAGAACTCTGAGCATAAGAGCTTGCAAGAAAACCCTGCAAAGAAAAACGAAAGAAAAACTTGTTGGGCACTCCTTACGTTAAAAAAAAATGTGTTCGGCAGTCAAATACTGCGCCGAAAGCCAACAGACCTTTGTCCGTGGTATTGAACAGAGTATTCTGAAAAACTTCAAGCTTTGAAGGAAAAAACGTGTTTAGAACTTATGGATCTCTGCATATTTGGAGGCAGATAAAGAATGCGGTAAGTAAGCTTAAAGAAACCTCTGGGCTCTGGAAAAAGCTTCGACAAAAAAACTCGATAGAAAGAATCAAGATTAAAAACCTGATATGCCGATGATTCGGTGCCAAGAAAACCAGAAGGAAAATTTTGCCTAGAAATAACGGAGGGCCCATCTATGGCGCAAAGATGGAATAGTTACATTTCGAATTTTTTTCTGAAAGATAAGACAGGTGTCTTATTTTACAGCGGGGAAAACCCCCGGAATAAAATAAGACTCTATTTGGTATCCAAACTTATTCCGAACCTAAATAAGACACGTCTTATTATTTTTGTAGTGAAAAAATAAGACACGGTCTTATTATTTTTGTACTAGGTAATTTCCATTGGGAGGATCATTATGCCTTGTAAAAAGGCTCTAAGCGCGCCGCTTGTTTTCGGCGAGCACGAGGCGGCGGGCACGAACGGCGGGAGCGCGAAGTCCGCCGAAATCGGGCGGCGCCGCTAGAGCCTTTACAGGCATAATGTCCGACCAGTGGAAATTACCGGACGTAATGACCGGTTGTTGCAAATTTCCAACGAACAGGAGCCCTGTTTTGCTGCTGCATTCTCGCTTTCGGATCGATGCTTGCTGCAAATGCCCGATCAATGCTTTCGGGCTTCAACTAATGCTTTCTGTTTCTTGTTTTTTGAGCAAATTCTTAGCAGATTATGCCCACATTAAGCGCAACATCCAGTCTTTGGTACTCCAGAGCCTCCTTGAAAAAGCAGTCCTCCTTGAAAGTAGCTGTTGCGCGAAGAATTCAATCCTCTGTTGCAATCCTGCCGTGCAATCTAACCTCCGTTGCCCGAAAATATTCACGGTTTGAGGTGCAAGCAAAGCCGCCGCAAGACCTTTTCTGCATGTTGGTATAGACACCAAAAACATCCGGGAAGCAGTCTCCCCAGGATCATCTCCTCCTTAACAGGCGTTATTGTAGGCAGTACACCTTAAACCATTTTGATGGTTTGATGGATTTGCTTTGTTGATGTCAACTCGACTTTGTTGGTGAATTGAAGCGTGCAGATCTCTGCAGACGATGGGATATGGCAGTTCCGGCAGAGCAGAGCAGAGCTGGAGGAGAGGCAGAGATGGGATATGGCAGTTCCGGCAGAGCAGAGCAGAGCTGGAGGAGCGGCGCCGCTCCTTAAACTACGGAGAAAAATCCGCCTTATAATTTTGGCTGAAAAATAGCGTAATTTGCAACAACCGGTCATTACGTAGTGAAAAAGTGATTTACTTTGAAATGGAGAGGAGATGGCGTCGAATGCAAACCCATTTGACCAATGGGGATAGATAGATAGATAGAAGGGACGGCAGAAATAACTGTTGCTTGGCGCTGAATGCAAACCATTTGACCGAATGATGCATAGCTCTTTCCTAACATTTGAGCCCCAAACAAACAGGAGCGGTATTTTCATATATATATTGTGGAAGCTTCCTCTTAAAACCAGCACAAACGCAAAATGATCTTCTCCGCCTTTCTATAAGAATGGTGCATTAGGATGACGACTTCAAGGACTTGGCATGGCTGTGGTATCAAAGATCAAGCTTGTCTCTCAAGGGCTGGAGGTATTTTCTATGGAAACTTCCTTTTGTAAGCAACTTGGCAATCAAGGTTTCTATTATCTGAGAAGCTTTCTTCTAAAAGCAATGGATACGGAAGGTCTCCTTCCTTATAAGAAGTGTAGCATTTGGATGGAAATTTCAAGCATCAGGAATGGCTGTGGTACCGCGGATCAAGCTTGGCTCTCAGGGGCTGGAGGTCTCCAAACTCGGTTTAGGATGCATGGGTATGTCTACTTTTTATGGCCCGCCCAAACCGATGGAAGACATGATCCACCTAATTCATGAAGCAGTGAATATGGGTGTCACTTTTCTAGACACAGCAGACATGTATGGGCCTCACACTAACGAGATTCTCGTGGGCAAGGTATGGTTAACTTACAGTTTTGAAAGTGTTGCATTATGCTCTCGTCATGCATTGTAGTTCTAACTTGAAAGCTTCATTTCTATAGTTTTCCTTGTGATAACGAAACTTTATCCAGGCCATAAAGGAAATCAGGGAAAAGGTGCAGCTTGCCACAAAGTTTGCTGTTTGTTTTGACGAAACAGGAAAATTGTCATTAAGAGGAGACCCTGAATATGTGAGAGCTGCTTGCGATGCCAGCCTGAAACGGCTTGATGTGGACTACATTGATCTTTACTATCAACATAGAGTTGATCCAAAAGTTCCTATTGAAATAACTGTGAGCTTTTTCTCAACTTTATACAGTTTTAAATTCATATGTCTTCCCCTTAAATTTTTGTTTTGCAGGTTGGTGCAATGAAACAACTGGTGAAAGAAGGAAAAGTCAAGTACATTGGCCTATCTGAAGTATCCTCTTCAGAAATTCGACGTGCTCATGCCATTCATCCTATAACTGCAGTGCAGCTTGAATGGTCGCTTTGGACTCGAGATGTTGAAGAGGACATTATTCCTACGTGCAGGTTTTTGAAGAATTATTATGTTGTGATATACCTTGATATGCATCATGGACACATGAACGATAAACTGCAGTCTCGTTGTGCAGGGAATTGGGAATAGGCATTGTGCCCTATGGTCCCCTTGGTGGAGGTTTCTTTTCTGGCAAAGCTGTAGTGGAAGAGCTTGCAGATGGTGATTTCCGCAAGGTAAGGAGTTTTTATCTGCTTATCTTTATCCTGTCCTTAATGTGATTGTTAGTTTAACACACGGTGTCACACAACTGTGGTTTTACATATGTCCCAGTGCTCTAATTGTGCATTTTGTCTAATCGTGCTCTTAAATCCATTTAACGTTCCCAAATCTGCACGAATATTCCTTTCCTAAGATTAGCATTAAAGCATTAGTTTTTCCTTATTCTAAATATGGCCATTAAAATTGCAGGCTTCCCTTGCAGCAATGCAATCCAGTTTGTTTTATCATAACTTTGTTGAACAACTCATAAACTTTTGTGAATAAAATAACCTTAGAACATAACATACTTGCGAAGCATTATAGGACATTGTTTTCCAAGTAGTTGAATAAGTATCAGGCACTGCCATCATGTAAATCTTATAACATCTATTGGGAAATAGAATTTTGCTTTGAGCATTCTAAATTCATCTTAATGTTATTGGAAGTTTCATACTTAACGAAGTCATAATAGGCTTAAGAAGACTGCCAACATGCTGCTTTCTAATGGAGTTCCTGAGATAATTACATAGTTCTTTTATTCAAATGGTGATTTATTCAATTCATTTGCTGTTTCATAGACTCTTCCAAAGTTTCTTCCCGAGAATATTGTACGCAATAAGGTCCTCTATGAAAGGCTAAGTTTAATGGCTGCAAAAAGAGGTTGTGCTCCAGGACAACTAGCCTTAGCATGGGTTCTCAATAAAGGAAATGACGTCGCACCTATTCCAGGCACGACAAAGCTTAATAATCTCATAGAGAATGTTCTGTCACTGAGGTTGTGCCTTTCTAAGGAGGACATGGAGGAGATTGAGGAGGCTGTGCCCTTTAATATTGTTGCTGGCAATAGACTTACTGATATGTCATTAACATGGAGACATTTGAGTACACCACCACTTTCAACTTGGCAATGTGTTGAAAAGTGAAGTCATAGCTATATTCTATTCAGTCTATCTTTGGGAGTGTAGCAGTAGTCGTATGAATTCAGTCTATCTTTTATGACTGGATTGAACCAATAGTATCTTATTCTATTCAATCTATCTTTTGTGACCGGAGAATTAGTTGTTGAACGGAGAATTAGTTGTTGAACGAATAGTATCTTATTCTATTCAATCTATCTTTTGTGAATGGAGAATTAGTTGTGTGTCTCCTCCGCATGGTTATGCCGCGTGTTTCATGTATACTAATATAATAACAAATGCAATGGTTCTCTATGTTTTGGCTAATGGAAATATGCCCCTACATGTTGGCCAAGTTTTTATAACGCAAAGTAAGAGCTCAGAAATAAACCCTTAAAACAATTCTATACAAAAGTTTATTGCCATGCCTGCTGTGGCCTATTGGTATTTTTAGCTTCTTAAACAATCATATACAAAATATTTGCCATGCCTAATGTGGGCTACTGGTCAAAGATCGAAACAAGTAATTTGGAAATGACACGTGTACATGGCGTAGTAGATGGTTCCAAGTAATTTGAGAATTTAAAGATGACACGTGTATATGGTGCACTAGATGGTTCTCTTGTTTACCTCCATAGAAGACCAGAAAAAACTAGCAGAAATGCAAGCTAGGGGCAAAGCTTGAGTTTTGGAGAGATGAGGAGGTTGGAAGAAAGCTAGGGTTTTGGAAAGATGAGGAGATTGAAAGAAGTTTCTAGTGTTTGTGTGTGTTGGAGTAATTTACAATTATGCAATATGCGAATATGCGAATGATACCTTCATGTTCCTCAGGTATGATGACCACAAATACTTTTTGTTGTTGAAGTTTACCATTTGCTTAAGACCTCTATGCGCTACATTTCAGACAATTTTTAGCCTCATCCTTTTATTTTCATGAAATGATAGCTTTGTTTTCCTCTCGAAGTACAACTACTAGAAAATCACGACATCTAATGTGTTGCATGTGCATGCAAGATTTCTAAAATGTTTTTATCAAGGAAAATAAAATAAAAGAAGCATCATGGTGTTGAATATGTAAATTGCAAAGTTCATTGATGCAGATCCATCTGGCATTTATTTTGCACTGCCAGATGTTATGTGTGCTTAGGGTATATGTGGACCCATGGTTAAGTTAAGTTAAATTATGGTTTTTAACAAGATTTACATTCGCACTACTAGTTAAGTTAGCAGATAGTTAAGAAATTTAGTTAAGAATTTAGTTAACCTTTTTATCCAAATACACTAACTAAACTTGTCTTCGTACCTTGTTCGGTTTAGTTAACAAAATTAACTAAAAGTTAACTAAATTAGAAATTAGCACTAAAAGTTAAATCACCCTGTAGAGGTCACTTTAAGTTTGTTAATTGTGCTTATAATTTTTTATGCCCTTGGCTAACTTAACTAGACATGTTCGAAAGCATTTAGTTAACTAGTTAAGTTATTTTTTAACCAAAGTTTTTAACTAAATGAGTGCGAAATGGTATTACATTAAGTTAGCCTAACCTATTTTTTTAACTAGCTTTGGTGTGAAGGCAATCATCCAGTTATTGTTAACTTAACGATAAAAATAACTTAACTAAACTTAACCATAGGTGCGAATAGACCCTTAACTAATTTTTTTTCCTGATTAGATAGGCTTCTTTTTAGCCCAAAATGGGGGGCTCCAAGTGTTTGTCTTTATGGGTGGATTACGAAATGATATAGGAGGGATATTAGCTTTGCTAAATTCATTAGTTCTAACTTTTCATTAACGATTCACATATCACAACATTCCGTGTAGCATTTCTTGCTTTCTCCACAAAAAGAACATTATGCACCTTGGATGGGTGTTATACTATTATTTATTGTCATTTTAGATGGGTATTATACTAATATTCAATATTTTGGGTTGCCCCTAGGGGGCAAACCCTCGTTTATGTGGGTTTGTGGGATATACTGAGTATATGCTAGTATATGTTGATGACTGCTAAAAACCCTTTGTTCCCTGTAAATGCACGGTCAGTTGCGTTGTGGATCAAAGATGTTATGGACCGGGTAACTGGCAGCTCCAATCTGATGAATAAGAACACAGCAGGGAGCGATAAATTTGCTTATGGCTATATAGAAAAAAGAGTTCCAGAATTAGAAACAGAGGGTGAGGTTGCAGTATATCTGCAAACCCAGGCCACACTGTTAGATTTCGAAGTTTTCAACATCAGAAGATCCAAGGTGCAGATGGTGAGCCTATTGGATTTGGACCGCATCTATTTCGATAATATCTGGTATGTCCTTGAATTCTTTGTTTCACTAAGAAGACGCTACTCAGGCCTGCCTTTGTCTTTGCAGACGAATTAGAGACAAATTTGCTCATCATGCCATTGTTAACAAATCTAGGTCAAATGCTTTTGCATGTCGGAGCATCCAGACGTGGTTTGAATTTAGCAGGGGTGGAACCTCTGGTAGTTCTCTACACAGTGGTGATTTTACAATCATATCACATCTGCAACAGCTTGGCTGCGGTGAATTGGTTTCGAAGCCCAAAGAGATACATTTCAGTGGCTGTATCAATGAGTCTTACAAAATTTCATGTTCAGAAGGTCACTACTTCGTAAAAATTAACAGGTGAGCAGATATCTCTGTGAGTGGATATAAAATATCATCTGCTTATCTTTGTTCGGCATATATTTTGGCAGGGACTTCAATGTGGCAGATATGTTTGCGGGTGAATTAGAAGCGTAGATATGCAGGCCTTCACGTGAAGGAGCGAACTCATGAGTTAGTTGCATTTAAAAAACAGTGTATTCTGCAGAATATAGTCTTTTTTTATATTTCTGTTCTTGATTGTTTTCAAGGTCATAAATTAGCTGCATTTAAAATAGAGTATTCTGCACGCAGGATAGAATTTTGTTCCTTATTTTATCTATATCTTGTAGGCTACAAAGAATAGCATCCACACAGTCTGTACGTGTACCAACACCATTAGGCTGTGGAAACCTACCAGATGGTGGCTCATACATTGTTATGGAGTATTTGCCATTCCGTTCTTTTGGCATGGTGAAATCAGCTTTATTTTCTACTGCCAAGTGCACATGTTCTTTGTTTAAATTGCAATGTGATTATTTGCAGATTCAGCCAGCAAGTCAAGAGAGCCTTGGTAGAACACTTGCGTTGATGCATCTCACAGATGTAGGGAGATCGTTTGGATTCACATGCCATACTAGGTAACATGATAAACTGATACAATTTTGTCTGTATGATGCTTATTTAGAACTTCTTTTCGTCTCATCAGCCTTGGTGTAATACCACTAGATAATACATGGGGTATGTCATGGACTGAATTTTTTGTTGAGCGCCAGCTTGAAGATCGACTCAAGGTACTTGTTTTAGGAAGGTATTGGATGCATTCTTGATCTTCTTTCTCATCTATAAGTTCTTGTTCTTTTCTCTAGAAATGTTTTGCTTATCTTGGAGATTATGCGGCTGAAGAAGAATGAGGAAAAGTTGCTAGAGTTAGCTGCTGATATTCTGAATGCCAGCGACACCAAACCTTCTCTTCTTCATGGTGATCTATGGGTAATGAACTCAATATAAGGAAAATTTGAAGTTTTTGGCTTGGCTAAACAGTTATGATGCTGCCAGATTGGCAACTGTGGCCTCCTTCCCTCTGGAGAAGTTGCAGTGTTTGGTCCTGCATGCTTTATTGGTGATGCCGAATTTGGTAAGCCTGCTTGTCTTTCCCAAAGCACAGGTGTAAACCATCATTTTATTGTGTATGACTAGATATAGGAACATATGATTCAAAGGTACTAACACACTTTCCTCTGCTGTTAGAGTTGGCATTTCATGATTGGTTACCCATCAAAGATTTTCCAGGATTTTGTAAGTAGCCTGGGCCTGAAGACTCCACAAAAATGATGGTCTCATCAACGATTTACAAAGATGTCATTTCTAATTTAATTATTGTGTATAACATTGTCTACATTTTTAAAAATGTAAAAATACAGAAGGGCATAAAATATAGCAAACATGCAGAACTTTGTCCATAATTATATAGCAAACATGCAGAACCTTGTCCATAATTTTTTCCTTGCTTTTTATGAAAAATACATCGGCTATGATAAACTTCTGTCTTGGTGTGTTGCTTTCAGCGGACATCTTCTATGATGCATACCATGAGATTATACCACGAGCTGCTGGATTTGAGCAGAGGCATAATATTTATCAGTTGTTCCATTTGCTCAACCACGTCCTCATATGTATGTAAACCTATCGAGGTAATCTTCTTAATCTTATTTGGGTAGTTGTAAGATGTTGTCTTGTATATTGATCAGATGGAGAAGAATATTATGGACATTCCATGTTGGTGGCTAGCAAGATATTAAGCGAGCAGCTGAGACCCTCATGGTTGGGAAGTGCAAATCCACTTGTGTCTAAGAGGACGTGTTGGGCAAATCATCTTAGGTGGAATGCATGCCCATAACAACACAAGGTCCTTTTAAGCATTGCCTTATGATCCATAAAAGGTTACTAGCTTGTTGTGACGACCCAATATTTGTGCGGGTTGTGGAGATATTTCCTAAATGCTAGTCGCAGCAGCAATGAGTGGGTGTATGTAGGCTCGTTTTCTTTGAAGTAAATTGTCACCATGTCTCGTTAGAAAGAGAATGGAACTTGCTTTGAATGTTTGAGATGAAAGAAATACCAACTCTTCCAAGATGGTTGAGCAAATTTTGTGCTGCTATTTGCTTATATTTATGGACAAACTACAAGAACGTGTGATGGAGAGGTTGTAAGGCTTTAAAACAAGATTTAAAGTAATCCTCACCGCTAAGGAAGTTGTTGATAGATAAATGTTGATGAATGGTTGTTTTGATGGAAGGCCAAAGTTCTTCCCTTACCCCATCTTTTGGGAGTTCTACTAGCTACAATGGAATCTATTGTTGTTGATATGATGTAAATGGATTGAAGCCATACTTCGTTGGGATCGGATGCAAGAGCTGAATTAAGTACCCTTAAAATGATTGAATACAAGGGCTGAATTATGTGCCCTTAAAATGTCTCAAGTGATGGGTGCTATATTGATTGTGCAAATGTTTTGCAGTTCGAGGCCCCAGGGATGCCACTAATGTAAAGATGCATAGGGCATTTGCGTGCTCAGGACTAAGAGAGATTATCCTTATACTGAATAAATAATAAAACAAATAATATTAGTATCTAAATGCCACAAAATAAATACATTAGAGTAATTGCTCTCTAATGAACAACGTACCTTTTAGCTCATATTCTACGCCTTTCTTAATTGGTTACAACTCTAGATGAGCAATATAATCTCATGAACTCAGTCAATGTGTGTTAAAAAAACCTACATAATAATCACTACATGATAAAGCAACACATTACAACCATCTCAATGAATAGCAACTTTACTAATAAAGGAAGGAAGGAAGGAAGAAAATTTTAACGTCCACGGAACACTATTGCTCTTGCATTCATTCAAACGCAAAAGAATGAAACAAAACCTATGAAATCACACTCTCGGGCCACCGGAGGGCAACCCCCCATGCGTAGCACCTTGTTTACTTTGTTTATAACTTGAAAATTGTTTGTAACACTAATTGCCAACATAACATTCCTTAAATATGCTATATTAAGAAAATCATCACGACCGCCGCAATGATTTCTCCATCGTTGAACTTTTTGAAGAGATTTTGTTTAGCTCAGAACTTCAGTGTTTGGTAATTCTTTGATTCACCTCGATGATATTCGTTATGTGGAATTTGCTTGAAGTCGAGCGCTTTTATTCGTCACTAGCTTGGTCAGAGCTGGGACTGAGACAATAACAAGGATAATCAGAAGGATTATAGGAGGTACGCCAGATTATAGGAGCTATGCACATGCATTTTTGCTTTCCTTCTTTGATGTTTTTCCTTCTTTGATGTTCTTCGATAGCTTTCTGCAGAAATAGGTTTCATCAGCTTGAGGCCTGAAGGTTCCATTTCCAAGCAACCACTTTAATGAAAGTAGTTATCTGAAGAGTGGAGGTAGAATAGCCAGAATCGAAGTTGATGGAATGGAATCGATTCCCTAGGCTGGGATTGGAACTGGAACTGGGGTTTGAATGTTGCTACTGTGTGCCGCTGTACTGGATTGTGATCAGATATATAACTATCAAGCATATTTGTCCTTCGCAAGTTACCTAGCAAGCCAGCAGCTATTACATTATAATAGCCACGATCGTGCCAAGCACCTGGTTTGCATGCTCCTTTGCTTCATTTGCATCTACTGTTCTTGTCTCATTACACCTGATTTGGCCATTAGTCCTATTAGTCTCCTTAGACTCATTTGCCTTGCAAGTCTCAACTTTCTCATTTATTTGCTCTCCAAATATCATACTTTTTCCTTGGCCCTTTTTTATTTCGTATCACATTTCTCTCATTTGACCCATTTGTTTTATCTACTCTCTAGCTATTATCTATTCACTTTCTTATTTATTTGCTCTGTCATGGCCATTGTTATCAGGCTTCAATACACCTTGTTAATGGCTTGATTTGCGGATTGCTTTATGATGCCATGTTCTCACTTGTTAGACATATTCATATTGCTTGGCATCTATTTTGATCTATGATATGGTTATCTTGTCCCTTATGTGCTTGGCTTCTCTCCGTGTTGATTTTCTCTTTTATAATTTTAGTGTCGCTTCGTGTGCCTTTATACAACCTTCGTTGAGGTCTTCCTTTGTTCGATTTTCCTCGTATCTAGTTCATCTGTCCCTTTTTTTTCTCAATCTTCGGTTCTCATTTGACTTATTGTTTGTCTTTTTTACTCTTGTATATGAATGCCACTTTTTCCTTCCCTTTCCCTATTCACTTCTTTAATTCATTGTTCCATATGGCTTCTTTCTCGCGTTGCACCCACACTCCATCGATTCCTTTAGTTCCATTTTGTTCTTGATTCCTTTTGACCCATTGGTTGTTTTTTATTCATTGATCATGTTAACTCCTATCATCTTTCTTCTATTTTGTCTATTCTATTCTATTCTTTATTCAATTTATCCTGGTCGTCGTGTTCTCTCCATAGTCACTTTGGCATTCTTCGTCTCTTTTGCTCCATCCCTTGGCTTGTCATTGTGCTACATTTCTTTTGTTCTCATTGTGTTCTCTAGTTCATGGGCCTTATTCACTCCATTTGTCATTTTCTTCAATTTGCTAGGCTAGTTCTTTTTCTGATTGATCTAGTTTGTTTCATTTTGTGCCCGTATATTATATTGTTTGGGTGTATCTCATTTGCTGCTTGTTTTTGGCTCTTTACCTCTTCAGTGCCCTTGTCTTTTTGTTCCATTCTGTTCGTGGTGTCGTCAATCTCTGCAATTTCCTTTTTTTTCGTCGCGCCATTATATTGGAGGATCATTCCCTTAATTGTCCTGAATATCTCAGTTGTGTCCTCAATCTTGATTACCGTATATCATAGATGCTCATGGATTTTATTGTTGTCCCAATTACCTGATCACTTTAGCCGTTCTACTGTGCACATTCATGTGTCAATTCCAGGTCTCCATCTGTCCTTTCTGATGTGCTGCTCCTTCTAATCCTTGAATTCCTTTGCCCGGTTAGCCCCTTCTTTCTTTTTTCGGTCCACTTTAGTCTCTTTAAATCTTAAACCATTTACTCAGTTATTTCGTAGGTGAACTGGTATTTAATATTTCCTTCGCTCATCCCTTTGATATAAACTCATCTCATATGCTCTCGTTGTTTTCATAGCATTTTGTTTTCGACGGTTTTCGCATATAAATTGGTTCCCTTTAGATTTTATTCTCTTAGCCTCTTGTCGTTGGAATATTCTTTGTATTTCTCTCCAAGATGCTTACTCATTTTCCTATTAATCTTATAGCTTTCTTATTCATTTTGATCTGTTTGCCGTATTTGCACATAGTGGTTGGGTGTGCATTACGGTTTACATGCATTTGATTCTTGTTGCTTAATGATATAGTTTTTTAAATCCTATGGTGCATATGCACATGGAAGTATTATCCTGTATTATTTAGTCATGTGCTTTATGCTTTTAGGTGTTTTTCTTGTGGGCTTTTTGTTGTCCTTGTAGCTTGTTTTTAATTTCTTACTGGTTATTTTTCTATTCTTTCCATTTGCTTTAATATGGGCTGAGCTTTGAAGACCATTTATAATGGTTTCACGAGATGTTCAATTTCAAGTGTTTTTCTCCCTTTTTTACCCCTTACATCATGGCAAAGTTGCCAAGTACGGATAAGGTTGGCAAATTATCTTTTACTATGATGGTGGTAATGGTTTGGCAGAAAATAGGGGTGAGGGTTTTATTTCTTGAGAAGCTTATGGCGCCTGAGAAACTTTGCTGAGAAGCTTTGCACCTGAGAAGTTGAGAAGCTTTGCACCTGAGAAGCTGAGAAGCTTTGCACCTGAGAAGCTGAGAAGTTGCGAGCTAGAGTTGTGGCCGACTTTTTGCTGGAGTTTCCTGGAGTTTGTAGGCTTCCTGGAGTTTGGATACATACTCGGTTTCTAGCTGTGGCTATGGTTTCCAAGGATTGTTGCTGGCGATGGGGCTCAGGATAGATGGGGCTCGGGTGGAGATAAGCAGGATAGAGTAGGGCCTCGACCAAGATTAGCATGTACGATCTTCTTTGGTCAAATTTGGGAACCTACTTTGCTCACTTTCGTTGTTGAAGCTGAAATTGCAGTGCTCTTTGTGCTATGTCACGTTCTCAATAAATGCCAGCTCTTCACTCTAAATTCTTCTCATCTGTTCTTCACTCTCCTCTGTTCCTATCTCTCTTTTGTGAATGCAATGGTGTTCGTTTTTTGTCTGTATAGATTGAAGTATACCATGTACGTATGTACGTATAATAACCGTATGGGGTGCGCACGTTTATACGTGGGTCTGATCTGATCTGGAAATTCCTCAGCCCTTCATTTGGCATATTTATGAAATTATGCCTGGATCCAATGATCAAAAAAGGGGGGGAGGGGGGATTATAAAATTGCCCCTGTATTTTTGCTTATTTGTCAAAATACCCCGATATTTTTGATATTTATCAAAATACCTCTAATCTTACTCTATTCTGTTTTCTGCTATAGCCCAGCTTACGTTTCTCATCATCAAGCTCAAATTTTATATGCCTTTTGTCCCTTTCGATCTCAACGTATTCCTCAAACCAACTATTCAAGCCTTCAACTAGATTGGTCTTGCTTGTAATATCCTTTTAGCAGAGCCAGAAACTGCATAGAGATGCTAAACAAAACAGGATATTGTTGATTTGTAAGGATTCCAACTGTTTTGGGTCGTATTGCATCAATTCCGGTGGCTTTTGCATAGCTGTTAACAGAGAAGGATTTTTGCATCAATTCCGGTGGCTTTTGCCAAGCAGAGAATGATTGGAAGGGCAAATTTGGTGTGAAGCTTGGCTATGGCAGCACAGTGGCTATCCGTAGTTGCCCTACTTGCCCAGTTGCGTTTTCCATGTCTAGCCTAGTTTGCATGCAAGGCCATAACTCTGCCGTAAGAGACAGAAGTAAGAAAGAAGCTACAGAGGTATAAAAAATAAGGGCATTTTAACAAATACTAAAAATACAGGGGTATTCTGACAATTAAGTAAGAAAACAGGGGCATTTTTAAAAATTTCCCAAAAAAAAACAATAAGGATAGTGCAATATGGAGAAGAGATGGCGCTGAATGCAAACTCATTTGACCAATGGGGATAGAGGGATAGATAGATAGATAGATAGATAGATAGATAGATAGATAGATAGATAGATAGATAGATAGATAGATAGATAGATAGATAGATAGATAGATAGATAGATAGATAGATAGATAGATAGATAGATAGATAGATAGATAGATAGATAGATAGATAGATAGATAGATAGATAGATAGATAGATAGATAGAAGGGACTGCAGAAAATAACTGTTGCTTGGCGCTGAATGCAAACCATTTGACCGAATGATGCATAGCTCTATCCTAACATTTGAGCCCCAAACAAACAGGAGCGGTATTTTCATATGTATATTGTGACAAATATATGTGGGCCTCAATTTTGAGCTTCGGAAGCTTCCTCTTAAAACCAACACGAACGCAAAATGATATTCTCCGCCTTTCTATAAGAATGTTTCATTAGGATGACGACTTCAAGAACTTGGCATGGCTGTGGTATCAAAGATCAAGCTTGCCTCTCAAGGGCTGGAGGTATTTTCTATGGGAACTTCCTTTCGTAACCAACGTTTGAGACGCTTTCTTCTAAAAGCAATGGATACGGAAAGTCTCCTTTCTTATAAGAAGTGTAGCATTTGGATGAAAATTTCAAGCATCAGGAATGGTTGTGGTACCGCGGATCAAGCTTGGCTCTCAGGGGCTGGAGGTCTCCAAACTCGGTTTAGGATGCATGGGTATGTCTGCTTTTTATGGCCCGCCCAAACCGATGGAAGACATGATCACCTAACTCATGAAGCAGTGAATATGGGTGTCACTTTTCTAGACACAGCAGACATGTATGGGCCTCACACTAACGAGATTCTCGTGGGCAAGGTATGGTTAACTTACAGTTTTGAAAGTGTTGCATTATGCTCTCGTCATGCATTTTAGTTATAACTGCCTAGAAAAATATTTTGTGCATGCCATAGCTTGAAAGCTTCATTTCTATAGTTTTCCTTGTGATAACGAAACTTTGTCCAGGCCATAAAGGAAATCAGAAAAAAGGTGCAGCTTGCCACAAAGTTTGATGTTTGTTTTGACGAAACAGGAAAATTGTCATTAAGAGGAGACCCTGAATATGTGAGAGCTGCTTGTGATGCCAGCCTGAAACGGCTTGATGTGGACTACATTGATCTTCACTATCAACATAGAGTTGATCCAAAAGTTCCTATTGAAATAACTGTGAGCTTTTTCTCAACTTCATACAGTTTTAAATTCATATGTCTTCCCCTTAAATTTTTGTTTTGCAGGTTGGTGCAATGAAACAACTGGTGAAAGAAGGAAAAGTCAAGTACATTGGCCTATCTGAAGTATCCTCTTCAGAAATTCGACGTGCTCATGCCATTCATCCTATAACTGCAGTGCAGCTTGAATGGTCGCTTTGGACTCGAGATGTTGAAGAGGAGATTATTCCTACATGCAGGTTTTTGAATAATTATTATGTTGTGATATACCTTGATATGCATCATGGACACATGAACGATAAACTGCAGTCTCGTTGTGCAGGGAATTGGGAATAGGCATTGTGCCCTATGGTTCCCTTGGTGGAGGTTTCTTTTCTGGCAAAGCTGTAGTGGAAGAGCTTGCAGATGGTGATTTCCGCAAGGTAAGGAGTTTCTATCTGCTTACCTTTATCCTGTTCTTAATGTGATTGTTAGTTTAACACACGCTGTCACATAACTGTGGTTTTACATATGTCCCAGTGCTCTAATTGTGCATTTTGTCTAATCGTGCTCTTAAATCCATTTAACGTTCCCAAATCTGCACGAATATTCCTTTCCTAAGATTAGCATTAAAGCATTAGTTCTTCCTTATTCTAAATATGGCCGTTAAAGGACCGCAATAGCAAGTAGCAATTGATCTTGTATTGCAGGCTTCCCTTGGAGCAATGCAATCCAGTTTGTTTTATCATAACTTTGTTGAACAACTCATAAACTTTTGTGAATAAAATAACCTTAGAACATAACATACTTGCGAAGCATTCTAGGACATTGTTTTCCAAGTAGTTGAATAAGTATCAGGCACTGCCATCATGTAAATCTTATAACATCTATTGGGAAATAGAATTTTGCTTTGTGCATTCTAAATTCATCTTAATGTTATTGGAAGTTTCATACTTAACGAAGTCATAATAGGCTTAAGAAGACTGCCAACATGCTGCTTTCTAATGGAGTTCCTGAGATAATTACATCGTTCTTTTATTCAAATGGTTATTTTATTCAATTCATTTGTTGTTTCATAGACTCTTCCAAAGTTTCTTTTCGAGAATATTGTACGCAATAAGGTCCTCTATGAAAGGCTAAGTTTAATGGCTGCAAAAAGAGGTTGTGCTCCTGGACAACTAGCCTTAGCATGGGTTCTCAATAAAGGAAATGACACCGCACCTATTCCAGGCACGACAAAGCTTAATAATCTCATAGAGAATGTTTCGTCGCCGAGGTTGTGCCTTTCTAAGGAGGACATGGAGGATATTGAGGAGGCTGTGCCTTTTAATATTGTTGCTAAGGGGATAGTACTGTATCATGGAGAACCATTGGTGCTTTTTTCAATTGAACTTGGAATAAGGCAAGGTTGCCCTTTAGCTCCTTTTTTGTTTACTATAGTGGCAGAAGGACTTTCGCAATTATTGCATGAGGCTGAAAAGGATGGTTTGGTAAAGGGATTATTATTGGTGGAAGGTGAACAGGTTTTGGTTAATCAGTTTGCAGACGATACCTTCTTGCTAGTGGATGGTGAAGAGAATAACGTGCAGATAATCAAAAAGATTTTGGATATATTTTCAGTTGCATCTGGCTGTCTCCTTAATTGGGCTAAGTGTAGTGCTTTATGGGTGGGGAAAGAAGCAGTTCCGCATTTTTTATATGAGTATGCCTGGAAGGTTGTTGTACCATCTGCAAAGACAAAGCTTCTAGGAGTCCCCTTTGGTCTAGATATTGACATGAATGAAGCATGGGATGAAATTATCTTAAATTTACAAAGGCAACTGATTTGGTGGAGAGGTTCAAAGTTATCCTTGGCAGGTAGAATTCAAGTAGCTAAGTCAGTATTGAACAATACGCATATTGGTTTCGATTCTATTGGCTCCAGCTTCTAAGTTTGCAGAGATAAAAAAGATTGTAAGAGATTTTGTCTGGTGTACCGATCAAGGAGGCACTGTGAAGGTGGCATGGAAGAAATGTATGTTGTTTAAACAACAAGGAGGACTTGGCATGTTGGATCTTTCTTTACAGGGTAAGGTCTTAGCTTCTAAGCTATTGTTCAGTTTGTTGAAAGATGATTGTGCATCACCAGGTATGAAGTTACTTAAACAATCAGTAAAGAAGTGTATGGTTTTTCATAAGTAAGGTGTGAGAATTGAGCTCCCTTGGCCATTGTTATATCCATTGAAAGCTTCTTCACATGCCTCTCCAGTACTGAAAGGCTTACTTCGGGCCTGGAAGGTAGTCCAGCAGGTGATTACATTTGATTGGGAAGCTTGTCTCCAGGCATCTTCCCCCTTTCTGTGGTTGCCTTTGTATACTCATGGACAACTACACCCAGTTGTAGAATTTATGCATGCGCATTCCCAAGCGAGGTGGAGGAGAGCATGTATTATTTCTATTGAACAGTGGTATTTTGGTATTGACATTGCTCCTTGGCAATGGTTTCAGGAGACATATGGGTTGTTGGATAAAGATATCAGTATATGGGCTTATGTAGCAAGTGCTCTTCCTCTAATTAAGAAGGTGGGTAACAAGAGATGCTGGAACTTTGTTCAAGGTATTGAAGAAGGCAAGAAGCTAGTAAGTTCATGCTACAGATTGCTTACCTCCTCAAGTACTTTATCACCTTCTCGAAAATGGCACTTATAAACTTTGCCTTCTCAATGGCAATCCATCTGGACCCTTGTTTGGTCTAAATATAATCCTCCAAAGGTAAATGTTCTACTTTGGCAGGTGATTCATCGCTCTTTGAGAGTTAATGAGATGGTTCATCGCTTTAACCTGGGAGTAAGCCCGCTTTGCCCAATGTGTGAGCGGTGCATTGAAACATTGGAGCACTGTTTATATTTGCGTGCAGAGCGGAGTATTCTTAGGTCCTGGCTGCATTCTCTTTTTGGAGTATCTTTGGATAGTCAGCACTTTCTTTTGGGTATTTATCCAAATCAATGGACTGCTTCTAAAAGGATTGCATTTCACATGGCAAAGTCTTGGCTAATATGGAGTGTATGGAAGCGAAGGCGAAGGAAGGTCTTTTATGATAAGCGTATTTCTTCTCAGGTGGTGCTTCAAGAAATTCGTAAGAAGTTGTATAATTGCTTTCAGATCTCCAATTGGCCTGATCATATTAAAATTCCAATATGGAGTGATCATCTAAATGTGATTGATGCTTCAGGGACATTTCTTACTTCTGGAAGTACTTTGTAATATTTTGAGTATATAATCACGTTCTTCAAAAAAAAAAAAAAATAGGTAAGTGTGAAGTTAAATGGTTTTCTCTTAATATCATTCGTTTCAAATTGAAATAGTCTGCAAATGCTGTACAATGCTAGGGTATGCAACAGTTGGGGATTTCTCATATTTGGTTATTTCTGGCTTTGAAATTCATGCCTCATTAATTTTTTCTTATCGCTTGTGGCTTTCAAGATTTTAGGATTCAGATTTTGGATCTGTGCAACAGTAGCTTGGTCCAACAATGGAGCTTGAATGGTTTACGTGTGGGACAACATGTCATTTTAATATTTGTCTATTTTCTAATCATTTTTTTCTACGGGTCTGTGTTGAGATTCCTCTTTAATATTCTTGCAAAATTGTCGAATTTATGAGGGACATATTCAAGATCCACCAGCAATTGTCCCTCTGCAATGAAATATATAAACCGCTTACGTCTAGAAGAACTTTGTCAACTTATCTTTAATTGGGACTTGGATATATTCTATGGAAAATTGTGCTATAAGATGGCTATCAACAGCTGTGTGTATCTGTAAATCATTAAAAGAAGAATTTATTAATGTTTGCGAATACATACATTGAACAAGATATGATGCCAAAGCAACCTTGAAAATAGACCATGATAGCTCCAATGATCTTGCAAATTGATGTGCTATAAAAAGATGGTTCTGCTTTACTCTATAAAGTTGCACTTTCCCAAATGTTGTTGGTGTTCCGTATCCTGTAGGTTCATTAGTTCATGCTGTCTAGTTTCCATATCATTTATCTATCAATGCTTCTGTGACATGCCCTTGAAACTTGAGCTTCCATTCTTGCACTGCGACTCGCATGAAACCAACAAAGCGCCCGAATACCAAAGGACTTCCTTAACAAACTAGGATCGAGGACGAAGGTCACAGGATGAAGGCTAAAGGCCCGAAAAGGACAGCAGGAAAGCAACGCCAAATTGGCCAAACCAGGCAGGAAGAAGCCCCTCCCCTGCCTGGAAACAAATCAAAGAGAATAAGGTACTGCTGAGAGAAGAGGAAGGATAGATAGGCTTCTCATTCATCTCAGCAGATTTCTACAATGGTGGACAGTGGATAGCCGCACACATGCGAACTACCCACGAAAAATAAAGGGAAAATCCAATTATAACATTTGGACCCCAAAAACAAATACAATGCTAATAGATGAGTGGCTGATGTACCTGTCGAAAGCTTATCACCGGGATTAAAAAACCCCGCCCTTTCGGGTTTTCGAGGAAAAACCCTAGTGATAAGCCTTCAGAAGGGGCTTAGACAAACGTAAAGGCATAGAATCGCCCTAAAACCCGCGCATGGAGAAGTCAAAACGGATGGGCTTCGCCAACCTGCAATGCACGCACATCACCAACAACAAACGAGAAACATACCAAAGAATAGCATCACCCAGTGGGTGGAAAAAAAGCATCACCCACCGGGTGGAAAAACATGATAAATAGAACTTGTACAAAATATAGTAAACAAAGAAGGGAGGGAAGGGTGGGTTCAAAGAGAATAAGGTACTGCTGAGAGAAGAGGAAGCGCCGATGAAACGTCGATGAAGAACTCTGCAATAAGTAGCAAACGCCCAACCTGACGAACGGCCCAAAACGCATGCGATGCATGCATGCGACGCATGCAATGCATGCATGCTCGTCTTGAGCAAGAATGCCGATTCGCTACGCGAATCGACGACATTTAGTTTGGCATGTAATGTTTTTGAAATTGAATCTGGAAACAGAAATTTCGTTATATCAAATCTAGGGAGGAGAACATCTACGTCTAGTCCTCCAAATCTAAGAAAAGGTGACTGACTATTTAGAAAACCATAAGTTTCACTATTTTTGCTTTGCATATTGTGTGATTTATTCAGAAAAATTGGTGGTGTTGTAGAAATTGGTGGCGGGATCAAAGACAATGTTCTGGGTCCCCAACCATTCTTGCTTTGGTGAAATGCTGCTATAGAGTTGGAGGTATCACCTTGCATATTTGATGTAGAAAGAGCATTATTCATCTTTAGAATCGAACACTGTGATTATGAGGCTTTATCATAATTCCATACATCCTTAGTAGTCACACGAATTTTTATAGCTCTTTGGCTGTAAGTTTGCATCGAAATGCAAACCAATATATATTCGCCCTAATTTTTCTCTTGATCTTGACCTAAATTGATTGGAAAATGAATATGTTCCTGGTTAAAGAGGGCGTGAAATCAATTATGTTTGAAGTGAAGCAAGAAGGCATGGAAAAGGTGATGAAGGAGATTGAAACGGTTTAGGCTTATTTTTAGTCTGGCAGAAGTGTGTAAAGCAACAATGGCCTTGATTTGGAATAGTCCAAAACTTTCTTCTTTTCCTTTTACCTTTTTTTCCGTCTCTCTTCTTCTATTCTATTCTATTCGTTCCCTTTTTTTTTCTAACAATGAACCATATTTTGCAACTTGATTGTATGATCTTAAGAAAAGGTAGCTTATTCCATATAACATTGACCAATGCCTTTGAATTCTATTGCTCGAGATTTTGTTGGAAGCAAGTACCTATGACGATTGTCTCTTATGGTCCTCCAAAGTTTACCCCTTCAAACAACCTCCAGTTCCATCATGCGATTACGTATAATTAGAAAGCTAGATTATTTAGCTTGGCCATTCATACTTTTAGCACTGGGAAGGGCATAAGCATTTCTTTCTGGCCCTAAATGCCTATTCTTTTTTAGATTACAGGCCTTGCATTGCAACTTCAGAATCTTTTACTAAACTAAATCTAACCAAAAGTTATCTTAATGAAACACAAATATATTTTGCATATTCGCCATTGATGTAGATAAACGGGTCTATTCCTGCAAATCCTTGCCACCGAATGCCACCAAACTAAATTATAACCTACATTTACTTTCGTACTTTATACACTACATAATCACATAATAAAAAAAAAAACACTAACAATCATATATAGCATTTCCCATAAATAATAACCTACATTTACTTTCGTACTTCATACACTACATAATCACATAATAAAAAAAAAAAAAAACTAACAATCATATATACACATTTCCCATAAATAATATCTTTCACACGCATCAACAATCACATTTCCAATGCCACGCCTAAAGTTGCCATTCATAACTCATCTTCTCTAATGGCAAAATTAAACTAGCTATATTCCTAGCTATGAACTAAAGGATGTGCAAAGTCTTGCAGACTCTATGAACTAGAGAATCTGCAAACATTTACACTTAGATTTAAGCATATGGAATTATCAACCTCTTGCATACGATGTTAAACAACTTTATAGATAGAGATGTCACTAAGTAGAGTGACCAAACAGATCTGACACAAACTTAAAACACACTCTTACACCAATGGCCCAATCTCATGCTTGAATTGAACTCCTAAGGGTCTACGAGGCGCTGGCTCTGCCAGCGCTAAATTCTTGTTTAAATATATAACTAAGAATAAGACGTATCTTATTTTTTCATGCTTTTTCACTAGTATTTTATTGGTGTCATATTTTATGACTACCATGCAATGGAAAAGTAAATTTAAATCTGTGTGTCTCATTTTTAGCCCTGGAGTCACAAATGGTGTCGTATATTGTATGTGATAGCCATATTTTGCGACTAGTGTGGAAAAAGGGCCTAGGGGTAAAAAAGGGAGAAAAACACTTGAAATTATAGTTCAAAAGTATCTATCTTTAGATACGTTAGATACAAGTATCTAAAGTATCTAAAGAATCTAAATTTTTTTAAGATACGTACACATCTTCCCCATCTTCTTCCACTCTTATACCTCTCCCCCTCGCTCTTCCTCTCGCTCTTCCTCTCGCTCTTCCTCTCGGCCTCCCTCTTGGCCTCCTCTCCCTCTTCCTCTTCCTCTAGAATTTGAAGTACTAGGACCAGCCACATCACTCCTCCTTGATGTCAAATGACGAACTCTCATAGTACCAGAACACTCCATAAACAAACTTTGATAAAGCTCCTCTTCAGTCCGATGAATAGGCTCCAAGTCTGGCCTCTTATCAACATCAATGTCATTTGGATCCACCTATGAGAGTATGATGTAAGGGTGAGTGCTAGTGCGTGTAAAACAAGGAAACATAAGAAAATGTTAAGATACCTTTTTGGGTTCTGTAAGGTTCCTGTACTTGCGCAAAGCACGTAAATTATCTCTACAATACACTAGATTGTGCATTGTGCTTGTTTTCAACTTGTTCCTTCGTTTAGTGTGAATAAGAGAATATGCATACCAATTCCTCTCAACAGCACCAGTAAAGAATCCTACAATTTGGATTTAAAGAATTCAACAAGAAACTCATATAGATGACAAATAGAAACTTAAATTCATTAACCACTAGTTTACCACTGACCTGTGATAAGACTTTGAGAGCCAAGGTTTGAAGTTCAGGAGTACATCCTCCATATTTATCCCACCATGATACTGGTTTACACATAGCACCTTGTGATTCTGCCATGGAATTATTAAAGCGGCCCATCCTACGGCGGAATTGAAGCATATCATCGTACAATTTGTCTGCCTTCTTAGCATCATAGAGATCTAGAATATACTTTACCAATCCATCATGGAGCCTTTGATCTATCGGTTTTGTTGCATCCCCTCTCCATAATGGATGTAAAAGATGAGCAACAGCATGAATTGGTCGATTGAACCAATCCCATCATTTGGCTAAGAATCTTTAACTTCTTCAATGTCATTCATCCTGTAAGAAAGAAAATATGTTTATGTTAATGCTAACCATGAATGATTTCTTTTTTAATTTATAATTTCATGATACATATAAGAGGACACACATACCTATCGTTCATAAGTGGATCTCTCAGACATCTATCAATTGTGCCGCTAATTCGATCCATAAACTCTTGAAGCAACCCAATAGTAGAACCTTCTTGATCTGTAAGACGTAACACTGGATAGATTGGACGTGATGCATCAGCAATGTTATGAAATGCCGCAAGATTTCTTCCATCCAATATTTGGGATTGCACCAATTCAGCTTCTGGTGTATGAGACTCATCCCAATTTACCCACTCATTAGAAACGACGGTTTGCCTAAGTGAAGGCCAAACTTCTACTAATCGCTCCATCATTAGAAAGTATGTTCCAAATCTTGTCTTGACGGGTTTAATTAACTCCTTCTTTCCATGAAAATAATCGCACAATGTTTTCACCCACTAATCTAGCATCCTTGATCCACTTTATCTTGTTAGCAATATCTTTCAACAAGAGATTCAAGCTGTGAGATGCACATGGAGACCATTTAATTGTCTTGTACTCCGCCTCTAAAAGTTTACCCATGCTCACACGATTGGACCCATTATCTGTTATCACTTGTACCACATTTTCAGTTCCAATCTCTTCAATTAGTTCTTTCATCTTATCAAATAAGAATTCACCTGTAACACTAATACCAGCCTCATAAACCTCTATAGTCTTCCAATAAATTGTTCCAAACATAGAGGAAATCATCACGTTGTAGAGGCCTCATTTGCGCACATCCACCCATCCATCAGTCATTATTGTACATCCAAATTGTTGCGATTTTGATTGAATTTGCTTCATTTCTTCTCCAATATCATTGTAGGCCTTTGGGATTATTTGAATTTTCATGCCACGAGAAGTTGGACCAGCCCATTTAGTGCCTATCTGAGATACAATTTCCATCATTTGTCTCCAACTTCATGTGTCCAATAGATTGAATGGAAGATTGCATTCAATAAGCGCTTTTCCAACTTCTTTATCTGCCATTTCCATCCATGATTTCTGTCAACCTATTTGCCTTCTACTCAAAGTACTTTGAACCACGTGTTTAGGCACTTTGGTTCCTGATCATCTTGAACATCATTATCACGAGAAGATCGTATCCTCTTTGTGGAAGGTGTAGAAGAGGGCAGCCATGATGATGTAGAAGAGGGCCGGGGGGGTCGTGATGATGCTGGCCTATTGAGATAGAAATCAGGCGATGTAGTAGGAGCAACAGGTGTAGAAGAAGAAGAAGAAGAAATAGGGGTAGCAATGGCATCATCATCATCATTTTCAGATTCACTTACAGTAGCAGTTAGAGGCCATCCATTCGTGATTTGAATTTGTCTTCTAATTTCATTTGGGCATTTAGGACAAGCTTCTATTCCTTCTCCGCTCTTGGCCCCAAGATGGCTTTCCAATCTTGTCAAGCTACCTTTGCAATGTTCCTTGCAAAACTTACAATCCCATTCATTATTGCCATTGCCGTTGCTTTTTCCCCCAGTTGTTGTGATGTTATCGCATGTATTCTCTCATAAAGCATCAGCTTTCTTCGGCATGATATTGCTTTTTGAAACTAACTACTAAATTTCTTTCTATTACTGCTGCTAGCTACATATGTTTCATATTGTGTACCTGTACAAATGATAGCAAAAGACATCCAATAAGACATCCAAGAAACATGTGACGGCAAAATCAAAATTTACAAAAGCTTGCATGAAGGTTGGCTGGCCTGAAACCCCTTGATTATATATGTTATTTATGCTTTCATAGCCTTTGTCTTGGCCGATAATTCAAGATAACCCTCAACATGGTTCTGTAATCCACACAAATAACCAAATAAAGCAGGCAGTTTATTAACCATTGAAGAGTACTAATGATCCTTGTGCTGGCTTGCAACAAGTGGCAAAATATATGATCCAGTTTGTAAAAAGAAAACAGAATGGATCTATAATCCCATATAAAGAAATGAACATATGCAAATAGAATTAGTTATTGTGAGCTTGCAAGAAGCAACAATGAGGCAGAAAAAACTTAGTGCATTTCAGCCTATCTAAAATATGCATATCAGAACCCCCACATTAACCTTAAGTATGGCTGAAGTTTGAATTGCAGAAATACTATAATATAGATAAGTAAACTGAGCAGCCAGCTGCCAGATACATTGCCAAGTTTCCATTAATAATATCTAAGTGCATTGATAAATTAATAAGAGAGACTAATTGTTGATCTATATGATGGTTTTGGTAGAACGAATAACAAGAGTTGAATTGAATTTAATGGGTTTTCATCGTCCACAAAGATCAATAGGCCCATGCCATCTCCACCTTATATTAAACCATTTTCCCATTGTTTAAAATGAGCCAATGGGAGATATGGCTGAATATTGAAGAGAAACAAAGAATCTACGTTAAATAACTTCCGGGACAAATACTCCATGATTGACTGGAGTATACCCATGGATATACTGTTTCAACACCATTCAATGCTCCCATACCTGGGGAATTACCTTCAATAATCCTTGGACAATACTGAGTGTTAATAATATCTGAACATTTGAATATTGTTTTGTAATTGTACTCAGTATATTTGTTCCATAGCTTACGCGCTCTCGTGGATGACAATAAACTTTATGTCATCGTCATCGTCAAAGGGAAAAAACACCCATGGCATACTAGCTTTTAAAAGTGAATTGAACTCTTCTACATATTTTATGCCAAATAGTGATGGAAAACCCGCCCATAATAAATATAGGGAATTATGCTATATATTTTGTATAGTGGAGGTAAGGTCTTATCGCTGATAGAAGATTAAATCTACGAATGGAGATGGAAAGAATGAGTCAAAATATAAAAATATCTTAGATTTGTGAGTTATACTCAACAACACATGAGGTTGAGGTGAAAGGAGGTGGAAAGCCATTGGAAGGAACTAAGTTGCTAGCTTTAAAACGTTCTCATTTTTGTAAGGTAACGATGGAGGTAGGGTTTTCTACTAAGTGCCCAGCCGAAACCAACCGGAGGTGACCAAAACCGAGGTGCCTTCACAGGGAACCAACCGTTATTTTACTTAAAAAAGAATAAGATGATGTTTTCTTTGGAGTTGGTGACTATTGCTAAGATGCCATTTCAATGAAATCATAGTTTATCAATCATGTCAGGGTAAAAGCATGTTAGGGTGTCCCTTAAAAAGTATTATTTAGTGACTAAAAAGGTACCTAAAAAGGTAGCCAGGACTGGGTACTGGGTACCTGTATAATATCTCAATATAAGGTATGTTTTAGAACATTTTTATATATATTGGTCTCCGATAGCATTATATTTACCTTAACTTTGAATATTACCATGTCCTTGACTTTTATTTTGGATTTTTGTATTAGTTTTAATGAAAAGAAAAATGAGAAAGTACCCAGTTCAGAAGTACCTAGTGTATGTACTTTTGCAGGTTCCAAAAGTGGTACACCCTAACATGCTTTTACCCGTCAACATGTAAGAATTCTATATTCAACATTTGCGATCACATCTATCTATTATTGTTGCACTCTGTAGCTTTTTATGCCATCTTTTCCACTATATTTTATTGCCTTAAGAAGGAACCTTCCCTATAGATATGTTTGAATTTTGCTTTTTGCTTTTTTATTGTCGTGGTTCTCCGCCGCAATCTAAATGAAGTTCTTTCAGCCTCGTGTACGGTTATTAGGACCTAATCCTGTACCATTTCAAATCCTTCGTCTTGATCTCAAAAGGATCCCTTATGTTCAAGAATCTAACAAAGCTCATTCTTGAAAGGGATGATGTAGGCAATGTAGGTTACGCATGCATATGGTACCTTTTGAGTACTTATCGTATCGGATAGGATGTACCATACGTACGAAACGTTTTTATGCAATCAACAAAAATTTTTTTTTTGAAGTACGTTACGTTTTTTAAGGTTTCTTACATTTTTTAAACGTTTTTTTGAGGTGGTGTATGGTTTAAAAGCTACGTACCATATCTCTGAGCTTTTAAGGTATTAAAATTTTTTGGAGTATGTTTTGAGGTGGTGTACGTTTTTAAAAGCTACGTACCAAAATTTCTTAGGTACGTTAAATTTTTTGGAGTATGTTATGACGTACTATACATAAAAACCATAAATAAACGTATGTAAGTACGTAAATATGGTACTACACTGGACGTAGCAAAGGTAAAATTTGTAGTGATACTGTCAAGCTCGAATAAATCCAAGTTGGAACTTCTTACAATCTTCGTCAAATGTGTTGCAGCAGCAAAATTGGAGTTTGTGTCTTGTTCTTTCAAAATGGATGTAGCATAATGTGAAGATTTGAGGCTGAAACTGACCGACTCAAATGCAATTCTAGAATAAACCTGCACCTTTGATGTAGCGGCAAAACTGGGGTGCATATCCTATTTTTTCAAACTGGGATAACAACATACAAGGCTTTAAGGCCTCCGACCCAAATACAGAAGATTTATATAAAAATTTTGAGTGGAATATTCTCTCTCTAGCGCCCTGCTCCACTTTCTCTTACATTGTTCTCACCACTTTCTCTCTCTAGCGCCCTGCTCCACTTTCTCTCTCTATCCCTCATTCTCCTCCTTCTCTCTCTAGTGCTTGGACCCTCCACCTTCTCTCTCTAGCGCCTGGACCCTCCACCTTCTCTCTCTAGCGCCTCCTCCCCCTCCCCCTCCACCTCCACCTCCACTTTCTCTCTCTACCTCCTTCTCCCTCTAGCCACATACCAACTTGCTGGCCATCTTACAGTCCCTCTAGCCCTCGACCACCTTCTGGCTACCTTAGTATCTCTCTAACCCTTGACCACTTTCTCTCTCTAGCCAAGTCGACTCATGGCGCGCCAATAGGATGTGCCCCTCTAGCCCTCGACCACCTTATGGCTACCTTAGTGTCTCTCTAAGCCAAGTCGACTCATGGCACGCCAATACTCAAAATATGCAGGTTGAATCGCCTTCTGCTCCTTCCTTATGGCAGCAGAGAGGCAACGGACTGCAGAGATGGAGATCCGCATACAACAGTTAGAATACGGGCTTTGCTTGGCACACTTTGAGAGGCAACAGGAGAAGTAGGGTCTTGCTGACTTGCGAGCTCTCGTGGACTCCCTCCTCACTACCATAGAGACCATGGCATGGGGGACGGTGTCTTTGCCGAAGCAGATACCAGTGGCAACCATCTCCCGCCTCAAGTCAGAAGCTGAGGGGTCTGCCACCATAATACGAAACATCTGAGCCGCGTTCGAAGCCAGCCAGGCAGAGCTAAGAACCCTACAGAGTAGGGCTGAGACACAAGATCGAGGGAGATCACAGGGGAGCTCCAGAGCAAGCTGTTGCCCGGCAAAGGCGGGGGGGCCTCCATGCAGGAGGTCCATGAACAATTGTGAGAAGCGGGGTGAATGAGTTGGCCAAGCAGCAGAAATTTCAACAGGAGCTAGGCTTCCGACTCCAAGTAGCAGAGGCTGCAACACAGGGCCAGACAAGCCCACATGCCCAACAGCCCACAAGTCACCAACCAGGCAGACAGACAACACCTGCTCTATCTCGAAAACTACACTGCCCTTGCTGTGAACAGCCCACACACTCTGGACAACAGGCATCATCTGTTGGGACAGCCAATGTTGCCCCGCGACTCAGTGAGCAGCAAGAACAGGGCCGACGACGTCATAATGTGGTGGTATGTGGACTCTCAGAGGAAGTAGGAGAGGATCTCACCAAGCGCATCCAGGATCAAATCCCATCTTACATGGCATTTCAGACCACAGTCCACATTGTCCGAGCAAGCCGCCTTGCGGCTCAACGCACAGATTGCCCACGTGTTGTCACCTTCACGGTTGTACACATGCGAGTGCGTGAGGCAATTTTGCGTCAAGGTAGGCAATTGAAGGGGACTACCCTGTATGTCGACCAGGATCTTACCCCGATGCAATAGAGGTCTCGCCGGCAACAGCTAGCTCAAGTCAGGGACATCCGCCGTCGAGGGGGCGCTGCAGGTTGGGCCGAGGCAAGCTTCGCATTTCAGGTCGGCGCCTACTGAGGTCACCAATGTAATGCGTCAAGCTGCTACAGCATCCAGAGGCCCCATTGCTACCGCTACAGGAGCTACCCCACCGGGTGCCACTCCTACTACTGCCACCAGTACCCCTACTGCGCCTCCTGCTCCCGCTGCTCCAACTGATCCTGCAACTGCTGCTCAGGCGCCGAACACTGCTCCCCCTGCAACCGGAATAGATCATCGTGCGTCTCAACTCTATTGCACCAGATATGGATCTCATTTTCCTCATGGAAACATGGGAACATGGAGGGCACAGACTGCCGAACCTCCCAGTTGGGGCAATCAGTCTCACTGCACAAAACAGACAGGTACAATCGCTACTTGTGGGTGCACGTGCAGCATGACAATGATAGCATCCTCTTCGTAGCAGCATGCTATTTTCCACATGCCGAGAGCAACTTTTATGACATTCATTCGGGTGTGGATAGATTGGAGCCCTATGTCGATCTATATGATGACATACAGCAGCACAAACAGTTGGGCAAGTTTATGCCGCTTGGAGACTTTAATGCACGCACAGGAGCCGAGTAGGTCCCGAAATTTGAGCCCCTGGCAGAGGACGTCTTGCAATGGAACCCCGCAGAGGTAGCTTGGTAAAGGATATCAGATGACAACCATATTTCACGCTATGGCAGGCAGTTGTTGCTGCTGGGTAGTATCTTTGACCTGGTTATTCGTAATGGGTTGGCACAAAGGCCGTCTTCCAGCCGCTACACTTGTAGGCAGGAGAACCAAGGGGGCAGCTCTAGTCACTGTGGTGGATTACCTGCTGGTCGAGGAACAAGATTTGCACCTAGTTACCCATTTTTCCATTGGAACAGACACTTGGGACGAGGAAGTGGACTCAGACCACCAGCCCCTGTTCGTGCATATACATTGGCAGGCTCCCCCTGCAACCACTGCCTCAACACCCCAGGTGCCCCAGCTGCGCCTGGACTACGACCGTGCAGGGACCTATGTCCAGATGCTTGAGCATGATCTGGCGGGACTACTCCAACTCCCCACACTTCAGTAGCAATCTGTTCAGCTGACTCACATGCTTCTGATAGCTGCTGAAAGATGCTTTAGGAGAGGCCGCTTACGGAGAACCTCGGGTGCTGCCACCTTCCCCGCAACAGATGGTTCGATGATGAGTGTCGGGAGCTCAAACGCGAACTCCGGCAAGTTACTGATCCCACCTCCCGCCCACAGAGCATCAGTCAATACTGCTCTTTCCTCAAGAACAAGAAAGCCGGATACCTCGCAGAGCACCAGCAACAGATGTTCGGTCTCCTGGATCGGCATCCCAAGACATTCTAAAGAAAGGTATTGAGCAAGGAGCCCACAAGGACCTCGGAGCAATGGGTAGAGTACTTGCAATAGCTTTATGACCCGCTTGGGGGCGGGGCACTAGTGCCTCCACAGATGGGCATGGCTCTGGTCATCACAGAGGGGGATGTCATCATGGGCCTGCAACGCCTAGCTAATGGGACGGCAGCAAATTTAGATGGCATGCAGGCGGAACTTCTGAAATGGGCTGGGCTTCCACTGATGCCTTTCCTCACGGTATTATTCAATAAAGCATTGCAAGAAGGCTTCCCTCGGCAGTGGACCACTAGTAGAGTTATGCCCATATACAAGGCAGGGGACCCTCAATGCCCAGCCAACTATCGTACTATTATGGTCAGCTCTCTCTTTGCAAAACTATTGGCTGGCATCCTTGAGCAGCGGCTGACAAGATGGGCAGAGGAGGCAGATGTGCGAGCTCTCACACAAGCAGGCTTTCAGCCTAGGCACTCCAGCATTGATCATATCTTCACTCGGCGCACACTAATTGAGGATAGCAGGAATCGCCGATAAAAACCTGTACTGTTGTTTTGTGGATTTCGCAAAAGCTTTCGACACAGTGCCCCGGGACAAGTTATGGAACAGATTATGGCAGCTGGGGACCCCTCTTGACTTGCAGAATGCAATATACAGGCTATATGAGGCATGCTCAGGTCGTATCACATCATCAGGACAGCTGGTACTCAGTAATATTGGAGTATGCCCCCTCTTCCCCACACTCTTTGGCCTATACATTGACCAGTTGGAAGATTGGCTTTCTGAGCACATCTCATGTATCACACAATCCGGCAACTCATATATGCTGACGATGTCAACATCCTAGCCTATACTCCAGAGGACATGCAACGTCACCTGAATGCTCTTGACACTTTTTGCCGATTCACAGGCATGTGAGTTAACTTGGCCAAAACTAGGGTGTTGCTAGTTTCATCATCTCGCCCGCCAAGGCTTCCCTCATTCACTTACCAGGGACAAGATGTAGAGGTGGCTCCGACCTACAAGTACTTGGGGATCGAGTTCTCTGCTACCACCCACTAGGATGCTGCCATCAGGTTGGGGGTCGCGGCGGGTTGGAAAGCACTATATGCCATGCAGAACAACAGCCACAAGGCAAAGTTGTATGCCTGGGGCCACCAGTCACACTTGTTTAGGGCATTGGTCGAGCCGGTCCTCTTGTATGGGGAAGAAGTGTGGGGTCCGATGATATCCCTCAATACCTGGAATGACCTTGAGCAGGTGCAGAAAGCCTTCTTGGCACGAGCCCTTGGGGTAAAGTCCACAGTTCCACACCAGATCCTACTCCAGGAGACAGGTTTTTTACCCCTTCAACGGGCTGCATTGGAACGCCATATTATTTACTTATAGAAGGTGGTCGCTATGGGTGATACACGTTTGCCAAATCTTGCTTTGGCCGTAGCGATGGGTCTCCAACGCCTCAAAGCCTGCTAGCAAGCTCCGTGGTTCTCACGTTGGGGTGTGCAGGCAAACAGATGCGTACAGCTACGGACAAAGAAGGATCACAATGCACTTACGATGTACCTAGATGCTACTTTCCTTCGCAAGCTCTGAGATGCAGATGCTCTGGCGCACGTTTAGCTGGCACATTATCAGCAGCAAGTCAATCCTAGGCTCACGATAGGCCCACACCAGCACTTGTACACCCATCTGCCCATGAAGAAGCGCAGACTTATAGCTTCCATTCGCACGGGTGCATATTGTCTCTACATTGAGACAGGACGTTGGGCTCGGGAAGCATGGGAGGAAAGGCTTTGTCAGTGTTGTCACCAGGGCGCCATTGACGATGAATGTCATGCCCTCCAGATCTGCCTAGCGTTTGCCCATATCCGTCCGCGGTATGTTCGATTACTAGTGTTTGGCTAGGTGTTGCATTAACTATTGAATATGGAGTCAGTGGGCTTGTCGGGGTCATACCTCCAGGCAGTTATGGATGAACGGACTCAGTTGTGTCCTCTGGGACAGTATTGAACTGTCCTATACAGTTGTACAGTGTACCAGCATACTTATTACTGCTAAGGTTTTTCCCTCGAAAACCCTACGGGGTGGGGGTTTTTTAATCCTGACAGTAATACACTTGCTGCTCTCTTTTTGTTTGGTTCCCATAGGCCTTGGTCTTCATGGACGATAAAGAATCATATTCTATTCTATTCTATCGTATTCTCTCTCTTTATTTTTTTGCTAAGTTAAATGGAGTAAAGAAACATCAACATGGCTTGCTACGTATTTTAAGCGTCATTATATTAGCACAAAGCAAAGCATTAAAGGGTACCCATCATTCAATATTGAGTCCAATGGGTGTAAGGATCAACCAAATTAGGCAAAGCTATTGTCTCCAAGCTAATTTGACTCCAATGGGTCTTTATTTGTTTACTCAAGCATATGCCAGGTTGTAACAGTTGGTTCTAACAAACCATCTCTATATCCGCAAATAAAACCATTCTTATACCAACAAATGCATCCTTCAAGGGTTGTATTTTAACTCGGTCGTTGCTAAACAAAATATATTAGTGTGAACTCGTTATTTGACCATTTCGTCGAAGGTAGACATACATTATTTTGTTGCATTACATTTGCAAATGCTTTTTTCACCTTTTTTTTAGAAATAAGGTTTTAATCAAAATTTAAAGGTGGAGATCTGATAAGATGGATCTAAGGGCTAGTATACAAAGCCCCTTTTCAAAGGGAAAAGGCATGAAGGCAATTGGAAGCGGCAGATCAATACCAGTTCAGACCAGTGTCGACCAGGGCCGATTCAGACTAGGGACAATCCAGACCAGGGCCGTCAGTCCAGGGCCAAATCTTGAAGCTTCAGATGCCTTTGAAGATTCATATGTCTTTGAATCTCAAAGTTTCAGATGTCCTTGAAGATTCATATGTCTTTGAATCTCAAAGTTTCAGATGTCTTTGAAGATTCATATGATCTTTGAATCTTGAACCTGTAAGATCTTAGGACAAGCATATCAATGCAGATCCAGATGTCTTTCAAGATGTGGATCTAAGAGCTAGTATACAAAGCCCCTTTTCAAAGGGAAAAAGTAGGAAGGCAATTAGAGGCGGTAGACCAAGGCCAGTTCAGACCAGTGTCGACCAGGGCCAATTTAGAGGAGGGTCGATTCAGACCAAGGCCGAATCTTGAAATTCCAGATGTCTTTAAAGATTCATATGTCTTTGAATCTCGAAGTTTCAGATGTCTTTGAAGATTCATATGACCTTTGAATCTTGAATCTGTAAGATCTTAGGACGAGCATATCAGTGTAGATTCAGATGTTTTTGAAGATGTGGAACCGCCAGATGTTGTCAACAGCTGAAACCCTCTTAGAAGATCTCATGGCAGACTAGAAGAAGCATGCCGAAACCCTATTAGAAGATCTCATGAGCGGTTTCTGCTACTGTATAAATCCAATGGCTTATTTATATGAGTTAAATCTTGTGGATATCTTGTGTAGTTTAAACTTGAAATTATGATTACAACTCTATTCATTCTCTAATTACTTGGTATGCACTGGATACCAAGGTTCAACTCCCTACCGGTAACCATGGCCATGGTAAAAATATGTGGAATGAAAAAATCAACCTTAAACAGGGCCGGAATTGCCAAAAACATATTGCAGTGGCTAGAATGAGATTTAACTTCGCCATAGCCACCAGTTCCACAATATTTGAGGAGCTTTCAGATATACATTTGCACAGAATAGCATGTATCGCTAGTCTCACGGAACAAAAAAAAAAAATTAGATTTCTTTGTTGTGGTGTGTTATGAGAGGTGTTTTTTTTTGGAAAAAAAAATAAAAAAGCAAAAATTCAACCATAGCTAGCTGCAATTTTGATCTAACTATTTTTGAACAATTTTAAAAGATATTTACAAATATGCGAATACATAATTTATGTGCAAATTGTTTTTGATTATGTTTCACTAAAGAGGCATTTCAACAAATATTTAAAAATATTGGGCAAATAAATTTATAGAAATGGATACTTTTTGAATGAAAATATCATATATTGTATTCGGCATCTCTTTGCCTACTCACTTCCGTACGCACAAGGGGTGGAAAAAGAGAAACGTTTGTTCACGGCGGCCAAGAAGGTGGGGAAAGAGAAATGTTTGCTGCGGCCTTCGCCGCCACAAAAGTTTTTTTGTATAATGAACATTGCATCATGATGCCAAAAGCATATAAATAAAAAACAACACTAAATATGAACCCTTTGAACATTGCTGTTTAGGATCGTAAAGATACAAACAACGGGGGGTAAATCAAACTGAGTCCCTTTTTCCACATTGGTAGCAAAATATGGCTGTCATATACAATATAAGACACCATTTGTGACTCCAGGGCTAAAAATAAGACACACAAATTTAAACTTACTTTTTCACTGCATGGTAGTCATAAAATATGACACCACTAAAATACTAGTGGAAAAGCATGAAAAAATAAGACACGTCTTATTTTTTTTAGTTATAAATTCAATTAAGACTATGTGTCTTATTTTACGGCGGGGGAAATCCCCCGGAATAAAATAAGACTCCATTTGCTATCCAAACCTATTCCGAACCTAAATAACTTATTTTTATAGTGGAAAAGCGATTTACTTTTAAGACAATAGGTGGCCAAACATCATTGGATAAAATATATGACTTTTAAGAGATAAGACTACCGTGGAAAAAGGGCCTGAATTTCTTTCTTTGTTAATTGAACCCATTGGCCATGCCTGAAATGTAGTGCCTAGTGTTGTTATAGAGACATAATCATGCTGATTTATCATCATGGCTATTGACAAAATCATGTTGATTTTTCATCATGGCCAAAGCATTTGACTAATTTGGAACCATTTGATTATATTGGAACATGATATTAGAGACAACTATGGCGTTCATATTCTCAGAATTTCCAAATTTGAGAACCAGGTTAAGCTCAACATGGGATTGTATTGACTATCTAAAGGACAGAAGGAAAGAAGAATCAAAACTATACTTAGTTGTATATAATGTGATAGTTAACCAGATAAATTTTGGAAGAAGAAATAAACGCCGCCTTGATATTTCGGCTTTTTGGCCTTGTTTTTAAAACATGAAACTTTCTGTCGATGCCTTCTTGATTTTTTGGTGCCGGAATGTCGCCGGCAAAAAATCTGGACAGCCGGAAATATCAAGCCAGCGTTTATTTCGTCCAGAAATTCTCGCCGACAGAAAATTTCGGGGCGCGCGCCCAGGCTCGCGGCTGTCGCCGCTTGCCAGGGCTTTCGCCCCGAAATTTTCTGTCGGCGAGAATTACCTGTTCCGTAATCTTCTCCGGGAGAAGATTTCAGGGCGTAAGCTCTCATGAGCGACAATAGTCGCGAGTGATGGCATGCGCCCTAAAATCTTCTGCCGAGGAAAATTCTTTGACGAAAAAAAGGAGGAGAGTCAAATTTTTGCCGGGTTTCAACGTTTCCGGTGACAAAAGATGATAAACAGAATTAGAAATTCGACAGAGATTCAACAGAAAATGTGTCTTTGTAAAAACACCCTGAAAAGGGCTGAAATTTGATGGTCCCTTTTTTTTCGTGTAAATAAATGATGTGATGAGCAATGCCATGTGGCCTCTTAATGATCCATTGCACATCCGTAGACTCTAGAGACACCTTTGTTGATTCTGATAGAGACGTTCACAAACGCTAAGACAAAAGAAATTAATAAGAGCACCATCAGCTAGCATTTTATACTACTATACATTTTAAGGCTAATTGACTTTATGGAGAAATAGACAACACAAGAATAGCAGTGCGCTCAGAATGATCATCATGCTGAAAACATCCACATCCTTTTTGCAACAAGTTTGCCCACGTGTTTATAAGCAAATACGACTATGACAGGCTAACCTTAAAGTCTTTATATGGCAATATGACCTTTGACATAGTCAGGAAATATTTTGGTGAATGGCATCTGCTACAATTTGCTGGACGATAACGTGTACACATGGTACATTTTACATGTTAAGTTTTAAGACAAATCTAGAACAGTGCCCGCCCTACAAAGCTACAGAGCAAGCAAAAGTAACGTTTGTGTATAGCCATGGCAATGCAATCCTGTTATCTAAGCACCTCCCTGCCCATGTCTGCAGAAGTCAAGCTCCAGCTATGGCAGCCAAGGCAGAATGGCCAAGGCCTCCTCTCACTCAATTCTCCAAGCTTTGGCCTGCCACTGCAGCAGTCCTTGCCTAGAGGACTCCATCATTCAGCCCACCAACTTGCTCATATCACCCGACCCGCCGCGATTGGCGCCTCAATTGGGATCGCACTAGATCAGAAGTTGACCCTCAAGGGCACCATTGTTGTTTATAAGAAGCATCTCCTTGACCTAATTGATACTAAAGCAGATGCTGAGGATGATGCCCTTGACCTTCTTGGCCAGAAGGTCACCTTGCAACTCATTAGTGAAAGTGTTGACCCAGGTTAGTGTCTCACTGCCTACCAGAATCCCATTTTATGATGTTTTTAACTAGAATATTTGTACATTGTTTTATGTATCATTTTCTTTACCATGTTTGTGTATAAGTGTGACTTCTTTAACATGTGTTCATCTTGAGCAGCTACTGGAGATGGAAAAAAGACAGACCGCGCCGCAGTCAAGAATTGGTTTTTATCTAAAGATCTGCCTGTAAATGACACAATTTGCTACAATATTGAATTCCATGTTAGCAAGGATTTTGGCACCCCTGGTGCAGTGCTTGTCCGGAATGCTCATCCTAACGAGTTCTATCTTGAGTCTTTCACACTTGAAATGCCTGATAAGAGCTCAGTAACCTTTTCATGCAATTCATGGGTGTATAACTACAAGAAATACAGTGCAGACCGAGTCTTCTTCTCCAATAAGGTACTTAAGTTGAAATGACTTTTCCTCTGAAAATGTTACAGAACTTTATTACTATGTACTATGTAAACAGTAACATGGTTCCCATCCTGTATTTATTTCATGGTATGGTTACTATGGTATACGTGTAACCTTCATTCGCTTATGTTTTAGGTAACTTGTTTGTGTAATGAAGCTTTCTACTTTGTTAATCTAATGCTATTTAGGCTGGTGTTTACGTCTGGCAAAGAACTCGAGATCTGGCACAGAAGAAATATTCCTTGTCCATAATCCTGAAGCAAATTAGCTCAGCCTTACTGATGCTTTTACGTACGGGGTTGTGCTGCAGCAGACCATTAAGAAATGGGCTTGTACAGCCATCGCCAAATCTTGGCCAGGCCAATTTCTTAGATTTGTGTCTGTCAAAGATTAAATCTTTCCTACACTAAGAACTCAAAGGAAAAAATACATGGTTTTGTCTATCTGAAACGGGAAATCGAGACAGACTAACAAACAATTTGACTATTGTTCGCAGGTCTACTTGCCTTCTGAGACTCCGGCATTGGTGAAGATACGGCAAACCGAGCTTGCAACTCTGCGCGGCAATGGCAAAGGAAAACGCGAGGAATGGGATCGGATTTATGACTATGATACCTACAACGACCTTGGAAATCCAGATCTGGATCAAGACTTTCAGAGACCTACATTGGGAGGTCCGGCTCTGCCATATCCACGCCGCTGCAGGACAGGACGCCATCCCAGCTTACGAGGTATTAACAATATAAAAATCAACAAAGGCAATAACATTTCATGCCGGATTAAAAATTTTTAGGCTAATGCACTTACTTTGGAGCAGATCCGACAGCAGAAAGCGCCATCCTGATGCCGTTGCTGGAGGACCCATATTTGCCGAGGGATGAGGTATTCAGCAAGGTGAAGAACTCGAGCTTTTTGGGCAGATCTCTGAAAGGAGCAGGCCACGATATAGTCCCTGCTGTGGAAGCTTTGTTCGCGGGAGCCCAATTTAGGTCATTTGCTGAATTGAAGCGCTTTTACACGGACGGTCTAGATCTTGATTCGGTTTTGTATGGTAACGTTACCAAAAAGAGCCCTCTCACCCTCATAGGTGAACTCTCTTCTAGACAGGAAACCAACCCTAGCTTGCTCAAGTTTCCCAAGCCCCAACTCATCCAAGGTTAGGTTGCTCCTATCCTCCCACTCTTAAACTCATCACAATTCAATTCAATTCACATGATGGAACTGTGTACCTTTGTGTAGTCGATGAGGAGTCGTGGATGTCGGACGATGAATTTGCTCGCCAAACTCTTGCTGGAGTCAACCCCATGATCATTCAGATCCTAAAGGTAACCAAACCAAACACGCTTTATCTCACCCAATGTTTGTATGAAGCCTCTCATGCTACAGGAGTTCCCTCCTCGAAGTAACCTTGACCCTGAGGTTTATGGACCGCTGAAATCGTCTATCACAACTGAGCTCATTCAAGATCAGCTAGAGGGATATACACCACAAGAGGTAATTCCTTTTAGATCTTATGTCTAATTACCATGTGCCTTATGTTGGATTTAATTTCTAGGCTGTGGAAGCAAAAAAGCTATTTGTGCTTGATTACCATGATATATACCTTCCTTACATAAGCAAGTTTAACAAGTTAAATGATACCAAAGCCTATGCATCAAGGACCCTTTTCTTTCTGAACAAAGAGGGCACATTGAAACCGATTGCCATTGAGTTATCTCTACCTCGAACAGATAAACCTGGACAAACTAATAGAGCCTCTGTGTCCTCTGATACATCTACATCTGGACAAGCCAATAGAGTTTTTGTGCCCCCTAAGTCAGGACAAAGGGATTGGTTGTGGGAGCTTGCCAAGGCTTATGTTGCAACTAATGATTCGGGAATACATCAACTCGTTTCTCATTTGTAAGGGATCTATGATCCATTTCCACTAACATTTTCCTAAGTACAGCTTTAATAACTCTTCAATATTTCTTGTAGGCTTAGAACTCATGCATGCATAGAGCCCTTCATAATCGCAATTCATAGACAATTGAGCGCACTGCACCCCATCAATCTCTTATTGTTGCCTCATTTCAAGAATACTATGTCCATCAATGCCAAGGCTAGAGCCAGTCTCATCAATGCAGGCGGTATCATTGAAAAATCATTTACACCGGGTAGGTACTCAATGGAAGTTAGTGCAGTGATTTATGGCAAGATGTGGCGGTTTGATGAGCAAGGTCTACCAGCAGACCTCATCAAGAGGTATCATACAATGCCCCCTTTTAAACGTTGTTTGTCTTTAAATCTTCAAACACAACCACGAATGTTCTCATATTTTGAGGCATTGTTATCTTTTAGGGGGATTGCAGAACATGATGACACATCAAAGCATGGACTCAAGCTAGCAATTGAGGATTATCCTTATGCGGTTGATGGACTAGAAATTTGGAGTGCCCTAAAGCAATGGGTGGAGGAGTATGTTGCTATATTCTATAAAGATGATAAGGCAGTATCATCTGATGAGGAATTGCAAAAATGGTGGACGGAAAGTAGAACAATTGGCCATGCTGACAAGAAAGATGAGACATGGTGGCCAGTATTAAACAGTATAAAGAACTTAACTGAAATCTTAACAACACTCATTTGGGTGGCCTCTGCACATCATGCAGCAGTTAACTTTGGGCAATATTCATACGAGGGATATCCACTAAATCATCCATCAAGAACCCATAAACTAATTCCAGAAGTAGGATCAAAAGAATATGAAGAACTTCTTCAGAATCCTGAGAAATGCTACTTAGCATGTGTGACCAATAAGATTGAAGCAGCTATTGTCATGACTGTATTAGAAATTTTGTCTACTCATGTTGTGGAAGAGGTATATCTAGGGCAACCTTTATGTGAAAATTGGGCTAGCGATGCAAAGATCCTTGAAGCCTTCGACCAATTTGGGAAGAGACTCAAAGACATAGAGAATCTCATAGTGGAACGCAATAAAAATAGTAAGAATGTCAATAGACTAGGACTTGCAAAGGTTCCTTACACTCTCCTTTATCCTTCCTCTGAAAATGGCCTCACAGGGAAGGGAGTTCCGACTAGTATTTCTATATGAAGATGGCTAATACTACATATATATACTACTCCTACTATATCAATATACTATTATCAATAAACCACTATATTTCTGTTTGTATGTCATGTACTCCACTGCGATGTACGACACATATTTCTATATAAAAAATGGTGCCTTGTTGTTTAGGGTCTACTTGAAGTTGTTAATGTATTATTAGAGCCAAAATTCATGATAGATTTATATACCAGTACGATGATGGTCAAATCCCCGAAATTTTATAGAGATTTTATTGGATTCTTGATAATTTTGTAAGCATATTTTGATCTCTTGCGAGATTTTGACAAGATTATCATTTCGTTAAGAAACAACCGTAGATAAACAATATATTATGCAAAGAAATTATTGTTATTTCTGTGTTGCACTACCACACATATTGTACAGCGTTGCTCATCATACTCTTTATTGGCACTTTTGTTCACTATTTGACACTATTTTTGTCCCATCTTTTTCCTTTTCAATACTTACTCTGGTTGTTTATAAAGGTGTTAAAACCAATTGCAGATCAAAGTTTGCCTTTCCATTTTTGCATATTTGTAGAGGTTGCTTATAGTGAAGACACGTTGCTTTTGTAGTTTTTGTCAACAGAGTTTGCAGTTTAAATTTAGAGCACTTAACTCATCTAGACCTTTATATTATTACAATTGCGATTTGCTTGCTGTGACGTTCCAAGTATTTATACGGTGTACGTATAAATATATTGACACGTCACTCGGTATGGATACGCCACCTGAGGTATGATAACCTAGGGGGTTGGCCACAATGGATTTAATTAGCTATGTTAAATTAACTATAAGGGATAATTATCTAAATACTTGCTATTAAGTCACCTAATGGTGGGAAGGCGCCAATTGGCATAACCTGAGTGGCCAGCATGGGGGTTTCTAAACTGAGCCACCAAAGGCAGCGCCACCTCCATCCGTGCCCCAATTTCGACCCAGCCAGCACCAAAGAGCAGCTAAGCGCTCAGAGCACAGTTGCTGAACATCTTCCAATCGCCAAGACACCCTCTACCTGTCGCTGCTACCCCAGTACAGCACTATGGAAGCACCCCTTGACAACGGGTCCAGCCGAAACTCTGGTTAGTGGTAGTTTAACTTGCAAATTCTAGAATAATACTCTAGTATTCTTTTCTGGCTAGTTTTGGTTGAGATTAACCCTTCTTTGGTAACTAGGAATACTTTTCAGTTATAAACGATGCTCTGTTATGGGATGGTCGATGTCTCTATGAGTTAGTTTAGTGGTTCCAGTAAACAGGGATTAAAAGGGGGGTAGAGGCCTCTGAGCTTGAGTATAGAATGCTCCTAGTACTTCCGTTAACACCCTACTAGTTTCGGCCTGTGCACAAGAACCCACCGGGTCATAGACGCTATGGTCTGGCTTAGCACCAGACAAGGGACACAGTGGGGAAGTAGGGGGTGGGGTCTTGCATGAGCATAAAAGGCTCTTGAGACTCCTACAGTGGGCTAGGCCTGATAGCCGGTCACGTGGAGGGCCGGGTATGGGTCTGACACTCCCTGGGTGCAGTGGTGTGACCCGTATGGGGCACCATGCACTTTGAGTAGATTTAGGGTGAGTAAGTTGGGTACAGATGCGGGGGTCGCTGACGCGGCACGCGTTCTCTAGCTCACCCATGGAACCACTGCGATCCTGGAAGGGGACGCTTCCCCGACCTGCCTCATCGGACCAGGTGTCATGAACCTGGAGTAGGCTCGAAGGGTGATACCTAGAGTCTACGTCTCCGGAAGGCTATAGCAAAGCCATAGCGTGAATCGACCCATCTGCAAAGTGTGCACAGGAGGGGCGGATGGAGTGGACAACCCTAGCCGACGTTCTATGCCAGCCAACGCCATGCCAAGACTCGGTCTGCTGATCTCCTGAGACCCAGCCGTCAGTCGCTCCTCACTAGAGTCTGAACCGGGGTAGAACCTGGGTTTTGGGTGTTTTCTTAGCTTAGATTCATATTCTTTGCCGTTGGTACTTGGATGGATGTGCCACCCCTCGTGGTGGCTATTTGTATATGATTTATGCTGTGTGCTAACCCTTGTATTCATGCTTCCGCGACGTAGGCGCCCATCGAAGGCGTGGGCCGAATGACCCCTCCGTGTCCTTCACCTGAGCGTCTCTACGTAGACGACCCGGGTTAGATGGAGGGCCCTGCTCGTGGCGGGATGGTCGCCATGGGAGGGGAAAGTCCCCGTATGTATATGACCGGGGGTCGTATATATTCAGGGAGCGTCACAGTGGTATCAGAGCCGTGATTTCGGTTGCTCGAAATCATAGCACTGGCCAAACACTCACTCGTAGTACGGTAGTTAGGAGGAGGCTAAGTTAATGTGTTGTTAGTCCTCTTTGATGTTTGGTTCGGTGTTAGGTTAAATTATGAAATTGTAGCTTTAAAGAAGATAGGGCGACTGGAGGGCCCAAGATTGGAAGAGATATAAATATCAGTGGTAGCTCAAAAGATGGGGAAGGTGGTTCCATTGGGTCGGACGTACTCAAATTACCCTAGAACAGTTGTCTCCCGGGAAAAATGGTCAAGGGCAGGCCCAAAAACCAACTCGGGCGCCGCTTGCTTTTTATCGTTTTGTAGTCACGGTGGAAGAGCCGAAAATGCAGTCGGCGCCCGACCGTACAGATGGGAGTCAACGCGGGCCCGCAAGGTCAACTCGGGCGCCGCTTGCTTTTCGACGACCCCCAGTCGAGGCGGAAGCGCGTATAATGCAGCCGGCGCCCGACCGTATGCCCCGCGTATTTCTGCCATATAATTATTTTATAATAACAAAAAAAATTAAAAAGTTAATAAGAAAAATTTTAAAAGTTAACTGGCCGTTAACAATTTCTTTTTGTTATTTCGCCTTGCCTTCAGCGCCTTCGACCGCCTGAGCCGACGCCCGCCATCGCCACCAGACCTGACTTTGCTCTTCCGCCCTTGTGCCTTGCGAACCCTAGCGCCTCCTTTGCCGTCTCCTTCGCCGCCAGCGCCTCACTACCTGCCTTCTTATACCTTAACGCCAACTATGGCCCATACCAAGAGCGCTCCGGACCCTTCTACCCTAAGCATAGTGGAGATTTATGCCATGATCGCCCAGTATGGCTACAGACCCGGCTTTCATCGACATCCTTTTGGATGAGTTGGTGAACCGGTTTGAGAATAACGATAGGATCCCCTATCCTATCTATCACTTCTGGAGCCTTTCCTCATCCGGCTAAACCTTCGCCAGCTCTCTTAACCATTGTCGAGCAACATGACATGGTCATGATGCTGATCAAGTTCTATCCTCCTGAACAAGAGGGGCATACTGAGGAGGAGGACATCAGGGCAGAAGCCGAACGCATCAGAGGCTTGGCCAAGGAGGATGACCATCGGGAGATAGAGCAGGCAGACACGGCGGCTCGGGGAAGGGAGTACCGGTACCTCGGGGACGGCTTTGCCGTCATAGATGGCAGGGCAATTGAGGTTCCCCCATATCGTTGGGATGAGGATAACCACAGCTTTATATGGGGGGAAATCCCCGATATCAGCATAGATTATCTGACCACCATTCAGATGGATATGGCTCAGCGGCCTCAGCGGTACCCTTGGTTCGGGAAATTTTTTAGCCTAAAGCATCAAGTTTCCTGCAGTTTTGAACCTGTCCGGCAAGCTACAAGGCCATTCTTCAAAATTGCCGGAAAAACCAAGAAAAACTCCTAGTTGTAGCATGAAATTTTCCTGCTAATATTTTGCCTACATGTTAATTTTAGAAAGTAATCGGTCACATGGGCTTAAACCTCGGTATTTCCCGAACCAAGGCGGTACCAGGCTGAACTTCTTCACCGAAGCGCAGCCCAACATTTTGCTCAGGTTCAAGAAGATCTGAGGAGAGTCCGGGAGGAACGGGAGAAGCTTGAACAGGAGGAGAGGGCTCGGCAGGACCAGCTGAACCAGCAGGGTGCAGGAGCATCCGGGAGCAGGGTAGCCCTTAAGCCCAAATTTTTATAGGTGTAATTTAGAATGTGAGGCGAATCTTAGCTTTTTTCGATTAGTTATGTTGGCGATTTTGTTTCGAGCTTCAATTTGAGTTGTAGCAACCTTGACGAATCTTTCATCCATCAAGTGATGGAATATATACTTTTTTCTCAAGTAAAATTTGGGTCTACAATATATATTTGTTATGTCCGTATACAGTTGTAAGCGTAATGCTCACATAATGAATATACATGTTACCAGACATTGGCATATGATTGTAAATCTCAATAGCTCCACACTAAGGGCTAAACAACAACAAGTACACAAACTTAGCCGAGGCATGATTGCATATTATGGTGGGCAAGCACAAACCGATTTGATTTCAATCATCTTTTTAAGATTGGATAAACAACAGACCAAAAGCAAAAATACTCCAGGATTGCATACCTGGATGTTGGAACCAGATCATGAAATCCATATAACGTGCATAGTTTTTTCCCTTTCCCTTTTTTTTTTCTTGGAGGTAAAAGGCAATTCTAAAAAACTCACCAAGAATAGAATTCGCATTAATTTTACATGATTTTAGGGGGTTAAGGGGCGATTTTAGAATAATTACCAAGAATAAAATTCACATGGGGGCGAATTCAAGAACCCAATCATTTAGTGATGTAGGCTAACTTATGAGTGGAGGGAGAAAATTTCGTAGATAAGGTGGCGATATTTTATTGGCACCACTCCTAATTGATCCTACTCAACAATAGTGAAAAAAAATGCAAATGTCCAAAAAAATAGCCTTTTGGCGATATTTCGAGCTTAAGGGCTACCCTGTCCGGGAGTGGGCCGGGACCAATACCCACCAAACACACGACCATTAAGCACCGTAAGAAGGCCGTGGCTCGAAAATCCGGCAGTCAATACAAAGATAAATTAAAGACTATCGGAGCTTTTGGCAAGAATACCAGCTCCAGTCGGAGACAGCAGCGGGTGGATAACTCCCGACCGGCTGTTGGGGCCAAGACGGTGCCAACACCGAAGGGGCCGCCTACAAAACCCGCCCCACAAAGGAAGCCCCATCGGTACCGACCCGGTACCGTGGCCTTGCGGGAAATCCGCAAGTTTCAGAAGTCCACCCAGCTTCTGATACGGAAGCTTCCCTTCCAGAGGTTAGTTCGGGAGATTGCCCAGGAGTTCAAGACCGATCTCCGCTTCCAGACCTTTGCCATTTTGGCACTTCAAGAGGCTGCGGAGGCTTACCTGGTGGCACTTTTTGGTGACGCCAATCTTTGCGCGATCCACGCAAAGAGGGTAACCATAATGCCTAAGGATTTAGCCCTCGCCCGCAGGATTCGGGGGGAGCATCCTTAGCATATTTTGCTAGGCTCCTCATTGTAAATATTTTCTTTGGTATTTAATAAGAACTTTTTATTTTGTATTAAAAACTTATTTACTTTGTATTAAATATGAAAAAATGCTGACGTCAAAAGGAGTTAAAAGAACTTTAAAAAGTTCATTTCAATTGTTAGATTTGTTTCTCTTTCTCTCCCCTCCCTTCTAGCGCCATGGCAGCCGCTGACCTTCTCGCATGGTATCGAGATGGAGAACACTGGGATCCGCAAGTCCCTTTCGACCTGTTGCGACCCCTGCTATGCCAGCGCCTAGACCTCATCACCAACATGCAGCGGCACCCAGATTATGCTGGGTTTCTAGACTTTTACATGGAGGAGATGCTCCCTCTGTGTATTCCTCTTGGGGATCCTCCCCAGCTGTACCTGGAGCGGGAGGTAGTTCGGGAGATGCTAGGGGGAGACACCCATGCATATGATGTGCTGAAGGGGAAGCTCCGATGGGGCAAACACCTGCCCGTTGTGTAGCATCAGGGGCGGCAGTATCTTGAGGTTGCCTTCGCCCTAGCCATCCTCATGGACCAATATGTCGAGGATGAAACCTTGCCTGTAGAGAAAGGCAAACTCCCTGAGTCTTCCGAGGAGGGGGAAGACGAACACATAGGCATGGGCGACTTCGCCCGTTGGAAACAACTAGCGGAAGAGCTGCCACCGTGCCGTGAGCAAGCTGTAGGCTTGTCAGGACTGGATGCCCTTCCGGTTATTTATCACCAAGGGCAAGAATATCTTCTCTTGGATGATATTATCTGGACTTATCACATGGTGGCCGGATTTAGACGCAAGCGTAAAGACCATGTGCTTTATGAGCTTGCGGAGTATTGCATGGACGACTTCATCGACTTCACTCCTATTGAGCTTCCTCCGGAGGTGCAGCAGCTGCTCCAGTTCCGCCAAGAGACCATAGAGCCGGCTGAGACTCTACTACGTCTTCGGGAGCTGGTGATGCAGGAGCCGGCCTCTCAGCCCTCACCAGATGCCTTCACGGCTATGGGACCTCATGTCCCAAACATCAATATGGTTGAGGTTCCCTCCGGTTCAGATGACGAGGGAGAGGATTTGTACCATAATCCTACTCATTTGAAGGAGGAGCAACAGGAACTTAAGGAAGAAGAAGTTCCTATGGATTTGGATAAAGAAGTCGCCACGTCAGAGACCCCACAAGGGAAGGTATTGGGAAACCACCTTACCCGCTTCTTCTTATCAGCCTTTCGGCAGGGCCAAGTTCTCTTTATAGGCCGAGATTTAGGGCCGGAGGCTGAAGCTTCGTGGTGGACCCTTCGTGCTCTCTCCACATTGGCCGGGCATAAGAAGCTCCCCTATCGTATGTTTACTTATGTACTCGTGCGACGGGATCTTGCTCTAATGGCCCTGGGCCAGGATATTGCACCCTGGATGAGCATGAAGCTCCTTACGGCAGCCCCATTGGCCGTTGCTTATCCACCAGAGGTTGCATCTATTGCGGCTGCCACAGTAGACCCCGGGGTGACTCTGCTGCGACACCGACCGCCTCCACCACCTCCTAGGTCTACAAATGAAGAGGGAGGCCCTAGTTCCTAAATCATTGTACTACGCATTTTTGTATTGTCTATGATTGTAAAATTTTGGTTTGGCAAATTCTTTAGCCATGTTATAATATAATATATACCCTTTTTCTCATCGATTGTGATTGCTGTCTTGATGAATACAAGTAAGAATTGTTCTTTTCCATGATGTCTTCTTCTAATTATTGACGTCTAGAATATAATGGAATTACGGAATGTTCTATATTCGTTTCCATTTTCTTACAGAAGAGACCCCTTGGGAATATGAGGAGAGGATTACCGACATGATCCGGAGGGAGGATCCGGGGCCGCCCGAACAGGACTATGGCCAAAGATATGGGGAATATCCAGAATGGGATGAAGGTTACGAGATGGAACCCCCGCCACCAGGAGAACCCTATGATCCAGCCAAAGGGATGGAGATAGTTAATATCCTCAGGGACAAAGCTTTTGAGGACCTGAAGAAAACCTTGTGCCGCACATGGGACTACTGGAGCATGACCAGGCACGAAGCCTTCGAGGACGCTAACGACCACCTGTGGCAACTCTTCTATGCTTTGAGAAGGCTTTTTAATCTTCTCATTATTAGCCCAACGTGGGAATACCAACCAGTCATTGTCCAGGCCTGGGCACGCTACAAGCTCGTTAGGGCTGTGCGTGAGAGTGTTCGCTATTCAATTATGTACCCCTTTGCGAACCCCTAGGCCGGGTCTTTCTAGTTTCTTTTTGTGTTATAAGTTGTATGTGAGCTCAACTTTAAGCTTCAGTGTATCATGTTGTCCTTGTGTAATACTCCTGTATCAACTTTTGACAGTACTAAGGTGTGAAACTGTAATAGAAAAGTTTTCCTCTTATAATAATAAATTTTCCTTATGTTCTCTCTCTACCCTTTATCCGACATGATAAAATTTGTAAGAATTTATGTGTTATAAGTATGCTTATACCTTTTTCATGCTCAATTTAGACGGGGCACGTAACGCCGCCTAGTAGACACCTTCAAATGCCAGTAGACTCACACCCGAACAGGAACTGATGTTAATGAAAAGGCAGCTAGGCGAGTTGCAAGCCTATGTGTTGCATGCCAACCCACTGCAGCAAACCCAGGAAGATGGACCGGAGTTACCTCCGCTACCACCGAGTCCACCTGCACAACAGCCATCTCCCCCTGGAACCAGTCCTGTACCTGCACCGAGGAGGCCTCATACTAAGCGTCACCGAAGTTCCTCTAAGGATAGCGCCACCTCCTCACACTCAACCACTTCGGTATCTTCTGATTCATCAGTATCAGTTAGTGACCATGCAAAGCGCCGGGATAAGGAATACCGTAAGACGGTTGATACAGCTATAACTAGTATATGGAAGAATAGGAAATTGGCCCAGTTTGATGGAAAATCCAGAGGCGGCCTGAATGCAGAGTCCTGGTTGGACGAAATGAAGGAGTTTGGGAAGTCCTATGGCATGACGGAGAAGGATACAGGAAAGGTTGCCACCACCAACCTTACAGGAGCTGCCCGTATTTGGTGGAAGGGCTATGCCAGGGCCAAGCATCTGGACAGGAGCAGATGCAACTTCAGGAAGTTTGCCAAGGCATTCAAGTCACATTATGTGCCTCGTGCGCACAAATGCCAGCAGATTCAGACCTTTTATAGGTTGGAGCAGAAGGGTATGACGGTTCAGGCTTACACTGATGACTTTATGCGCTTGAGGCTGTATGTACCAGGTATGAATGAAAAGAGAGTCGTGGAGGGTTATATTGAAGGATTGGCCCCATCAATCAAACGGATGGTTAAAGCCATAGACCCAAAATCAGTTGCAGAGGTTGAGGCTAAGGCATTGAGCCTCGAGGAGGACACCCCACGAAACCAGTATCAGCGTCCTGCTCCTTATTCGCAGCCATGACCCTCCACACCTTACAAACCCCGCTCGCCGAGTCCGAGACCCTCTCAGTAGAACTCTTATGGTCGCCAGGAAAAGAAAGTCACCTTCAGCACGGCCGATAAGCAAAACAATGTCGGTAAGGAAGTTCGGAACATCTTACAGTCTATTCCCAAAGAGGCCCGAGAACAGCTCCGCCGAGATAAGGCATGCTACAGGTGTATGCGGCCCGGACACTTCATGCAGAATTGTCCTTATGTCACGCAGACTGCCCAGCTGGCTATGGCCGACCTCGACTGGGACGATCTTGAGACAACACAACCTGTCGAGGAGGAGGCTCCCGACTACATTCACGGTGCGTCTCATATCCTTGCAGCTATAGAAACCGGCAATGCCGAAAGTCAGCCTGCTGTTATTTCCACCATAGGTCAAGTAGATAGTAAGCCTTTTGTAATTCTTATGGATACGGGAAGTACACATAATTTTGCTTCCCCTAGGATGGCCCAGGTCTTACAGCTTGAACCATTAAGATCCCGACCGAGGCCTGTTACTCTAGGCAGTGGTAAGGTCAGGCATACTCATGGCCGCCGCATCAATCTTAAGATGCAATCTTAAGGAGTGCAAACTTGTGAATTCTATGTATAAGTTGTTGCTTGATCCTGATATTCTTCCTCCTTCTAAGTGGCCCCTTTAATCCCTTCATCTTTAATGGCAGCAGATGTGGTCTTGGGCATGGGATAAGCTACTTCATCCTAAAGTGGCAGCTCTTTGGTGGCAGATTCTTCATAGATGTCTTCGGGTCAATGTGCTTGTCCACAAGTTTAACCATAGAATATTATATCAATGTCTAGTATGCAAGCGTAAATCTGAGACACTACAGATACAAGTTGCCTATCCACGCCTGGCATGTATTAGCTAATCTTGCAGCACATCTATCTAGAGTATTCATGCTAAACGTTAATACTCTGTATGGGATTTAAAAAATAAGAATTAGATACTGCAAGAGCTAAAATCTAAAGCCTGTGTTGAACTTAAACAAATCTGTGCTATTCGTTACTAACACGTCTATGATATCTGTTAAACAAGTCTGTAATATTGTCCAAAGCGTCAAAAGATCTAGATGTGCTGCTTACCTTGATCTGCAACAGCAACTCCAAGCACTTGATATCACATCCGCTAGCGTCAAAGAACAGAATCTGCAAGCCCCTAAGGTAAGATAAAGACTTAGAAAAACAAATGCATCTAATAAAGCTTGTGGCATGAGAAACAAAACATGCTTCTCCAACATTAATTATCTAGTGACTATTAAGTATTTTTGCTTCAGAATGTTTACGCCAGAGCCACTAGGAATTAATTGGCATTCAGCTTCATTGCAACAGTCCTAAAAGCAAAATAGAAGATAAATAAACACTGTAGAACTTAAAATAGAAAATAAAACTTATAGAAATTACATTTTATTTTATCAAGAATATATTACATGTGTAGGCCTTTTATTGGAGTTACCCAGCTCCTTTTAAGATCAAACAATAGAAGGCAGTTTAAGGAGATGCCTAGCTCCATTCAAAAGATTAACCATAGGCCCTATTGGAGATGTTCGGCTCGCTGATCAACAAAGAAATACAGAAAAGAAAAAACAAAAAGCCAGACACCCCTCAGCTTTACTCCTTGTCTTCTTTGTCTTTCTGCCATCTCCTCCAGAATGGCCTTTGCATCATCTTCTTCATCCTCGTCAGAAGATATTGCATTGAGGATAATCTGCTTCTTATGTTCCTTTAACTCCTCCTGCCACTCCTCATCAGCTGCCTCCATTTCTTCTTCCTCTTCAATCTACTCTTCTTGCTCCTTGTCCATATCTATAGGAGTGTGAAGGGATTCAAGAGGAGGGTATTTCGGGCTATTGCAAGAGGATTTTGGATAAGTAAGCTTTCCATCCAGAAACATGTCTTCACAGTCTTCTGGATAGTGGTTTTGGTCTGCACCACAATGACATCCGCGGGATGGTGGAATGGATCTCTTGATCAATTTCTTGATCTCTTTCTTAGCTTCTCTGCGGCGCTTGCTTCCAGCATGGCGGCAGGAAGTGAGGAATGAAAGGGAAGAATGGACTGTTGCAGGAAGACGAAAAGGTTATCAGGTTATAGTAATTACATACAAGAATTAGTATAATAGGGGTGGGCTTAATTACATTTCAATCACATCAAAAATTCATTAATTCCCTACACTTATGTACACATCAGCTATTCTTACACCCCATATATAATAAACAATAGTAAAAAATTACCATATATAATATTCATTGCTCCAAATTTTAAAATCCGCTTCATGTCTATAATTGTCCCTTTTCTGGAATTTTATTTGTTCCCTCTTCTCTTGCTCTTTCTTGCTAGCAAAAAGGTATAGGGGTTGATTCTTAAAAACAGCGGCAGAATATCGTATCATTATGTGAGACTAATTAAGATTGTCGAGCTAGGGATTATCTCAGCAAGAAGAAGCTTATATATATTGAACAAGACTTTTGGGGAGAAGTTTAGCGGCTGGGCTTTGTGTCTGGCTAGCTTCAAGCTGATTGCTACAGGTCCCAACGATGCAACATCTTTTCTGATTGGTCTCATATATTTGTTTTTAGAATTACTGATTGGTTAATCTACATTTTTTCATCAAAATTTGGGAGCAGTGGCAGCTTCTTTGAACATTGTGGTAGAGTGTTCAAATTTTCTGCATCTCTTGTTCTATTCACCTCTATTCTTGCAAGGGGCTTTTTTATTTGTATTCAAAAATTATTTGTTGGAGCTTTTGGAAAGTTGGTACTTGTCTCATCTAGTACTCTTTCTACCTGGAAAGATGGTGATTTCTCCTGCAGTACTGATTAGATAGAAGAAGAGATTGAGAGAGGCCTATGAGTACTAAAGATTCAGATAAGGTATTTGATCCGTGTGGGATCCTGTGTACTTTTTCTATGATCCATGAGGGAATGATCCAATACTTCCATGTGATGAATAAAATATCTTCTTTCTTTAAAAAAAATAAAAAATAAAAATAACCACCAAATGGATCTACTAGGCTATGGCAAATCAACACAGGCTCATACTTGGGCTTTAAGAAATAAGCACTACTGCTTCACAGTTTTATAAGATCACAGGGTTATCAATTGGCTTAAGAAGGAATTATGATTAGGAAACTGAAAACAAGCTCCGGATAAGACCAAACATCAATAATCGGAATCCCCTTGGAGAGTTCAAGGCCTTTGGATAAATCAAATCTAGATGAAATATGCGGTGTGGTAGAAGTGTCAAGAGTTGGCCGCTGTTGGTCTGAAATTGGATTAAGCTCGAGGTCATTGTTAACAATTATCTTATCTTATCTTATTGTTAACAATTATTGCAAATTGGCCAATGCTCCTTTATATAGCCAAAAGTCTAATGTTTTGACAAAAGATAGATAGATATTATCTTAACGTCCACAAGTAAAGGTCTACTAAATCAATATCTTTGCTTCCTTTTCCAATTGGTGGCACGGCCTCTTTTTCTTGAATCACAAGTCCCCTTTGAGGTGGCCTTCTCCATATATTAACTTGACCCCCTGGCTTTCCATAATTCGCTTCCTTGACATAAATACCTCGACCCCTCCACTAGGTGATATTAAACCTGCATTTATAATAGCAGGTTGCATTTGTGACCGATGGTTTACCAATGTTTCTTATCTTATCTTTAATTATTATACTCTTGGGATAACATAGGAATAGTGCTTACATAGATTTTGCCATTTTCCCTAACTCATTCAATGTGGCTCCCTCGTGCTTGCTCCATATCAATCCTTTTCTTCTCACGATCAACTGTACTCGATCGTCATTAACCTGGAAGAAAACCATCAAGCCTCACTTATCAAATCGTTGATCATCTTATGAAAAGTGTGTTAGTCATTCCCTTCTCAGGACTATCTTATCCCCTGGAAATGTTCTTTTCCAATCCTCCAAGGCAGGTTCCGCGCTTGGACAAGAAGAATCTCCATACTGATCTATCAAGCAGACATCCTTCACTTGAATAATACTGGCATTCCCAGACTTTCTAACCCTTCAAGTAGGCCTCCCTACTTGAACTAGAAAGAAGTCCCTTTCTGAACCTTCAAGTTAAATATTACTATTTAACTTAAAGGTATTTTGCCCTTCCATTAGGAAGCAACTATCTGAACATAAGAATTTTCAAAGAAGTAAACTTATTCCATTAAAATATGTTGAAGCAGTTATTATGCAGCCCATGAAAACATGAACTGCAAAAAAAAAAAAAAAAAAAAAAAAAATCTGTCTCCAGACTTTAATCCTTTGAAACCATTATAAGAAAAAAAGGATTCAATAAGCAGCCCTAAGCTTAGTCAGGTGTACTAAACTTAGGCCTAGACTATGTTACTTTATTCGACATTAACTATGAGCCAGAAAGAAACATTCCCAACATTCTGCTAAGTGTGTTCCAAAGTAAATTCTTCCTTATTAATACTCAAAATCATATTGTCATTTATACAAATCAATCACTACCAAAATATCCACTATTTAGCACTATTTACATCAAACCATTGTAGACTAAGTAGTTCATTGCAGCTCAGCAAGTGCACTCTTCGATTTTTCGCAATCTTTTAATATGTATCCATGGTCTTTATCCAGCTCCACGTTTTTTAAGGAATACATAACAATGAGCAAAAGATCATGTTACCTGCACCAACATTACAAAAAACAAGCATTAGAAATGGTTGCCTTGTACATGGTAGCAGGTGTCAGGGGATCTTTTGGGGTCATCCCCCTTCACACTGCTATGTAAACAATCAAAATAGCAAACAGAATCCAAAATAAAACCATTAGAAAGTGAGAACCAGATATAATCTAATGGAGTATACTAAGGCAAATATCAGATACTCATATGATCACTGCCTGCAATGTTCATGTGAGCACAAACAACATGTTCAGCATCTGCCCATGTGGCTCTCTACCTTATTTAATATGGCTGGATGAGGTCTCTGGTGTTTGTTCTACTAGTACATTATATTTAGAGTTTTACAGCAGTGAACTTATATAAGCTTTTAACTTCAAATTAACCTGGCATAACAATCCAAGATATTGAATCGTAGCAGTAAGCAAATTCTATGGTAGCAGTAGCAACACGCATGACCTGATCAATCTTATATGCAAAAGCAATGTATTCTAGACTATTTCGTCCTTATGAGACCTTCAGGTTAGCAATGGTCATCCCACCCTAAACAAATGCCCATAGATCATAACAGTGCCATGCAATATAAAACAAAGAGCTGCACTGCAATACTTCCCTAATCTTTCAGTCTACCAGCTTAATACGCTTCCAATAAGGCAAAGATTTCTAATTCTTATCATGTTGACTATATCAGAGCCTTGCTCACTGTCATGCAACACCATCAACATGTATATCAGCATATTCCACTGTGTTTTGATGTCCAGCCCAGCTCACTCAGCATATATATATCAGCATATTCCACTGTGTTTCCCTGATCTATCATTCTAGCCCAGCTCAATATTATGCTAGCTTATGGCCGTAACTAGTGCTATGGTCGTACATGAAGTTAAGCTAGCCTTAACTACCCTAGATTCTGCATCATAGCAATAAAGCATTTCTGAGTACCAGTAGCAACATGTGCGACCAGAGCCAGAGTGCATGCAAGAAGTTTATTCTATGTCTTTGTAACGTTATGAAATCCTTAGCTTAGCTGCAGTGAACTTATAAACCTAGGCATGCATCCATAGTTACAGTCATTGCCATGCAACATATCAAACATTAAATAGAATTTCAAATCAGCTTCAGTCCTTAGACATAACCATTCTGCCAGCCGTAAGATATTGCCAAGCAGAAGCTATCCTCTCACATTTCCTAATTCTAACCTTAGGTTTACCCAATTAAAGGACTTAGGCCATTATATATTTCGATTTACATTTAATTTCCGCCAGCAGCTAGGTTTCCACTAACAGCACACGTTTTTTGCAATATGCAGTACTACTACCAATGTGTTTAACTGTATTATGAGGACTGTGGTATTCCATAAATACTACTGCAGTAAATCATAGAAGCAAATTCTGGATAGCCAATTCTGGATAGCATGTTCCACTACTTCTTGCAATGCCTAGTTAACACTGTATAATACAAAGATTCAACAAGCAATACATGCAATCTGCCCAGCTCCATCATTCTTATCAAGAAGACCAGCACCATCAGTATACACATGTAGCATGTAAAATATGCAAGGGAAATCTCTATTAGTATGCAGGACATTCCATTTATAAGCCTTAGTCATCAAAAATAATGTAATCAAGCATCAGGCAAAGGTATCCCAGTTGTGGATCTATTTTTAAATTTCACATGTGCTTAATGCAAAACTTCTAAGAAACAAGAGCTTATCTACAAGTCTAGTTCCCAACTTTCAGCAATTCCACCTGAATCTACAGAATATCATTTGCTTAATTATTTTAACCTGTTTAACTTCTTATCTCAAACATTCTTGAGTCTTATGTACTGATCTGCAGATCTAGCACTTACATTTCATACAATTATCCGGAATCTACTAAAAAGAAATTTCATATGAGAATTAACCTTAATATCTTGTTTGTGCCCATGCTCCATGTAGGCAATCTCCTGATCCAGTCATTGCTTAGACACTTCCTCCAGACAAAAATATCCATGAAGCACCCACCCAACGTGATTAATGGTAAGCAGCCAAATGCATATGATTATAAAAAAGTAGAAACCTAGTAGAACCAATTAAACATGGTTAAATTCATATGAGTATTGATTTCCTTGATCAAAATATGCTATTGCCAGATATAGTAATCGTTAAGGGAAATAAACACAAATCCCAACCTGATTAGGACGAGTTGATCCAGATGGAATATTGTTGCAATCATTTATTGTGGAATCAACATCCCTCTCCTTGCTAGAGCTTGAAATAACATTATTCTGACCCTGATTAGAGCAACAGAGGTATCTCTTCTAGTGTTTATGCCATCATCAGTCTCCATATGATCATCTAGATTCCTATCAAGCACCGCTAGTCCGCTATCACTCCATCAACGCATCCGAATGGAGAGTTTGTAGATTTCCTCATCGGCATAGCAAGCCTCCGCTCAGAGCGGTAACAATGCACAATGCACATCGGTTTTATCATATTTATTTTTACTTTTACCCTGCAAACCTAAATATGCAAAGCTGGCATACTACCGACAGTCCCAGATAAGTGCATGTTACCAAGCCCATATAGTTGCCACAGTATATGCCATCTTTGTGCTGCTCGAGCACTACGACAGTTTGCCCTAAAATATGGGTAACAAATCTTCAAGCAGAAAATGTATTACCATTCATGAAATGTTGAATGTAACAAACTATACTGTTAGAGCAGTATTAACCCTCAAAACATTATGTCTCAAGTTATTTGTGATAACAATACTTCAATTGCTACCGCTTAGTTTCAAAAGCCTCGAATACAATATCTTCCAGAAAATGATCACTTCCAGAAAATCTTCAAGAGTGCCAAATGGACTCGTTGAATCTGACTAATAAAAAAACCCTGCCGCCTACCGTAGGTCAGGGGGGCCAAAGTGAGAACAAATTCATAGCAACAAGGAGAGTAGGACCTTGTTGCACCAAGACCCTACCCCACCTATGTTGCTCGTATTTTTACTCATGCATCTTTTATTCCTATTATTAATAACATTGTATATGAAAACTGGAAATACCTCATTCTGCATAATGCTGAGTATAGATCCTTTGATGTCTATCAAAACATCACCATTTTTCCCAATATATTCAATAAGCCCCTCAATGTCTAAAACTGCAGCTGCACAGTCAGAATGTGAATACTCATATGAGGCATGACTATAAGGTCTAGCCATGTTATATCCGAATGGAATCGATAGCCTTTTCAATGAATAGACTTTTCATAGTTTAAGCAAATGCTTATTGTCATGTGAATTATGACTTTTCTGTCCTCGTCCATTAGTTTTAACCATCATATATTATTGGTCTCATTCTTCTCATCCATTGCCTTTTCCTATATTATCAAACAAAATGTCACTGTTAGCATGATAGAATTTCACCTGAATTTAATGCAACATAGTCCAGGTTATTGGTATAACCAATACACTGAGTTAAAGAACAAAAAAACCTTTTAAATCTGTCTCCAGACTTTTATCTCGTTATACCTTTGCAAGGAAATAACTTGATACAATAAGCAGCCCTAAGCTTAGTCGTACATTAACTATGAGCCAGAAAGAAACATTCCCAACATTCAATGCTGAGTGTGTTCCAAAGTAAATTCTTCCTTATATAATACTCAAAATCATATTGTCATTTATACAAATCAATCACTACCAAAATATCCACTATTTAGCACTATTTACATCAAACCATTGCAGACTAAGTAGTTCATTGCAGCTCTGCAAGTGCACTCTTCGATTTTTCGCAATCTTTTAATATGTATCCATGGTCTTTATCCAGCTCCACTTTTTTTAAGGAATACATAACAATGAGCAAAAAATCCTGTTACCTGCACCAACATTACAAAAAACAAGCATTAGAACTGGTTGCCTTGTACATGGTAGCAGGTGTCAGGGGATCTTTTGGGGTCATCCCCCTTCACACTGCTATGTAAACAATCAAAATAGCAAACAGAATCCAAAATAAAACCATTAGAAAGTGAGAACCAGATATAATCTAATGGAGTATACTAAGGCAAATATCAGATACTCATATGATCACTGCCTGCAATGTTCATGTGAGCACAAACAACATGTTCAGCATCTGTCCATGTGGCTCTCTATCTTATTTAATATGGCTGGATGAGGTCTCTGGTGTTTGTTCTACTAGTACATTATATTTAGAGTTTTACAGCAGTGAACTTATATAAGCTTTTAACTTCAAATTAACCTGGCATAACAATCCAAGATATTGAATCGTAGCAGTAAACAAATTCTATGGTAGCAGTAGCAACATGCATGACCTGATCAATCTTATATGCAAAAGCAATGTATTCTAGACTATTTCGTCCTTATGAGACCTTCAGGTTAGCAATGGTCATCCCACCCTAAACAAATGCCCATAGATCATAACAGTGCCATGCAATATAAAACAAAGAGCTGCACTGCAATACTTCCCTAATCTTTCAGTCTACCAGCTTAATACGCTTCCAATAAGGCAAAGATTTCTAATTCTTATCATGTTGACTATATCAGAGCCTTGCTCACTGTCATGCAACACCATCAACATGTATATCAGCATATTCCACTGTGTTTTGATGTCCAGCCCAGCTCACTCAGCATATATATATCAGCATATTCCACTGTGTTTCCCTGATCTATCATTCTAGCCCAGCTCAATATTATGCTAGCTTATGGCCGTAACTAGTGCTATGGTCGTACATGAAGTTAAGCTAGCCTTAACTACCCTAGATTCTGCATCATAGCAATAAAGCATTTCTGAGTACCAGTAGCAACATGTGCGACCAGAGCCAGAGTGCATGCAAGAAGTTTATTCTATGTCTTTGTAACGTTATGAAATCCTTAGCTTAGCTGCAGTGAACTTATAAACCTAGGCATGCATCCATAGTTACAGTCATTGCCATGCAACATATCAAACATTAAATAGAATTTCAAATCAGCTTCAGTCCTTAGACATAACCATTACGCGGTAGTAAGATATTGCCAAGCAGAAGCTATCCTCTCACATTTCCTAATTCTAACCTTAGGTTTACCCAATTAAAGGACTTAGGCCATTATATATTTCGATTTACATTTAATTTCCGCCAGCAGCTAGGTTTCCACTAACAGCACACGTTTTTTGCAATATGCAGTACTACTACCAATGTGTTTAACTGTATTATGAGGACTGTGGTATTCCATAAATACTACTGCAGTAAATCATAGAAGCAAATTCTGGATAGCCAATTCTGGATAGCATGTTCCACTACTTCTTGCAATGCCTAGTTAACACTGTATAATACAAAGATTCAACAAGCAATACATGCAATCTGCCCAGCTCCATCATTCTTATCAAGAAGACCAGAATCATCAGTATACACATGTAGCATGTAAAATATGCAAGGGAAATCTCTATTAGTATGCAGGACATTCCATTTATAAGCCTTAGTCATCAAAAATAATGTAATCAAGCATCAGGCAAAGGTATCCCAGTTGTGGATCTATTTTTAAATTTCACATGTGCTTAATGCAAAACTTCTAAGAAACAAGAGCTTATCTACAAGTCTAGTTCCCAACTTTCAGCAATTCCACCTGAATCTGCAGAATATCATTTGCTTAATTATCTTAACCTATTTAACTTCTTATCTCAAACATTCTTGAGTCATGCAATTATTATGTACTGATCTGCAGATCTAGCACTTACATTTCATACAATTATCCGGAATCTACTAAAAAGAAATTTCATAATAGAATTAACCTGAATATCTTGTTTGTGCCCATGCTCCATGTAGGCAATCTCCTGATCCAGTCATTGCTTAGACACTTGCTCCAGACAAAAATATCCATGAAGCACCCACCCAACGTGATTAATGGTAAGCAGGCAAATGCATATGATTATAGAAAAGTAGAAACCTAGTAGAACCAATTAAACAGGGTTAAATTCATATGAGTATTGATTTCCTTGATCAAAATATGCTATTGCCAGATATAGTAATCGTTAAGGGAAATTAACACAAATCCCAACCTGATTAGGTCGAGTTGATCCAGGTGGAATATTGTTGCAATCATTTATTGTGGAATCAGCATCCCTCTCCTTGCTAGAGCTTGAAATAACATTATTCTGACCCTGATTAGAGCAACAGAGGTATCTCTTCTAGTGTTTATGCCATCATCAGTCTCCATATGATCATCTAGATTCCTATCAAGCACCGCTATCACTCCATCAACGCATCCGAATGGAGAGTTTGTAGATGTGACGTTCCAGGGGAATATACACTATAAATACATATATTCCTGGACCCATCACCATACAAGTCTACATATATAGCCTTGTATGCCATAGATTGTGGCACTAGGGGGATGACTAAGTTATTCATATAACTTAGCCAACCTTAGGTTAAGACCAATTTCCACGTGGCCTTAACCTATTGGGCACCCGCCATACGGACTTACCCTATTGGAGCCATGTGGCATAACATGTGAACCCTAACCTATAAAGGCCTAAACCCTAACCCTAGGCCTCTTTTCTGGCTCCAGCAGTCTGGGAACCTTCTTCGCGCTCGAAACTCCGTTTCGAGAACCGTCTGCTGTGGCACAGCATAGCATGGCAGCCCCCAGAGCATGAGCGCATCAGCAGGAGTGGGAGCTACCTCGAACACTTCGAAGACTATGGAGATGCCAGGATTGGGAGGGAGTACTTCTGGAGCAGGTATGTAGGGTAGCGACCATAGTAGTTCATCTGGAATTAGTATTCCAGATGAGTTAGCATCTTGTACCTAAGGTAGAGCCATCCTAGAACCCTCATTCATCATCTTGAACCCTAATCAAGGAACCCTAACTGTAAGTTAGATATGTATGATTAGGTTAAGATGTTCATATGATTATATGATATGATGTTATGTGATGTTGGTTGATCATGTTTGCTCCTCTTGTATTGGGAAGGGGGGTAGAGATCTAGAGCTATATGTAGTATGCTCCTAGTGTAGATCCCTTAGTTCCTATTAGTTGCGGCATGTGCATAGGAGCCCACCAGGCTATAGAGGCTATGACGTGACTCAGCACTACACAACGGGGCTAGAGGCAATGCGGAGGGAGGATCCCTGCCGAGTGGGGGCTACGGGGGATCCCATAGTGGGCTAGGCTTATGGCCGGTCACTTAGTATGGGCCGGGCATGGGTCTGACACCTCCTGGGGCAACGGTGTCGCCCTGCCTCTCGAGAGCTGCAAGTGTCGGCTTGGCTCTCGTTTTGGGGGGTTCAGTCGGGTACGAATCGTGTGTCGCCACGATTCTCTAGCCGCCCGCGGAACCTCTAGACCCCAGGAAGGGGAGATGCAACCCTTCCTGCCTCATCGGATCAGGGAGATGCAACCTGGAGTAGTCCCGATGGGTGATACCATGGGATTACGTATCCGGAAGGCTAGAGTCACGCCAGAGCTTGATTTAGCCCATCTGCAAAGTATGCACAGGAGGGGCGGATGGAGTGGTCAACCCTAGCCATTGTCTTATGCCAGCCCTCGCCATTGCCATGACTCGGTCTGCTCTATCTTGAGGCCTAGCCGGTCAGTCATCCTCCTTACGAGTCTGAGCCCTGGGTAGGAGCTCTCATGTTTTACGGTTTATGATTATGATCTTTGCACTTGTGGATGTGTGATGGACTACCCTTCGAGGTAGTATTTGTATTGTTGATGCTAGTTCTGACATGTTTATCGCTTCCGCTGTTATAGGAGCCCATAGGGGAAGGGCGCGCAAGACACCTTCGTGTCCCCTCCCCGCACTAGGGTCACCTTAGAGTGCGGGGTAGACGAAGGGCCTGTGCGGTTGTTGAGCTGGATGGGGGATTTCCTGCCAAGTGTATGGCCGGGCACCGTATGTTTAGCAGGGAGCGTCACAATGGTATCAGAGCAATGTTCTTGGTTGACCAAGAACTAGCACTGACCATATCCCTGAATAGGTAGACTAACTGGCCTAGCTAATGAATGGAATGAGAATTCCAGTCTTGAACCGCGAAATGTGGGAGAAATTTTTTTCCATTAGTAGGGTCGTAATTAGATTAAGTATAGTCTAAGTGGTAGAAATAATATAGTCAAAAGAAACCTTCTAGTAAATTTGAGCTCAAGTTGTTCATGAACCGCACCTTTCAAGTGAAAAATTGAATGAGAAATCGCTCAAAATAAAGCTTGAAAGAAAATGGCGTGAAATGACCACTACTTGGCCCAAAAGAAATAGGAAATTTCGAGCAATAGTTAAGCATTTAGGAATAGTACCTTAATTAATAACCCATAGTTATAATAAATTTACTCTTAAGAAAAAGTAGCTAATAAACCTATGGAAGCACCTCTACTCCCTAGAAGTTCCCCAAATGGTAGCTTGAACCTCTCTTTTACCCTTGTAAGGTGAATTAGAAGCTAATCTCCGAAGCTGCAACAAGAGTGTCCACCAAACGAACAGCCGACGAGATCGATCCAAAAGAGCCGCGAACATAGAGGCAAGATCGCTCGAAGAGGCCACCATCAAGGAAGCTAAGTTGTTGGGAGGACCAAACAAGTAGCTAGGAAGGTTGGAAGCTCCAGCTTGCACCAGAACGTTGAAGCACTCAAGGTGGGCGGCGACAAGCAAATTCTTGAGGCCCTGCGACCTAGGCGGGACGATTTAACTTAGCCACTCAAGCTCTTCAGACGAAGCGTTTCACTCATGGAGGAGCAACGACTTAGCACTTCAGGCAAATGATCGCAAGACTTGGGGGAATTGAGATCGTGGCGTCTGCTTCTGGCAGGGGCAGAGCAAGTAGTGAGAGCAACCTCGGCAATAGGAGCAACCCCAGCAACAGGGAGTGTAGAGGAAGAGCAAGTAGCGAGAGCAACCTCGGCAATAGGAGCAACCCCAGCAACAGGGAGAGTAGAGGAAGAGCAAGTAGCGAGAGCAACCTCGGCAACAGGAGCAACCCCAGCAACAGGGAGAGTAGGTAAAGAGCAAGTAGCAAGAGCAACCTCGACAGTACGAGCAACCCCAACACCAAGAAGAATAGGGAGCAAAGAAGCAAAAGAGGGAGCAACCTCGGAATATGAAAGCAACCCCAGCGGCAGGAACAGCAGCAAGGGGAGCGAGCAATCAATGCGGAAGAAAAGGAAGGAAGAGACGTAGGCAAGGGAGAAACAAACAAAGAGGCGTAAAGCTAGGCGTAGGGAGAGTGTGGTTATCAGAGAACCACAGCCAGACGAACAAGAGGAGAAGGAGGCCGAAGAACAGACCAGGCCTATGCTCGGCAACCATATCCAATGCAGTCCAAGGGGGGCAACATCAGTGAGCAGCTACTTAAAGCTGAAGCAAGATATGGAGTACGAGAAGAAGAAGGCAGCATGCAGGATTTATCTCCGCCAATGGATCTGACAAGGTAGCCGACCAGGGTCGAAAAGCAAGCCTCCACCACCTCGACTCGATTCTCCGAAGAAGGTTCGCCATGGGCCAAATCCCCCTGCACAATAGAGCTGCTCAGCATATTTGGCATTGCCAACAGCGTACCAGTCCGATGATCCAGAAAGTCTCTTTTCGAGCGCCTACATCAAATGTCTATCCAGGAGTTCAAGATGGGCCACGACTACCGAACCACATCAACGACGACGGGATCTCACCAGGAAGCGGCCAAAGCCGAGGAGGCCAAGATCTGCACCCTTAATGGTCCGAGCCCTGCAGGAGGCAGTAGAGGTGGAGCTGGTACAACTTTTTGAAGAAGGCAACCTCTGCGCGATCCATACCAAGCAGGCCCAAAGACCTCCACCCGGCGAGGAGAAGTCGCAAGGAGAAGCCATGAAGAGCCCCAATCTAGCAAACTATATAAATATAAGTTTTTCCTGCACATTGTTTTACTCATTAGAAGTAAATTTACTATAAATTAATTGCTTGTAGGATATAAAAATATTCTTGTATAAATTAATTGTAGTGGAATCCTTTGCATCTTACTTGAAATGCTCTTAATTGGCTAAGTAGCATAGTCACTTGATTTAGGGCAAATTGATCCAAATTTCGTACTAAAAGTTGCTAGAATGCTTAGAAATTGGCCAACCCGGGTGAGACCGCGCCAAACGCGTCTGCGTTCACGACGTATAGGCCATCCGCGCGGATTCACCCGGTTTGCCCATATTTGCACTTTTAGATATCTTTCTGGTATGAAATAAGTTGCTAGTTAGTTTAGAATTGGCCCAAATAGGCATTTTAAGATCTTATAGATCCTGAAATTGTTGAATCTTGGCAAGAATCAAGGTACCAGGGTGAAACCGCGCCAAGTGGGTGTGCGTTCTCAACGCAGGTGTCATTGGCGCAGTCTCACCCGGGTCATATGATTGGAAGCCAAAATTTAGCAAAATTGCATTGAAAAGGGCCTTAGTACATATGCTAGTCTTCTACCGCGCCAAGTGGGTGTGTGTTCTCAACGCAGGTGTCATTGGCGCAGTCTCACCTGGATCGTTCTCAACGCAGGTGTCATTGGCGCAGTCTCACCTGGATCATATGATTGGACCCTCACCCTCACCCTCACCCTCTCCATCTCCATCTCCATCTCCATCTCCAATCAATCGAATCAATCAATCGAATCAATCGAATCAATCAATCTGAATCAATCAATCAATCTGAATCTGAATCTGAATCTGATTGGAAGCCAAAATTTAGCAAAATTGCATTGAAAAGGGCCTTAGTACATATGCTAGTCTTCTACCCTGCACTCTAATGTGTTGAAGCCAAAATTTAGCAAAATTGCATTGAAAAGGGCCTTAGTACATATGCTAGTCTTCTACCCTGCACTCTAATGTCTTGTAGTACCCCATTCTAGCTTTCCAATCCATTTGAACCTCATCTTAAAAGAATTCCCACAGTAGCGGGAATCGAACCTACCCACAGGGTTGAACCCCTCCAAACCCCCCCGTGCCAACCACTAAGGGTGGGCATCGTTTATGTTTGAATTATAATTCTTAATTAAATTTAAGCTTTAATAATGTTAGATAATATTAATGGCCAAGCCTTTAGACTTAGAACCAAGATCCTTAAGCTAGATAGAGACAACATCTGGACTCATCATAGCTTATCTTGCTAAGTGTCTTCTTGTCTACATATAGGTAGTATAATTAAACATTTTTCTTAGAAACCCAGCTAGTTGCCAAGGCCTTAGAAATTGTTGTCACACGTTGGTATGATACACCAACACACGTTATAGGTGCACTATCATCAAGTGTCTTCAGCCATGCCTTTGTATCATAGATAATTATCTAGGAATTCATTCTATCTAAGTAATTTAGTCTAGCACACCAAGTATACCCAAAATGAGTCTCCTTCTACCACCCCATAATAGTAAATAAGTACCAAGTAAAGTGCCAAGTGGGTCAATTGAGGTAGAGTGGATAAAGGTATAAAAATAGGGTTTGTAGAGTAAATAGACATAAGTAATTGTTGTTATGGTAGTATTAGTTGCCTTGTGCACTTTAGGGCAGTAAAATAGGTCAGGAGAACCTTCGTTGCGGATCCTCGAGCCTCACAGTGGAGACACCGGACAACATCAACAAATTGAAAGCAGAGGGCAAACTTATGGAGGAAACTTCAGCAAATCAAAGGCCAAGAGGGTGTACAGGGAAGCCCGAACAGGAAAAATAAAGGAGAGCCTATAGGAAGGATGATTGCATCATCAAGGATAGACACAAGACTTGCCAAGAGGGCTATGCAACGGCCAGTGGGCATCATGGCACTTACAAAATTGATTACATTAAGGGAGGAACACCTCCTAGTCAAGGATATTCTCCAAGTGCCATATTGTCTCGAGGAACGGCCCCACATCGATGACTAATGTCACAACTACGCCACCAACAAGTAGACGTCTTCATCGACTTATGATATCAAGAGCCCTAAAGGATGAGACTGGACATACCTCGAGGAAGGGCAACTATCGCAGGTATACAGGCCATAGTAGTATCAGATCTAGACTCCAAGCATACATGCTTTGACTAAGGAGGTATTACAAGCCAGCAAGAGTGGGCTCCTCAAGAATAGAAATATGGCGTGATTGCAACAAACTTCTTCCTTATCAGCCCCGATACTTCAGAGCAGCTGCATCAACCTCGACAACACCATCTCAAGATCACGACAATCTTCTACCTTAGAGATTGGAGGTCAAACACCATCAAGAAGAGGCATCATGGGGGACCAAATACCAGCATTATTAATTGATCAGTCAAGATTAGTCCCTGTAGATGGATGCACATAAACTCCTCTCAGCAAGAGAAGTTGCACAGTTAGAAGTGGTAAAGCACTCAACATTGTCAGCAGCCTTATAACAACAGCATGCAACCAGCAGGACGAAGAATAGAATCGACAAGGTCAACACAACAATATCAATTCAGGAGTTAGAAGAATCATCCTCGAATCTCATAACCTTCAAGGCAAATGAGTCAAACATGAAAGATTCTACGCAGTGGTGAACATTACCTCCAAGCCTTTGGGATGCGACACCGAGCTTTATGTCGCCACTACATCCGCAAGTCCACTAAGAGGGATAATGTTAATGAAGGTAATCAACATCAACATTAAGGACGAGCAGAGTCAGAATATGTTGAATGAAAGAGAGCAGGGCACTTGAATGATCATACAACAACTCCAAGGATACCTGATTCTTTTCAACAAATTATGGATCATCGCCTTGCTACTCCAACGACTAATGACTACACCAGCTTTAAGCAAGCTAGAGGACCTATCAGATAGTTGAGTATCTTAGAATTATGGATGATAACATCCATGATGGGATTGGGACGAAATTTCGAGTAGATTTTTTGTCTTAGAAGATGGACCCAAGAATTGAGCAAATCTTCAAGGATTGGGAAGAAAATGTATGGAGTACGACAATTGTATACATTGCTGGCAGATATCCAACATATTGGAACCTCTTTGCTTGATCACCTCGCTAAGAAGGATTCAATAATAGGATAACCGTCGACCATGTATATGACGAGTACTTCCGCAGCATAAGGAATAATCCGACCAAATGAAGGGAAGCAATCTAATAAGTCCGGCCAACTTCTTAGATGGCATCAACTCAAAGGTGGGACTATTTCAAGAGGGCAATAAGTAAGGAAGGGGGATCCTAGAGTATAGATTAGATCTAAAACAAGAATAATTATCTAATCATATAGTTTTCTATGTGTGCCCAAAGTAATGTCATGCCGACTAAACTTGTGGCCATAGGATTTATGTAAGTAGTTCTTTAACTTGTAATTTTGCACCTTCTAGATGGCGGGCATCTTTAAGAGCAAGACTCTTAAGTCTAAATCTAGGCCAGTAGTTAAGCCAAGACCGAGTAATTAGCAGCACCAATGGAACAAGAGTCAAGTCGACATCAGCCTCAAGCGGAGCACAGTAGAGCATCGGCACCAACTTATGTACATTGGCAACTATGACCTCATAATAGACATGCAATATTAAAGCCGGCTAAGGCAATAATTGATTATTATAAGCAAGAGATATGTATCCCAGCACCAAAGGGCAAGTACCTTAGAATTTAAGTTGAGGAAGTAATTTCAATCGTGCAACGCATGTCAGTAAGGCAATTACTTAAGTACATCATGAGAATGAGGTCATACATAAGCTACAAGTTGTCGACCCCGACCATAAGAGTAAGAAGGAAGATGCTACTTCGGAACAGTTGCCTTGGCCAATTTCTATGTTAATCAAGAAGTCCCATGATATATTCCTTGATGAAAATTGAGAGCTTTTGCTCTATAGAGGCGTACAGTCTGAAATCACCCTTGCACAAGATGCAGAGCCGACCAGCAAAGCTCTTTATAGAATGAGCGCTTCCGAGCTAGCAGAGCTCAAGAAGCAGTTGTAGGAGTTGACCGACTTGAGGATCCTTTCAGCCAGGATGTAAGTCTAAAGATGTATATCAACCAGGGGAAGCTCAACAAGCAACGACATAATGGATCAGCCCCAAGAAGCAAGATTCTTCTGCGAAATCGACTTAAGCTCGGGCAATCAGCAAATAAGGATGAAGGGGGAAGATAATTATAAGACTCCTTCAGAACACGGTATGGGCACTATGATTTCACAGTAATGCACCTAAGTCTATGGAATGCTCCACCAACTTGTATGCATTTGAGGAACGACATCTTCGAAGATTCTTTGGATGATTTCTTCATCAATTCTCTTCGACGACATCGTGATCTACAACAAATCAATGGAAGAGCATGCAGCCGTGGAGATGTTAAAACGTCGCCACTCATTGGCAAGCCTTTGAAGCAGCAATTTGCAATGCCATCTCCACTTCGGCAAGCAAATTCGGCAAGAAGATAGAAGAAGCCATCTCCTCCAACATAGAGTTCAAGCACATAGTGGGCTAGTCTTTGCAAGAGTGCAAGGACGGATTAAGAAAAAGAAACCTTCAAATATTTTAAAAAAAGGAAGGCAATCTTTAATATCAAAGAACAACTATGCGTGCTTAAAGTATCAGGAGTAAGCAAAATCTTTCATGACACGCATAATAGCCCTAATTTCGGCCATGCAAAATTTATAAAGGCATATTCCAGATTAAAAGTAGCTACTTCTGGCCGGATATGAAGAAGCACATAGTCAGGTATATCCAAGAATGTCAGTGGCGTCAGCAGACAAAGGCAGAACAACTTCAACCTCGGGAGTCTTGGAACCTTGGGCGGTGTCAAATGCCAAGTGGGAAGTCTTCAGCATGGTTTTTATAGCGGGCCTCCCAAGGACAACAAGAAGCTTCGAAGCCTTGAGGGTCGTGGTATATAACTTATCAAAAGGACACATACTTGCCATGCCACACCATAGACACGGCTTTGGATCTAGCCGTGTGGTCTACATAAGAGTTCTTTTAGGCTGCATGGAATGCACAGGTCGATCATCACCAATAGAGATCCGAAGTTCTTTAGCGACGTTTAGCAAGACTTCTTCAACATGAGCTGCACCAACTTGTTGATGAGTTTTGCTTATCATTTGCAGTCAAATCGGCAAAGGGACCGCACCAACATAATTTTGGAGAGCACGTTGAGAAACTATGATTGGAACAAGTAATCTAAATGGGCCGAGTACATCCACCTGGTCAATTACGTACAATAATATAAAGCAAGAGTCATCGAAGATATCTCCCCCATGATCAGTTACAGTTATCAATGCTTGACCCTAGTTATGTGGCATAATCTAGTGCCCAAGGTGGAAGTTTCTCAACAACGACGGCATATATGCGGTAGCTTTTGGAAGAAGTGTGAGAGTATCTTCAATAGCATGGGCATATCTGACGAGTCTAGTAGATAGACATAAAACTCCTCGAGAGTTGTTTTGTTGTGAGAGATAAAGTTTGGCACAAGTAAAGGTTAAGCAAGGGAAGCTTCGCATCGGCAATTGTAAGAAGCTCGCCCCTAGGTGGGCCGGTCCGTTCAAGACCTTGGAGAAGAGTGGGCTCTCAGGCCTACAAGTTGGAGCTCTCGGCCCACCTTAAGGTCTTCCATGTGAGATTATTCAAAAGGCACGATCCTAACCTTGATGAGGTTTTGGATACTCCAACTTTATTGGAAATGACGGAGGAACAAGTTGAAATTGTGCCTGAATTACTTCTTGATAAGTCATTCAAGAAGACTAGGAGGTCCCAATTCCTCCAGTATTTGGTCAAGTGGAAGCACTTGCCCGTGGAAGACGCGACATGGGTATTGAAGCAGGATTTGGAGAAGCAATACCCAGAGTTTAGGAAGGAGTTTGATGGGCGAGTCGTCTCCGATTTGATCGACGCCGACTTGCCAGGAGGTTAGCTTAGTATGTTTCTTAGTTAGCCTTAAGTTCTGGCTCATGTATTCTAGTTAGTAGAGTGCATGTGCCAGAATCTTGGAATGTGTGGGCAATGATGGGATACGCCTTTAAGGCATTCTCTAGGCCAACACGCACCAAGAGGTGCGCATGACCATTAGGGTCATGTGAGTGAGGAATGAGGCATGGTGGGCGATGATGGGACATCGATCGGATGCTCTCTATGCCGCGATGCGGGGTACGCACACCTGGCCGTAGGAGGGTCATGGTGAAGGTTAAAGTGATCATGCGCGATGATGGGATCGTGAGACGTTCCCTAGCTTAAAACCCTTGGGGCATGATGCACTGGGGTGTACTCGATCTGGGGGATAGTGTACAAGGTAGCACTTAATCATGGGTGATGATAGGATCATCTTAAATGGTCCTTAAGCTCAAATCCTTATGGGGCCATGATCGGGTGCAAGGTAGTAGGGTAACCTTGAGCTAGTAGTTCGGCTCAAGGAGGTAGGTAAGGGGGGTGGTCCCCTAAAACCACAAACTTATTTAACTTGTATAACGTAATGTGCTACTTGTGCAGGCCAGTGAAGGGAAGCATGAAGGAGGGAGCACGTTACGAGAAGATAGGAGTCATAGAATTTAGACTAACTATGAACTCCTAAATTTGTTGTAATAATATTATATGTGTATACTTTTATAATAATAGTTGCTATGGCTATATAATTTGGTATAACTTATAAATATAGCTTTATAATTACATAATAAGTAATTAACGAAAAGTTGATCTTTTCAATAGAGTTTTCATATATTCTTGTTGTGTGCTTTTGCAGGATTAGAGTAGGTTCGTCACCTTAGCGCAATGTTGAGGACAGCATTGTCCTAAGGGGGGGAGAATGTGACGTTCCAGGGGAATATACACTATAAATACGTATATTCCTGGACCCGTCACCATACAAGTCTACATATATAGCCTTGTATGCCATAGATTGTGGCACTAGGGGGATGACTAAGTTATTCATATAACTTAGCCAACCTTAGGTTAAGACCAATTTCCACGTGGCCTTAACCTATTGGGCACCCGCCACACGGACTTACCCTATTGGAGCCATGTGGCATAACATGTGAACCCTAACCCTAGGCCTCTTTTCTGGCTCCAGCAGTCTGGGAACCTTCTTCGCGCTCGAAACTCCGTTTCGAGAACTGTCTGCTGTGGCACATCATAGCATGGCAGCCCCCAGAGCATGAGCGCATCAGCAGGAGTGGGAGCTACCGCGAACACTTCGAAGACTATGGAGACGCCAGGATTGGGAGGGAGTGCTTCTGGAGCAGGTATGTAGGGTAGCGACCATAGTAGTTCATCTGGAATTAGTATTCCAGATGAGTTAGCATCTTGTACCTAAGGTAGAGCCATCCTAGAACCCTCATTCATCATCTTGAACCCTAATCAAGGAACCCTAACTGTAAGTTAGATATGTATGATTAGGTTAAGATGTTCATATGATTATATGATATGATGTTATGTGATGTTGGTTGATCATGTTTGCTCCTCTTGTATTGGGAAGGGGGGTAGAGACCTAGAGCTATATGTAGTATGCTCCTAGTGTAGATCCCTTAGTTCCTATTAGTTGCGGCCTGTGCATAGGAGCCCACCAGGCTATAGAGGCTATGACGTGACTCAGCACTACACAACGGGGCTAGAGGCAATGCGGAGGGAGGATCCCTGCCGAGTGGGGGCTACGGGGGATCCCATAGTGGGCTAGGCTTATGGCCAGTCACTTAGTGTGGGCCGGGCATGGGTCTGACACCTCCTGGGGCAACGGTGTCGCCCTGCCTCTCGAGAGCTGCAAGTGTCGGCTTGGCTCTCATTTTGGGGGGTTCAGTCGGGTACGAATCGTGTGTCGCCACGATTCTCTAGCCGCCCGCGGAACCTCTAGACCCCGGGAAGGGGAGATGCAACCCTTCCTGCCTCATCGGACCAGGGAGATGCAACCTGGATGTTTGGGGTCTGGGTTCGGGAACTCCTGGAAGACAGCCCTCTGTGAGGACCCGTGGATCTAACAGGAGAGTCCGGGGGACTATGTCACGCGGGATTTGCAAGAAGAGAAGAAGAAGAAAAGAACAGAACAAATGAGAGAAAGATGATAAGCTTCCTTGATATCAATGATGGACATACATGAGCTCTCGAAATGGAGAGAAAACTGAAAGGAGACAAGACTCAAAACTCATCTAAAAAACTCATGTGCTAGCTCTACTCCTATATATAGTACAATGGCCTTGGGCCCAATATAGACACTCTGACTGATCTCGGTGTCGACTCCTGGAAGGAGGCCTGATTTGCAGGAATGTTGGCGGTGCCTCTTGAAGTGCCTAGAATCACGTTGACGCTGACGCTGACGCGGGCAGTGACGGGCCGTCACTTGTCTGAGCGGCGCCTCTTGTTGACGGCCACAGGCTTTGACTGCGTGGTCTGCTGCTTGGTCTTCTGCGGAGCCTTTGATGACTGACCCGTGGCTGACTGAGGATCCTTGAGCTTGACCTGGTCTGTCGTATGCATGAATAGTCCTGTACCAGGAGGCACAGGACTAACACTGGAGTAGTCCCGATGGGTGATACCATGGGATTACGTATCCGGAAGGCTAGAGTCACGCCAGAGCTTGATTTAGCCCATCTGCAAAGTATGCACAGGAGGGGCGGATGGAGTGGTCAACCCTAGCCATTGTCTTATGCCAGCCCTCGCCATTGCCATGACTCGGTCTGCTCTATCTTGAGGCCTAGCCGGTCAGTCATCATGGAATAAATTACTACTCCTATATTTTAGTGTAGCCAAAATAGGTTTAGCTAAACTACCTTCAAATTCGGGCTAGAAGTTTCTAACGCTTGGCTAAACTAAATGGTTTTTCTCCATCACAGTTTCTTGCGTTTGGCTAAACTTTCATAAAATGGAAAGGCAAATATTAGCCATCACACTATAGTAATTTAAAAGAATCCAAGCATTTTGGCAAAGACATTGAATTTATTATAAATACATAAATCAAGACAATGTTCAAAAATCTAAAAAAAAAAGGGACTACATTGTTCCTTTTCCTCTAATGCTTCAACTTTGTACTTGGAACAAGAAAGAACGTGGAAAAAAAAGGAAAAATATAAACCCTATTTGAAATTTCTTAAAGTTAGTACATACATTGGTGTTGAATTTCGGTCTAATCTATCCATTTTTCCAAGCCCACTCTATCTTAGGTTTAGCTAATCGATGTCCTGATGGATATATTTGAAGGTAAAGGTTTGGCTATTCAACCTTAAAACTCACTTAGGCGGCAAAAAAATTGGGCTAAATTTTTCTTTTTTTTGGGCATTTTTTCCATTTACTTTAGCCGTTTTTCTTGGCAAAACTGCTATAAAATAGCCATTTGGCTAACCTTAGCCGTTATTTTATTCCATGTCAGTCATCCTCCTTACGAGTCTGAGCCCTGGGTAGGAGCTCTCATGTTTTACGGTTTATGATTATCATCTTTGCACTTGTGGATGTGTGATGGACTACCCTTCGAGGTAGTATTTGTATTGTTGATGCTAGTTCTGAGATGTTTATCGCTTCCGCTGTTATAGGAGCCCATAGGGGAAGGGCGCGCAAGACACCTTCGTGTCCCCTCCCCGCACTAGGGTCACCTTAGAGTGCAGGGTAGATGAAGGGCCTGTGCGGTTGTTGAGCCGGATGGGGGATTTCCTGCCAAGTGTACGGCCGGGCGCCGTATGTTTAGCAGGGAGCGTCACAGTAGATTTTCCTTCTCATCGGCATAGCAAGCCTCCGCTTAGAGCGGTAACAATGCACAATGCACATCGGTTTTATCATATTTATTTTTACTTTTACCCCGGAAACCTAAATATGCAAAGCTGGCATACTACCGACAGTCCCAGATAAGTGCATGTTACCAAGCCCATATAGTTGCCACAGTATATGCCATCTTTGTGCTGCTCGAGCACTACGACAGTTTGCCCTAAAATATGGGTAACAAATCTTCAAGCAGAAAATGTATTACCATTTAGGAAATGTTGAATGTAACAAACTATACTGTTAGAGCAGTATTAACCCTCAAAACATTATGTCTCAAGTTATTTGTGATAACAATACTTAGTGAGTCGTCTTTTCTCAGACTTCTTTACTGCAGCTTTGTCAAATCTTGCATGAGAACTCTTGGGTACTTCAGCAATAGTGTGCATTGACACCTTTCCTTTGGTATTGTCCTTGGCTTTTGGAATTTGAGTTTGATATTTTTATATTTACTTTGCCTCTTTAGGCAAAAGGCTTTGAAATAAGCGCCACATATACAAATACCTCTTGTCATTGGATTTGCCCCCTCCTGGGATATACATTGATCTATATTCTTATTCTTGTTATTTGCGTCTCTATGTTCATTATCGAACCTAACTCCTTTTTCTTTATTGTGGCTTGTTTTGTCGTGGTCATGTTTGCCATCATTTTCCTGAGAATAGCCTTCCCAAATACCATACTTTATTCCATTATAATTAAACTTTCTTTCCACAGCTTCTGCTTTTCGTATTGTTTCAACTCATATTTGTGGTTCAACAAATCTATCCATACATAGTTCCTCCCTTAATCCCGATATGAATTGCCTGGTTAATTGTTTCTCACTGAGACCTTCCATTTGTACTGACAAATAACTGAACTTGCCAGTATATTGATACACAAATTCCTGTTCTCCTTGTCCCTTATAAGATCTATGAAATAGCTTATAGGTACGTTATGACTTCTGAAAGCTCTTTTGAATTTTTTCCATGTATTTATCAAAGGAACCATCTTCTTCCTTCCTCGCCACCAAATCCTGGCAGCTTTATAAGGTACTTATCCATTGCCTGGAGTTTTTGCAGCCCGGTTGCCCCAACTCGTTTAAAGAAACTTTTCCATGAAGCTAAGAATCCCATAACTATAGGAGGACTCCTCCTATCTCCTTAAAAATTGGTATATCCTCCACTTTCTCCAACCACTTTATCCTAGTTGAAGCGTTGGCTGTATTGAGAGTATTTGGCAGAGGGTTTGCAGGCAAAGGAGGGTTAACTGGTAGAGGGTTGTTTGGCATGGAGGCTGTTAGAAATTATTGAGAAAAAAAATTCATAGAGTAATGCAATTTGCTCTAGTTCTATTTGATAGTCTTGCTCAGCTGTAGGCAGTAGCAGAGCAATTTAGTCAACAAATTGTTTGGATATGCAGTATGCAGTTCTCAGTGCCTACTGGTATTGGCTATCAAGAATGTTGAAATAGTTGGCCATTTCACAAGATATAGGCTTGAAACTAGGCCCTGATACCAATTGATATAGTTTATGCAATTTATAGTATTTGAAGATCCTAAAACAATATCTAAGAGAAGAACAGAAGATGAACAAGAGATGATTCGCAATCAAGCATTTAATATTTTATCTGGACAAATTGATACGAGCATATAGCTTAACCATCCATTTGGATCCACTGGACTATGGCAAATCAACATAGACTCGGGTTTAAACTTTAAGGATTGATCACTACTACTTCAATATAGTATTAGTTCAAAGGATTATCAACTAGCTTAAGAAGAAATTATGATAAAAAAACTAGAAACGAGCTCCGGATAAGATCAAAGATCATTCAGATCCTGCCCACTTAGAGAGGATGCATTCAGACCAGACAACCTTAACCACCACACCCTCCTCTGTGCCAACCAATTTAACCTGTGGGGCTAGCAACAAGGAAGCGATATATACATGGGTACTGCTGAGCACTACTTTCGCAATTGTAATGCGACCAGCGAGGGATGACTTTGCAGTTGACCACTGGAACAGGTGTTTCTCCAAACCCTTTCCATGCTGTTCCTGCACTAACATGAATGCCAACAGGAATTCCAAGTAGATTTGTGGCCTGTCCATGAGCAAAAAGCTTCCATGGATAATCATGAAGACATGCCGGAATCAGAGTGTCCAACGTCCATAAAGCCGTGCACTTTTGCGAACCCACCAACACGATGGAAGCCAAAGAGAATGTGTCTAAGAGCAGTTTTGCAGATTCAAGGTTCTCAGAGTTAGCGGCGAGAAAGAGAAACGTGTCATCAGCATATTGATTGAAAACTTCCTGTGTACCATCCTCCATAGTAAGACCCTGAAGGATCCCCTCCGCTGATGCAACAGCAAATCTTCATGACAATTGTGAAAAGGAGTGGTGCTAAAGGGCATCCCTGACGAATGCCTTGTCCATGTGGAAAGACCGATGATGGCTCAGCATAGAAGAGAACAACAGCTCGGGCAGAGAGATGTAACTTCATGACATTTGATGTGAATTGTTGTCTGGATCCCAATCTGAGCATACACAAGCGCATGAACTTCCAATTGACACTGCCATATGCTTTTGCAAAGTCAAGTTTAAGATATACCATAGGATGATTTTGCCGACGGCCCAATAGATCCCCTCGTATGCAACATCCACACTATTAAGAATGCATCTTCTCAGAAGAAATTCTGACTGAGTTGTGGAAATGGACTTAGCCAGAATACCCTTCATCCTCTCTGCAAATGCCTTGGCAAATATTTTACATACTGATGATAATATAGTGATGGGTCACCAATTTGCAATAGTCTGAGGATCTTTGTTCTTAGGGATCAATGAGATGGCAGTGGACCGACAAAAGTCACAAAAAGCGTCAAATACATCTGGCTCCAACCACCCCCAATATTCTTGAAAGAACTCAATTGTTATACCATCCAACCATGGGCACTTCCACTTTTTAAGTTCAAGTGATAGCAGCCTCTTCCGATAGACATTGCCCTTCAGAAATGATGAGAGATATTCTAGGTAGAACTGCATCTCGCATTTCTGACTGAAAGGGTAGATATTTCTGAACCAAAAATGCTTGAAAATGGTCATGAAAATGCTACTTGAGCTCTATTGGCTGTGAGAATACCGAGCCATCTGACAGACGCAAGGAAGACATGGCTGACATCATGCGACCATCACAGAACCACTGCAAACCTGCTTTTATCTTTGCCTGTTAGATCTCTTCCTCTTCCAAAGCTTGAATTTATGCTAATATGTGACGCTCATGAATGCTTCGGAGAAGATCTTGCCGAGAGTGGAGGAGATCCTGGTACATTGTATCTAGCAAAGCCCGATCTGCTGCTACGGACTGTCGACCCCACTGTTTCGCAAAAGATTTGAGTGCTGCGAGTGCATCCACTATACCAGCCATCCCGCGACGCTAGCTAAAGGCAACTGTCCAAATACCCTTGCAAGCTTCTTGGAAGGTTGTGTCCTTCAAGAATTTTACACTCAGACGAAAACACGTCCGTCCCAGATGGCGTTGCAGCAGAGGTTCATCTGAAAGGAACTGTGGATGATGTTTTGAAACTGAGTTGTCTCTAAGGCAGGGCTGAAAAAGACCTGGAAATGCTAAAACTACATTCACACTCTAGTAAGCCCTGAGCTTGCATGACCTCCACCAATCTGACCATTGCACCAAGTGAAGGCACCTTTACCATCCAACTCCAATAGTTTGCAGTCATGGAAAAGACGATGCCATTGCTGATGCTCAAATCCAGACACAACAGTAGACATATCTCCTTATCGATCCTCTTCTATTTCAACCATGTTGAAGTCCACCACAAGAATCCATGAAATCTCCTGACCCATACTAACCATCTTGGCCTGTAAAGATGCCCATAATGAAGCTCTTTGATGAGGCCTATTATGAGCATAAATATTCAGAAGACTATACTGGGTTCCATGGTGCTGCCACAAGAGAAAAGCCCAACGAAAAAAGCGATCTACCTCAGTGAAAGTGATTGACAATGAAGGCTGCCAAGCTGTTGCTAGTTTCGTCATCCCGTCCGTCAAGGCTTCCCTCATTCACTTACCAGGGACAAGATGTAGAGGTGGCTCCGACCGACAAGTACTTGGGGATCGAGTTCTCTGCTACCACCCACTGGGATGCTGCCATCAGGTTGGGGGTCACGGCGGGTTGGAAAGCACTATATGCCATGCAAAACAACAGCCACAAGGCAAAGTTGTATGCCTGGGGCCACCAATCACACTTGTTTAGGGCCTTGGTCGAGCCGGTCCTCTTGTATGGGGCAGAAGTGTGGGGTTCGATGATATCCCTCAACACCTGGAATGACCTTGAGCAGGTGCCGAAAGCCTTCTTGGCACGAGCCCTTGGGGTAAAGTCCACAGTTCCATACCAGATCCTACTCCAGGAGATAGGTTTTTTACCCCTTCAACGGGCTGCATTGGAATGCCATATTATTTACTTCCAGAAGGTAGTCGCTATGGGTGATACACGTTTGCCAAAACTTGCTTTGGCCGTAGCGATGGGTCTCCAACGCCTCAAAGCCTGCTGGAAGGACAAGCAAGCTCCGTGGTTCTCACGTTGGAGTGTGCAGGCAAACAGATGCGTACAGGTACGGACAAAGAAGGATCATAATGCACTTAAGCTGTACCTAGATGCTACTTTCCTTCGCAAGCTCTGAGATGCAAATGCTCTGACGCACGTTAAGCTGGCATATTATCAGCAGCAAGTCAATCCTAGACTCATGAGAGGCCCACACCAGTACTTGTACACCCATCTGCCCATGAAGAAGCATAGACTTATTCGCACGGGTGCATATTGTCTCTGCATTGAGACAGGACGTTGGGCTCGGAAAGCACGGGAGAAAAGGCTTTGCCAGTGTCGCCACCAGGGCGCCATTGATGATGAATGTCATGCCCTTCAGATCTGCCTAGCATTTGCCCATATCCGTCCGCGGTATGTTCGATTACTAGTGTTTGGCCAGCTGTTGCATGAACTATTGAATATGGCGTCAGTGGGCTTGTTGGGGTCATACCTCCAGGCGGTTATGGATGAACAGACTCAGTTGTGTCCTCTGGGACAGTATTGAACTGTCCTATACAGTTGTACAGTGTACCAGCATACTTATTACTGCTAAGGTTTTTCCCTCGAAAACCCTTCGGGGTGGGGGTTTTTTAATCCTGACAGTAATACGCTTGCTGCTCTCTTTTTGTTTGGGTCCCATAGGCCAATTGGTCTTCATGGACGATAAAAAATCATATTCTATTCTATTCTATCGTATTCTCTCTCTTTCTTTTTTTTGCTAAGTTAAATGGAGTACGAAACGTTTTTATGCAATCAACAAAATTTTTTTTTTTTGAAGTACGTTACGTTTTTAAGGTTTCTTACATTTTTTAAACGTTTTTTTTGAGGTGGCGTACGTTTTTAAAAGCTAAGTACCATATCTCTGAGCTTTTAAGGTATTAAATTTTTTTGGAGTATGTTTTGAGGTGGTGTACGTTTTTAAAAGCTACGTACCAAAATTTCTTAGGTACGTTAAATTTTTTGGAGTATGTTATGACGTACTATACATAAAAACCATAAAAAAACGTATGTAAGTACGTAAATATGGTACTACAATGGATGTAGCAAAGGTAAAATTTGTAGTGATACTGTCAAGCTCGAATAAATCCAAGTTGGAACTTCTTACAATCTTCGTCAAATGTGTTGCAGCAGCAAAATTGGAGTTTGTGTCTTGTTCTTTCAAAATGGATGTAGCATAATGTGAAGATTTGAGGCTGAAACTGACCGACTCAAATGCAATTCTAGAATAAACCTTCACCTTTGATGTAGCGGCAAAACTGGGGTGCATATGTAGCATAATAACAGGGGGTTTTCTTTGTGTTTTTGTACGCTTTTCACTAAGGTTTTCCTATGATTTCGTGATATATTCAAATGGATGTACTAATGCGTACATCTAAAGTGCACCATTTCTGAGCCATTGATTTTAGCCTTTTTTTTTCAATGGTCAACAACCAATGGCTCACAACAAAAGCCCTTTTTTTGTGCGTGTCGTGCATAATGGGCACATGAAGGGCCATTGATTTTAGCCTTTTTTTTTCCAATGGTCAACAACAAATGGCTCACAGCAAAAGCCCTCTTTTTGTGTGTGGTGCATAATGGGCACATGACGGGCTTGAAGGGCGCATGTAGTGCAGTTTCCCTGCCGCCAACACATTTCTTATCATAACGTTTGATCCAGAGCTCTGTTTGAGATGATTTTTATTGCGTTGGAAAGGTCTCTCCGAGATCTTTTTGATAGTGTATGATATGGATATGTTTGGTTAAGTTATCTATGCTAAAACAACAATTTTTCGGTCGGGTTTTGGTAGGCTTTCACATCCTACCAGTTGATTAATACAGGATTGCGCTATTGGATATTGTTTTATGGCTCATTCCGAATAAAGCTTGCAAAAAATTACCATGCATTTTTAGATTTTGAGGCAGTTATTAAGCAAATTTCAAGGCTTCTAGATCATTGTGCTAACAAGCAGAAAAGTTTCCCACTTTGGTTTCTCACCACAAGAATCCATGGAGGCCAAAGGCTGCTGTTAAATTCCAGTTGAAAAATGTTTGTGTATGCGTGTTGCAAACTTTATGACTTTCAGAATAATGGGATCAATCTGCTCTATCTTTATGGTAACTCTTACTTATGTTCTATTTGTTTTATTGTGATCAAGTTCAAAAGCTACAGGTGATGAAAGCCTCAAATGAATTCTAGTTTTTTTCTGGTTTGAATTCTAAAATTTATGTCACACGGGGGAGGGGGGGTGGCGTCCCTAAGGCCCCGAAGGGGCCAAATTTTTTTTTTTTTTGCAACACAAACCATTAACATCCAACATATAAAAATTAAATCCCCCAACACATAACAACCAACACATAACAACCAACACATGACAACCATTGACATTAACAACCAACACATAACTACCATTGACATTAATTAACACAACCATTGGGTCCAACACATTTAAATTAAATTCCCCTTTAAACCCCCTTTGGTTTGGGTGCATATTCACACGGGGGGTGACGTAGGGCAGCGAGAGTTGTTGGATAGGCATATTCACCCCCCGTAGGGCAGCGAGAGTTGTTGGATAGGCATATTCACCCCTTATTCCTTAATCTACACCGTACGTAAAGTTCCTCATTTGTGGGGTATGCAAGTACAAAATTTGCTATACTGTATAGTGCATATCCTGTTTTTTCAAACTGGGACAACAACATCTGAGGGGTTTAAGGCCTCCACCCAAATCTGAGGAAGATTTATATAAAAATTTTGAGTGGAATTCTTTAGTCTGGTTTCTTCATTCTCTCTCTAGTGCCCTGCTCCACTTTCTCTTACATTGTTCTCACCACTTTCTCTCTCTAGCGCCCTGCTCCACTTTCTCTCTCTAGCCCTCATTCTCCTCCTTCTCTCTCTAGTGCTTGGACCCTCCACCTTCTCTCTCTAGCGCCTAGACCCTCCACCTTCTCTCTCTAGCACCTCCTCCCCCCCCCCTCCACCTCCACCTCCACCTCCACTTTCTCTCTCTACCTCCTTCTCCCTCTAGCCACATACCAACTTGCTGGCCATCTTACAGTCCCTCTAGCCCTCGACCACCCTCTGGCTACCTTAGTATCTCTCTAACCCTTGACCACTTTCTCTCTCTAGCCAAGTCGACTCATGGCGCGCCAATAGGATGTGCCCCTCTAGCCCTCGACCACCTTATGGAGCGCCAATACCTCGACCACCTTATGGCTACCTTAGTGTCTCTCTAAGCCAAGTCGACTCATGGCATGCCAATACTCAAAATATGCAGGTTGAGTTGCCTTCTGCTCCTTCCTTATGGCAACAGAGAGGCAACGGACTGCAGAGATGGAGATCCGCATACAGCAGTTAGAAGACGGGCTTCGCTTGGCACACTTTGAGAGGCAACAGGAGAAGTAGGGTCTTGCTGACTTGTGAGCTCTCGTGGACTCCCTCCTCACTACCATAGAGACCATGGTATGGGACAGGCAGTGTGATGAGCAGGATACCAGTGGCAACCATCTCCCCCCTCAAGTCAGAAGCTGAGGGGTCTGCCACCATAATACGAAACATCCGAGCCGCCTTCGAAGCCAGCCAGGCAGAGCTAAGAACCCTACAGAGTAGGGCTGAGACACAAGATCATAAGATACAGGAGCTCCGAGCAACTGTTGCCCAACAAGGCAGGGGCCTCCATGCCGAGGTCCATGAACAATTGGAGCAGTGCAGGAATGAGTTGGCCAAGCAGCAGAAATTTCAACAGGAGCTAGGCTCCCGACTCCAGGCAGCAGAGGCTGCAACACGGGGCCAGACAAGCCCACATGCCCAATAGCCCACAAGTCGCCAACCAGGCAGACAGACAACACCTGCTCTATCTCGAACACTACACCGCCCTTGCTGTGAACAGCCCACACACTCTGGACAACATGCATCATCTGTTGGGACAGCCAATGTTGCCCCGCGACTCAGTGAGCAGCAAGAGCAGGGCCGACGACGTCATAATGTGGTGGCATATGGACTCTCAGAGGAAGTAGGAGAGAATCTCACCAAGCGCATCCAGGATCAAATCCCATCTTACATGGCATTTCAGACCACAGTCCACATTGTCTGAGCAAGCCGCCTTGCGGCTCAACGCACAAATCGCCCACGTGTTGTCACCTTCACGGTTGCAGACATGCGAGTGCGTGAGGCAATTTTGCGTCAGAGTAGGCAATTGACCGCCGGCAACAGCTAGCTCAAGTCAGGGACGTCCGCCGTCGAGGGGGCGCTGCAGGTTGGGCCGAGGCAAGCTTCGCATTTCAGGTCGGCGCTTACTGTTGTCACCAATGCAATGCGTCAAGCTGCTACAGCATCCAGAGGCCCCATTGCTACCGCTACAGGAGCTACCCCACCGACTGCCACTCCTACTACTGCCACCAGTACCCCTACTGCGCCTCCTGCTCCCGCTGCTCCAATCGCTCCCCATAGAATCTTTGCCAGCGCCGCCGACACCGCTCCCCCCAGAATCAAAAGCAGTTATCGTGGCGTCTACATCAAATGCCAACAAATAGGAACGGTGCCTCCGTATGGTATCTTGGAACTGTCGGAGCTTCCCTTGGCAGAAAGGGGAGAGTCTCAACTCTATTGCACCAGATATTGATCTCATTTTCCTCATGGAAACATGGGAACATGGAGGACACAGACTGCCGAACCTCCCAGGCTATCTGTATTTTTCGGTGTTCAGCGAGTGCACAGGCAAGCTAGGGCATGGGGGGTTGCCTGCTACTATCATGCAACCTTGGGGCAATCAGTCTCACTGCACAAAACAGACAGGTACAATCGCTACTTGTGGGTGCGTGCGGCAAACATGACGATGGTAGCATCATCCTCTTCGTAGCAGCATGCTATTTTCCACATGCCGAGAGCAACTTTTATGACATTCATTCGGGTGTGGATAGATTGGAGCCCTATATCGATCTATATGATGACATACAGCACCACAAACAGTTGGGCAAGTTTATGCTGCTTTCAGACTTTAATGCACGCACAGGAGCCGAGCAGGTCCCGAAATTTGAGCCCCTGGCAGAGGACGTCTTGCAGTTGAACCCCGCAGAGGTAGCTTGGTATCAGATGACAACCATATTTCACGCTATGGCAGGCAGTTGTTGCTGCTGGGTAGTATCTTTGACCTGGTTATTTGTAATGGGTTGGCACAAAGGCCGATTCCAGCCGCTACACTTGTAGGCAGGAGAACCAAGGGGGCAGCTCTAGTCACTGTGGTGGATTACCTGCTGGTCGAGGAACAAGATTTGCACCTAGTTACCCATTTTTCCATTGGAGCGCACACTTGGGGCCGAGGAAGCTGGGACTTGCGGACCACCAGCCCCCTGCTGCGTGCATATACATTGGCGGGGCTCCCCACGCAACCCACGCCTCAACACCCCAGGTGCCCCAGCTGCGCCTGAACTACGATCGTGCAGGGACCTATGCCCAGAAGCTTGAGCATGATCTGGCGGGACTACTGCAACTCCCCACACTTCAGTAGCAATCTGTTCAGCTGACTCACATGCTTCTGATAGCTGTTGAAAGATGCTTTGGGAGAGGCCACTCACGGAGAACCTCGGGTGCTGCCACCTTCCCCCGCAACAGATGGTTCGATGATGAATGTCGGGAGCTCAAACGCGAACTCCGGCAAGTCACTGATCCCACCTTCCGCCCACAGAGCATCAGTCAATACCGCTCTTTCCTCAAGAACAAGAAAGCCTGATACCTCGCAGAGCACCAGCAACAGATGTTCGGTCTCCTGAATCGGCATTCCAAGACATTCTGAAGAAAGGTATTAAGCAAGAAGCCCACAAGGAACATTATCTTGGAGCAATGGGTAAAGTACTTGCAATAGCTTTACGACCCGCTTGGGGGCGGGGCACTAGTGCCTCCACAGATGGGCATGGCTCTGGTCATCACAGAGATGTCATCATGGGCCTGCAACGCCTAGCTAATGGGACGGCAGCAAATTTAGATGGCATGCAGACGGAACTTCTGAAATGGGCTGGGCCTCCACTGATGCCTTTCCTCACGGTATTATTCAATAAAGCATTGCAAGAAGGCTTCCCTCCGCAGTGGACCACTAGTAGAGTTATGCCCATATACAAGGCAGGGGACCCTCAATGCCCAGCCAACTATCGTACTATTATGGTCAGCTCTCTCTTTGCAAAACTATTGGCTGGCATCCTTGAGCAGCGGTTGACAAGATGGGCAGAGGAGGCAGATGTGCGAGCTCTCACACAAGCAGGCTTTCAGCCTAGGCATTCCAGCATTGATCATATCTTCACTCGGCGCACACTAATTGAGGATAGCAGGAATCGCCGATAAAAACCTGTACTGTTGTTTTGTGGATTTCGCAAAAGCTTTTGACACAGGGCCCTGGGACAAGTTATGGAACAGATTAATTGCTCCAGGGTAAAAGCATGCTACGGTGTACCACTTTTGGAACCCTCAAAAGTACCTACACTGGGTACTTTTAAAACTGGTACTTTCTGTTTTTCCTTTCCGTTAAAATCAATCGAAAATTTTTGAATTGAAGGTCAATAACATCTCAATCTATAGTATTAGAGGATAACAATACTATTAGAGACTAATATAAAAGAATTAACTCTCAAACTTATTATTTATTGCAACATTTATGCAAGTTCCTAGTACCCAGTGCTGGGTACTTTTCTGGGTAGTTTCGCACTCCCTAAAAAGTACTTTAGATGGTACACCCTAGCTGTTGGATTAAAAAAAAAAACAATTCCTTGCAAGGATGTAAGCTCAACACAATGATTTACTTGTACTTTCAATCTAGCAATATTAAATCAATAAAACATCTTTAAGTACAAAAGCATCTAGTATCAAGAAAGCCAAGTTATGGTCATTCATTCCTTGATATGCTCAAAATCATTTCATCACTTTTACTCTAAGCAATGAGTACTTCCTAAGCTCAAACTATAGATCATCATCATCGAGAGCTCCACACGCTCAAACCCGGCACCCCGTTCCTATGTATCTCTTGCACGACGGTTACGGCTAGATCTCGGTGACTTCGAATAGAAACCTCATCTACAAATTTTATATCCCACATGCCAACAAAAGGAATATAGCGTTTTCATCAAACACATAAAGCACTTAAAGCACATAAAGCACTTATATGCATAAAGCACTTTCGGTTGTATACGAATCTTCAACTCAGTAAGACCATTACAACCCACCGCCACTTTGCTTCTCATAGGTTGTTCTTGAAAGTAAACATATATTCACCGCCTTCGCTTCTCATGAATATAAGATGCATATAATATAACGATACACACTAACATCCTCCTTCATGTTATACTTATATGCATTATTTTCCCTTTTAGATAGCTAAATCTTGTCTCGCCTAGAGATTTTGTAAGCAAATCGCTAACCGATCTTGATCTGATATATACCATATTTACAAGGTCTTTTCTAACAGCCTCCCACGATAAAGTGCATTTCAAGTTCTATATGTTTAGTCCTCTCATGTAGGATTTGGATTCTTTGATAAAGCAATGCAGCTTTGTACTATCACACCAAATGTTGGTAGCCAATGATTGTTCAAATCCCAGTTCTATGATTAACCTTCTCTCCCAAATAATTTCCTTTGAGCATAAAGTAGCAGCAGCATATTCTGCCTCAGCATTGGACATAGCTATGGCAGTTTGTTTTTTGCATTTCCAAGATATAGGGGCTCCTCCCAGCATGACAAGATATCCTGAAGTTGACTTCCTTGTATCTATATCTCCTCCCCAATCCGCATCACAAAACCCTTCTAATTCCAAGTTATTAGTTTTGTATGCAACTCCTTCTTCAAAGCATACCTTTTAAATATCTTAAAACTCGTTTCTTTGCGGTCCAATGTTCTCTGCGCCAGATTAGTGTTGTACACGCTTAACATGTTAACACTATGTGCAATATCAGGCCTTGTGCAATTGGCCACATATGCTAAACATCCAACCAGGGATCTGTAAGGTACTGCCTCCATATCTTTTCTCTCACCTTCATTTTGTGGACACATACTTTCAGTCAACTTACACCTGTGTACAAAGAGGAGTTTTACATACTTTGCGTCTTGCATGTTAAATCTTTTCAACATGTCATATATTTGTTTCTTTTGGGTGAGCATTACTATACCCCCCTCGCCCTATTTCGGCCATTTCAACACCAAGAAAATTTTTCAACTCTCCTAAGTTAGTCATTTCAAATCTTTGTCTTAGCAAATCTTTACACATATTCAAGTTGTGTTGTTCCTTTAGCCACCATTATATTGTCATCAACATATAAGGCTAAGACACACCATTCTTCTCCATCTTGAAACTTGTAAAGATTACCATCATTATCTAATTTAATAAATTTTTGCTCTCTTAAAAACCGTCCATGCACTTGTACCATTCTCGAGGGGATTGTTTCAAACCATACACTGCTCTCCCCGAGCTTCCAAACTTTGTTAGCTCCTGCGCCAAACTCGGGCCTGCTTCATAAATATTTCTTCTTCTAAAGTTGCATTCAAAAATGCAGTCTTAACATCCATATGATGTACTTCTAAATCACATGCATTTGCAATTGCCAGTAACATTCTCACACTATTCATTTTGACTAATGGAGAAAAAGTTTCATCAAAATCCTGACCTTTTTTCTGTGAGAATCCTTGTGCCACCAGTCTAGCCTTGTATCAAACTATGTATCTCTTGCACGACGGTTACGGCTAGATCTCAGTGACTCAGAATAGAAACCTCATCTACAGCTTATATCCCACATGCCAACAAAAGGAATATAGCATTTTCATCAAGCACATAAAGCACTTAAAGCACATAAAGCACTTATATGCATAAAGCACTCAGTTGTATACGAATCTTCAACCTGTAAGACCATTACAACCCACTGCCACTGCTTCTCATAGGTTGTTCTTGAAAGTAAACATATATTCACTGCCACTGCTTCTCATGAATATAAGATGCATATAATATAACCTGATACACACTAACACTAGCATGCTTTCACCCTCCAAGGTAATGTTCCTTGTGGGCTTCTTGCTCAATACCTTTCTTCAGAATGTCTTGGGATGCCGATTCAGGAGACCGAACATCTGTTGCTGGTGCTCTGTGAGGTATCAGGCTTTCTTGTTCTTGAGGAAAGAGCGGTATTGACTGATGCTCTGTGGGCGGGAGGTGGGATCAGTGACTTGCCGGAGTTCGCGTTTGAGCTCCCGACATTCATCATCGAACCATCTGTTGGGGGGGAAGGTGGCAGCACCCGAGGTTCTCCGTGAGTGGCCTCTCCCAAAGCATCTTTCAGCAGCTATCAGAAGCATGTGAGTCAGCTGAACAGATTGCTACTGAAGTGTGGGGAGTTGCAGTAGTCCCGCCAGATCATGCTCAAGCATCTGGGCATAGGTCCCTGCACGGTCGTAGTCCAGGCGTAGCTGGGGCACCTGGTGTTGAGGCAGTGGTTGCAGGGGGAGCCTGCCAATGTATATGCACGAACAGGGGCTGGTGGTCTGAGTCTGCTTCCTCGTTCCAAGTGTCTGTTCCAATGGAAAAATGGGTAACTAGGTGCAAATCTTGTTCCTCGACCAGCAGGTAATCCACCACAGTGACTAGAGCTGCCCCCTTGGTTCTCCTGCCTACAAGTGTAGCGGCTGGAAGACGACCTTTGTGCCAACCCATTACAAATAACCAGGTCAAAGATACTACCCAGCAGCAACAACTGCCTGCCATAGCGTGAAATATGGTTGTCATCTGATACCAAGCTACCTCTGTGGGGTTCAACTGCAAGACGTCCTCTGCCAGGGGCTCAAAGTTCGGGACCTGCTCGGCTCCTGTGCGTGCATTAAAGTCTTCAAGCAGCATAAACTTGCCCAACTGTTTGTGGTGCTGTATGTCATCATATAGATCGACATAGGGCTCCAATTTATCCACACCCGAATGACGAATGTCATAAAAGTTGCTCTCGGCATGTGGAAAATAGCATGCTGCTACGAAGAGGATGCTAGCACTGTCATGCTGCACACGCACCCACAAGTAGCGATTGTACCTGTCTGTTTTGTGCAGTGAGACTGATTGCCCCAAGGTTGCATGATTGTAGCAGGCAACCCCCCATGCCCTAGCTTGCCTGTGCACTCGCTGAACACCGAAAAATACAGATAGCCTGGGAGGTTCGGCAGTCTGTGTCCTCCATGTTCCCATGTTTCCATGAGGAAAATGAGATCAATATCTGGTGCAATAGAGTTGAGACTCTCCCCTTTCTGCCAAGGGAAGCCCCGACAGTTCCAAGATACCATACGGAGGCACCGTTCCTATTTGTTGGCATTTGATGTAGACTTTACACGATAATAACATTCGGTTTGCAGTGGGGGAGCAGTGTGTGGCGCTGAAAGCGATTATGGAGCAGTTGGAGCAGCGGGAGCAGGAGGCACAGTAGGGGTACTGGTGGCAGTAGTAGGAGTGGCAGACGGTGGGGTAGCTCCTGTAGCGGTAGCAATGGGGCCTCTGGATGCTGTAGCAGCTTGACGCATTGCATTGGTGACCTCAGTAGGCGCCGACCTGAAATGCGAAGCTTGCCTCGGCCCAACCTGCGGCCCCGACCGGCCACGGACGCCCCACGACTTGAGCTAGCTGTTGCCGGTGGTCAATTGCCTACTCTGACGCAAAATTGCCTCACGCACTCGCATGTCTGCAACCGTGAAGGTGACAACACGTAGGCGTCTCAGGCGCGTTGAGCCGCCAAAGGCGCTTGCTCGCACAATGTGGACCGTGGTCCGAAATGCCATGTAAGATGGGATTTGATCCACGGATGCGCTTTGGTGAGATTCTCTCCTACTTCCTCTCGAGTCCATATGCCACCACATTATGGCGTCGCCCCCGCTCTTCTTGCCGCCACCGAGTCGCGGGGCAACATTGGCCGTTCCAATGTGATGATGCATGTTGTCGAGTGTGTGGGCGGTGTAGTGTTCGAGATAGAGCAGGTGTTGTCTGTCTGCCTGGTTGGCGACTTGTGGGCTATTGGGCATGTGGGCTTGTCTGGCCCCGTGTTGCAGCCTCTGCTGCCTGGAGTCGGGAGCCTAGCTCTGTTGAAATTTCTGCCGCTTGGCCAACTCATTCCCGTGACTGCCCAATTGTTCATGGACCTCGAAGATGGAGGCCCCCTGGGCCTTGTTGGGCAACAGAGTTGCTCGAGCTCCTGTATCTTATGATCTTTGTGTCTCAGCCCTACTCAGAGGGTTCTTAGCTCACTGGGCCGGGCTCCAAGGCTGCTCGGATGTTTCAGATTATGGTGGCGACCCCTCTCCCTTCGACTTGAGGGGGGAGATGGTTGCCACTCGTATCCTGCTCATCACACTGCCTGTCCCATACCATGGTCTCTATGGTAGTGAGGAGGGAGTCCACGAGAGCTCACAAGTCAGCAAGACCCTACTTCTCCTGTTGCCTCTCAAAGTGTGCCAAGCTTAAGCCCGCCTTCTAATCGGCCAGATGCGGATCTCCATCTCGCAACCGCTGCCTCTCTGTTGCCATAAGGAAGGAGCGTAAGGCAACTCAACCTGCATATTTTGAGTATTGGCATGCCATGAGTCGACTTGGCTTAGAGAGACACTAAGGTAGCCATAAGGTGGTCGAGGTATTGGCGCTCCATAAGGTGGTCGAGGGCTAGAGGGGCACATCCTATTGGCGCGCCATGAGTCGACTTGGCTAGAGAGAGAAAGTGGTCAAGGGTTAGAGAGATACTAAGGTAGCCAGAGGGTGGTCGAGGGCTAGAGGGACTGTAAGATGGCCAGCAAGTTGGTATGTGGCTAAAGGGAGAAGGGGGTAGAGAGAGAAAGTGGAGGTGGAGGTGGAGGTGGAGGGGGAGGGGGAGGAGGCGCTAGAGAGAGAAGGTGGAGGGTCTAGGCGCTAGAGAGAGAAGGTGGAGGGTCCAAGCACTAGAGAGAGAAGGAGGAGAATGAGGGCTAGAGAGAGAAAGTGGAGCAGGGCGCTAGAGAGAGAAAGTGGTGAGAACAATGTAAGAGAAAGTGGAGCAGGGCACTAGAGAGAGAATGAAGAAAATAGACTAAAGAATTCCACTCAAAATTTTTATATAAATCTTCTGTATTTGGGTCGGAGGCCTTAAACCCCTGTATGTTGTTATCCCAGTTTGAAAAAACAGGATATGCACTATACAGTATAGCAAATTTTGTACTTGCATACCCCACAAATGAGGAACTTTACGTACGGTGTAGATTAAGGAATAAGGGGTGAATATGCCTATCCAACAACTCTCGCTGCCCTACGGGGGGTGAATATGCCTATCCAACAACTCTCGCTGCCCTATGTCACCCCCCGTGTGAATATGCACCCAAACCAAAGGGGGTTTAAAGGGGAATTTAATTTAAATGTGTTGGACCCAATGGTTGTGTTAATTAATGTCAATGGTAGTTATGTGTTGGTTGTTAATGTCAATGGTTGTCATGTGTTGGTTGTTATGTGTTGGGGGATTTAATTTTTATATGTTGGATGTTAATGGTTTGTGTTGCAAAAAAAAAAAAATTTGGCCTCTTCGGGGCCTTAGGGACGTCACCCCCCCTCCCCCGTGTGACATAAATTTTAGAATTCAAACCAGAAAAAAACTAGAATTCATTTGAGGCTTTCATCACCTGTAGCTTTTGAATTTGATCACAATAAAACAAATAGAACATAAGTAAGAGTTACCATAAAGATAGAGCAGATTGATCCCATTATTCTGAAAGTTATAAAGTTTGCAACACGCATACACAAACATTTTTCAACTGGAATTTAACAGCAGCCTTGGCCTCCATGGATTCTTGTGGTGAGAAACCAAAGTGGGAAACTTTTCTGCTTGTTAGCACAAGGATCTAGAAGCCTTGGAATTTGCTTAATAACTGCCTCAAAATCTAAAAATGCATGGTAATTTTTTGCAAGCTTCATTCGGAATGAGCCATAAAACAATATCCAATAGCACAATCCTGTATTAATCAACTGATAGGATGTGAAAGCCTACCAAACCCGACGGAACAATTGCTGTTTTAGCATAGATAACTTAACCAAACATATCCATATCATACACTATCAAAACGATCTCGGAGAGAGCTTTCCAACGCAATAAAAATCATCTCAAACAGAGCTCTGGATCAAACGTTATGATAAGAAATGTGTTGCCGGCGGGGAAACTGCACTACATGCGCCCTTCAAGCCCTTCATGTGCCCATTATGCACCACACACAAAAAGAGGGCTTTTGCTGTGAGCCATTGGTTGTTGACCATTGGAAAAAAAAAGGTTAAAATCAATGGCCCTTCATGTGCCCATTATGCACCACATGCACAAAAAAAGGGCTTTTCTTGTGAGCCATTGGTTGTTGACCATTGAAAAAAAAAATGCTAAAATCAATGGCTCAGAAATGGTGCACTCTAGATGTACGCATTAGTACATCCATTTGAATACATCACGAAATCATAGGAAAACCTTAGTGAAAAGCGTATAAAAACACAAAGAAAACCCCCTGTTATTATGCTACATATGCACCCCAGTTTTGCCGCTACATCAAAGGTGAAGGTTTATTCTAGAATTGCATTTGAGTCGGTCAGTTTCAGCCTCAAATCTTCACATTATGCTACATCCATTTTGAAAGAACAAGACACAAACTCCAATTTTGCTGCTGCAACACATTTGGCGAAGATTGTAAGAAGTTCCAACTTGGATTTATTCGAGCTTGACAGTATCACTACAAATTTTACCTTTGCTACGTCCATTGTAGTACCATATTTACGTACTTACATACGTGTACAAAAATTTAATACCTTAAAAGCTCACAGATATGGTACTTAGCTTTTAAAAACGTACGCCACCTCAAAAAAACGTTTAAAAAATGTAAGAAACCTTAAAAACGTAACGTACTTCAAAAAAAAAAATTTTGTTGATTGCATAAAAACGTTTCGTACGTATGGTACATCCTATCCGATACGATAAGTACTCAAAAGGTATCATACGCATGCGTAACCTACATTGCCTACATCATCCCTTTCAAGAATGAGCTTTGTTAGATTCTTGAACATAAGGGATCCTTTGAGATCAAGACGAAGGGTTTGAAATGGTACAGGATTAGGTCCTAATAACTGTACACGAGGCTGAAAGAACTTCATTTAGATTGCGGTGGAGAACCACGACAATAAAAAAGGAAAAAGGAAAATTCAAACATATCTATCGGGAAGGTTCCTTCTTAAGGCAATAAAATATAGTGGAAAAGATGGCATAAAAAGCTACAAAGTGCTCAATGATAGATAGATGTGATCGCAAATGTTGAATATAAAATTCTTACATGTTTTTTTTTTTTTTTTTTTTTTTTGAGGGATAAAAACGATTTTATTTACTTAGGGAGAATGATACAAAGCCACATGGCAGAGGTGCACCCATCCACGAATATGAGATGGGGGTAGCTACGTAGCTCCAGCTTGTACTATTCTCTTTCCCGACCTAGACCAGATTAAAATAGGTGCCCCATATTTCTTCCTTTACCTCTTCTTCACTTTCAAAAGCTAGCCTAAATTTTTTAAGTCTTTCAAGTACCAGGTGAAGTAGCTGAGTTGATGATATGAATACCTCCTGATTCTCAGCGAAGACTCGGGCATTCCTCCTTTTCCATATTGACCAGATCGTCCAGGGCCACGGCTATGTGAAAAGAAATCTTCTTCTTGGGGACACCATGCGGAGGGAGAATTCCTAGCAGCAATTCTTTGGTTCCTAAGGGGTATTCGAACCTATCCGGACTCCGTGCCCATACTTCTTGCAAAGCATCCCACATTCCACCGCGGACAATGTTCTATAGATTCTTCTTCCTCTTCACACATAGGGCAAAGTGGGCTCACGTTATTGTCCCATTTGGAGACTAGATGGTTGACTCTTGGGACCCTGTGGATCACTTGCCAAAGAAAGGCGTTGATTCGTGGAGGGAGGAATTTCAGCCAAAGCGTTTCTCCAGATGTTTTTAAGGATGTCCTCCGCGGATCGGTAGCTCCCACTTGGGAGATCTTGGAAGAAATCCCTTTAGTCTTCAAACTATCGTAGCATGACTTCACAAACTTGTTAGGTCAGATCGAAGGATGTACGACCCATGGACTTTGATCTCCTCTATTTATTGTGTTTGGGAGTACGGAAGCCACACATTCCCAAATTATCTTGTCGCCTCCTTTAAACCAAAACAGGGCTTGAAATGCTTCCCCAACGGCCGGTGCTCTCCCATATACCACTGAGCACAAGAATGTATACCACAGTTTTTCCATCTCTTTACAATCCTCGCGTCAGCCACTATACCTAATGGGCCTTGTTTATTGTGCAATTCCACTGGTACCCACCATGGAGGGGAGGACTCTGCTTTAAATTTGCTGATATCAAGCGTGAATAGTTTCTTTATGGCATTCCAAGCCGAAATAAGACCCTTCAGGAAGGGGGAGGCTTCTTTACATGGTTTGAGATCAAAGAAGAGAGACCATGGAAGCGAGACCTTGACGGAAGGCTTACTATGCTTACAAGAATATAATAGAGCTTGGTTGATGAGATGCAAACCTGGAGACTTCACCCTTTCCTGAAGAATGATCCATATGAATTTGGCTATTAATACTTTGCTCTGTAAGACTATGTCAAACATACCAATTCCCCCTTCTGTTTTGTCCCTCTTGCACTTCCACCAAGCAATTTTGATCGTTGAACCTACTTCATTACCTCCCCAGACGAAGTTTCGAATCAGCCCTTCTAACTCCTGCACCTTCTCCCTCGGAGCCAGTAGAATTGATGATATGTATACATAAGCGAACCCAGGAAATTCGCTTGGGCGAACCCAGGGATTCGCCCAGGCGAACCCAAGAAGTTTAGGTGGCGGTGAGGTGGCGCTACCCACCGGGTTCGCCCAAGCGAACCCGAACCAGGGTTAGGCGGAGGCGGGTCGGATCGGCAGGAATCGGGTGTCAGGCGTGCCAGAACTGCACCGGGTTCGCCTGGGCGAACCCCGGGTCAAATCCGGGCGGTACAGTCCGCGGCAGGCGTGTCGGAGTCAGTACGGGGTGCCCAGGTACAGGCAGATTCGCCTGGGCGAACCCCGGGTGTAATCGGCGGCGCCACATCGTCAGGCTTCAGTCGCCAGTCGTCAGGCTGGGTTCGCTTAAGCGAACCCAGAATTTTTCGAACAGAATTCCTAGGCCACCGAATTTTTCGAAGCGAATTCCAATGCCACCGAATATTTCGAAGTGGGAGGGGGTGGGAAGGGATTTTTGGTTCGCCCAAGCGAACCCTTATTTGAGCCAACATTTGAGCCAATATTTTTGGCTCACGCTTCGTCCGCTCATCCGCTCAACCGCTCATCCGCTCAACTTCGTCAAGGTTCCAAGCTCAAGTGATTTGGTGCGCTTTATTTTTTCTAGTACTTGATATTGATTAGAAAGATATTGATATTGATACATATTGATACTATTGATATTCATTAGAAACTTATTGATATTGATATTGATATTGATGTTGATACAATTAGAAACATACTGATTCTACTACTTGATTTACTGATTCTACTATTAAAGATATTGAATCTATTACTTATTTCCCATTCATAAAACAAAAATTATACACTGTTTTTGTCCATGCTGAGGACGTGACAATTTGATGCAACCACTTGCATCATTATCTGCACGCTTAGCATCGTTTCATCTTTATTTGGCTCGTTGAGCCATTCTACCAGTCGTTCGCTGCAGGGAACGCCAGACGTCAAGGCAATCAGAAGCTCCCTTTCACTCATCCTTGCGACGATGGTGAAAGGAGCAGGAGAAGCAGGGGGATTGCTGCCCCTGCGAGGAGGAGGAGGAGGAGGAGGGGGGTCAGTGGAGACGTCCCTTGGAGGAAGAGGAGGAGGAGGATTGCTGCTAGAAGGGACATACCGCGCCCAGGTGGTCTTTAACTGCCGGACCATTATAACGAGATGGGCAAGAAGATTGGAGGAGGAGGAGGCGAGACTTGAGGAGGAGGAGGAGGATTGAGGGATGGACTTATATAGTGGATGTAGGGTTAGGGTTAGGGTTAGGGTTGAGTTCGGTTTGGGGTTAGGGGTTGGGATTGGGGTTGGGGTTGGGGTTGGGGTTGGGGTTGGGGTTAGGGTTTACTTGCAAACCACACATTAAGGTTGACATGACAACTAGCATGGAAGTAATAAAGCATATTAATTTGGATTTGGATTCAAATGCTATTTGTTCTATTTGTGTTTTGTGAAGACCCCAATGCATCAATAGGTTTGTACTCGGGGCTTGCGTTAATGTTCACCGCACCTCAGATATCTATTCGAGACCGTCGAGAACCATGTCTTATTCAGATGCAGTTCCACCAGTTGGCATGGAGGAGCGTCCCCTGCCATTTGGCCTACAGAGCGGCGCCAGTCTTCCCGGACGCATCGGTAGCATTCTAGAATGGTACCCCAACTGACATTGTCTGAACCCGCCAGGTTTGTTGTGTGTGCTTGTTAACCGTATTTGTTTTGTGGCAGGGAATACCATGGCATTTGGTGCCTCGTCCGCAGGGTCACGTCGGTTGAGAGCGGCCGGGCCCCAACAATTGCGCAGCGGTGGATTTGCACAGCACCTGGGTGCAATCACTATGCCGACAGGATACGTCGTGACCCGGGATTTCCGGGTTTGACGCGTGACGGAGCATGGGGCCACCACCAGAGCCACCACCCAGATCTTTGGTGGCCCACTGACAGACATTCCGGGCCACGGTCCGCGACACCGCGAGATGCAGGTAGGGTGGTGTCCGAGCGGGAGAGGGCAGCTAAACGTCGAGAAGATCCTGCCAAAGCCGCTACAGTATGTTGGAGGCTGCCGCAAGACGTGGAAGCGAGGGCGGCAAGGCGCAACAACAATGCGGCTACAACATGTCCTAACCCCAGAGGCCGCCTTGGAGGCCTTTCCTGAGGGCCCGGACGCCATGTTCCACGAGGCCAGCCTCACAAAGACAAAGGGCCTTGTGAGAGGATGCAGCCCTTTTATGAAGGTTGCATTAGAGCCAGAGCTGGTGCCACAGGTGGAGTCCGGGAGGAGGACAGGACCGCACATGCCCTTCTCAATGACTGGGCCATTGCACAGAGGATGGCTGGTCATTTGCCCACAGAGCAGGAGCTGCTAGCTGAGCTCCTCAGGATACGGGAGTCTCAGCCAGGTTACGAAGAGGGTCCATCTTCACAAAGTCTTTCGGTAGCCCGCAGCGTCCACACTCCTACTGATCCCTCATTCGCCCTCCGCGATAGTGAATTGCATGACGACATGGACGAGTTCCAGTCAGAGGTAGGGGCTACGTCAGACGCAGGCCCCTCTCATGGGACACGTCCGTTGCCGGCTGATCTGTTTATGGCCACCCCTCCTTCCATAGGGCGCTTGCGCGGTGACAGTGCTGACCCGCCCAGGGGCCGGCAGGTCTTTGACGACATAGTGAGGACCGCAATGGCAGGCACGGGTATGGCACACACTTTGACCTCGCCATTTCCGCCCGACCGCAATGTCGAGGGAACTGAGGCATGGATGAGAGACCGAGCCCGCGGTTTCTTCATGTACCACCTTGGAGAGTTTGACAGGCACACCATCCGAGCTACGGTGTGTGTACCCATTCGAGGTTGGTCCCAGCCGCACAGAAGGTCGGCACAGTTCCCGGAGCACTTGCAGATCCCGGCTAGGCTGCAGCTTCAGTCCCTCTTCTGGGAGGAGGTTAGGGTGTTCACCCACTTCTACGGCCGCCAGATATCGAGCATCTTCGCCGCGGTCGCGTGGAGAGGCGTCGGATAGCGTCGCCACGGGTCTTGCGGGGTGGGCGCCGCCCAAAGATGCGGCGTGCAACTCACTTGTTGACCTTATCGAGGCTTGCACACCTGATGGACGGTGGGGAGGAGTGGACATATATGAAGTGTTGATGAGGTGCGTGTCCGTTTTAGTTTGTATCTAATGATGTCGACATCTAACCACCGGAGTTCCATATGCGTAGTGCCTTGCGTCACATGCTACCCGGCGGGCGCCGCATGAAGTTGTTGATGGTGGACCCTCGTGTATACCACGACTACGTCCAGTCGGAGACACACAACGTGTCTCCTGAGGAGTGCGTCTCCCACTTTCTTCCTGGTGAGCATCCTGATTGGGGTACACTTCCCCGATCCACGGGCCCATCGCCACGAAAAAGCACGCAGATTCTTTGCTTTAGTTTCAATTGGTGCACAGAGCATTGTTAAAATCATTACATCATTGCCGTGCAGTGGCCATTGGATGCTCGTTACCCTCATACGAGACGCAGACTTGCGCCGCCGCCTGGGCCTTGGAGACGACGATCATGTGGGGTGGTGGTGCCGACAACCTTCCCCACCGCGGGAGTCTCTCGGAGTTCGTCTCAACCTACCCGCCGATCGGTCGGAGTGTTTCTTGTGCTTGCCTCATGCTATTATGTGCTCCTTTGTCGTGATCTCACCTGCGGTGTCTTTTTAAGCGCCTTAGCGGCTTGGCTCTTGGCGATTGGGGGCACCACGGTAGTACGATACGTGGGGTGGGGGGGCGCCGCAGACGCGGCCGGTCATGTGCCCGCTACAGATCGATAACAACACCTGCGGCATGCATATTGGCTTCATCATGCGGCAGCTCGTGCGATACGTGTGGCAGACGAGGCCGGATGCAATTGTGCCAATTAGCAGGGCCTGGTACACAGCGCAAGATGTGCGACAGTTTAGGAATGAGTGGCCGGTAGTAGTCGGGCTGCTTTATTGTAGGGTGTCCGCAATGCGGAGCAAAGGCTCGGTGGTCACTGTTAGTGGTAATTGTAACAGAAAGGTTGCTTAAATGGTTAAATGGTTTAAAAACTTAGAAATGGCCACCCAAAAATTATAACGTGTGAATTGTACACTACTTAACGCTTGGGTTGTGACCCATCAGCTTCCACTGTGGCCCCTCGTCCGTGCGCGAGGTCGTGGCGGTTGGTCCCGGGCTACGGTGGCCCTTGCGCGCCATCTGTGGACTCCACTGCGGGCATGTTCCTGCTGTGTGTCATACCTCCCATGGTAGACGTGAACAGGCGGGCCGGCTGCGTCTCTATGGAATCGGATCTGCCTGCGTACCTTGGAAATCATGTCACGCACCTCTGCTGGGTCAAGAGCATCAGCATTTTGCATGGTGGCCTGCACAGATTGGTGTTCGGCCATGAGCAACGCATCCCACTGTTGTAGCAACGGCATTAGCACATGGACGTCGTTCGCGGGAGCGGGCGGTCTTGGAGGCAAGGGCGGAATGAATTGTCGGTTCGGGAATAGCTCATTGAACAGCGCGGGGTGGCTGCTGCTAAGGAAGTAGTCTCCCGCTATGAGATGTTTGCACACAGCATGGGGGCATGGACAATCACAATATCGCATTCTCATGTGCTGAGTGTATCTCAAACCCTCTGTTGACTGACTTGCCATAGATAGCCTGACGTCGGTAGCATCTTCGAGGCGAATGGCGTTGGGGTTATCGTGCAAGGACTGGATAAGCGAGTGAGCACCCGCATGTCTCTTCGGATATGAACGTGTGCTATAACGTCCATACTCGGCTGGACAGAAAAACATCGGTGAGGGTTGGCGATAGGACAGAAGCACAGAAAATACGAAAGAGTAGGACCCCATCAGACTTACCAAGACTCCATCTTTCTTCGCACCGAGTCAAGATTGTGCCTCCAGCAGGGAAGGTCCCGTCCGGAAAGCCTATGAGATGGGACACTAGCGTGTACATCCTTATATTGACCTTGCATTTGCAGGTTTGGGTCTTGAGAACTTTCGGGCGCTTTCCACGTAGTTTGTCGTATCCACATCTGCATGGTTGAACATCCGTTTGTGTCGTTGCCATTTACCATCCCACGTTGCCCCATTCAGCCAATTGTGATTCAAGTACCTACATCGCCCTGGGTCAGGATGTTTGCCCCAGCGTCTACATGTATGAGCTAAACGTCGTTGTGCACTCACCCTTGTATGATGTGGTTTTCTCCGTACATAAGTTGAAATTGTGCCAACTGCTGGTGGTACGCTTGGGGGTTCGGTTCCGTCATCAACTTCGACAGCCGCAGAGCCACGTCCCTCTTCAACAGCTCCCCGGCCAGGCGTGGCAGCAAGTATTTTTGCCATGCACGTTTCGCATGGAACCAACATGCAAGAACATTGCCTGCAACCTGTTTGTCAGAACCATGAGTGTCGTTCTCCATCAAGCGATACAATCATTGTGTGCTCATCATACCTGCTCACCGTCTACCCAACAATGTGGGTCTTCTGACACGACCTCCGTGATAGCCCGTCTCTCACAGCCGTCCATGTCAATGGTGATTGACCTAGGCCTGATTGTGCCCATCCGTTCAAACACAAGACGCAGTGCTATCTTCAGGGCATGTCGCTGATGCCCCTCGTCGGCCCTCTGTTTGCCGGCATGTAAAAGGCGGGAACCCCACACCCCGGCAATCGGTATAACTGCCCGTCAAGGTGGAAACTTCCACAGATTTGTGCGAAGGTTGAATCCATGGCCCAACCCCGGCCGGCGCTCCATCTCCACTGGCGAGCCTCCAACATCCTGTCATCTTGGATGACTAGGATCCATGGTCGGTCCAAGAACGCGCGAAGATGCGGATTCGGGGCTGGTGAAAAATCACCTTCCGGAAGCTTTCCAATCGTCAATCCCCGCTCTCGAGGCTTTTCCGGTCCGGTACTCAAACTGCCGCCTACATGGTGTAATGTGGTGAGATTGGATGAAAAAATATTTTTATTTGTGATCTTATTGAAATAACCGTTTGGACAACATCATTGAACAAAAACATGGAAAGCATCACAATATGTACTCTAGGACAACGTCATTGCTCCATCGGATCTTAATTTTTAGGGCTCTTACCGGTATTCTCTGCGGTATGCCGGTTGCCACACATCCTCTGCGACATCGTGAATCGGTATATGACTTCGCTCAAGCTGGGCTCCGCGGTCATGCGTATTTGCGGTCCCCGTGCTCTTGCGATGTCCCCGCAGCGACGCGTGTCATTCAATGCTTCTAAGCTCTTGTGCGGCGGCCGCAAAGCAGATTCGGGATGCGGGCATGGACCAATCCCTGCATTTGTGAAAGGGCCATGGCGTGTGTATTCGTACTGCACGTATATTAGTGCACCGCTTCGATGCGACACCATTTCCATCTACTTTCCTTTGTCCCTTAAGCCGAAACAAGCATCCTCACGGTGCGGCCGTCGGTTGCCTATCCCCGGGTGCCCCTCGCCGTGGTTGTCTCCATCGGTGGTGACCATAGTCATCCACAACCTCACCGGTTCCGGCCCAAGACGCAGCGGTGATGCCCGTGGGCCAAAGCGGACCACGATGAGTAGTTTGTAGCTCAATCACCCTTTGCTCTAGGCTGTCCATGGTGGTCTCTTCACGGTAGTTGAAGTCACCGTCCTTCATGGTGCGGCCACCTGCGACGCGCGCTTCCATGCACGCCGAGACGTATTCTTGCGGGGCGCCATGCCGTCGTAGGCCGACTTCCCAATCCTCACGAAATCTTTTGAAGAGTGGCGGTGGGGGCGATGGGTGCTTCCATTTAGGTGACCCCTAGCAGCTAGGCGCCTCGAACTCCGCGTAAGGGACTAACTTGTGGGGGCCGGTTACTGGCGGTACAACCAACGGCTGGATTCACCGGACTCATCGTCAACTGCAAGATCGACAATATGCGCCCCGGTGCATGCATGTTAGAACATGGCTCGGCGGGTGCCCTCCGCTTCTCTAGCGGGACCGGGGGGGTGGCGGGGATCAGCAAAGACTTATTTCGGACGGATGGGGAACATAGTGTTCCTGTAGGCACAACCTCATCAACGCATACACACACTCGTTGAATGCGTAACCACCAACCTGACGAAACAGGAAAATTGTCATTAAGAGGAGACCCTGAATATGTGAGAGTCGCTTTGACGGCCAAACTTAAAGCGGCTTGATGTGGACTACATTGATCTTTACTATCAACATAGAGTTGATCCAAAAGTTCCTATTGAAATAAGCGTGAGCTTTTTCTCAACTTCATACGGTTTTAAATTCATATGTCTTCCCCTTAAATTTTTGTTTTGCAGGTTGGTGCAATGAAACAAGCGGTGAAAGAAGGAAAAGTCAAGTACATTGGCCTATTTGAAGTATCCTCTTCAGAAATTCGACGTGCTCATGCCATTCATCCTATAAGCTGCGGTGTTTTGAATGGTCGCTTTGGACTCGAGATGTTGAAGAGGAGATTATTCCTACATGCGGGTTTTTGAATAATTATTATGTTGTGATATACCTTGATATGCATCATGGACACATGAACGATAAAAACCGCATCTCGTTGCAGTGAGGGAATTGGGAATAGGCATTGTGCCCTATGGTTCCTTTGGTGGAGGTTTCTTTTCTCGCAAAGCTGTAGTGGAAGAGCTTGCGGATGGTGATTTCCGCAAGGTAAGGAGTTTCTATCCGCTTACCTTTATCCCCCATTCTTAATGTGATTGTTAGTTTAACACACGCATTTGTCACATAAGCGTGGTTTTACATATGTCGGTGCTCTAATTGTGCATTTTGTCTAATCGTGCTCTTAAATCCATTTAACGTTCCCAAATCTGCACGAATATTCCTTTCCTAAGATTAGCATTAAAGCATTAGTTCTTCCTTATTCTAAATATGGCCGTTAAAGGACCGCAATAGCAAGTAGCAATTGATCTTGTATTGCAGGCTTCCCTTGGAGCAATGCAATCCAGTTTGTTTTATCATAACTTTGTTGAACAACTCATAAACTTTTGTGAATAAAATAACCTTAGAACATAACATACTTGCGAAGCATTCTAGGACATTGTTTTCCAAGTAGTTGAATAAGTATCAGGCACTGCCATCATGTAAATCTTATAACATCTATTGGGAAATAGAATTTTGCTTTGTGCATTCTAAATTCATCTTAATGTTATTGGAAGTTTCATACTTAACGAAGTCATAATAGGCTTAAGAAGACTGCCAACATGCTGCTTTCTAATGGAGTTCCTGAGATAATTACATCGTTCTTTTATTCAAATGGTTATTTTATTCAATTCATTTGCTGTTTCATAGACTCTTCCAAAGTTTCTTTCCGAGAATATTGTACGCAATAAGGTCCTCTATGAAAGGCTAAGTTTAATGGCTGCAAAAAGAGGTTGTGCTCCAGGACAACTAGCCTTAGCATGGGTTCTCAATAAAGGAAATGACGTCGCACCTATTCCAGGCACGACAAAGCTTAATAATCTCATAGAGAATGTTTCGTCGCCGAGGTTGTGCCTTTCTAAGGAGGACATGGAGGAGATTGAGGAGGCTGTGCCTTTTAATATTGTTGCTGGGAATAGACTTGCTGATGAAGATATGTATTTAACATGGAGACATTTGAGTACACCACCACTTTCAACTTGGCAATGTGTTGAAAAGTGAAGTCATAGCTATATAAGAATAGAATCTTATTCTTATTCAGTCTATCTTTGGGAGTGTAGAAGTAGTTGTATGAATAATATCTTATTTAGTCTAATCTTTTATGACTGGAGTTAGTTGAACCAAATAGTATCTTATTCTATTCAATCTATCTTTTGTGACTGGAGAATTAGTTGTTGAACGAATAGTATCTTGTTCTATTCAATCTATCTTTTGTGACTGGAGAATTAGTTGTGCGTCTCCTCCTGTATAAACAAGTGTATGGCATATGCATGGTTATGCTGCGTGTTTCATGTATACTAATATAATAACAAATGCAATGGTTCTCTATGTTTTGGCTAATGGAAATATGGCTCTACATGTTGGCCAAGTTTTTATAACGCAAAGCAAGAACTCAGAAATAAACCCCTAAAACAATTCTATACAAAAATTTATTGCCATGCCTGCTGTGGCCTATTGGTCTTTGAAACATACCATTTTTAGCTTCTAAAACAATCCTATACAAAAGTTTATTTGCCATGCCTACTGTGGACTACTACTGGTCAAAGATCGAAACAAGTAATTTGGAAATGACACGTGTACATGGCGCAGTAGATGGTTCCAAGTAATTTGAGAATTTAAAGATGACATGTGTATATGGTGCATGGTTCTCTTGTTTACCTCTATAGAAGACCAGAAAAAACTAGCAGAAATGCAAGCTAGGGGCAAAGCTTGAGTTTTGGAGAGATGAGGAGGTTGGAAGAAAGCTAGGGTTTTGCAAAGATGGGGAGATTGAAAGAAGTTGCTAGTGTTTGTGTGTTGGAGTAATTTACAATTATGCATTTTCATGTTCCTCAGGTATGATGACCACAAATACTTTTTGTTGTTGAAGTTTACCATTTGCTCATTGACCAAGATTAAAAGTGTTTAGTTTAGACCTCTATGCGCTACATTTTAGACAATTTCTAGCCTCATCCTCTTATTTTCATGAAATGATGGCTTTGTTTTCCTCTGGAAGTACAACTACTAGAAAATCACGACATCTAAAGTGTTGCATGTGCATGCAAGATTTTTGAAATGTTTATATCAAGGAAAATAAAATAAAAGAAGCATCATGGTGTTGAATATGTAAATTGCAAAGTTCATTGATGCAGATCCATCTGGCATTTATTTTGCACTGCCAGATGTTATGTGTGCTTAGGGTATATTCGGAACCACGGTTAAATTAAGTTAAATTATGATTTTTAACAGAAGTTACATTCGCACTACTAGTTAAGTTAGCAGATAGTTAAGAAATTTAGTTAAGAAAGTTAACCTTTTTAACCAAATATGTTAGAATTCTAGTATGAAGTCATCACATAATTCTTCTGAGGCTCATACACATGATCGACCTCAACTTATACATACATCTGTACACAGCTTTTCATTCTTAGGTTAACCCAATGTTGTATATATATAAAGGGTTAAAGGTCGTAAATAGGTTCAATGGTTATGGTTGAACCAGATTCTAAATATAAAGTTAAAGGTGGATCTTATTTTAGGGGGAAAGCTCCATTCAAATAGGAGCTCGGCAAGGCGGCCCTATCCATAGCCATAACCGCCGGATACAGGCCCTATAAGTTTCAGAGATGGCCGATCTGTAGATCAGTTGGCCGGATTGTAATTTAAGGAGGAATCAAGTGAGAACGTCATGCTCTAAGATTGTTTTTCTTGCAGGTCAACATAGCTACAGGGTTCGGGTCAATACCCGAGCTACAGTGCCTAAATTGCTACAGTGCCTAATGGTTCGAAATGATTAATATCATTAGTTATCATATGATCTAAGTTGTTTGAAGTTTATTCAAAGGTCATTCCCATTAGTGCATTACTTATATTGTATGAATGCATTGTGAATTGATCTAGAGAGATTGTGATTGACATTACCTGGTAGCCAAAATCAACAAAATACACTAACTAAACTTGTCTTCGCACCTTGTTCGGTTCAGTTAGCAAAATTTCCTAAAAGTTAACTAAATTAGAAATTAGCACTAAAGGTTAAATCACCCCATAGAGGTCACTTTAAGTTTGGTTAATTGTGCTTATAATTTGTTATGCCCTTGGCTAACTTAACTGGACATGTTCGAAAGCATTTAGTTAACTAGTTAAGTTATTTTTTAACCAAAGTTTTTAACTATATGAGTGCGAAATGGTATTACATTAAGTTAGCCTAACCTATTTTTTTAACTAGCTTTGGTGTGAAGGCAATCATCCAATTAGTAAAAACTTAGCTTAACGATAAAAATAACTTAACTAAACTTAACCATGGGTGCGAATAGACCCTTAACTAATTTTTTTCCTGATTAGATAGGCTTCTTTTTAGCCCAAAATGGGGGGCTCCAAGTGTTAACCATCATTCATTTAAATTGGATTTATGTCAGGATTTTGGACCATTTTGGCACTGCAAATTTTCCCCGGGCTAGTAAATTTGCATCGAGAATGTGACTTCTTTTTATAACAGCACAACATGATTGCATTAAAAATCGAAAATATTTTACATATGTATATCGAGTGACATAATGCCAATTACTTCTCAGAAGTGACCCCTAGAGATATGATAGCTTTCTTCCTCACTTCCACAGGTATTGTAACCCTAGCAGTCTTGCCTGGGATGATCTTTGGGTTCCATGAAAACGAAATAGTATCTAACTCAACCCAATCATCCCCTTCAATAGGTTTTTCTTCCATTTCTTTGTCCAACAATCTCTATATCTTTTTTCCTCTGCCACTGCATTTAACTGGTGCACTGGACACCACCATTCCACACGAACTTTGTTCACATTGCGGTCACCCACTTCTTTGCAAACATCTGAGTTGGCGTAACCCATCCACACAGGGTTTATCTCTTTGCCCTCTGGTACTATAAGTGCAAATTGATGGCAAAGCAAGTCATCTTTGGGATCATAATCCTCCAGCCCGAGATATTTAGGCCTTCCTTTCCTAGGACCAACATAATGTTTTTCAGTAGCTGAAGGAGCCATCGACTTGCGAATACTACTAACCACATCATCAACTTCCTCAGGTGTTATCAAGTCTCTCCACCTAGACTTAGATAGCTTTCCATATTTCAGTTCATCAGAGGATGTGTCTACTTATCCCAATAATCCATGTACCTGTGTCCAATAATCTATCAATGCAAGGTTGGTATCATCAGGGTTATTTTTCCAATACTTGATGTATTCAGAAATGTCGTCCAATGTGCTTTGCAATGAATCCACCTCTACAAAAGGCTTAAGAGCTTTTGGTTGACCCCTAGGAATCTTAGGTTTACCATTCTCATCTTCATGACATATAGGTACTCCCTCATCTGGCCTCCATTTATCATCTGAAGGTCTCATCTTCCATTGCATTATTGGCTTATTTCCCATGACCCAGAAAGTGTACTGAAGAGGTCTAGATTGACCTTCCATATCAAGAGCATAACCTTCGATAAAAAATTTTCAATCAGGCACCTCTTGTATGATCAACCCTATAGGAGAAGGTGAAATACATTCACTAAGAACTTCTATTAGTCTAGGAAGGTTGGTCACAGTTTTAGATTTCAACTGTGCACTGTACTTCCCAAACAATGCATCACATCCTCATGAGTACGTCCAGGCATTAGGAATCCCAAATTCACTCTTTCAAAGCTTTCAAAGACATCCACAGCTGTCAAATAAGATAGGAATGAGAACATATACATGTTTTTATTTTGTCCAGCACAATTGTCAAGTTGGAGGAGGAACTTTGGAGGTAGATCTCGAGGTTGGGGACGTGAACTTGAGGCTCCAACATGTTTAGAAGCACCTGACTTCCTAAACCTTGCCTTAGTAAACTTCTCTAAATTATTAGGCTTTCTATCCAACAATGCACTGAAGAGTGGTTGGCTACCACCTCCAGGGTTGTGGAGGTCACTAGAATAACCACTCTCATAGTTCCTCACGCACCTCATCACACTTTCAATATGAAAATCTGGACCATCACTCCACAATTGCAAACTAAAATGGCCATAATAAATTGGCACCGAGCTATGCACTATTGCATCTGTCAGAGAGACTTGCATAGGATAAACTCTATTGATTTGCTTGGATATGTAACTATATTGTGGCAAACAAGTCTCCATTGATCCATCTTGTCATGTATATACAAACATAGTTATTGGGTTCCAAACATGATAACGTTCTCCACATCCAATAAGTGGATCTACATGATAGTTGGTATGTCATGTGATCTTTCATTTGCTCCCTTATCTTAGTTGGTTGCTTGGTCTTATCTAGAATCTCTTTCAACTTCGCACACAAGTTGCACTTTGCAAAGTTGTTCGAAGTGTCTATAGTGACATGCTTGAAGTGCTTGCTCCATAGTCTACTGAAGCTGAGTTGAGATATTGCAGGTACTATTAGTTGTCGAAGCAAAGCATTCACTTCCTCCAATATACTCTTCTGTGTACAATGGGATAGCAATCTCTTCTCGACAACTGTTTTTCCCTGTTGATCTTTCCTACTTTTATGTGGCATGTTCTCAGCATTGAATTCAACATATTTATCAAAAACCTCCCTAGCAGCCAGGATCCTGGAAGTTGGCCTCAACATGCCATTATTTCCATGTAGTGCAATTTTGCTCCCCTTTGCATGAGTTGCTTGCCAATTTTGCCAAGATGAAATTGAAATGCTATGAATATGTACCCATGCAACTTTACATATCCATGCCCCTAGCAGTGGGTATCTTTTTTTCTTTGGATATTTTTCATCCTGAAGTGCAAGCTCATGAATGGAGTACATGTAAGTCCTCCTCTCATCACAAGTATACTCTTGGAAGGTGGCACTTGCTTCCACCAATTCATCAATTTCAAACTTCTGAACACAATTAGCCTAACAACATTCCATTCCCCTTACCTTAGCCATAGCTTCACGTGAACAATCACTATTTGACTTGGACCTCTTGCTAGGATAATGTTTCGCCATTCAGTATGCCCTCTTTTCTGAAAATGTGGTCCTGACAGCTATTGGAGGTGCATTAAGGAAATCAGTGTCATCCACAACCTTTGGCTCTGGTAAAAGGAAATCTCCTATAAACTCAATGCAGGCTATAGGCCATGGCATAATGCATGGAACCTCCAATTGTTTAACACAAGCAGTGCAATCCTGGTGATTTGACCCTTTTTCCTTCCATCTTTCTTCTGAACTTATTATGGCCACACCCACTTTATCATCTCCTAACCTTTCATCATTGACAGCTTGGATAGGATCAGCTAGTATGATAGTTCCTTCACTTATTAGCTCCTTATTGCATTGGTGCTTCACTTTCACCTTCTTATTCTTCCAATCCAACCTACTGTAGAGGATAATTTTCTTAGTAGTCTCGGCCTCAACACCCTTTGGGTGGTCCACACCATTGACCTACAAGAACAATGTTAACAATGGGATAACTGTGACGCTCCCTACAAAATATATGGCGCCTGGACATACACTCTGTAGGAAATCCCCCATTCGGTCCTTCGACCGCATGAGCCCTCCGTCTATCTCGCACTCCAGGGTATCCCTAGTGCAGGAAGGGGACACAAAGGTGTCTTGCACTATGGGTTCCTATAACAACGGAAGCATATACATCGTCAGAACTAGCAATAACAATACATCATACTACCTCGAAGGGTAGCACATCCACATATCCACAGCTACAATAGAGATAAACATGTGTCGTAAAACATGAGATCTCCTACCCAAGGCTCAGACTCATGGGGAGGCTGACGGGTAGGCCTCAAGATAGAGCAGACCGAGATATAACAATGGCGGGCTGGCTATAGACAATGGCTAGGGTTGACCACTCCATTCGCCTCCTGTGCATAGTTTGCAGATGGGCTAGATCGGGCTCTGGTATGACTCTAGCCTTCCGGATAAGCAATCTCATGGTATCACCCATCGAGACTACTCCAGGTTGCATCTCTCCAGTCCGTCGAGGCAGGAAGGGTTCCATCTCCCCTTCCCGGGGTCTAGAGGTTCCACGGGCGGCTAGAGAATTGTGGCGACACACGATTCTTCCCCGACTTAACTCCCCAAAACAAGAGCCAGGCTGACACCTGCAGCTCATGAGAGGCAGGGCAACACCATTGCCCCAGGAGGTGTCGGACCCATGCCCGGCCCACTCGAAGTGACCGGCCATAAGCCTAGCCTGATATGGGGTCCCTAGTAGCTGCGCTCAGCAGGGACCCTCCCTCTGCCTCGCCTCTAGCCCCGTTATGTAGTGTTGAGTCATATCATAGCCCCCGTAGCCCGGTGGGTTCCTATGCACAGGCCGCATAATAATAGGAACTAAAGGGTCTAAACTAGGAGCATCCCTAAGTAAGGGCTACTAGGTCTCTACCCCCCTTCCCAATACAAGAGGAGCCAACATAATCAATCAACATCACATATCCACATAACATGATAATAATGAGAATAACATCTAAACATCTAAATCTAATCATATACATCTAACTTACAATTAAGGTTCATTGATTAGGGTTCAAGATCTAAATTGAGGGCTCTAGAATGGCTCTACTAGAGACATGAGATGCTAACTCATCTGGAATCCTAACTTCCAGATGATCTACCAAGAACTCTGTGCCAAAATACCTGCTCCCGAAGAACTCCCTCCTGCTCCCAGCATCTCCATTGTCTTCGAGGTGTTCGAGGTAGCTTCCACTCCTACTGATGTGCTCACGCTCTGGGGGCTGCTGTGCTATGCTGTGCCACAGCAGACGGTTCTCGAAACGGAGTTTCGCACGCGAAGAAGGTTTCCAGAATGTTGGAGCCAGGAAAGAGGCCTAGGGTTAAGGTTTAGGCCTTTATAGGTTAGGGTTCATATGTTATGCCACGTGGCTCCAATGGGGTAAGGCCGTACCATGTCACTCTTCCTCTCACATGACCCTCCTGATCATGCGCACTGTTGGTGCGTGCTGGCCTCTAGAGACTTCCAAGACTTTGGCATATGCACTCTACTAGCCCGAATGCATATGCCTTACTAGAGCTATACTAAGACATACACTTAACTAAGCACCTGGCAAGTCGGCGTCGACCAACTCAAAGATGCCTCGGCCGTCGAAATCCTTCACAAAGTCTGGGGTATTGCTTCTCTAGATCCTGCTTCAATACCCAAGTTGCATCTTCCACAGGCAAGTGCTTCCACTTGACCGAATACTGGAGGAATTAAGACCATCTTGTCTTCTTGAATGCCTTGTCGAGGATTAACTCGGGCACTATTTCAATTTATTCCTCCGTCGTCGCCAACAAAGTTGGAGTTTCCAAAACCTCCTCCGATTTTGGAGTGTGCCTCTTCAATAGACTCACATGGAAGATGTTGTGGACTTTAAGGTGGGTAGGTATGTCGAGCTTGTAAGCTTGGCTCCCTATTTGCTCCAAAATCTTGAAGGGTCCCGCCCACCTTGGAGCAAGCTACTTACAATTGCCGATGCGAAGCTTCACTTGCTTGACCTTTACTTGAGCCAAACTTTATCTGAGCCCATAACAAAACAAACTCTCGAGGAGTTTTATGTCTATCTGCCCATGCTGATATGCCCATGCTGTTTGAAGATATTCTCGTACTTCTACCACAAGCTGCTGCATATCTGTTGTCGTTGTTGAGAAACTTCCATCTTGGGCACTAGATTATGCCACATAACTGGGGTCAAGCATTGATAACTATAACTGATCATGGAGGGAGACATCTTTGACGGCTCTTGCTTCATATTATTGTACGTAACTCGACCAGGTGGATGTAATCGACCCATTTGGATTGCTTGTTCCAACATAATTTTTCAACATGTCTTCCAAAATTTTTGTTGGTGCGTTCCATTTGACCATTTGACTGCGAATGAAAAGCAAAACTCATCCACAAGTTGGTGGAGATCGTGTTGAAGAAGTCTTGCTAAACGGCGCTAAAGAACTTCGGATTTCTATAGGTGATGATCGACCCGGGCTTTCTGCGCAACCTCAAAAAAAAAATCTCTTATCTAGACAACAAGGCTAGATCCAAAGCTGTGTCTATGGTGTGGCATGGCAAGAATGTGCCCTTTTGATAAGTTATCCACCACAACCATCAAGGCCTCAAAGCTTCTTGTTGTCCTTGGAAGGCCCGCTATGAAATCCATACTGATGACTTCCCACTTGGCATCTGGCACCGCCCAAGGTTCCAAAACTCCCGAGGTTCGAAGTTGTTCTGCCTTTGTCTGCTGACACAACTAAAATTCTTGGATATATCTGACTCTCTGCTTCTTCATGCCCTGCCAGAAGTAGCTACTTTTAATCTTGAAGTAGGCAATTATAGATTCTGCATGGCCGGAAATAGGGCTATTGTGCATGTCATGGAAGATTTTCCTTACTCCTGATGTTTTAAGCATGCGTAATTGTTCTTTGTGATATGAATTGCCTTCCTTTTTTAAATGTTTGAAGGTCTCTCTTTCCTTTTCTGTCCTTGCGCTCTTGCAAAGATTAGCCCATATGTGCTTGAACTCCATATTAGAGGGGATGGCTTCTTCTATCTTCTTGCTGAATTTGCTTGCCGAAGTGGAGATGGCATTGCAAAATGATGCTTCAAAAGCTTGCCAATAAGTGGCGACGTCTTAGTTTCTCCACAGCTTTCCTCAAATGGGCTGCATGCTCTTCCACTGATTTGCTGTAGATCACGATGTCGTGAAGAAAATTGATGACAAACTCATCCAAGAAATCTTCGAAGATCTCATTCCTCAAGTGCATAAAAGTCGGTGGAGCATTCGATAGACTCGGGGGCATTATTGCGAAGTCATAGTGCCTATACCATGTTCTGAAGGAGTCTTATAAATATCTTCCCCCTTCATCCTTATTTGATGATTGCTTGACCTTAAGTCGATTTTGTAGAAGAATCTTGCTTCTTGGGGCTGATCCATTATGTTGTTTGCTTGTTGAGCTGCCAATGGTTGATATACATCTTTAGACTTCCGTCCTGGCCGAAAGGATTCCCAAGTCGATCAACTGCTTCTTGAGCTCTGCTAACTCGGAAGTGCTCATTCTATAAAGAGCTTTGCTAGTCGGCTCTGCAACTGGTGCAAGGGTGATTTCAGACTCTACGCCTCTATAGAGCAAAAGCTCTCAAATTTCATCCAGAGGTATATCATGGGACTTCTTGATTAGCTTAAAAATTGGCTGAGGCAACTGTTCCGAAGTAACATCTTCCTTCTTACTCTTGTGGTCGGTGTCGACGACTTGTAGCTTAAGTACGTATGACCTCATTCCTCGTGACGCACTCAGTAATTGCTTCACTGACATGTGTTGCACGATTGAAATTACTTTTTAACCTAAACTATAAGATACTTGCCCTTTGGTGCCGGGATAAACACCTCTTGCGTATGATTATCAATTGTTCCTTAGCCGGTGGCTTTAATATTCCATGCCTATTATGAGGTTATACTTGCCAATGTACATAAGTTAGTGCCGATGCTCTACTTTGCTCCGCTTGAGGTCGTCGAACTTGACTCTTGTTCCTTTGGTGCTGCTAATTGCTCAGCCTTGCTATAATTACTGGCCTAGATTTAGAACTTGCTCTTAAAGATGTCCACCATCTATGAGGTGCAAGGTTACAGGTTAAAGAATTACTTACATAAATCCTACGGCCATAAGTTTAGTCAGCATAAGATTTCCTTTGGACACACATAAAAAACTATGCAATTAAATAATTATTCTTGTTTTAGATCTAATCTATACTCTAGGATCTCCCCTTTCCTAATTATTGCCCTCTTAAGATAGTCCCATTTTTTAGTTGATGCCATCTAAAAAGTTGGCCGGACTTATTAGATTACTTCTCTTCATTTGGTCGGATTATTCCTTATATTGTGGAGGTACTCGTCATATACATGGTCGACGGTTATCCGATTATTGAATCCTTCTTAGCGAGGTGATCAAGCTCACGAAGAGGTTCCAATATGTTGGATATCTGTAAGCAATGTATGTAGATTTAGTACTCCATACGTGTTTCTTTGCAATCCTTGAAGCTTTGCTCAATTCTTGGGTCCATCCTTTCTAAACGAAATGACAAAAATCTACTCGCAATTTCGTCCAAATCCCATCATGGATGTTATCACCCATAATTCTAAGATATTCAACTATCACACTGACCCCAATTTTGTTTTCAGGATTTTTGGGTTGCCCCTAAGAGGGCAAACCCTCGTTTATGTGGGTTTCTGGCATATTTCAGGTATATGCCAGAAATATGCCAATGACTGCTAAAAATCCATTATTGGCTGTAAATGCTCGTTGCTTGACAGTACTTCTGGAAACCGGCTAACCGTTGCGATCAAAACCTTGCTGCTATGGTGCTCCCGTTCATGGTATTGAGGCAGTCATAGATTTACGTTGGGGTTATTTGGCCACTTGCACAATATCTCTTAGGGTTTTAGAGCGTTTTTGGAAAATCGTAGTGAGGTCGGTGCTGGAGCTTTCATTTGCAGCTTGGAGCTGGAGATTTCATGGAGGTTGGAGCTGGAGCTTGGAGCTCTAGCAAATTACCTCTTGAGTTCTTCTTCTTTTGGTCTCATCGTGATCAGAACCTAAACCTAGTTTTGAACCATCGTGCTTCATTTTTGCCCAACCGATCTCCAGACAGGCAAATGCTTCTTTTGTGCCCTCTGCGGCCGTTTTTTGTTGCAAGGACAGGTTTTTTCTCTGGATTCGATTGGTCTTCTGTAGCTGTTAGTTAAGTAGAGACTGCCATTAACGGATTCCAACCATGCTGAGTATTTTCTTGGGCAACCGGATTTGTTACACTACTGCTTACCTTAGTTCCATACAGGTCGGTACAGACAGCCATGCCAGCCTTGTGAAAGATGCCTTGTCCTCATTTGGAGGGATTGTCTAAATACCGGCCTTGGGGAAGAGTAACAGTGGAGTTATGATCATTTTTCATTCTTTATATTGTGATGTATGAACCTTGAAGATTAACTTTATGTGGTTCTAGATATATTGGCTTCTAAAATTATCCAAGATACCGGAGATAAACGAAGTACCAAGATTTTCCAAGGAGGCTGAGCTGTTTCTTTTTTCCATCGTTTCTAACTTCAACTTGACTGATGCCTCTGCAATAAAAGATTTTGAAAGAGTCACAAATCATGATGTTAAAGCAGTAGAGTACTTTTTGAAAGAGAAGATCAAAAGCAACTCAGAGGATTCTAAGGTATTCTCTTCCCTTTACTTTTTGCAAGCGACGAGGAGCTTTATGGTCCTTTATCATTTTGCAATATAATCCTGTAAGTCTTAAGAGTTAAATAATACTTCAACAACAGCAACAATAATAGTCACCAAAATGCTATCTAGCAAGAATGCATGGGCAGGATGTCTAATATGAAACAGGATTTTACCTTCTTGAGAGACAAGAGATGATAGCCTACATGTGTTTGCGCTAAGACTCTGTTTCTAGGCTTTTTGATCCAATGGCAAAAAGCTGGAAAAGCACATGGGCAAGCTGCTGGTCATCTTCAGCTTGGAGGTAATAAGGTTAATCCGCTTAAGAACTCTAATTTATCTCTATTGGAGTATGTTTTACTCTTATATGCTCGCACATTTTACCTGACAAAACGAATGGAGAGACCAATACCACTGGTAAGAAAAAGGATAGTGACCATAGCAGATATGTCTATATCCAAGGCAGCAATTGTCAAACAAATTGATGGCGAAATGAAAGCTGCACTTTGGCACAACTTCTTAACCTTGAAAAATAGCACCATTAATCAATCAAAGTTTGCATTTACTATGGTGAGTTCGACTCCAGAAGATACAAAGCAATTAATAGAATAAACAATATGCTGCAAATACTATGGTGATTTCGGCTCCAGAAGATATTAAGCTATCCACGAATGGTGATGCAATGGTTGAGGCCAGCACAGATGCCAAAGGGGGGAAAATGGAAACCTGGATTGCAGCCCATTAAAGCATGTCAGTTTTGGTTATACGGGAGGGGGACAAGAAGTCGTTAACAGAGGTGGAAAGTCTAATATAGCAGTGCCAGGTCCTTTTATGTAAGATGATTACAAGATCATTGCTATGCTTATAGAGAATTTGTTCTGTCCTCAGAAGCTGAAGTGTGTGCCATATTGCGTTGATCTTATAAGTACCATTTGTTTTTATGCAGGTCCTTGAGTTTGTTCACTTTGCTTGCACCTCGGAAGATATTAACAATTTGGCACATGGCTTGATGCTGAAAAATGGATTGAATGTACTTCTGCCAGCAATGGACAAAATCATTGAGGACATCTGTTGCATGGCGCATCGGTATGCATCATTAGCTATGCTGTCACGAACCCATGGACAGGTAAAATGACATCCCTATCAAAATCATTTGACCATGTTAGCAAACTTGTAATGTTGGTCTCTATCTATTATTGGCTACTGCTAAGAGGTACGTCGGATATACATTTAAAACATTAGCAAATTTTCGCAGCTATGTTCTAACTTAGCAAACTAGCCGTCCCTTAGATTCAAGGAGGGTGTTTTGATGTGACTAGCAGGATAGTTGGAGAGCTCCTCACTATAAACCTGAAATGGACCCTAAGTGTCTATGGAGTGCATCCAAAAGTTTTAAATATGAATAGTCCATTTTTGCTTCCTTTTCTTTCAAATATTATATTGTCTATGTGTGCAATGAAAGTACTCTGGAAGATAAAGAAGAATCCCAATTACTCTCTGTAGAAGGAAGATGCCTTATCCTCATCTGGAGGGATTGCCTAAATATTGTCTCTGGTCTAAATATTGACTGTTCGGAAGCATGAGCAGGTGGATTGACTCCATTATCTATTGGGAAACGGAGTAAATGTATTTAAGACATTTTGTTTGCTTTTGCAAATCAATTTTGCTAATCTAGAAAAGTTCTCCAAATTGGGCTTCAACAGCTCGCCACAATACGATCAGATTATAAGCATGCAGGTAAAGTTTTTCATTGTCTCATTCTTATTTTTGCTAGAGCCAATTTATTCTTATGCAGGAATATTTATTTAAATTATGCAGCATAGATCTTAAGATGCTTGAAGCAAATGCGCTCTAGATCAAGAAATGACATAGTATCTGCCTTCCTTTTGGATTTATGCATGGTGCATATGTCTAGAGGAATGGTTATATTCATTATCAAGAATTGGTTAAACCTGCTGACCACTTCTAAAATCGGGAAAATCATGATTTGATCCTAAGGTTGCACAGATAAAGACAGATGCACCTTGCCACAGTAAACATCTGCCAAGTATAATCAGCTGAGTCTCATTTTCTATACCTCATGAAGCTTTGGTAAATAGTAAACTGGTTGTATTGTTAAAGACAAAAGTACTTGAGGTAATGCAGTGTTGAGATTTGTAAAGGAGGCGACCAACTACAAATTATTGCCATAATTGATGTACTGAAAAAATTTAAAGAAATTAATATTGTTCTTTCTTCTCTATTTTGATGTTTTTGATATCTTAGTTTCAGAGATTTTATATTCATGTCTATATTTTGCCGTTTTCAAGTGTTTTTTTTTACAAAAACAAAGTTGTCATCTAATGGAGCCAAAATGCAGGGAAAAACAAACTGAACCTTTTGAAATTCTCAACTATATTAAAAAAAGGTCAATTTTAGGAACATGGTGTTTTTTAAAAGGGAATTCTTGAAACAGGAGTGTTGCAATGTTCTCTGCAAAATTACCTCAGAAGAAGAATATTGATAAGAATGGTTGGCAAACCACATTGTTTGTTGTTGATCTGATTACATCTGCACTGTTGCTTGTTTTAAAGTTAATAATCACTTGTTAAATGTTGAATGCTATCTAATTCACATGAAACTCGTCAAAGAGTGTCTTTGATCATAAAACTCTGTAAAGAATGGGTCTGACCATATTAAAGGAATAAAACTGGCCTCTATCTTTCATTGGCTAAAATGACTGGATTATATGAGAAAACTCAGAGAAAAATGGTTGTAGATCAAATAGCTTTGCAAATTTGATTTAACTCTATATGACTGTTCCATTTTCCATAAAACGATTTGGAAGGCACGCAATCTGACCTATTACATGTTCTTAAATCCATGTATCTTAAATCCATGTATCATATTCCAAACCATAGGCATGTTTGTCCTCTATATATTTCAGAACTATAGGTGCCTCAAATAATGGTTGACCATTATTAAAACGAGAGGCTCCAGAGGCCCCAGCATACACTTTGGGTCGTGGATTTGACGGATTGACCGAGATAATTAAGGGTGCACCTCGTTTTAAATATCTACCAACTCTCTGAAATATTTAATTAAAGATGGTATACAAATGGACTAATTTAACTACGCCAACAAGGTACAATATTAATGGGTAAATATTAGTTCTATTATGATTATGGTTTACAACGCATTTGTAAAAATATGTTTCTGTCCCTCTCTAAGGATATACTTCAAGGTTCTGCATCTACAACCTAAGCACAATGTGCTAACTGCTGGCCTGCATTATAACAATTAGTCCAATAGTATCCTGTTGCGTCAAAATATATTGTTCCATCATGGGCAGCTATGGAAGGTCCAATTGAGACAAACAAATGGAGGACTGAATGTTGTCCATGTAGTAAGTGTCTCAAATTCAAGGAAAATTCTTTTGACAACTTTTAAAAATTTCAATTTGGTATTTGACATAAACTTTCAAACCCTTGTTCTCAATTGACACCTCCAAAGAATCTATGTTGTTCACATTGTGCTAAAGGCTGGGATCATAAGCATGCAATTGCAAATTGGGAGTTCTAATGGCATTTTATCAGCAATTAGTGGCTTACAGATCTATTTTTCTTCAGATGTGGCAAATGGACTTGGAGCAGGTTCCCCAAGCATGCATTAAAGTGGGACTGCAATGATTCAAGGTGGAGATCGTTGTACAAGTTTCTTCTTCAAAGCTGCAAGAGCCAGAAGACAAGCTTCTACTATAGTGTCTCTCTAGGTTCATGATGGTTGTCTTATTTCTGACCTGGAAGAGCTTAAAAATATTGTGCATCATCATTTTCCTGGCTTATTTGCTGCCTGTCACCTTCCTTTCCAACAAGATTTTCAACATGCACTGCTTGCAAAGGTCCATCCTATTGTATATCTTCATATTCAGACTTATTCATCGCCAGTTGTGCTCGTGGTCCTCATTTTTTTTTTATACATGCAGAAGCAACATGCCTTAAATTCATTTTCAAAAGGTTTTGTTGAAGAGTTCAATATAGCTCTTGATCTATTTACCAATGATCTGCAACACCAAGGATCTACGGATCTATTGCTTAGGTATGTTTCTTACATCGGTTCTGCTTGGCATAAAGCGGTCTGTCATGTGTTTGCAAGATGATCCTTAGTGCAAATATGTGCATTTGCAGGTACCAGGATATACCATCATTTTGTTTGGCTGCTCAGCGTCCTTTCAAGCTTCTGCTTTCCTTATTGGAATTGATTGAACCCAAATTCTCATTTCAGTTTTAGGCTTCAAATTTGCAACAATCATTTACTTTACTTAGTTTTAGAGGGAAATGAATTTATGTTTCTCATCTAATATGTGGGTACTCAAATTTCTGTCCTTGATGCAGATTATGTTGTGCATGTTTTATCCAAATGTTATGCATCTTAATCGCTTTCTTTTTCTTCAGGATTCAGACAAGGGAGTTTGAGTCTTTTACCAACAGAGATTTTCAGCTGGCAGCATTTTGCAAGGGATTTCAATTCTCTAAATTCTGGCATTATTTCCAAGGGATTTCAGCATGGCCGCATTTTGCAAGGGACTTCGGTTTTTTAAAATCTGGCATTATTTCCAACTGACTTTCTAAACAGAGATTACGTGTCTGACACAAACTGCTTATTCAAAAAGCATTCCCATTTCGACTTGGGATTGGATCTTCTTAAGTTCTAGAGGTTTGTTTTTCAACTTTATTACGCTTTCATTTATATCCATATTCTGGTCTTTTTATGCCACCTTTTTTTTGTAGATTGGGTATGTTGCGAGAAATGTGGTTGTAGATGATTTTCTTTGATCTTGAAAATCATTTAGAATTATTTTTCTTAGTTGAATCTAGGGTTGCTACAATTCTTTTAATAATGGCATAGGTAGTTTAAACAAATAGTTTGTAAGCGAAAATGGGCATGATGTAATAAAGCCTGGTGATAATATTCCTTTCAGCAGGGGTCATGGTGGCAGAGGAGTTGATGCACAAGATAGATTTTTGTGTCTCTACTGGTGAAATGGTTTTAAAGTGAGAAATGATTTCTGAAGCAACAAGCGCTAGGAAAGCATTTCCATGCAGAGAAAATAGTAGGCGTGAAGGGAAAGAGATGTCTCCTTCCTGTACAACATAACATCTCACAAAAGTCTATTGGGCATCTGAAAAGGTATGTTGTTTCCTTTTGAAAAATATACTAAAGGCACTAAAAAGTGATTCAAATTTGTTATAATATCTATCATATTATTAAACCATCCCTTGCAGGTCCTCATAACGGGCAAGTATTTTGAAGAATTGGAATAGATTGCCTCCTAATGTCTAAATTTATGGAAATTGAAGACATTCAACTGCAACGCTCTTCTTCCTTGGAGGGCCGAATCACCCAATAAGAGAGGTGCATCTCTTTGGAACAACATCTAAATCATTGAAGAGGAGAACAATCAACTTCCATATTTCTTTTGTTCCATAAATTCAATGCTACAGTAGAATGGACCTATATTGATGCAGTCGGTAATGCCTTATTGACATCATGGGCCAGATTTCTCCATTTTGAACTATGATTTAAACCACTTCACCCTCCGGCCATGGGGGGCAACCCTCTGTGCGCAGCACCTTGTTTAGTCTTGTTTCCAATTCACAACAGCTATATCTTCTGAGTCCTGGTTTTAATTCGCAACAGCTATATCTTCTGGTATTCATAATGCATTTGGTTTATTTGCCATGATGGTAGGTCAGTCATATTTAGCCATCTTTTAGCAGGTTTCTAGTTGATACTGTCCTTTTTGGCTGATGTTCTATTGCAGGTCTTTGGCTATTTGTATTTAATAGTTTGGTTAAAAGTAAAATATAAACAACAGGTGTCTTGTGATGAGATTAGCTCATGCATTCTTTTGCTATTTGCAAATCTATAAGAAGCCACAGGAGTTCACAGGGTAGATATGCTACTTTCATTATGGCAGGTTTGACAAAAAAAAAATGATTTGGTAGCTCAGACAGAACGAGAGTTCTTAGAATTTGTTTGCTTAACTCATTTCTATTACAGCGATATCAGTACCCTCCAGAAGCATGATTGAATAGTATTTTTGTCTACTAGTAGGTTAGAATTTTCCAGATTATTTAACATGCATAGTCATTTAATTGTAAACCATTCTTATTATTTGCAAACTGCTAAATATGGACAAGCAATCTTGTTAAGGCCAGATGCCATGTCGATCCTACTGGATCTGTGAATCGGATCATGCACTGAGCGTCTCTGCATATGTCAGCAATTCTGAATTGTTTTACATGGATTCAATGGTTTCAAATAGATTTCATGGTTCAGTGAACAGTGTTTTTAACAGTGCGGTTAGCATAGTGCTTTGTGTCGACACAAAGCTACAGTATTTTCTGTTCATTTTTTCATCTCGGAGCTTAACCGTTATAATTGTTTTCTTTCATTTGGAATCCACCGAAGTTTGTTGTAGTTCAACAAAATTTGGTTTCATAACTCAATAGTTCAACATAATTCATTTTGTATCCAACAATTTCATGTTGCAATACATATACGAACTTGTGCCCACAAAATCAACTACTCTTGCCATGCTTTCTTTTTCAATGACTACATGGGCGTAGCCTTTCAAAGCAATCACGTATGAATATATACCCAAACCAAAGGGGGTTTCAGGGGTTTAATTTAGAAATGTTGGATGCAATGGTTTAAGTTAATTAATGTTAATACTAGTTATGTGTGGTTGTTGTATTAAAAAAAAAAAATTGGGTCCTGGGCCCTTAGGGAAATGTGTTGAATGCAATGGTTTAAAGTTGAATTTTAAATGGAAAGTGTAGAATGTAATGGTTATCGGCATAAATGCATGTAGCAATTTTATAAACACTTATGCATGTAACAATGTTTTAACTTCTGCATGTAATTCAATTAAGGAGACAAGCATAGAATGGCATAAATACATAATTTGATTCTTCGAAACAATAGCTTAAGCACAATATGAGGAGTCAATTTTTACATCTGTGCAATTGAAGCGTTGCTTTTTTCAATGCGCAAATCCATGATACCAAATCCTTCTCAACCATTCCTGCAAGAATCAAATTCCATGATACCAAATTCTTCTCAGCCATTTTTCCAAGCACTTCTTGTGCCTCATTAATATAGCCTAGATGGGCGTAGACATCTCTAAAATATTCATTCTTCAGAAGCGAAGCTGTTGGAAGAAGATGCATGCCAGGTTTAAATGACAATCCATTCACCTGAAGAAAAAGTACGTAAATCAAAATGACTATGCAACATATAAATTTAATGAACAATCATCATTTCATAGCAAAACAGGGACCTAACTTACCGCGTCTTTGTGGACTTCTTTGTGCAGACTTGGCATCCAAGGGGGACAAGTGTGATTATAACTAGCTATTCCAACAAGATCTCTCTTAGCAGGTGAAAACTTCACAGCATATAATGTAAGCAAATGGCCTCTTCTGAGTCTATACAAGAGATTCCAAAAAGCAGTTATAGCAGCATACAGATGTAAACCCTATGCTTCAAACTCTGCAATTTGATTTAACCCAATATCACGACCTTTTGCAACATTCTGGCGGATTTGTTTTTGGGAAGGAAAGAAAGGAAATTAAAATACGTCAATATTGGCTAGAAGGATTTCAGCAAACAACAGGCTAGGAACATAAACTCTAATATAAGAATTCTCGTTTGCAAGATGTAAAAGTTTAAGGATGTAGAGCAAGAAACCTTACAATGAAGTGAAGCCAACGCGTCATCACTATAGTCCTCCTAAGAAACGATCATACTTTATAAGGAAAAGCATCTGGATTTGCAAAAAAAAAGGCAGAATCACAGACTGGTACCAAGTTTGAACTGGAATTGAGATACAGCATGCATCCGGCATGTTTTGTTTTAGAGAAATTTTATCTGAAGGTACAATTATGCAAGAATCAGGGGATATGGCGATGATAATAAACACAAAATTGATTAAATGGTACAACTAACCATCAATTTAAGATCAGTGCTTAGTCCTACGCCAAGAAGTTGTTGTACCTAAGAGCTTCAACGGTGGTCTCCAATTCCAGTGAGCTTATACCTGCAAATTTTACACTGGGCACCTGAATGTTTTGGCAAAGGATTCAGGAAAAGATGCGGCCCTGTTAATGCGGACATGTTGATCGACCTTCCAAGAATCTAAATTCAGGATCTGCCTCTGCTGCTTATCTGGTGGTGAGGGAACTTAAAATATTAATATTAATATCACATATCTAATAAAAAAGGAAACATGCAAGGGGAAATATCTACAACCACATGATTTGCCCTCTTCTCTGAAATCAATGGCTAAAAAGAAAGTGCACTCTAGAAATACTGTTTAGTACATGCAGATGAATACAGCGGCTAAATCATAGTAAAACCATGTAAAAAAGCATACAAAAGGGCAAAAGTATGCTAGTGGGTATCAAAAAAACGCGGCCCCAGCACTTAGATCAGCACCCTGGATGTACTATTCTATCATAGTATTCCACTTGTTATTAATTGGAGTTGTTACATATTTCTATTGATTACCTAATTACCGTGTGCTAGTACCATTAAACAAGCTGCCATATGGGGTGCTATATGAGTGCTGTCAGCATGTGTCCGGACGCCTGCTTTTGATACCCACCAGCATACTTTTGCCCAAAAACACAAAAAAAACCCTATTATTGTGCTATATATTGTTTACTCAAATACAACATGGCCGAGTTGATGGTTGGTTCCAATGCATGAGTCTACTTGGCAATAACATGGCAGATATTTTGGTCGTCCTACATTTGAATCCGATATTGGTGGAGTTGTTGGTTGGTTCGAGTGCATGAGTCTACTTGGCAACAATATGGCGGATATATTTGGTTTGTCCTACGTTTGAATCCAATTTTGGTTGCTTCGAAGTTAGCTGTCTTTTAATAAGATGGTTTAGTTGAGCTCCAAGTTTGAAACCTTAATCCCTACACAATGTGCTTCTTCCCTTTTTCATTTGGTTTGGCCCTAGCACTTGGATCACGTGCCCACATTCACAAATTAGCAATATCCCAACTACATTTCTCAAGTGTACATGGATCATGTGTTCACATTTCAACATTAGAAATATTTCATTACATTTCTCATATGATTTTTTTATTTTTATTTTTATTTTGGAAGGATATGAGACTCTTTTTATTGACAAGAACAAAGGCACAATACACGATACACATACAGGAATAGAACCTTAGTGGATAGGTTGACCCAACTAGGCACAAACACCCGTCTATGCATAAGAAGAACACTGTAAATACATCTGCCAAATTATCTCTTTTTTATCATCAGCTAGAGATGAGCAACGATAAGCTTTAGTGATCTTCTGCTGAGCACAACGAAGAAGATGCTGATCAGAGATGTGTGCACCTTGGAAAATACATAAACGTCGCCTCTGCTAGATAGACCACAAAATCCAACTAGAAGCAGGATGAAATGCTCGCTTACGCAAGTTAGGCCAAACAGGGGGATAGAGTGCAAGTAGGATCTCCTGGCTAGTGAGAGACACACTGAAAAGAGTGAACAACCACGCCCAAGCAAGTCGTAGATGATCGCACAAGAAAAAGCAGTGTTCAATAGTTTCAACATGTTGGTCACAGAGAGGGCAACAATCTGAGACTCTAGGGTTCATCTTATGAACCAAGACATTCACTCGATCACAGAATTTTCCATCGCAGCGCTGACACTTTAGGGTGGAACAATTTATCCCATGTCCACATCCAAACACTTTTCCACTGTAGTTGAGGAACCTGAAGATGCCAGTGCTGGGATGGGGGTGAGGCTCACAATCCAAAAGCAGCCTATACGTGGAAGAAACAAACTTTTCTGGCTTAACATGTGTATCACATATCCAAATAGGCATATAAGCATGTGGTTGCTGCACAATGGATGGCAAAAAATCAGCCACCTCAGCCCAGATTTGCTGATTCCATCTGTATAACAAAAATCTCGTCTGAAAAGCCTCCCATGACAGAAGATGACCAGAATCATACCAAGCTGCAATCGGTAAAACCCCAGCTAGTCGCCAACGCCGTTGGGTCTTTGGATGTACAAGTGCACATAAAGGCTGCTGATCATGCATACCTTGCAAGGGAAGCCACCAGCATGACATTGACAATGAAGCACAACCAAACATCGATACCTAAATGTGATACATCTACCTGCTTTCTCTTACTTGGCCTCCTTTCCTTTTTATGAAACCCTATATTGATTATTTCCTCAATGGTTTGTGGTGCGTCTTCCTACGCAAAATCATGTTCATTTTCTTGTTGCCCTTTTAGTACAAATTCCATGAGGGCAACCCTCTGTGCAACAACACCTTGTTGTTTTTCTTGTTAACAATTGGATATTGTTGAAGACGCAAAATGAGTAAAAGGCTATCAAATGCATACAAATGCATGTACAAACACAGTCAGCCTGCCGTGGCTATGGCTACAAGGAGTTTGATTTGATGGGGCTCATGTGGAGTAGTTGCTTTAAGATGTTGAAAGAGAGTATATAACTGTTGCACATTAGATGGATGGCATGCAATATAGGTTAAATCAAAGCATTCTCTTACATGGATTGCACTCTTTTTCCATTTCAGTACAGTTTATTACACCCATTTTTTTTGGCAACACCACCCCCCACCGCTCTTTATGTTAAAGAAGGCCCATCAAAGCAAAGCTTCGATTGTGGCTTATCATGCAATCTATTTTTGTTCAATCGAAGAAATCCAAAACTACTCATATGCTTGAAATATAGTGTGGCAGTCCCATTTCTTGCAAGGAAATGCCAAATTCTGCGAGTTTAGCTTCAAAAGCCTTCACAACACTGTTATGAGCCTGCAGAATAACCAAACCCATCATATATGATTATCTTAATGCTGCCAAAGAATTACTACGATCGTACCTTGGTAACTTTTCCTAATTCATAATACAATGCCTTGACTTGTCTATTCTTCGTCTCTAAGGCTTTTTCAACTCCATACTTCACATAGCCGATGGCATTTGGCTCCATCTTTGAGGCATTCAAAGCTTCACCAAGCTGAACATCCTGGATAAAAATAGCATGGATGAATTTCCCTTTTTCCCCTTCAGTTTCCTTTTGCTATTAATGGTCATATAACAACAAGTACCTTCTTTTCAAGTTCTTCACCCAACACATGCACCTTCTTTTCAAGAAGCAAACTCTTGAGTCCACATTTCTGTTGCACATCGAAGATACTATTCTCAAACTTGCCATATAATTCATCTCTTTCAGTCTGGACCTGAACACACAACCAGGTCAAAAAAGATTAGAAACCATCAAGATCCATCACATAACATGTGTAATAATACACACAAGATAAGAACCTTTTCAAAATTCTCTTGCATAATTCTGTATTCCCATTCAAGGTCTTTAAACTGTTTCAAAGTATCTGCATATTGTCCTCTAGTTTGATGCAGAGACAACTTATCCTAAAGCACATAGTCATAAAATGAGAATTGTTTAACAATAAATAGAAATACCTCTAACATCTGTGCAAGAACTTGGGAACATATGCCACAGATGAGCAGAAATGATATAATGCTAACCCATGGCGTAAAGTGGGCCTCTTCTTATTGTAATGGAATATTGTTTCTGCAATGGCTATCCTATATTTTACATAATTTATCAATTTCTGGCCAAACATAAAAAGCCCTAATTCTTAAATTACAACCAATAGACAATTTACAACAACATTCCTTCCACACTAAGAGAAAAAGTTGGACCTTCTCATAGTTTGCTAGTTGTTTCCGCAGACTTTCAACTTCTTTAAGGGCCCTCGTTAATGGTTCTGTAAGTCTCTTGTTCTCTTGCGCTATCTCATACATGAGCTTCTCATTTGCAGCTTCCTTTTTCTTCATTTCAGTTACATCTTCCTGATAACAAATACATGGAAAGCAGGTTAGTAGAAGACATTTCTTACTGATACTACTGATGACTCCAAACAAATCACGAGTATGACTCGTAAACTTCTAATGAGTAATAACCACAGTAGATTAATTTACAGGCTGCCCCAAAAAACACTAACCTTCAATGTCTTTATGAGGTCAAGATTGTTCTGAGTTATATCATTGTAATAGCATTTTATTTCATTGAAATCTTTTTCATGCTTCCTCATCAATTCATTAATGTGTGAGTTCTTGCGTTCTTCAATCTCATGTATTTCCTGTCTACGACGAATTTCTGCATCATCTTTTATTGCCTTTATCTGCATAAATTGTCAAGATTTAGTATCATACTTCATTGGTTACTGAAAATTAATATAGCCACCTTCTTTTCAGATTTTGCTATCATATCTTTTGCTTGAGTATCCAACTCTTGCCTGAGCTTGGTAATCTCCTTAGAGTGATCCTGTGGCATTAAAATTGCACAAACATCAGCATCAGCAACAATGAGATAATATGATGATGGATGAAGTTTTGAGACTAATTACCAGCTTCATCTGTCTGATGTTATCCTCGTATCCTATTTCTACTTCCTTCAGTCTTTCCTTCAAAGCATGATGATCATTCCTGCAGGTTGTCCCCAGAACTGCATGAGAGCATTGTAAATGGTTAGGCCGTGTGTGCCAACCTTCAACTATCCATAATAACATGGGTGTTTGAGAAAATGAGTGCCAATTCAGAATTGGGATCAGTGCTTTTGTGCAACCATTATAGATGGGAATTATCTTCAATTGTCTTAGTAATTGCATTAGTAATAAGTTTTATCATAAAAATCACACTTGCATGACACGCAAAGATCCTTACTAATTGTATTAGTAATAAGTTCCATCATAAAAATCATACTTGCATGACCTGCAAAGATCTAATGCCCCACATGATCACTAAAACTTGATGAGATGGTTTATTAAATTCTGCATTTATTAACAATTGAGCACTTGAGCTACACAAAGTGAACCTACAGAAGATCTGCCTCGCGTTTAGCTGCTTGTTCTCTTTGAAGCTTAAGAACCACTTCATTATCGCTCTTCACAGTGGAAACTATGTTTTGTTGTTCATACAATAAATGTTTCATCTTTTGATTAAAAACCTGTGAGTTTGCTGTTTTTCAAGTCAGCAATGCCGTTTTCAGCAGACTAGTTGGATTTATGGAAGTACAAAAATATCCACGAACCTTTATTTCAGCCTGGTGGCGCTCTTCAAGAGCCTCCAGCTCCCTATCCTTATTGCGCAGCTGGACTTGTAATAACTCGTGGTCCTTCTTTCTTATTTCCCAAAAAGTCGAAACCTTATCCTGATCAAATACCGGAATTTGAATTGATTCTCATTAGATAGCATTTTTCTTGTACCCACAAGAAAGATTGTATTAAGTAATGTAATGTAATGTAATGTAATGTAATGTGACACTTTGCAGTGATGAAACATGACTCCACATATGAAATCAGTGTTCAAAACAAACCCAAAAACTTCATACATTTGACAAACAACTTACCCTGTCCAACTCCATCCGGTTCCGGTCCCTGCTTTCCTTTTCTTTTTCCACCTTCAATGCATCAATTTCAGCCTGCAGCTGGGCAGGAGTGGGACCTTTGGGACCAGCATCTTTGTCCTTCTTTCCTTTACCTTTGCCCTTTCCCTTGACATCCTTCTTGGGCGCCATTGCAGGACTTCAACTGTTTCTTTTTTCTTTTACAAACTACAAAAGGGCGCATATACAAAATCGTTTAGGGATTGAAAAATGGCAAAAGTGCGAATTTCTTATGTGCTCTTATAAACATTCCATTATCTAGAAGACACTCCTCTTGTACTTAACATAAATTGTGCAAGTCCAAGGTAGTTTTGCTAATGGCAAAAGATGCTCATTTTACACAGCAAAGCCTGATTTCCTGACATGGGGCCTTACACTATGAAAAAGATATGTAACTCGCGAAGAGGCACAAAAGGTGGTCTTTTTAGCTGCGATAAGAGGCTACAACAATCAAAGAAGGCAACATTCTTTCTTTCGCAAAGGAAAGAGCAAGGGGGGATTATGAAGGACATAAACAATTAACCTCAGAACTGTTTTGTGGTTTGAAATAGTTCTACATGATGACATGATATTGACAAGTCATGCAAGTGAGTTGTTGCATCAAATCAAGAAGTATTTAAGGCCGTTTTGTCTTGCTTTTGCGTGGGTGAAAATTTAGCAGCGCAAGCATGTCATATCTGGCCCAATATAACAAAGGTTTGCACAATCCCTTTTTTAACAATATAAAAAGCAAGGTGAGGGATAAGATTTTGGTTGATGTATGTATTGTAAACCATCGGGGGCATGCCTAGTTTTAACCATCTTCTTTACACTAGTCAGACCATGCAGCATACAAGGAGGTGGCATTGGCTTGTGGCTAAAAGTAGTTTTAGCTAATCTAAGAGGTACAGTCAATGAAACAACATGGCAGGCTTGAGCAGTCTTCTCTGCAGCTGTACATGATGCAGAGCAGACTTACTGTTTGCCAAGCCATCTTTTTCACTCATGCCACTATAATCTGGAGACAAATATTTATAGCAAAAACAAATCTTCCACTGTGGTTGCATTTTGTACCAGAATCCATCGGCTAAGACTTTTGATATAAGGCTTGGGTATGGACGGTAGATACCAACAAAGAGCTAGTTTCGAAATTGGAATGTTAATGAGCAGTTACATAAGTGTTTATATTCTTAGACCATGTACTGGTAGCATGCCAGTTAATTGCGAATATCAGCCTCTGTGTTATGTTCTCTAAGTAAATGTGCGAAATACTTACTTATTAATTAATTGAGATCATAGCGAAATTAGGGAAGTAGTCACTCCACTGAATTGTACTGGAGCATGTTCCCAGGCATCTGCAACCAAATGTAACAAAATGAAAATTGGTCAATAGCCTGTGCATAGCTGTGTCCGGCCAGCTCTGCCTGTCTCTGTTATGGAATCGTATGCAAGTGTCCTACTAGTAGCCAGTCTATAAAATGAAAAATGTGATCTATAAGATCAACCCACAGACAGAAAATGAAACAAGATGTCAATGTGCTGATGTCATCTGAATTATCCTTAAAGTCGAATCCACCAAATGACTGTAGAAGATGACCATGTTGATGCCAACCGGACTAGAAACAGAAATGTTCTGCCTCGACATTTCTTTAGGATAAGAAGCAGAGGACCAATAGAGCATGTATAATATAAACGGGAAGATAAAAAGGCATCCTGCAATCATTAAACTGATGCCTTTCTCAGCCAGCAAATGCTCACCCTATAAGACAGGGCAAAGATGCTGGACAGTGGAAGATACATAGCAACCGGCAGAAATATTATCTAGCAGGCAATTTCACCCCAGTGGTTTCAGAAGACTATGTATAAAAAAGGACAGCATTTCTCCATGCAATACTTCAAATTGGATCCAGTCCTTATACATGATAACAAAGAAGTTCACAATTTGTTTAAATCCGTGATTGTATCATGCAATCTTTCCCAGCAAGCGTTACAGGCAAAGATTGACACCGTGCTATGCAACTGGAGATGAAAAAAAGTAGCCTAGAAAAAAATCCGTTCTGCCATATCTAAGTCATGTCCCAAAAGGGCCATAATTATGTCTGTAGAAATTAAGCTGGAAAATATATGGAAATAACATAGAAATACCTGCACATTCTATGGGGTCTAAATCCGACTGATTAAGAAGCTCGTTTGGTGTTTGACATCTAGATATGTCGAATCTAGTTCTTCTTTGATAAAACTCGAATCTATAAAGATATTGCTTCCAAAAAATCAGAAGCACTGCAAACTCCTTGCTAAAGCGGTTTCCGACGTCTACAAGTCTGGCATGATTCCACTAGAGGAAACGAAAAGGAAAGGACGAAAAATCCAACTTTTTACAGATTATCAACGACCTCCACTAATCTTCATCCGGATCTTTTAGCTAAAATGCCGCTAATATTCCTGGTTCTAGCAGAGGCCCGCTCCCTCTTGCACCCGAAGCAATCTCGTGACCTATTTTTCCAACCTTTTCTAATTTTCCTACCCGTAGATCTAGAAAAATGCCATCTCAGATTTTGATGAGGCTGGGAAAATTAGGTAAGATAATATAAATTGAATTGAATCGGATACCTAAAGATAATTGAAATGTCAAGTACATATTTTTTGTACCATTTCAGAGCCAAATTAGGTCAAAGTGATATAAATTGAATACTTTAGATGCATTTCGGAAATTTCAGAAAATGCAATTGAAAGGTGTGGAACCAAACAATGTCACTGGCGGGAATCTTCTTGAGTCGTGTGCTAGTCATGCAGACTTAGCTTTAGGTAAATATGTACATACATATGCCACCAACAAAAAACTTTGAGTTAGATGATGTCGTTGCGACAACACTTGTCAAGATGTACAGTAGATGTGGTTGTCTTGAATATGCTCAACTATTATTTTAAAAATTGCATAATTTGGCATGTGGTCTCATGGACTTGTCTAATTGCTGCATACGCACAACATGGACATGCTCTGAACTATTTTAAACGAATGCAGCTTCAAGGTACTAGTCCAAATAGTACCACTTTTATTAGCATACTTGAGATTGCATCACTATACTTGAGATTGGATCACTATACTTGTAGGATTGATCTTCTTGCACGATCTGGAAACATATGCGAGGCGGAGGAATCCCTTCAGAGTCCATCATCTCCTCCATCCAAAGTAGCATGGAGAGCCTTATTAGGTGTCCATCATCTCCTCCATCCAAAGCAACATGGAGAGATTTGGCTTCGCAGGTGCAGCGCCTCTCTGTAAGCGCTGCTTCATGCTTTCCCATTTTATTTTGATTGCTTTGCGTTGATGCTCATGATTAATTTCACTGGCGAGGACTTAGAGACTCTATTATAACATTAAGCTCACAGAATCAAGACATTCTATACTACAATTTTGTTCTAATCCTCAAGGGCATGAAGAGCATTTCTACATGCTTGAAGCATTTTGATGTATTTTAAGTTGCACATCCGAAGTTTCTGAACTTAGTAATATTAGATGGATTTAGGGTTCTTTATTTGAATTCTGACTTGCATTTCAAGGATGTTTTCCATTTTATTACTTAGACAGCTATATGATAAATTACATGTCTTTTAGAGGTGCTTTGTGTTAAAGCAGTAAGCATGAATTGCAAGTTGAACCTCCTTTGTCTGACCCTTTTAGACGTGCAGGTCTATGATTGATTTTTTTTTGTTTTTTTACCCTAGACAGCCATATGATTACAGGTTTTTTAGAGGTGCTTTTTATTTGTGTTAAAACATTAAGCATGAAAGTAAAAATAAACCTCCTTCCTTTGACCCCTTTGAATGTGCAGGTTTGCGATTGAAAAGAGCATGCTATCTGCTTAAAGATGACTTTATAGATCAACAAGGTTGTTCAATTGAAAGGTTCTATCGGGTATGAGCACCACTTTTTAAATGAGCACCACTTTATCGGGTATGAGCGCCACTTTTTAAACATAAATCAAATTGCCACTCTTTATGCATATGAAGGATACATTGCCATGTGGATCATAAAAAACATTATGGTTATTTCCATAAACATGACCTCCAAAACTAGGGGGTTTTGACAATTTTTGCCACATATAAGCGGATTTTGAAATTTCTCCCAATCAAGGAGTAGCAACAATAAGTTCTAAAATCATAAAGTCTTAAAAATATATTTCAACTAACATAAACAATACAAGAAACTTATCGCGGCGGCCTTGGCCGCCGCGAACGTTTCTCTTCCCCAACTTGTCTATACATACTAGAACATGCAGAATTTGAACCTGAATTTTGTTGCCTTGTGTTCAGTGCCCGCACGTCAAGGCTGGTGCTTCCTCACAATTGAATTTTGGATTTAGTCATTGAAACTCGTTTAGATCTTTAAAATTTCAGTGCTCTCCAGGTCTTTGATTAAGGCTTCCCGTGAAAACTTCTAGTTGTTAAAGACAGCTACCTATTGGGAACTCAGCATATTTTGATCATGACAATCACAGACAAAGTATTTCGATAAATCAAATACATAGATTGTATTAGCACCCATACATATGCGAACTCTTTAAAATATTGAATGGTGGTACCCAAATGATGGTTAGTTTTCTCAAATTTTGGAGGCCTTTGTACATGCATATATTCATATGTAGGAGAATTTCTATGTAGGAGAACTGAAGTGCTGATTTGTAGAGGGCAACCCATAGTGCGACATCACCTTATTAGAATTCGCTCTAAAGTGCTCACATATTTTGCTTTAAGAACTTATGAGCTAGCTCATGCACTAACTCATGGTTTGACTCATGTATTGATACATGGGTAGAGTTAGATGCTTCTAGAATAATATGCGCTAGGCCTATATTAGCTAAATATATATATTAGCTTAATGCACTGATTTTCCCTCTTAAGAGACAAATAATTCATGTCTGTTTAGATGAATTAAGGGTTTATAGCCTTGCGTTGGACAAATCAAATGCAATGCCCGCCGGGGACGAAGCTATGGAGTCCTCTCCGTTTCACGCAGTAGTTCTTCCCTTCCCTGCTCACGACCATATCAAACCTATATTGCATCTAACTTAGCGCACAGACTTGTCGCTTCTGGTTTGAAAATCACGTTTGTAACTGATGAAAGCCATCATAATCTTCTTGATATGGAAACAGCCCTTTCTGGTCTCCATTTTGAATCTCTTCCAAGCCGGCTCCCCCTCATCCCTGAGATGATTCCTTCCATAATTCCGAAAGGATCGCCAGATGCTTTCGATCAGATGGAGCCGGATCTGGAGAATCTTCTACCCAAGCTTTTGAATAAAAAATCCCCTGTTTCTTGCATTATTTTTTACGCCTTCCTTTCTGTCTAGCCTTTAAGATGTGCAGATAAATTTGGGCTTTCAACCGTAGCTGTTCTGACATCTAATGCTACTAATGCTTGCTTCGATTGGCAGCTGCCGGAGCTTATCAAACAGGGGCGTGTACCGTGAACCTGGGCCGTGGATCGTGGGCTGTGGGCCGTGGACGTGGAATGATGATGGCAGCCAGCATATGAACCCGGAAAAATTCCAGAAGGTCACGGCGTAAGACTCGTTGTCAAACTGTGAGCAACCTAGGCTGGGTTCACATGGACAGTTTGCTGTTGGGCTGCAAAAGAACTCTAAAAACTTGCTCTGCCCTAACAATTTGTGCGACAACAAAGGCGGCCAGGCATTTCGGATCTTCTGATAGTAATTAATCCTGGCAAATTTAGAAGAGGAGCAAGTTTTGCAGCTTGCATACGGCATAGAATTAAGCAAACAACCATTTTTATGGATCTGCAGAACCAATCTGATCGCCGGATCGTGTAAAAATCTGCTAGATGAATTTATGAGGAAGATCAAAGACAGGGGTCTTGTAATTAATTGGGCACCGTAGATTGAGGTCCTGCAGCACCCTTGCGTGGGAGGATTTCTAACGCATTGCGGATTGCAGTCGTTCCCATGCTGGGTTGGCCCTGCTTGGCCGAGCAGCCCATCAATTGCAGATTTGTTGCTGATGTTTGGAAAATTGGACTGAGGCACAGGTTGCTCAACAAATTAGAAGGTTAATGGTTGAGGAAGAAAGCAAAGAAATTAATTAGAGGACGAATTCAATAGCTTAAGGTTGCTAAGGTCCGCACCGGCAGAGCACAAAACAACACTCGGATGAGAAGTTTAAGACCAAATCCAGCATGACGTCACTGCATTTATTAGGTTCTATTATTGTTTGTAGACACGTGTCACCACCAAATAGCTTCAAACAAAATAGCAGCAAACAAATACCTTCAAACAGAAAATGAAACTGAATTATATATGAGTTGATAGGGCATTAATAAGTTTTAATATTGCAAAGGCTTTAAGATGCATTGTCTTTTAAATTGCAGTTTATGCGCGGCAACGCCGGGCACACGTTTACTAGTATATGTTCCAATTGCAATAGCTAAGTCTTAAGTGTACTAATGCCAACGTGACCTTCTAAAAACGATATTTATTATATTAAACTATGCACCATTAGATCTCTACTTTTACAAATCTAAGGCCAGGGAAATTAGAAAATCGGCCAAAATGGGCACGGAGATGGAGATGGAAAGGATCAGGGAGTAACTTATTCTTGCATTCTTGCATCGACAATTTTTTTGGCTATGCTCTGGCAATCGTCGTCAATCGATCCAACGTCTGTTCAGGTTCCTATACCATGTTCCATTTTTTGGGCTTTCATTCCAACAGAGATTGTTTCGGGTGCTTGCTGTGCCGCGATGGTGTACCACTTTTGGAACCCTCAAAAGTACCTACACTGGGTACTTTTAAAACTGGTACTTTTAAAACATCTCTTAACCAGCATGCTATGGTGTACCACTTTTGGAACCCTCAAAAGTACCTACACTGGGTACTTTTAAAACTGGTACTTTCTGTTTTTTCTTTCCATTAAAATCAATCGAAATTTTTTGAATTGAAGGTCAATAACATGTCAATCTATAGTATTAGAGGATAACAATACTATTAGAGACTAATATAAATGGATTAACTCATAAACTTATTATTTATTGCAGCATTTATGCAAGTTCCCAGTACCCAGTGCTGGGTACTTTTCTGGGTCGTTTCGAACTCCCTAAAAAGTACTTTAGATGGTACACCCTAGCATGCTTTCACCCTAAAGGTTCTGCACCCTGCCATCTAGACTGTTTATATCTATCTAAAGTGAGAGCCATTAGACACGTCAATACTATTAGGTTTATATTATCATTTCTCCTGAATTTGGTTGTTTGTTTTGTGTATTCCTGGCATAGTGGGGTTTCTTCCAACAATCAGCAGGACACTATCAAGTTTATTCCACATTTGGATTTGCAAGTGAAGTTTATCATGTGGATTTAGTTAGTTTAGACGGTTACATTTTGCTCACACCCTTTTATACCATTCTCTTTCACCCCCACCCACCCACTCACCCACCACCCACCCACCCACTCACCCATATGTCCACCTCCTATATAATGCGGGTTTGTTAGTGGAGCATAGTAGCTCAAGCAGCACTAGCATGTGGCTAATGTGTGGCTCGCATGCTGTGGTGCATGTTATATTTTGGTGAAGCTTTGTGGTTCGAGCAGCATTAGCATGTGGCTAATGTGTGGCTCGCATGCTGTGGTATATGTTATGTTTTGGTGAAGCTTTGTGGTTCGAGCAGCATTAACAGGTGGTTAATGTGTGGCTCGCATGTTGTGGCTCCTATTTGGAGGGAACATAGTGGCAGCATCAGTAGTTGTGACTCATTTTATTTTGTTTAGTGGAGATAGTTGTGACTTATACTTGTCAAAACCAACTAGTTTGCCTAGATGTTTGCATATGGTGGCCCTCGTGCCAGTGGAGGTTTGTGAGTTTTGTGACCCTCGTGCCAGTGGTTGGTTGTGAGATTGAAGGCCCTCGTGCCTAGTATTACTGGTTGTGAGAGGCCCTCGTGCCTAGTTTGATGGTTGTCAGACTACAGCCTTCCTTGCAATTCTAGGCTATCCACGTAGCACCTCCACCTCACCAACATCTGAGGTGGCATGTCCTGCACCTTTAGTTCCTCTCTTTTACAAATCAATGGCTAAGAAAATTAGAAAATTGGCTAAAGCACGGAGATGGAGAAGGTCGCGAAATAACTTCCTGTTTCCATCGAGCCTCTGTTTTTTATTTTTCATGCTTTCGCTCGTGCAACGACTGATTACTACCATTGCTTCGGCTGATTACTGCCATTGCTTTTAGGCCAGACTTTCACATTTTCGTATTTCGCGTTTGAGGTGGCTTACTTCCGGCATGCTATGGTTGCACTTCTGCCATTGTCATACAAAGCTTCTGAAGCTCATGCTCAACATTGTCCCTCCCCAACACTGTTAGTATTATCGCCACATTTTCATAATAATAAGGATGCATAGGTGGTAGAACTCAATTCATTTTTCGTTCCAAAGACTTTAACAAACTCTGATAGGATATTTCGTTCGCCTGGTTATTTTTCCAAGTCTGTTGGGCTTTTAGCGCTTCCTTTGGATGCAGATTAGTATTATTATCAAGTAATGCTGAATCCCTTTGCTAGAAACGGGTGCATCATCACTTGTCTTCCCATCTTCCATTTCATTGCCTTGTGGCAACTTGTGGAAAGACATTGCAGTTCAACCTGATCTGTAAAATCATTATGAACAAAATATGTTGTATCCTGTTGTAAAACAAGAGCAATAAGAGCATTTTGCAACAACTCACGAGTTTTTCTACTGCCTACACTATTTATCTATTGATTGTTATTATATATGATAATAATTTATGGTCCTGCTTCCAGCTCATTCAAATAACAGATCTTATGGCGATGCTCTGTTGGATGCCCAAAATTGTTTCCTTATCCATGTTTTTTTCTTTCTATGCAGGTGATTGTCCCTTCTTTGGAGTAGGGTACATCAAAAAGTAACTACTTCATTTGGTTACAGTTTTATTTGAAAGGCACATCAAAAGTACAACTCTGACAGCACCTTTGAGGCATATATAATAGGTATTGACATTTTTAAGTCAAACATTTCATGGTTGAATAGGAACTCTAACAATTTCACTTATTGCAGCGAGCACTTGCCAGCAATGTATATATGTGCATAGGAGCACTTGCGAGCAGAATTACAAGTCTCTAACATTCATGGCAGGCTCTTATTGAGGAGGTAAATATAGCACACCAGAAAACCATGATAAACAACATAAGAACGTTACTCTAGGGAATAAGTAAATAGGAAACATACCATCTACATTCCAGGCTGTGAACCCTAGAAAATCGAGGAAGATGTTGAATCACACGATAAATAAGTCTTTGAGTTACAGTTCTGAGTGAGAATATGGAGACAGTAGCACAAAATTTTTCTGAAAGCAGTGACAGGTTCTGGAGCCATAAAGCAAGGAAACTCATTCATGGCAGATAGACAAAAGTAATTCACAATTAGATCTCTTGGTTACAAACACACTTATTGACATGTATGGAAAGTGTAGAAGGCTAGAAGATGTAGAAACTATCTTTGACAAGTTGAAAGGTGAAAATGTAGTCATATGCAGTGTATTGCCTGCTAGATATGCATAAAATGGAGATGGCTTAATTGCATTAAACTGCTTTGGGAGTAAGAACAAAGTAAGCTTAACAAGCTCTGCATCCTATCACCTAGAAACCCAGATTTTTATGTTGGATCTAACCAGTTCAGCCATTAATGGAATGATATCAGTGCCTCATCTACCATCTGATAAGAATTAAGTGTATGATTACAGCCAAATGGGAGTCTGGATCAACATCTTTTATGCGGAGGGGTAACTTTATTCTATGTTGAGAGCTCTTTATGAAATAAACAGTGAGATATTCTTAAACTAGAGTGTAGGATGCATGCTTAAAGGATTTGAATATTGTATATCTTAAAAGGTTATATCCATTATAGCGAGGTTTAAACGTTGCAAGTAGAATGACAACTAACCTGATAATTATTAAGTCTCATAGAATGATTTAAGCCGTCCCAATGCATTCTACCTGTTCATAAGATCAAATTATAAAAGAAATATGGTATCTTGATGAACCTTTCTTCAGAATTCTTACCAAAGAAGAAGCTGGCATGAAAAAAAAGTGCAGAGGTCTGAGGAGAGACATTGTACAAGTGCATCCTTCACCTTCCCTTGTTGAACATATGCTGCAATCGTGATATTTCCAGAGGACACAATTTTCTAGGGCATAGTATCAAACACTATCCTTGTAGAATCCAAAATCCCAATACTGCCTTACATTTGCACCAATAGATACTGAGGAACATGCCGAATTTATGCTTACTTTGCAGGAGAGGCATGCAAACGTTTTTCTTCCTCAAAACTGCTAATATTATTGCCACATTTCTGTAATAAGGATGCATAAGCGTCAGAACTCAATCCATTTTTCGTTCCACGCTTCCTTTAGATGCCAATTAGTAGTATTATCAAGTAATGCTGAATCCCTTTGCTAGAAATCGATGCATCATTGCTGATCTCCCATTTCATTGCCTTGTGGAAACCGGTGGAAAGACATTGCAGTCCAGCCTGATCTGTAGAATCATTACGAACACAATTTGCTGCATGCCGTTGTAAAGCACGGGCAATAAGAGCATTTTGGGCTACAAGCGAGGCTGGTGGTAGTGGCTGCGCATCCACCATAAGTTGTCCCTCAAACAAATATCCCGAACCTACAGTTGTAACAGATAGTATTACTTATTCCAGCCTGCATAGATGATGGTACATAATGGAAAACTAGCTAAGGACATTGCTGCCACAATTCCTGGAAGATGGAAAACTAGCTAAGGACATGTATATCAAGATTGTGCTGAAAAACTTCAAGCAGTATTGCATGATACAGAGCTGCAGCCTTGTAGTTGTGGGGACAGAATGTCATGCTTCAGTACTTCAGAGCTAATAATAACAGAACAGACCTTGCGGGTGGCGCCGCTGTCGGTTTCCAGCCGGAAACCCCTCAAAGGTGGCGGTAGCAGCTTGCGGGCGGCGCCGCTGCCGGTTTCCAGCCGAAAACCCCTCAAAGGTGGCGGTACCCTAGCACAATGATTGTGGCCTAAGTTGTGGGTCTTTGAAGAAATATGCTATTGAACTATCATAAATAACTAGAGATCTAAGGGCACAAGAAGTTAATGTGTGCCACCATGAGAAAGATGCAATTAGTTTAAACAATAACAAAGAACAAAGACATGATATTGCAAGACGTGACCACCTTTTTGGGGACTCATGGTGGTATCTTTCGTTCATGTTCCTCACATGCTTATTTTGATATTATCATGATCGATTGTCGATGTGGTAGCCTATCAATATTAAGACATGTCTCAATATCTTCACTCTTCTCTATCTATCTTATCTTATCTATCTTATAAAATCTTTGAGTTCTATTCGTCATGTTTAAGGCTCATGACATATAAGGTTTATGATAATAGTTAAGGAACTATAAGTTGAGTTATGGTTATTTAGTGCCTTTGTCTTAAGAGGTGAGACTTGCTTCTATAGATTTACCTTGATGGAGGGGATTAAGGGGTGGTGGGTGGTAAGATTCATATGCAAATATATCGTGGAGGAGTTACTTGAACTTATGGTAGGCTTGGATCAACATATAATTATAGTTGAAGGGGTTTAACATATTAAAGCTCTACCGTATATACGAATCTTGGATTTACATTAACAGACAAAACACGATAAATAATGATCACTACCTTCGAGTTTCTAGTTTGTATGTGTACGGGAGGGGCACGTATATTACGAGCATAAGACATGTACAAATATACTTAGGGGTATAATCCAGACGATTATGTAAGGTTGTATGGGAGGGGGGTTTTCCCTCTAGAAAAGTGTATACATGGGGGGTTTTTGGCGACCCCTTGAACGCAGATGCCATATCCCCCCCATGTATAGGTGAATCCCCCGGGATTTGGCAGGGCATGCATGAGCGAGTTTTGTGCATTGGTGGTGGTTAAGTGCTATTGTGGCATCCATACAGGAGTTTATCACAATGTTAGGTTGACAACCAGGAAAGATTGCAGACAGTGGCATGAAGACATCACATAGTATGAAATTTGGACATCACATATGCATCTAATTTGGGTTACCAATGGCAGTATAATAACATGGTTGTCTGTGTGAACGTATATTGCCACATTTTGTGAAAGAATGGTGTTTTATTTTCGTGGCTAACATTGGACATTTATTGCAAAGGAAAATTTTTAGGGCAAATAGCAAGTCGATTGGTGCAAATAATAGCTTGGAGGTACAATCCAATGGCACGAGATGATCACATATTAGTTCTGTGTATTCCTACCTTAGAGCTGTCACTAGCAAGGGCATTTGCAAGTTTAGGGTTCTGTGTATAAAGCTAGGGTTCGGCCATGGCATTCTACTGTGATAACGTTCAAACAGTGGCCGCATCTCAGGAGTAAGATGGGCATACCATAGCAATTGGCAGATGGCCGGAGTATTTTACTATGATAATGGTTAGTAGTGGCTGCAAGATTGGCATACCATGGCGAGTGGCGATATGGAAGGGTATGAAAATACTCTGGATACAGTGAAGCAGACCTGGTCACTTGCGATGGCAATAAGCAAAATACTGTGAAAAATAGCATGGTTGATAGTAGTATTGCTGGGATTATTGCAAAGAAATGCATCAAATACAATGGTTCTCTAGCAATATGCAATGACATAGAGGCAAATAGTGGAGCAATGCTTCAGATCCACCTCAAATAACTCAAGCTTATCCATTTGATGTGATTAATTTGTCTAGCTAGATGATTTTGTATGTGCTTTACTAATTTAGTAAGGAATAAAAAATCATGGAAACTTATATATGGTGGGCAGTTAGATCTGTTAAATGGAAAGAGTAAATCATGAAGGAGATATGGGTAAAAGCTTATTAACTTGCTTTCATTTGATGTGATTAATATGCTTGTGCTTTTGCAAGAAATGCATCACTACTTTGTTTGATGCATCTAATTGCTATTGCTATGTGTAGACCTAGTTTGGATAAGTTTTAATGATGCACGCTAGTTGGTGTATGAAAAGGGATTAAGATAGACCAACAAAAAGTAGAAAGAGAAAGGCTATTCTATTCTATTCTCTAAAACGAGAAAATACAGGCTAAAAAAGCTTGTGAAAATTGATGTTATAGAGGGAGATAAGTAGACCTGACCATAGTAGATCTATATTTAAACCATTTGGTAAGAGTGACGGGTATTTTCCATATATAAGTTTAAGTATTTACTGATTGCAATCAGTTTGAAGGGGGATAATTTTAAAGGACCCCATGGCGCCTACTAGTAGCTCAGGCTTTTACCCATGAACTTGGCTAACTGTCCTTTGATTCTACTGCAGGTAACATGGTCCTCTACTCTCTGTTTTGTTTTCTTTTGAACAAGTAGCTGGACTTTTGCCTTTCGGATGGAAGATAGGACGTGAAGTGTCTACATTTGTACTCTGACAATGTCATAATGGTTGTAAGATAAACTTGATATGATAAAGGTAATTTACTTGCTCATAATGTTAGTTGGGCCAGTATTATGCTGGAAACACAAGTGTATTATTGCTGTTGAGGAATTTCAGAGATGTTTTACATTATATTGAATATATAAAAATGATGACCTTGTCTATGTCTTAAGTCATATGCACCTGTGTCTTAAGGAGTGCTTATTGATGCTTGTTTTTCAAGTATAATGGTTAGGGTTGACCTGACCTAAAGGTGTTCTGTTTTTTTTTTAGCGCAACAGCCTAACCTCGAGTGGCACATTATCTCGAAGCCTAGGCTATCCACGTGTAATAAAAAAATGATGTGGACATATTCATCCTATTGGATTTTGATCTAAACTAATGAACGATGGAGAAAAATAAGCCTAAGCCTGCACCGCTTGAAGAAAGACGTCAGCTTGGAGGTGGTCACGGAGAATGACTTCTCAAGTGGAGCCATGGCTGTGGCGGAAATTCTGTCTTTGGTCTAGTATCATGACTACACCATGTCTTTTTTGCTATCCATCGCTATTCTTTTCTTCTCTAGTTTGGGATGGCTATAGCCTAAGTTTCAACTTTTTCCAGCACTTTTGGTCCGTGGCAAAAATGGTATTTTTTTTACTAGCATTGCCTAAGAGATCGATCCTATTTCCCATGTAACAGGCTTTTCTGCTTGTTGAGTTCATGGTCACCAACGATGCTCTTCCCGTCAAGGAAACATCTTTCCTTGTTTTGCCTTTAATGATAGAAAAGGAGCTCAAAGAACCCAAAATGGTTGCGGTGAAGGTAGGCCACCTCTTCATTTCTTATCCTTATCATTCCAACTTTCTTTTATTGCATTAGATTTAGATTGTTACATTTGGTCAAAGCTTTAAATCAATGCAATTTTACTAAAAAGTCAATTCTTAATATAGAATATGGGCTTGAACATGCCTTCTACATTTAATTTCATTGAAACTCATGTAAATATATAGGAATGACAATCATAAACTATGTCAAATGGAATTTCCTTATGGTGTGCTATCAACTCTTTTGTCTTGGCATATAGCTGAATCTAATATGTCTTCAGGAAGAAATAGCTGCATATTGTTAATTTTCTTAATGAATATCTCATTCAATGTCCAACCATCTTTCTTTGTAACTTCTTTGCAAAACATGTATGCTCCATGATCATCAGGGTCTAGCATCGGTACTTGTTCTCCAGTGTATATTGCACATTCCAAAGCACCACCCAAAGCACTTCTTGCTTCAATATGGCAATTCCAATCCATTGTAGCGAAAAATACAACAAGGAATATTCAATCTTGACAATCCTGTCAGTAATAGGGCTGCATTTTGAGTTGATTTGCTAAACATGTCTTGGCAACTTTAGCCATTGAATATAGCTTATTGTATACCATGTCTTCAGACTGTTTTATGCCCATAGCATAGCTTGTGATATACCCACTAATGTATAAAGATTGCAATGCCATTTGTGCATCGGATATCTAAGTCTTTCTCAATAAGCTACAATATTCATGTATCCTGCTTTTTCCAACTATTCCATTCTTCCAGCTCGGCATATAACTGTCCTTATTGTGAATCTGATACATGTTCAGCAAGATATGGTTGCATGTTATCCTCATTCACAAATGTCATTGCCTTTGAGACTACTTTCATCCAGGAGTCTTTGTAGCTTCTCTAAATCATCCATTCTACCAATTGCAGCTTAGGTGTCTGACAGAAGCACATATGCTCCACGATCATCTGGGTCCAACATCAGCACATATGTTCTCTAGCGCATACTGCACATGCAGGCACCAAGCAAGGACATCCATGTTGCAGCATCTTTTTCCAAAATCATATGGGTTGTGAAATATTCAGCCAGACCTAAATCTCCTGCACGTCCAAGAAGATCAATCATGCATCCACAATGTTCAAGTGCCAAGAGCTCTTGTGTTCCACGTTCACAGAAATAAATGCGTGGCAAACCTCAGCCACTAGACCCACATGGCTGCATGCAGAGAGCAAACTCACAAACATGAACTTGTTTGATGTTTTGCCTTCTCGTTGCATTTCATTAAAAATATGTAGGGCTCCATCTGCTTCTCCATGATGTGCATATATGCAGTGACCATGACATTGCATAGGATTATGACCTTTTTATTAAATTATCAAATACCTCATGAGCATCGTTCAAATTTCTATATTTTCCATACATATTCAGAAGACTGGTAGCCACAAGCTTTTTGAACAATGCTCCATTAATCCTAATACAATTGCGAACCAACCTGTCTTCTTCTACATTCGCTAGATTATTGTATGCAGTAACAACAATCCTGAATGTTATCACAACTGGGTGCAGTAACAGCAATCCTAAATGTTATCACAATCCTGAATAGAATAGAATAGTTTTTTTAACGTCCATGGAGACAGATGATACACAAATCACAGATCATATTCCAGTATTTCAAAACATATTAGAGATCATAGCAAGTATTTCAGTTTGCATATATGAGAGCACAAAATATGACAATATATCGAATTCTCCTCAAATTCATACCAGAGTATTAGAATAGCAGGCCTAACTTTTACGATAGAAATTAAAGACGCAGTTCTGAAACTTGCCGCCAGAGATATTCACGGCAATCTGATGCTCATGTGCGGCCTGTTCCAGATATTTCCAATGGCGATTGAGGAAAGCGTCATCTGCAAGATCATTATCTGCGTGAATGTCACCTGCAACTCCTACATTTTCCATGGCAGAAACCCCTACACTTTCTATCCCAGCTCCTGCGCTTATTACACTGTCTTTCTTGATCAACTGCTGATCAATGGACTGTAGTACTGTACTGAAATGAGAAGGAGTTGAAGCAGAAGGAGAGATACCATATAAGGCATTTCCAACTGTCGTTCCATTTTGAATTTCATCATATTTCTGTAGCTCATCCCTATAGACATCCTCGTATAGCCGCCTAGACCCGTCAGGATTGAATGGTTGTCCTGCTATTTCCATTGCTGCTTTAACCTGGAGTTCTGCAGTCTTATCATACCTGCAACATAGTCTACATTAATAAACTAATCGCATTCTACCAATTACTACTAGCATTCTACTAATTATGTATTCTTAATAAACTACTAGCATTCTACCAATTACTAATAGTAGAAAAATAGAAAGAATAACGAAAAGAAATCGAGAAGTACCTGTGGAATTCTTCTGATGTTCTATGACCAGTTACTTTCATTCTGACTTGAAGAGGCACTCCAACATGACTTAACCTTGAAACTAAAGTTGTTCTTCCACTTTTATTGCTAAACGAACCATCAATTCCAATCAATTTCATCATGTACTTGACCCATTATGATATTTTTCTTCCACTAAGGCGATGTTTGACATTATACCATGCTGTCAAACAACACTGTTAGAAATATATAAGAAAAAAGAAACACAATAAAAAATTGAATGCTTACAAGTTTGCGAGATGAAATTATTGGTTGCTTGGACAACCAATTGGAATCATCAGCCACAGTAGGATAGTGTCGAAAGCATTGCTTGAAGCTTAGAATAACATCATGTTCAAACACACGAAGCGGCATTCTGAAACTCTCTTCCTGGTACGTATCCATGCCGACGTCATATGCCTTGGACAACCGCTCATTATACTCCACAAATTCTCTCTCATTCCCGAAACCTATAGTAAAATCTGAAACCTTCAAACCTGCTAGTTCTTTTTCACCTCTTATTCCAAACCTAGAAACACAATAGTACATAATCCTCTTTTGCAAACCTGCAAAACACAATATTAGAAACATTGACTTAAATAACAGAAAATAAATATGAAATTAAATACAGGAAAACTTTTACCTTTAGAATGATTTATTGAATGATCAATATTCGCTAACAATGCTTGTTCATTTTGCAATGAGATCTCGTCCGCCTTTTTTCTCTTCTTACATATCTCTGGAGTCATCCTAGAACGTCGCATAGCAGCAACACAAGCCAATCTAGCTCTCGTGAATATAGCAGAACTCTTAATGTTAAAAATCGTCTCCTCAATACCAGTTTCTGCAATATGCCACTCCTGTTCGTGTCTGACTAGACATCCAAATCTCCTATACAAATCTTGAAGCCTGCACAAGAAATGTAAACTATTATAAAATGCATGCACATAATTAATAGAATCAATATATATATACTTACGATTCTGCCAGGAACAAGCTTCCATCCAGCTTCATAACTTGAATCATAAACGACTCTAACATACCTGCCAATTCCTTCAACTCAAGCTGCTCATTTGTTTTATCAATCGAATTTTTTTGTGAACTCTCCAGCTATCAAACCGCCTCCTTGCCCATTGCAACTTAGCCTCAGATTTGCTGATACCGCCATTCTGGATTTCGCTTACTAGGTCCTGGTCCAATTCAAGAAATCGCACTACTTTGCCATTCTCAGACTTGTTTACATCAGATTCACTGTTAATTTCCAAATCACAACCTGATTCTTTCAAAAACTATTCTACAGCCTCAAAAGAAAACTCATCTTCTATATCACTATCTTGATCATCCTGCATGTTAGAAATATCTCCAAGCACAAGGATTCTAGAAGTACAACCCTCAGGACTAAGAATGTTGAAGCTCCATGCCACTTCCCTATAATAAGTATATAATGAGAATAGGAAGGCAAAAGAATTAGAGAGGAAGGAAAAGCATCATAAGGTCACATCCCATACATATGGCTGACAATGTTGAACACACATGTTATGGAGAAATCTCATTCTGCAGAGGTGAAGCTCCAATAGCTTCTTCTGCAATTGTGTGCAGTTGGGTCTGCTCGATGCAGTGGGCAGTTGGGTGCAGTTGGGTCTGCTCGATGCAGTGGGCAAGTCAAGGATCATAATGATGGTTGGACGCATGTTTCACTCAAGAAGGCAGCTCGGCAAAAACGAGCTTCAATAGTTCATATTGGTTATTTAAAATCAGAGGTTTATTTTGCACATAGTAAATTTGAGGCTCCCAAGTAGCTTTGCACAGAGGGACTATTTTTCCTTTGGGTTTTAAACATGTATCTCATGCTTATGTATTTATTTTCATGATTTAATGATGAATATATCTACCCTCCTTCAAAAAACACATGTTTGCAGTGGCATTTAACCAAACCATGAATTAAACCAACCAAGAATGTGAGACAACAAGTTCTGACTGGATCCTACATCAAATGCCTACATAAACACACACCGTATTTATGTGCAGCAACGCCGGGCACACATTTACTAGTTGTGCTTCAACCCCTGCAGGTTATTGTCATAGGTCTTCTTCTCATTTTACTTTGCATTGCTTATGGTTCCTAAAACAGGTTTTCTGCAGCTCGATAGCATGTCTGATTGATGTTTAAATCATTGCACTTCACCTGGATTTACATTGTACACGATTCCCAATTTCTATATTATAGGGAAATGGAGGTTGAGACTCCATTCCCAATTGCAGGGGGATCTCACAACTGGGTTCGTTTGCAAGTGGGAATGGGTTCCATGCCGATCATTGGTCGCGACTTGCAAACCGGGAATGGAGTTCTAACCTCCACTTCCCTTTATAAACAAACATTTGACAGGCACATTACCCGATGTATTTTTTAGGCTTAAATTAACAAACAATGATATATCATATTCCAGAATTGAATTGTTGAAATAAATTCAACTGGATTGATTTTTATGAGAAACTATTTATGGATGGCTTATTTTTTGATGGAGACTATTTGTTGTTGTGGTTGCAGCATGAAATTCTACAGTTTGTCATTTCATTAATGTATTTTCAATGAGTGTCACCCAGATTTAAGACAACAATTTTTTTCATTTATGTCAATTGCACTGCCATCCTTGGAAAAGAAAAACAAAAGGCAGCAAATGGCGGTATGGGAGATCATGCCAAAAAGTTATATTGTTTTCTATGTAAAGATTCGGCAACAGATGCGATGATTGGAGAAGATCATGCAAAAGAGGGATATACATAGTGTATGTATATATTCCGCAACAGACGCGACAATTTGGAAACAGGGGCAAAAGGCGGCATGGAAGGAAAATCCGGTATGGATAGCATATATTCAACGAGTTCGAGAGAGATAATGTAGGCACATTCCTAGGAGGGCCCTTGGAAATGTTGAAACCCTTGGAAATGTTGAAGGTATATGAAGTCCGCTAGGATGGTGCCACGTGGCAAGGGTGACGTGGGATGGAGTTTTTGCTATTTGTACCTAAAATGCGGGTATGCTTTTGGCCATCCTGGATATGGATATGGCAGAGAGCTGCAGAGATGAAGATGCAAGGCGATCGCCGGCTATGGATTCCGTTCCAGTTGCCGGATTTCCGGCATGGCATGCCCTTTTACAGAGCCTCTGCTCCGGCATACCAGAGCCGAACGAACCAGGTAACTAACTTACATTTCGTTTCCGGAATTTCCAGCAGGGGACCTCACATTTCTGATCTGTAATAGTCTTCCAGGAATTCCTGCCGGGCTCTGGTGCCCAAAATGGTAAGCGGAAGAAGAAGGAAGGATTTATTGGGGTGAGGCAACGGGGAGCGTCCGGTAAATGGGTTGCAGAAATCCGAGACAAGCACAACAAAACCCGGCTGTGGCTTGGATCCTTCCAGTACGCCGAAGAGGCCGCCATAGCTTACGATGTGGAAGCAAAACGAATCCGCGGAGCCAAAGCCAAACTTAACTTTCCAAACGGATTTCCAGATCCTAGACTCTTCCTCAGTGCCCGCCAGACTTGCATCACAACTAAACGTAGAAAAACCTCCACCATCCTTCATCCTACTCATTCAGGTTGAAGCTCCCTCTTTCCATATATGGCACCTCCTATGATGAAGAATGTAACCTTGTTTGTTATTAGATATTTTCACATGTAGTTTGCACCCCATTTAATTTATTTAAATATCCTACACATGCTTCCTTCCTGTGGTGTTCAAACCTTTATAAATGGATTATCGTTAGCGTAACTGTATGAGTAGTATAAAAAAGACCCAATGAACAATGTCGGCAGATTAGACCATTTGATCCCCAAGGAATATAAAAAATGCTCTACTCCTTCTTTTTACAAACTTATCCTCATCTGAAGAGTGTGTGAGTTTAGAAGATGAACGAACTCTGCATGAATTTGATATTGTATGTGTTTGCATCACTAATGCGTGCATACAAATTAACTAACTTCTAGAAACGAAAAAAATGCTATGTGAGATATAATTTTTATTATGTATGATAAGCATCCTTATATGTTTTCCAATATGTCTCTGATGTTCAATCAATCACTATATGCAATAAAATATCATGCTCATGTGCATATCTTTGCATGTGTACTATATGTTATGGTCCATGATTTGACAAATCATGGATTAATATATGTTTATTGATACCTCGACAATCATTAGAACTAATTAGCCCATTCCAATTAATTACAGGTGATTAGTTGTAAATTATTACAAGTGGCTATACTTACAGCAAAAGCTTGTGACACATAATTTCTATATATGCATTGGCGGTTAACATATATATTAGAATAGAATAGAAGCAGCTGGAAAAATTGCCCACCATAAATTGCTGTGTGCATAAATGGCATATCGTCGGCATCTCATGATGAAACTTGTGGACCAAAACATTGACTCGCACATACCTATGAATGATTAGCCGCCACAAAACTGACAGCTTGAGATGAAGTAACTTATTCCAAACCCATTTCTAAACTGCTATACTTACAACAAAAGCTTGTGACACATAATTTCTATATATGCATTGGCGGTTAACATATATATTAGAATAGAATAGAAGCAGCTGGAAAAATTGCCCACCATTGGTTGGCATCGATACATGTATGGGGGAATGGAAGTCTGGGACCCAATTCTGCCATAGCAGGAGGGGTCCCGCGACCGACGGTAGCTTAGAGCAGATTTCCTGAGCACTGTGGTAGAATGGGAGATCGACTTTCGCTCCCCTACAAAATAGAACTTCTTTGATGTTAGCAAAAAAAAAAAAAAAAACAAGCATGATCGAGCTACTTTGCCCTGTTCTTAGCTCTAGAACGCTCTTTCCTATGTCCATCTGCACGAATCTCAGGCTATGGGAATTTCAGGCTGCACAAAGCTTCATCTTCTTGTTCATGATGTCTGCGAGGATCCTTCTATCGTTTCTTCTAGCGAGCAAGCTTCTAGTGGCAATGACCAGTTGTTTACCTGTTCTCAAAGATTTTTTTTTATCGGATAAGCAGAATTTTCACCTCAACTTCTATTCCATGATGTAGAGAAGGGGCACATGGCAAAACACGAATGATTCCAGCAATTTAACTTTTATTTTATGTGGATAAATGCAATTTGAAGTGTAACACTTATTATATAATTGTGAGGATAAGGGGGCAGCTTGGAGGTACATGCTATTGTTTCGGGAAGTTGATATTTTTGCTTAGAGTTGTACACATGTGGGCCTCTAAATATTGGGGAGGAGATTAAACATTTCAGAAGTTGACGTGTAGACCTAATCCAGAAGTTCCTAGACTGCTGGTTTGAAGCTTCTTGCAACTTCGAGAAAGTGTTAGGCTTGCTGTTCCAGAAGCTTCTGGATTATGCCCCATCATATAAAAGAGGGAGACGGAGAGGCGGAAAGTCCAAACCTAGACCGGTTCATTGGAATATCTCACTGTGAGGAAAGGGTTTTGTTCCAGGATCCTGCTTTGTAATTTTTGAACCTCCAGGATCAAGCGCAGAGCTATGTACTTCCTGTGTGCGAGCCGTCAGAGGTCTAAGAGACGAAGTTTATGCAGAGTGACGGTATTATGACAACTATGTTGGTGTTTTAGGTTTGAATTGAAGCTTGATTTTTAGTCTCGGCTGGCCTCCAGTGCCGTATAATAGATTTGAAGCTGCAGAAGGTTTAAAAACTAAGAAGATCTATGTTTGGATTTTCAATCTTGGCGATGAAATCGAGGCTGTAAAAGGCAGGAGACGAAATCAGAAGCATCAAACTCGTTTGATGGAATAGGCCCATTCATGCTGAATTTTGTCTCGATGGCAAGCACAGTAAGGCTTCAAACCTTACCTCTGTGCTCTACCATAGCCATGGCGAAATCATTTTTTTTTTCTGTTGGCAAGCTATTTATATTTTATATATAAAGGAAATAAAATACAAAAAATCCCTTAATGGATAGGTAAAGACTTGTGTCCACCAATAGTTCTCCTCCAGGAGGAGCTTTAAGGTAAGAAAAACCAACGTCCATCCTTGGTGACCTTTTTGACTTATCTAATACTATTACTCTTCTCCCATAGAAGTCCAAGAGGTGGTAAAATATTCGTAGAAGCCTTTTATGTTGCCGATTTTGTCAAAATCTCTGTCATAGTCTAGTCCAAGCTTCCTTCTGTGCGAAATGCCCATTAGAGCTGTTTCGAAGTTGAAGGTTGCTATGATTCTCCTGTGGTCAATGTCTTTCTGAGCTATAGATACTTCACAGCGGTGTTTCCATATGTTCCACAGTGCTATAGCTATAAGAGATGATGCTTACTTTAGATCTCTTCTGTATTAGTATTTGTGGCCACTGTAGATCACCAACATCAAGCTTTAAGATGGGCATAGCCCATGCCCAAAAGCTTTTGATCTTATCACAGAAGAACATGTGATCTATGTCTTCTTCTGTTCTACATCCTAATGGAACATGTGATCTATGTCTTCTTCTGTTCTACATCCTAATGGCTATCAAACAACCACCATTAGAATCGAATCCAATCAAATGTGCATACCTCACCGACAAGGTTAGCAGCTCGAAACAGACTGGGGCTTGATAGAGCCCAAACTCCGGTCATCCACGGAGAAGAGAACTGACAAAGGGGAGAAAACGAAAACCGACAGATCTGAAATGATAAAAGAGCTACTACACACGGTTTAACTGAAGCGCAAATCCAATATGGTAAGCAGTGGGAAACAACAAGAAAGAGCAAGAAGAATGAAAGTGGTAGGACAAACTGGTAGGATAGAGAAGAAGGAGAAATTTAACTCAAGAGAATGCCGATGAATGAAATGAGAGAAGATGCAGAATAAATAGGAGCGAGGATAGGCGTCCCCATCCAAGGAATGTCGGTTCTATTGCTATCGCAATAGAACCGTGGCATTAGTGTTCAGAGGGCATTATATAGTCTATAAAAAGACAGGTTACGTATTAGATTTGTTTTTTATTACTGAAGCAACGTCGAGGAATGAGTGAAATGGAAGATTTGGCAACCAACCAACCAAGCAACCAACATTTTTTGGAAGTGGGATAATGTTATAACCTAACTAAGAGTTGGGCGTGAGATTTCAAAGGTTTCTTCTCTAATTTGGTCTTGGATTTTGCTTGCTAGATTTGCATGTGCTCGTGAATTTGAATGTTAGGTATTTCGTGACATAGTCATGCAATGGTTTGATTGCCGTATAACATTGTGGAAGTTTGGTCACAAGGGGAGATTTGGTTTCAATTGGTGTAGTTTTGGCACGTGTGAGCATGTTTTAAGAGTTGAAATTCTATTGCTTGTTAGTGGTTTCTTAGTGCTACATTTGACTCTTTTTTGTTGGTGTTCTTTTGTTGCTTACTCTTTGTTTAAGGTAGCTCTAGTTTAACATTCAGAACAGACCAAATTATTTGTCAAAGATTTTAAGTGTTATGAGACACTTGCAATATTGTGTAGGTTCCTAGGTCTATGGTGTCAGTCCATGCTGTCGGTTAGCATCTTCTTTATCTCTAAGGTCTCTGAGCTGCATCAGTTGTTCTACAACATTTGTAGTAAGAATAGAGAAGCAATGATCTAGTCCTAAATACAAAACTTACCTGGAGCCTGCGTAGCTGCATCATGCATGTGAAATCTGGAAAGGAATATATCCATTCTTTTCCGTCTCTCGATAAAACATCAAATATTTCTTTCAATTTCTGGACAAGCATTTATGTCTCAGAAAACTATAATAAGAAATGACACTGTAAAGTAACAGAATGATCACACTAACCTGGACTTCCTCAAGTCGAAAGTTTATGCAAAGAGCACCTAGAAAATTTGATTGAGAGATTGGGTCATGTATAAACGAACTTGTAAAGAATAATATATGGAGAGTCATTTTTATTGCAGAGAGCAGCAAGGGAAAGCAAATACTAAATAAAGACAGCCCATACCTAATACTTCTGCAAGCAAACTACGCACCTCAGATAACCAAAACCAACTTCTCATTTATTTATTAGTGATCATCTTCTATATCAACCTGCAAAATGTTTCCACTACAAGTATCAATTCAATCTTGAGCTACTTGGGTTTTTGCATGCTTATAACATAATTAGTGCATGCCCATCGCGGTGGTGGTTTAGTAGTAAGGCCTTAGGTTGGGGTGATCCTCACCAGGGTTCAAAACCCACTAGCTACCATCGGGTGGATATCTTTCCAAAAAGAACATCTTTGATGATATTCTAGTTTATTCTGAAACCCTGCAAGAACATTTGGAGCATGTGAGGTAGACACTAAGTATTTTGAGAGAAGAGAAATTGTATGGCAAAATGTCTAACCTTTGCACAGTATAAACTTGTGTATTTGGGTCATATGATTTCTAAGAATAGAATTGAGCCTGATCCTGCTGTGAAAGATTGGCTAGTGCCACAATGAAGGAGATAAGAGCTTTTTAGGGACTTGTAGGTTATTATCGTAAATTTGTCCCTAAATTTTCAAAGGCTGCTGCTTCTCTTACATCCTTGTTAAAGAAAGCGTAGTTGCCAAGAAAGTTTCCAAGACTTGAAGGAGGCGTTAATTCGAGCTCCTATTTTAAGGATATTTGATATGGATCAGCCCATTCAAGTTTTTACAGATGCCTCTGAAAAGGCTATTGATGGAGCCTTATTATAGCGTGGTCGAGTTTGTGAATACACATCTCGCAAATTGTATCGAGTAAAATGATCCAGAGCGTGACTTAGAGACGTTGACAATCATTCATGCTTTGCGAGTATGGAGACATTATCTGTTCGCTCATCATTTCTCGTTGAAGACGGACGATCAAAATCTGAAATTATTTGTGAAGCAGCCACATTTGAATAATAGGTAGCACTGATGGATGCAATTGAGGGAAGAATATGATTTTGAGATAGAGTATTAGCATGGCAAAGAGAAAGTAATAGCAGATGCCTTGTCTCGTAGGTCATTCTTAACCTCTATCAGTATGCTCCAAGATCAATGGGATGCTCATCTCATGGAAAAGGTGTGGAGAGGCTCATATTTTGGACCAATGGTTGCCAGTATTAAAGGGGGTCTACCAAGTTTCCAGAATATTCTATATCAAAGGGGGTCTTGTATTACAAACGAAAGATATGTGTTCCTAATGATTTGGAATTGCAGATGAGACTTTTGTATGAAGCACATGATAGCCCATTAGCGGGACATCCTAGAGTACACAAGACTCGAAGAAAAATCGGGCAAAATTTCATTTGGCCAGGCAGAAGAAAATGGTTAAGGAATATGTGGCTAAATGTTTAGCATGTTAGAAGGTTAAAGCCTCACGATCTAAACCCTAGAAGAATTGCAACCATTAGAAGTTCCTTCATCCAAGTGGAAATGTATTGGCATGGATTTTATTGTGGATCTACCTCGAACACGGGCAGGGTCCATTTATGTTGTGGTGGATAAATTGACTAAGCAAACGCATTTTATGCCGAGAAAGACTACAGCTATGGCTGCGGATATCTCCAAGTTATTTGTCCTATTCCTGTTCATCTTCATCATTGTACTCTTCATTATGCATTGTGCCTATGTTTGTACCATATTGCTCGATATATTGTAATTCCGCTATCCGCAATGACTTTTGATGTCGCCAATTCAGTACGCTTGGATGTGGTCTCATATTCACTTGCCTACCCTGCATGCCAGATTAAACGAAACATATACGTGATTGATACATGCATTGAGCATTGTTCTCATGACAACATGACCCCAAAGTCTATATACTGCTTTGAGCTCACTTCATTCTCGATTTCTTCCTAACGAAATACAAGCAAACTAAGTTAAGACGTTGATTCAAGTACATGAGAATAGTTGATTTGAGTACATGAGATTCGTCTATTATACGTCGTTGGAATACCCCACATGTGCGTCCGGGAGCACTAGATTTATCGACCATTCACCACATTTATCAACATGGTCGAGGATATTCTTTCTCATTCGTTTTATTTGTCCTTTGCACATCGAGCAATTGCAATATAATTGCTCTGTCAAGTACAACTGCAAGAAAAAGGTACATTAGGATACAAGGTTAACTAATCATTAGAAACATGTTTATGGTACATACATCGGCAGCATTCATTTCATGCACACCACCAAAGCCTCGGGGAAGACTCGGTCCACTGGGTCTAATTGGACTATTTGTGGCAATTGTTGGGGTAACATCATTGCGCAAGTCGCCATACATTCTCAAAGCTTTCTGTTTCAGTTTACGTTCATATTCCTTATGATGTTCATCCATGTTATTTTTACTAGTAAACAATAAGTAAAAAATATTAATAAAAAAACTTTAATGCATTTTTTCATAGATTTTATCAGACGTTTATTCTTCTTAAGGTTTAGATTGATACAACGTTTGTGATATTTAGAAAGCATTTGATTGAGGGGTGCGTGAACCGGATACATCTAGCCCTCTCCATCGGATGGAGCCCACAAGGACCTTATTCATGCATCCCCTCAGATCTTAGGATGCATGAAGCCGATACATGTGATCCTCTCCATTCAAGATGGAGGCGACCCGTACCTTGATCATGCTGTCCTTCACACATTTTAAAATATTTAGAAACCACTTCATTGAGGGGTGCCTGAACCCGATACATCTAGTCCTCTCCATTTGGGATGGAGTCAACCAGTACCTTATTCACGCAACCCTTCAAATCATTTGTAATCTATGAAGATTGAAACTTCTATTCTAGGGTGCATGAACCCGATACATCTAGTCCTCTCCATTTTGAATGGGGCCGACCAGCACCTTGATCATGCTACCCCTCACACTTTTTATAATATCTAGAACCCACTTGATTGAGGGGTGCATGAAACTGATACATCTAGTCCTCTCCATCCGGGATGGAGCCGACCAGTACCTTGATCATGCTGCCCTTCACATTTTTTATAACATCTAGAACCAACTTTATTGATAGGTGTATGAACTCGATACATCTAGCCCTCTCCATTTGGGATGGAGGTGTTTAACTCCAAAACAACAAAGATTAATAAAATAGCAAAGATCCTATCTTATGAAGATAGAAAAAACCCATCGGCGCCAAAAACTCCCAAGGAAATGGGACACAACAACAATGGAATGGAAAAATAGATCGACCGCGTTTCCGCCATAATAGTACGTCGTTGAACGATGTCTGAATGTCGTTCAACGACATTTAGTCGACATGGCTTGACACGCCAGCGCGCCAGCCTGGCATGCTGGTATGCCACGGCATCACCCAGGGCATGTCAGATTCCATGGACGTCGTTAAACAACGTCCCGTACATGTGGCATGACATGCAGACCTGCCAGCCTGGCATGCCGGTACGCCACGGCAGCACCCAGGGCACGTCAGATGCCATGGACATCGTTAAATGACGTCCCGTACATGTGGCATGACACGCACGCCTGCCAGCCTGGCATGCTGGTACGCCATGGCAGCACCTAGGGCATGTCAGATGCTATGGATGTCGTTAAACGACGTTTTGTGCATGTGGCATGATACGCAGGCCTGCCAACTTGGCAACATCAGCAGACCACGCAAGCAGTTATGACACATCATAGCTTCTAATCGTCGTTCAACGACGTCGACGTCATCGAAAGATGCCTTCGTCATTCAAAGACGACCCAACATCGTTGAACGATGTCCAGACGTCGTTTAAGGTCGACAGTCCCTTGTAGTGAGTCTTCTTATGTCTTGTATTTTACATACGACTAATAGGATGAGTATGAGTTCCAGATACATGTTTTGCTTGGCAACCCAAGAGAGCAATTTCACATCGTTTGAAGCTATAGAGATGGTATTGGGGTGATGGTGGCACCATTTTCTTTGTTTTTGTAAATGAGAATATTAAAGTTGCTATCAAGAGTAAAGGAGAACATTGAAATTGCATGAATGATGTGAAACCCTTCAGTTTGGTGTCTCTTTCTTGCAGGTTTTGGGGTATCAGCTAGTTCAACCAATAGTGTGGACTCTGAGGTAAGTTGCACCCAGTGGTTTAATCCAGGTTCGATTTTTGGAGGGCGGTTGGTGTGAATGTGGCAAGCTGGGAAGACAAGGCAGTCTTATCTTTATTTGAATTGAATCTTATATTGTCTTTGTGCAACATTATATCTTTTAGTACCTCAATGAAAATTTATAAAGTCCTTATTGAAAAAGCTTCAATTTAGGCATAATGTACATCTAGAACAGTTTAACAAAGCAGTTGTCCACCAAAGTCCAATGAAGTAGTTGCTATCAAGATGGTAAATTGAGCAACATTTAATCAAAATTGTGCATATTTGTAGAGAATCGTATTTGTACACCAATGGGGACTCAACCATAGTGGACCATTTAATTTAGGTTTTCATAGTATATCTATATGTTTGGTATTTTAAATTTAGGTCTGTCAAGCTAGTGGTCAGGATACTAGAGTTTTGAGCATACTTTAGAATATCCCCTCGGCCAACTGTCGAGATTAACCCATAAAGCATGTCCTCCCGAGGATCTGAACTAGAGATCATAAAAGTCTTAATCAAATGAACCAACTAGGAAATCAGAGAAATTTGGGGGTCTCAAATGATTTATATAACAAAATCTAAAATACATCAAGTCATACATGTAACCATAAAGGATTTCCTTTGATAGAAATGTCACATGACATGCCATAGAGGCGGCATCCGTTTAACTTGTAACTCATGGAAAAAGGTAAGGCTATCGGTCTGGTCGAGCCTGATAACCAAAATGTGGGACCGAGGTTGTACGTCTGAGGCCAGATATTTGGCACGTAAGGCCGAGGCCTTACAGAAGTCTTGGGTTGTGGTTGCCTTGGTGCCCCTAGCTGGTCCTCTTGGGCTTATATAGATGGAATAGTACTAATAATTAGCTATCAATACTCCCCTAATTATCAGTCCTCCTCCAATAGTGATAACCAAAACAAAAAGGACTCTCACTTAACACAAGAGAGTCTGATAAGAACAGTTGTTGGAGACACATTAACGATGAGAAGCTATTCAATTGGTGAGCTCTCAATATTATATTTCCAATGCAGCGTACACTTTTCAATAAGTGACCAAAGCAAATAGTGAGTCGTGGGGACGCTTCAATAAAACAAACAATAACAACAATACGACATGCCTGCTAGATAACACCATATCTTCACGCCCATGTACCCTTGACGTAGTGATGTAGCACAATCCCAACGGCTGGTGATTCCATCCCGCAGTATCTCCAATGGCCATAATTCTACCAGGACACTGAATTAAGGGTAAATTTGATTTCACGCCTATTTTTTAGGGACCAAACACACCGTCTTTGGAATTGTTAGGAATGAAATGGGACAAGAGAAGTATCGAAATGGTCCTCTTGTACAAAAGGAATATAAGTTATGACTACAGATCACGCAGAGGACTTCCCAAAAATCAAGAAAGGCAATGTGTGAGGTGCCAATACGCGGAGAGGTGCCAATACGAGAGAGCGAGATGTAGCATTGAACAACATTAATTATTTTTAATTCTATTTTATTCTCAATTCAAATGGAGGGGTATTTTATTCTCAATTCAAACATAGGGGATCCACATGTCCACGCGCAAACGAAAATGGTGGCATAGAGGAAGCCACTTGGGAGGAGCCCATTGGAAGGAAATGTATATGCCATTTTGTGAAGGATAATTTTGACAGATGTCTGGCAACAACATGCAATACATCTTCAGAAACCATAAATTCTGAATAAATAGCAAGATAGAAAGAAGACTAAACAACTTAGGAACATCCAAATTATAATACAAGAAATAAGAACTACTCAATTCTTAAATTACCTTTTCCAATCCATTGATTCAAGCTTAATCCCTAGAGCAGAAACATTGGCGACATGTATCTTGGTCTGCTTGAGTTAGCACCTTGCAAATAGTGCCCACTGCTTATGTTTTACACAATCTAAAATATGAGAGTAAATTTCTGTGATTAATAGACCAAGTACAGATATAATTATTGAACAGATCATCTAACCCAGCAGTTTCATACATGGCAATAGTCTGTCTATATCTGTAAACAGTGTAGGCGCATGAACAAAAGGCAGTGAGACTATGATCAAGCATGAAACTCTGACACAGTGATTACCTTTCTAGTCAGAACCACACCACAGATCCATATATTTAGCTTTGCATATAGTTGGCTGCCAAGAATTTGTAGGCCAACTGAAAACAGCCATAAGATGGAATTAGATGTAATACAGAAGTGCAAGACTGGCCTCAAACCTATTCCTGCAAAAATTGTAGCCAAGCGTAAATTATTGATTCACTTACCTTACCAGTGCATTGACATAGAATCCCTGACAAAGACGTCTGGAACAAGAATTCTAGTAACACAAAATATGGGAAAGAATTCAAAAGCAGACCTGGGCGTTTGAATGAAACAGCATAAGACAGAAAAATGGCCGAAATATTACCTGCTTAGACTGTTTTACTGAGAACTAAGATGTGCTGGTGATGTTTTAGCTGAGAACTAAGATCGGCTGGTATCTTTACTGCCAAACAAGCATCCAAACATATTTTACATTACACTCCCAGCCTATAAACGAAAAAATATGTGGAAGAAACCTTACCTGGAGCTCGATTTGGCTATGGCCTGCGTTGCATTCATTGAAATCAAGCGTGGAAAAACTCAGGAAAGAATTTGGCTGCCCAAATCTGGTCGAAAATGGTCTGTTCTGGCTATTCTGCGCCTACTCGATGCAACAGATAAAAAGGTTTTTTAGGTTTTTTAGACCCGTCCGACTTTGGGTCGGATTAGGCCGACTCTGACCTAGGTCGGAAATGCTCGGATTTTGGGGCCGACCTAGGTCGGTCCCAACTATGGGCAACTGCAACAATAGAGTATGCAGGGAATATGCATTCTCCACCTGTAGATCATTTGAGGAAAAAATTTATGGTGTCTTTGTGAAACATTCTCCACCTGTAGATCATTTGAATTGAAAATTCTGTGATGTGTTTTTGTAAGATGGTACGTGCCACCGGAAGGCGGGATAGAGGGATCCAATATCGGCCCTTTATTTATTTTTATTTTTTTTGAAGGCAAGGTGGGTTTTATATTCATAATTATAAGAGATACATCAAAATATAATAGGACTCCAAAGGAGACCTATTAATATCAAAAAGAAAATCCTCCATATCAGTAGAGGGACAGTCTAAGTTTGAAGTAGATAGTTTATGAGCAAGGAAAGACTGCCAGATCCTAGTTTGCTGATACAGCATCAAGTTCTGATCCAATAACAGTTCAAAAACTTTGCTATTCCTAGAATAGCTGAATACTAGATATTAGAGCTTAGTTGTTGGCTTCGATAAGGTCCTGTAAGGTCAGATCCGCTACTTTGGAATTACCAAAGATCATGAGCATCTCATCCAGCTCCTCATTAGTGAATGAGGTGAAGTCCATGAACATAAGTACTCGAGCTTCCCTCCTTTGCTGCCAATGATGAAATAAGGACTCAAACATTGACTTGAGATTGTTGTGGGTCCAAACAGCCTGGTTTTTCAGCAGCTTCTTGATTGCCCTGGCATGAGTAACTTCTTGCTTGAGCAGAATCATGTTTTCAGCCACCGTATGTCTTGTCAATTCTTCAATTACCACCAGGTGATCCGAGCCTCTCGGCGGAGCTCCCATTTTCAGCATCCTCTTCTGATGATCTGTGGAGAAGACCATTAACATCAGTTAGAACCAAAATAAAGAAGTGGTATAGACCATGGAATTTTCCTATCCGGTCCCAGTCTTTGTCATATTTGGCTCCTCTAAGTGTTTTATGAGCAGTGGCTGTGTCTTGCAGCAGATTCAAGAACTGAACTTTGATCCACTGCAGATTGATAGGTTTGTTTTCTATGGCTACCAAATTCCTGTGCTTCTAAATGATCCAGCAGGTTAAAATCCTGCTAGTATTTACTACCCTGGAGCTATTATTTAGGAATTCAAGAAGGTTTGCAGGTGCTCCAAGGTTAAGCTGTGAGGTCCAAGTCCAGATTTCTGCAACTTTGGAGCATAAGAAAACATGGTTTGAGTCTTCTATGTGGCCACATCCAAGGGGACACAGATTGGATATGTTGCTATCATATTTAGATATGGGAAGGTTGGTCTGTAGACTTTGATGCAACAGGAGCCATCTAAAGGTATTAATCTTTGGTGCTCCATAATTTTTCCAGCCTTTGGCACACACTGCAGCTAGAGTATCTTCATCACAAGGCCATAAGATGCATGCCCTTGACTGTGTGCATCCCAGAAGTGCATTGTAAATCTCCCTGACTGAATAGTGTTCTTTATTGTTGAGAGTCCAGGTATTGGAGGTAGCTGCCAGGTCTTCATGGTTGTTTACCATTCCAATAATCTTTGTGAAAATCACTTTGTCTAAAGCTGAGCCCTTTGTATTCTGTTGTAATTCCTCCCAGGTAATCCACCTGCTATCATCATCACATCTCATATCCCCAAAACTATGGTATCCTGCCATAAACCACTGCATATATTTTTGTGGATGTTGGAGAGCCAGACATCCAATTCCTTGTGGGGCTAAGTCAGGGTGCCAAAACATTTTGATGTCTCTACATCTGGCATCCACTGTAGGCGGCCTATAGCAGAGAGATGCCAAGTTCCAGGCTTGTAACATTCTCCTAATAGTAGATGAGGTATTGGAGCAAGGTTCAAGTTGAAAAAAGGCAGAATCAGGGAGGTTATGTTTAAGGGTCTTGCTGCCAATGGGATGGGATTCCTCCACCCAATATCTAATTAGCTTCAAGGCTGGAGAGGGGGAGGTTGCATATATGGCTCTATATATGACTTTTGCAGCCAGGGCTTGAGCCTGGAGAAAAAGATCCTTACACCCAAGGCCACCTAATTTCCTTGGCTTAATGAGGTCAGCCCAAGCCACTTTATGTTTCCCCTGCCATATAAACTTTCTGATTGCAACTTCTATTTGCTTATAAGAGCACTTATCTGCCACAATAGCTGAAGAGAAGTAAACATGTGTGCTGGCAATCACAGAGTTTGCTATCTCAATTCTTCCAGCCAGAGAGAGGGAAGAGGGGTATTGCAGCAGCTTCCTTTTGATCCTTGTGACAATAGGTTCCCACAGACCATGAATGGTACTATTGAGTGCTAGGGGTATGCCCAAGATTTTCGTGGCAGCATCTCTTTTAAGGACTTGGATGTCCAACAATTTGTTTACCTGTGCATCCAGCAGAATTGCGCATTTATCTTTATTGAGCCAGACCCCAGAAGCCTGCCCAAATTTGTCCATGGCATCAAGGAAATGCTTAAGACTCTGGTCTCCATCTTTGAGAAAGACAAAGGTGTCATCCGCATATTGCATAATGACAAAACTGCCCTGATCCTTTGGCAAGTTGAGGCAATTAATCATTTTCTGAGCATGCAGGTGGAGAGCAAGTCTGGTAACAATCTCTGCCACTATCAGAAAAAGATAAGGTGCAAGGGGGCAGCCTTGTCTAACCCCCCTTTTACATTGAAATAATTTGGTGGGAGTTCCATTTATAAGAAGTGCTGATACAGTTGTAGCATTGAAACTCCAAACCTTCTTATATATCTTCTCAGAGAAGCCTAAATGAGTCATAGCCATTTGGAGAAATTGCCAACTAATTGTATCATAGGCACGTTTGAAGTCTAGTTTCAGCAACATGCATCCTTGATTTGAAAGCTTATTCCAATGTAAACCTTCAGAGGCCCCAAGATAATTGTCCAAAATACTCCTGGTGGGGAGGAAAGCAGATTGGCATGGATTTATTACCCTTTGCAAATGGGGACAGAGTCTATTGGCCAAGATTTTATAAGTAGTATTTGTGAGTGAGATTGGTCTCCAATCACCTAAAGCTTCTGGATTTTCCACTTTAGGAATCAGGGCAATATGCCCAGCATTGATGGCAGGGGCCAGTTTATCGGCCCTTTATCACCAGGAGCTTGGGGCGATAAACTCAAGCAAAATCAGTTCGCATTTGGTATGTTGGAAAGCTCTTTTTCTTCGTCTTTTTTTTTCTTCCCATTGTTGTGCAGAAGCAGAGCTTTTGGGCGTAATGTTTGGAGCCATGTTGCACGTGAAGCTCGGATTTGGTGCCTTTGGATTTCGCTTTGATCCCGTGACAAATGTGAGCAGAAAAAGAGCCCTCGGTTTTTGGCCAAGCTTTGCTCATAGAGTAGTTTGATCCGGTATATGGCTCAAGCTTTGTCTGGGCTTCCTCTTGGCCCTATCGATTTTTTTCCCCACATTCAGAGACAGCTAATCAGATCACCCCGCTCTAGGCCCCATTTTCTAGGGACTTCTAGACAAAATTTCTTGGCTAGATCCCGCGCCCGGCATGTCCTGAAAGCTTATATGGAAGCCACTAACAAGGTAATTCTTGCACTGAAGAAAAGAGCAATGTTGGTATCGTTTGAAGCTATAGAGATGGTATTGGAGTGATGGTGGCACCATTTTCTTTGTTTTTGTAAATAGAACATTGAAGTTGCTACCAAGAGTAAAGGAAAACATTGAAATTGCATGAATGATGTGAAACCCTTCAGTTTGGTGTCTCTTTCTTGCAGGTTTTGGGGTATCAGCTTGTTCAACCAATAGCATAGATTCTGAGGTAAGTTGCACCCAGTGGTTTAATCCAGGTTCGATTCCTGGAGGGTGGTTGGTATGAATGTGGCAAGCTGGGAAGACAAGGCAGTCTTATCTTTGTTTGAATTGAATCTTATATTATCTTTGTGCAACAGTATATCTTTTAGTACCTCAATGAAATTTATAAAGTCCTTATTGATAGACTTCTAATTATTTTGTTTGGTATTTGGGGACAGTATTTCACGCATGGTTTTGCCTAGATTTCGGGGGTGTATTGTATGCAAAACCGTAGTCAGACTTTAGTTTTTGAGTGATTTGAGCTGCTTGTTGGGCTGTCAAATAGGATTCCAAAACCAGCAGCTTTGGGATGTGAATATTTTGGCAACGGATCCCAGCGGGGCGGCAACGGATCCCAGTGGGGCAGGCAGGCAGGGAGGGGTTCCGGCATGGGCTATGGCAGATGAAGCCGTGGTGTGGCTCAGGATTAATTAGGGCGAAAGGTCGATTCAAAATGCCAGGAGGATGAAGACATGCAGGCCGAGTGGCAGAGAGTAGCACAACCGAGTAGCGTAGCCGAGTTTTTAGTAGCATAGCCGAGTAGCAGCTGGTGTTTGTGTGTTCGGTGGTGAAGAGGAGGTTAACCTCCTCCTCGAGGGGGTTATGCAAAATAACCCTCGAGGCCGGCAGGCCGAGAGTCTGTAGTCATAACTCATATTCCTTTTGTACAAGAGGACCATTTCGATACTTCTCTTGTCCCATTTCATTCCTAATAATTCCAAAGACGGTGTGTTTGGTCCATAAAAAATAGGCATGAAATCAAATTTACCCTTAATTCAGTGTCCTGGTAGAATTATGGCCATTGGAGATACTGCGGGATGGAATCACCAGCCGTTGGAATTGTGCTACATCACTACGTCAAGGGTAATTTCTTTTAACCCAACCACATGGGCGTGAAGATATGGTGTTATCTAACAGGCATGTTGTATTGTTGTTATTGTTTGTTTTATTGAAGCGTCCCCACGACTCACTATTTGACTCACTATTTGCTTTGGTCACTTATTGAAAAGTGTACGCTACATTGGAAATATAATATTGAGAGCTCACCAATTGAATAGCTTCTCATCATTAATGTGTCTCCAACAACTGTTCTTATTAGACTCTCTTGTGTTAAGTGAGAAACCCTTGTTTTTTGGTTATCACTATTGAAGGAGGACTGATAATTAGTTATCAGCACTAGGGGAGTATTGATAACTAATTATTAGTACTATTCCATCTATATAAGCCCAAGAGGACCAGCCAGGGGCACCAAAGGCGACCACAACCCAAGACTTCTGTAAGGCCTCGGCCTTACATGCCAAATATTTGGCCTCAGACGTACAACCTCGGTCCCACATTTTGGTTATCAGCCTCGACCAGACCGATAGCCTTACTTTTTGCCATGAGTTACAAGTTAAAAGGATGTCGCCTCTATGGCATGTCATGTGACATTTCTATCAAAGGAAATTCCTTATGGTTACACGTATGACTTGATGTATTTTAGATTTTGTTATATAGATCATTTGAGACCCCCGAATTTCTCTGATTTCCTAGTTGGTTCATTTGATTAGGATTTTTATGATCTCTAGTTCAGATCCTCGGGAGGACATGCTTTATGGGTTAATCTCGACAGTTGGCCGAGGGGATATTCTAAAATATGCTCAAAACTCTAGTATCCTGACCACTAGCTTGACAGATCTAAATCTAAAATACCAAACATATAGATATATTATAAAAACCTAAATTAAATGGTCCACTATGGTTGAGTCCCCATTGGTGTGCAAATACGGTTCTCTACAAACATGCACAATTTTGATTAAATGTTGCTCAATTTACCATCTTGAAAGCAACTACTTCATTGGACTTTGGTGGACAACTGTTTTGTTAAATTGTTCTAGATGTACATTATGCCTAAATTGAAGCTTTTTCATTCCTTATTTATTCATTCATCGACTCTGAGCCGTTGGTTGCCAGTATATTCGTGGGATTGTTCTAGATCCATGGATATCAACATTTTGCCAGAAAAAACGCACGACAAATCCTATGGTCCAGATAAAAATGCCCTCTGCTCCCAGAAATCAAAATATAAACCACAACCACAGCAACCACAACTCGTGCTCTGTTCCCGCAACCACAGCAGCTCTGCTTCCTCAAAACACCATTTCAAAACGGCACAATCTCTGCAAGTCTTAACCACAGGCCCTCGAAAGTTATTTTAATCCAACCGTCCCCAACCGTTGGATCCTGATTGGGTTATATCCCATAATCCCTGGAATATTCATTTTCATAGAATATCCTATGGATTATTGACGGTAATCTTCAGAATATACCTTTTTTAGAGAATATCCTGTGGCAAAAACACTGTGATTGTTCTGGACTCTCCTATTCTCTGTGTTTCGGCAAAACTACCGTGCTCTGCCATAGCCAGAAAGAGCAGAAAAGGGCAAGGATCACAACCTAGAAGTCTATTTTCTGTGTTCCGGCAAAAAAGCCGTGCTCTGCCATAGCTAGAAAGAGCAGAAAGGGGGAAGGACCACAACCTAGAAAACAGGGCAAGTTTGAGGTAGAAAGAAGAAAACCGATCAAAAAGGGAGAAATTCGAGCTTATTTTGACAGCCCACATGAAGATCTAGGCGGGATTCATAAAATAGGTAGTCCAAATTTGCATAGGCATAGATTGAGAAGGATCAGCAGAGCATGTGGAGGACCATTTCAACTCTGTTGAGGATTTTTAGCAGCAAAAATGGCCGGAAAAGAACGGCAGCAGAAGAAAAGTCTTGAGCATACCTTCTTCCGGAAAGCTGAGGAACCCTTAAGACTATAACCTGGAGCGCTACTTACAGAGAAAATGGCCGACTGGTTCTTCAAGACCGTTTTGCACAGCCCATCTTACTATGGCAAAAAATTGCAAGACAAATGGCAGAAACCTTCTTTCTCGGACCTGTGGTTAAGGGAGGTCAACCTCCTCCTCTTGGGGGCCATGCAAAATAACCCTCTCACTTAACACAAGAGAGTCTAATAAGAACAGTTGTTGGAGACACATTAATGATGAGAAGCTATTCAATTGGTAAGCTCTCAATATTATATTTCCAATGCAGCGTACACTTTTCAATAAGTGACCAAAGCAAATAGTGAGTCAAATAGTGAGTCGTGGGGACGCTTCAATAAAACAAACAATAACAACAATATCCTGTTAGATAACACCATATCTTCACGCCCATGTGGTTGGGTTAAAAGAAATTACCCTTGACGTAGTGATGTAGCACAATTCCAACGGCTGGTGATTCCATCCCGCAGTATCTCCAATGGCCATAATTCTACTAGGACACTGAATTAAGGGTAAATTTGATTTCACGCCTATTTTTTATGGACCAAACACACCGTCTTTGGAATTATTAGGAATGAAATGGGACAAGAGAAGTATCGAAATGGTCCTCTTGTACAAAAGGAATATGAGTTATGACTACAGATCATGCAGAGGACTTCCAAAAATCAAGAAAGGCAATGTGCGAGGTGCCAATACACGGGAGAGGTGCCAATACGAGAGAGCGAGATGTAGCATTGAACATAATAAATTATTTTTAATTCTATTTTATTCTCAGTTCAAATGGAGGGGTATTTTATTCTCAATTCAAATATAGGGGGATCCACATGTCCACGCGCAAACGAAAATGGTGGCATAGAGGAAGCCACTTGGGAGGAGCCCATTGGAAGGAAATGGATATGCCATTTTGTGAAGGATAATTTTGACAGATGTCTGGTAACTGCAACAATAGAGTATGCAGGGAATATGCATTCTCCACCTGTAGATCATTTGAAAGAAAATTTTTTATGGTGTCTTTGTGAAACGTTCTCCACCTGTAGGCTAGATCATTTGAATTGAAAATTATGTGGTGTGTTTTTGTAAGATGGTGACGTGCCACCGGAAGGCGGGATAGAGGGGCCCAATATCGGCCCTTTATCACCAGGAGCTTGGGGCGATAAACGGAAGCAAAATCAGTTCGCATTTGGTATGTTGGAACGCTCTTTTTCTTCGTCTTTTTTCTTCTTCCCATTGTTGCGCAGAAGCAGAGCTTTTGGGCGTAATTTTTGGAGCCCTGTTGCACGTGAATCTCGGACTTGAGTGCCTTGGATTTCCGCTTTGATCCCGTGACAAATGTGAGCAGAAAAAGGGCCCTCGGTTTTTGGCCAAGCTTTGCTCATAGAGTAGTAGTTTGATCCGGTATATGGCTCAAGCTTTGTCTGGGCTTCCTCTTGGCCCTATCGATTTTTTTCCCCACATTCAGAGACAGCTGATCAGATTACCCCGCTCTAGCCCGCATTTTTTAAGGACTTCTAGACAAAATTTCTTGGCTAGATCCCGCGCCCGGCATGTCCTGAAAGCTTATATGGAAGCCACTAACAAGGTATTTCTTGCACTCAAGAAAAGAGCAAAGTTGGTGTTGTGTGTGCATCTCATATTTCATAATCATAAACTCTTTCTTTTTAAGTAATAAGTAATAGGTAAAGTCCCAGAGCAGGCCATTTCGCTTGGTAAGGGTCTGGCGAGCCCTCCTTGATAGTTGAAGCTGAAATATCTAAGAAATACATCCAAGAAATTCCTCGGCCCTGATGTTAGAAATCAGGTGACATCAAGAGGACTATTGCTGGATATAAAATGGGCTGTAATCATAAGAAATATCACCATCTGTTCCTTTACGCGTTTTAAATAGCTCTATTTCTTTTTCATAGCTCTATTTCTTTTTTTCATGTTGCAAAGTATTTGAAAATTATTTCTTTTTCTCATGTTGCAAAGTATTTGAAAAATATTGAATTGAATTGAATTGAATTTTATCGTTTGGCCATATCTCTAGGTATTAAGTCCATCTCCCACAACTCCAAAATGGATGAGATGGTGGGACAAAGATGGCGCGCCGAATATGATCGACATAAACTCCATGAAAGAGTTTACCGACGCCATAGCCGAAGCCGGAGACAAACTTGTGGTAGCAGACTTCTATGCAAGTTGGTGTGCATCTTGCAGGGCCCTATACCCAAAGGTATGCTCCACCTCTTCAAATAAATTACACCATACATCTCAACCCTTTAATTTGACTTACACAATATCTCTACCATTCAGTACTTTAATGCATACTTTGTGCCTATGATCAGCTATGCAAAATTGCAAGGGAAAGTCCAGAGGTTCTATTTCTGAAGATCAATTTTGAGGAGAACAGTGCAGTGTGCAAGGCCCTCAACGTTTCAGTTCTGCCTCTGTTTCAGTTCTACCGCGGCGGATCGGGCGAAAGGCTCACCTCTTTTTCGTGTTCTCTTTCCACTGTAAGCAGGCATCATTTGGTTCTCAATTCTTCAGAAAACCCAGCTGAGAAATTATCTTCTGACTCTTCCATTGTGGTGGCTTCTTAGATAAAGAAGCTCAAAGACGCCATCGCCAAGTATGGCTTCAGTTCCAGTGCCCCTGTTCCAGTTGCAGTCGAATCTGACATACATAGAACGCCAGTTTTTTTAGATCCTGCTTCACTAAATCAAGCTGTTAACTTCAGATAGTCCACAAATTTTGGGTATTGGGCTTTCCTCCATGTATATATTTTATTGTTTTGATGCCCTTTGCTCATTACAAAGTGTATATTTGCCAAATTAAAGAGTGTATTTTGCTATATTTACTACATAATGGTTTAACTCTTCACAATACAAATATTTCCAAAAATTATTCGCAAATTGATTTCAGCTTTTAATTTCAAGGCCATTTAAAATCAATGTGGTCACTAAAGCAATTCTGTTGTATATAGTTAATTAAACTTGGCATTGATATTTAGTTCATTATTGCAAGAATTTTTTCGTAGCGGCCTTGTTGCCTCAAACATTTCTCCTCAATACAAATCCTAGCTGATGCAAAGATTTCTCTTGAACATAAATTACCAACGCAACCATCACCCAACACAAATTACTAACAATTACAATTGCGATCTTGACCCAATGCCATTAGACATTGGCATCTTGTTTATGGCATAGAGGCTACACATTTATGACAATCACAAGTTATAGATTTGCATAATTTGGTCTTCAGACGTACTATAATTTAACCTGCTTGTCTAAGAAAATTTATTAAATACCTTTGAAGTCGTGAGATTTGGTCAGTGTGGAGTTGTATGTATTGAAGAAATAAGATATATAAAATTGCTTTGTATCATTCTCTTAAAGTAAATAAAGTCCTTTTTTTATCCCTCAAAAAAAAAAAAAAGATATAAAAAATTGCATCCATTTTCTTCATATATTGAATCATACGTACTAAGTGGTTATATATAGGATATAATGAAATGTATGTTACAATATTATGTTACGATATTGTATAGTACTACCAAAGGATGCGTGGCATTGTTGGGCTTTAGTTGCAATGTGTTAGTAGGAATCCTATGTGGATGCTATGTAGAAGTTGAGATTATATCATCCAAAAAAAGTTATAGAACTTAGATATGATCTATGATTGCATATGATGCCATGACATTTTGCATGCGTGGAATGCTGTATTTTTGTATTAAGCATGCATTAAGTTTGCACTTGCAATGTGATAAAAGGCAAATTGAGTATTATAATCAGCATGTTGGAATTTAATGTATGTACAAAAATGTTGCACATGTATGTTAGTTTATATAGAAGTACAGTTAAAGTACAGTAAACTTCAAGGTGTTGAACATGGAATGGCTAATTACAGGATGGTGGGCAAGGAGTAACTTGACATTTTGCTAGGATAGATGTTACGAGTTCTTGTTTTATCTTCTTCTTGGAAAATCGTGCAAACAAAAATAAACATACATATAGGACATAAAAAATGCAAAAGTCTCCAATGTGTTGCAACATTCTCCCCACATTTGAATTGTATACAAGAACGGCTCATCACCCTACTAATGCATTAGGTGGAGATGACCCTCGAAATGCAAGCAAAGGGGCAATATAATATAAAAAAACTTACATGTAATTCTTGGAGCCAAATGTTCGAAAAAATATTCAAATGTCGATTAAAAGTGGTATAAAAAGTATAATTGGGATTCATAATATTTCAAATAGAAAGAAACGATTTTTGGAAAAGTATACTTGCCAAATGCTGATCCCTTTTTTTTTTTTTAATAAATGTTACTCTAGAAGTATGAAAACGTTGGATATAACTATATTCTTTTCTTCTTTTTTGGGAGACATTCCGTTGACTAGCCCAAAAGGTGCTCTGCCCGCGTTCTTGAGTCCCCAAATTCAATTCTAGGCACCCTTTCCGCAGCCAGAGACCCCTCAAACTTTGGGAGTCATGGCCACAGAAGATGGGCCGGCCTGGGAAACCCAAGGCGAGGGCCCGCCGCACAAACGGTCCCGATCAGCCATCATGGACAGGGGAGAGTCATCCTCCATGAAGAAGGAGGCTCGGGCTAAGGCTAAGGCCCCCCTCGGCCCGAGGCCGGCCCGGTGGGAAGGGATTAATTGCTCAGCATCATAGGAACTCCTGCCTCGGCAGAGAATTGGAGCCACGCCAAAAGCGGGAATGGAGGCTAACAAAGATTTCGGGGATTGAGGCTAACAAGGCCCACCGGCCGGCATGGCGATGGAGATGGAGTCCCTGCATCCCATGTGCTCAAAAGGCAAATCGGGTCGAAGAACCGTATCACGTGCTTGGAGACCCGCGACGGTGCATGTGGAAGATGGCCTTGGCCTTGCACACTTCGGCAGCAGCCGTGCAGAGGTCGGCCGGGACATGCGGGCCGCCCAGACTCGCGGTTCATCACTCGACACCATGACACGGGAGAGAGGGAGCGGCAATGCGTGAGACGATGGTCACTGCCTGGCTACCGGCCGAGGTAGAGGCAGCCACCACCATGGCATCACGGAGCACAGGGTGCTCTTGCGCATGCCTGCATTACGGCCGGGATCTTCGTGAGTAAAGATCGGAACAGCAGAAGCCCCGCGCCCGTGTCAGCCGGGCTCGAAGCACGCTCTCGCTACTCGAGCACGGGCTCCGGGGGTTGCGGGCAACCATCCTGAGCGAGCAGGGGGTCTCCCTACCAGGGTTCATAGTCAGTGCGGCGGATGCAGGCGGGGAGATGGCCAAGCGGCCGGCGAGGCTGCACGCAAGGCTGTGCTCCCCGACTTCACGAGGGGGCGAAGAGCGGCTCGGGCCGCTATCGCCCGGCCTCCCACGCCCGGCCCACGCCCCCCCCACTGCGCCCGGCTCTCCGGCCACTCCCGCCATCCCGGCCACACTCCGGTCACTCCCGCCATCCCGGCCACCACCACCACCCCCGGCCACGGGACCCGACCTTAGCCCACCTTGGACCCGCAGGCGGGCAGAACTCCGGGAGTGCAGGCGGAGAGGCCCAATCTGGTAGTTCGAGGCATGCGAAACGGCAGGGGAGAGTCTACCGCCCACAACATCGAACACACATTCTCGATCGGATGACATTCCGAGGCGATTCACATTTCTCGAGCGGCGGCATGGGGCTTCCGCCGCCCGGCCGTGGACCGCATTGTCATATTCCGCGGTTGCGGATGCAGTGCGTGATGCCATATTGCGCCGGGGGCCGGATGTTGAAGGGGACATCCACATGCGTGGGCCAGGGACCTCACACCCGCGGCACGGGGAGGCACGCGAGCGGGGCTTGTCAGGTCGAGGCATTAAGCCAGCGGGGGTGCGCGGGGATTGGTTGGAGGCGGGATGCACATTTTTCCGACAGGCGCTGCTCTGCTGGGACCCCAGCCCCAACCCTGCATTTTGCCGCGGCCCGCGCCTTCTACTACCACGGCCCCCCTTCTCACGCTCCTACTCCCGCTCCCTCGCGGCCCGCCCCCTCGACCACATCTTTGCTTCGCTCCATCTACTTCTCTTTCGGCCTCGCTTCCCGTCCTCCCATGCTGCTTCGGTGCCGCGATACCATCCCTGGCGACAAATAGGAATTGTGCCTCCGGGTGGTCTCATGGAATTGTCGAGGCTTCCCTTGGCGAAGGGGACGGTCGAACTCCGTGGCGGCCGGTATGGATCTCATCTTCCTCATGGAGACATGGGAGCATCTTTGGGCACAAAGCTACGATTTTTGCGGGGTTACCAACATTTCTCGGTCTTCAATACATGCTGGGGACGGCGGGGTCATGGTGGAGTGGCTTGCTACTCTGGGACAACCTTGGCACATTTGGTTACCCTCCGGAAGGCAGATTGGACACAACCGGTACTTACGGGTTCGTGTGCATAATACCGGTGGCAACCCTCTTTTTACGGCGCTGTTATTTCCCTCACGCGCGGATAGCACCTTCTATCGCAGCCACCCCGATGCGGATAGGATGGACCCGTATGTCGATCTATATGATGACATCTGGAAGCATCGGCGGTTGGGTAGGGTCGTCCTTCTTGGAGATTTCAATGCACGGACGAGTAGAGAGCAGCCCATGCGACTTGACCCCTCGGCGACGATGTCCTGCATTTCACATCCGAAGTAGCGGCCCGCGGGTCGGATGGCGGCCAGTCACTTTCGCTTTGTGACGATTGCTCTGGCGTGGCATTTTTGACTTGATAATTTGCAATGGCCTTTCCGCGGTGGCCGATTTCTCGCAAGTGCACATGCGAGCCGGGACAATCGGGGGAGGGTCTAGTGTGGTGGACTATGTGCTTGTAGTTGCGCCAAGATATGCATCTCATCGGTCGTTTTAGGGTGAGCCTGAGCGGTCGGGATGAGGAGGTCGATTTCGGATCACCTCCCACTTTATTTGGATCCGGTTTGGCGAGACGCGCGGAACCCCCACTATGCCAGCCCCTCGCCGTCCTCGGTTGAGACTTCGATTATGGCGGCGAGGACTACGCCAAGATGCTCATGGGCGCCCTCCCGGTAATTGCGGAACCTCCACACTAGAAGCGTGATGCGGAACCGACCCGCTATTACGGGATGCGCCGGCCGGGCTTTGGCGAACCAGCGTCGCCGCTCGGGGTCGCAACATTCCCTCAGAACCGATGGTTTGATGCGGATCGTAAAGAACGCATAGCGGCAGCTCCGTCACATTCTCGGATCCGGTACCGCTTGCGGGCCACCACCGCGATCGCGCCCATCGAAGGACACAAAGTAGCGGTACCTTGCCAAGCATCGGGGAGATGTTCGCCTCTTTGGACACTCATCCTCGAACCTTTTGGCCTTGAGTGCTTGAAGGCCAGCCCGGCCCTCTACGGGGGACATCACACCCGGCGATGGGAACGGTACTTGCGGCAGCTCTATGACCCGCCAGGGGCAGCGTGCCCACCCCCCCCCGGGATGGCCCCCCATTGGTTTCGTGGGCGAGGATGTTGAGGAGGGCACGCGAAGCGGCTAGCTAATGGGAAGGCGGTGACCTCGATGGTATGCATGCCGAGTTACTCAAGTGGGCGGGGCGGCCGCTTGTGCCGGTCCCTCACTACCCCTGTTTAACGAGCATTGCGGGATGGTTTCCCAGACAATGGACCCAAGCAGGGTTGTTCCCATTCACAAGGCGGGCGACCCCCCACTTTGTCAGGCCAATGCACGGGACGATCATGGTCGGAGTTCAATATTTGCCAAACCGTTATCGGCATTCTCGGCAGCGATTGATTGACCCGGGCGAGGCGGCCGGATGTCGCGAGCCCTCACCGCGAGGCGCGGCTTTTCGACCCGCCACTCAGCGATTGACCATATCTTACGCAGCTGCGGGCGATTGAAGACGGCGGAATCATCAATTTGGACTTGTATTCTTTGCTTTGTGGACCTTAAAGGCTTTTGATCTGGTCCCGGGGAAAAGGCGTGGGCTAATTTGCGTCAAGCTGGGGCTCCGTACTGCCCGTGCGAATGCCATATGAGTTGTATGAGAGTTGTTTTGGCGGGGATGCGACCCGGCCGGGCCAAGCATTCACCGGTAAGTATCGGGGGTCGGCGGGGTTGCCCCCTCTCGCCAACACTTTTTGGCCTCTACATTGTCGGTTAGAGCCACGGCTTCTCGAGCATGGGGGATGGCATACGACTTTTGCACCCGGGTCATCCGCCCGGCTCATCTATGCGGACGATGTTGGCTGGCTGGCCCACACCCCGAAGCTATGCGGTCTCACTGGATGCCCTAGACACATTTTGTCGCTACTGAACATGGCGTCAATCCGCCAAGACGAGGTGGTTCTCATATCCTCTTCCGTCACCCCATGCCTCTGCACTCACATATGGGGGGCCGACTGTGGGCGTCACGCCCACCTACAAGTACCTAGGGGTGGAGTTCCCCTCCTCGCTCTCTTTGGAGGCGTCTATCCGCTATGGGTGACAATGGCCGGAAGGCGCTTTATGCCATGCGTGAACAACCGACCACCGTGCGAGCTATATGATTGGGGCCATCGGTCACATCTGTTAGGGGCACCGGGTCGAGCTGTCCTTCATGACGGTCGAGGTTTGGGGCCGGTCGTCTCTTTCGCGACACGGAATGACTTGGAGCAGGTGCGTAAGGCATTTTTGGCACGCGCACTTGGGTGAAACCAGGCCCCTATCGGTCTCGCTGCGTGAATTCGATTCTTGCCGCCTGGCAGCCCTTTGATAGACACATCGTCTATTTTCGAAAGTGGTTACTATGGGTGATGCTCGGCCCTCCCTTTGGGCTTACACCGTGGGCCATGAGTCCGCAGCCGCTTAGGGCTTTGTTGGAGGGGTAAGAGAGATCGCTGGTTCGCCAGATGGAACGCGGTGAGCACGATGCGATAGTCGGGCGCTAACGCCGATCGTGATGGCCAAGGGAGTACCTAGATGCTTGTTTTCTTGGCAAGCTCACGGGACCCCATTGCTCTAGAGCAGGTCAAAATGGCCCATTACAAGGAGCACATCAACCCCGTTGAAGTTAGCCGGGGCCCACGGCTCTACCTGCGTTCCCAGTTTGCCCAAAGCCTTGAGACTCATTGCCTCCATTCGCGACGGGTGCCCACCATCTTCGCGATCGAGGCGGGCAGGTGGATTGGGGAGCCCGCGCGGGCAGGGGCTCTGTCAGTCTTTGTCAAGCGGGTGCCATTGAGGATGAGTCTCACACTTTCGAGTTGCCCGGCGTTGATCGGATCCGGGCGGATCACGCTCCCTTGAAATGCGGCCGGGGCGTGCCCTTGCATTTTGCCGATGAACACACCGTCGATGCGTGCCACGGGGTCATACATCCAGAGAAGTCTTGGACTGCGAGGTCACCTTTGCCCCCCCGGTTGTCCGTGACTAGGCACTCTGGGGGTGGTGCATATTTGTATATATTGGGATGTTTTGCATTTTATATGATTATACGGTTTGTCGGCCGGGCTGATTCTTTGCCGCGGTTTTTCCCTCGAAAACCCTTGGGCGGGGTTTTTAATCCGGGCAGTAATCCGCTTGCTGCGTTTTTGTATTGGGTCCCATAGACCGATTGGTCTCCGTGGACGATAAAAGTACCTTCCTTCCTTCCTTCCTTCCTTCCTGGGGGGGCAACCCCTTGTCCATGTGGGTTTATGGCATATTCCAAGTATATGCTAGTATATGCCAGGAATATGCCAATGACCGCTCCAAACCTGCTATAGGTTGTAAACTGGCGGTCGTGGCTATTCTTGGGCATCCATTTTCGAAACCGGCTAACCGGATTCTACAGAAAGGATCCTCTGTTTTCTGTTCTTCTCGGCTAAATGTATGCTTTATTTTTGTAGGTTAGAGGCCGAATCGTTCAGGCATTCAATAGCTAGGTATTGCCCTCTGTTTTCTGTCCTTCTGTGCGTGCAAAAGATCCGGTTCCAATGATATCTACAATAGCATAAATAGCAGAAAGATTTAGGTGGCAGGAAATGGGATCCAGATGCTTCTTGTGCTCTCGTGCTTGATGATGGGGACATCTTTTATCCGGATGAAGAGGTACTTCTGTGCCTCCAAGCATAATAAACAGTGTTCTGAAATTTCTTTTTAATTGGTGGCAGGAATTCCATAATACACTCAAGTATGTTGGGAGTATACGTTCTGAAGCAGAAACACATGCTATATGTCGAGTTGTGCCACCACGTACATGGCATCCTCCATGTGCATTTAAGGAATGCTTGGAAATGAAAAAGAAAGTAATTTGAACTAAAGTTCAGTGGATACGTCAGCATACTGGGATTCAGAAATCTGCAAATGCGATCCTTCATTATGATTGCGAGCCAGGCCCTGACTTTACGTTGCAAAACTTCAAGGCATCTGATAGCAATTTTAAAATGCATTATTTTAGTTCAGATTTGAAAACAACACATTCAAAGGATCCATCAGTCAGTAGAAGCTATTGAGGGCAGTGATTTCTCTACATCTCTTTCTAGAAATGGAAAAGCCAGTGTTGGTTCCTATGATACATCAGGATGGATTCTAAACAATACAGCACATCTACCTGGTGCTTTTGGGAGCACTGAATTGTCAATACCTCGTCTACATATTGGCATGTGCTTTTCCTTTTCACCTTGGGTATGCTTCCTTGAACCCCTTTCTCTTGTTAATCTTCAGTTTTGGTTTCAACTCCTGGTTTCACACGTGGAGAATAATTACATAGCATTAGGGGATTTACAACGAAGTCAATGCAGCCATCTTCTGCTCATGACTTGTGTTCGAAAATCTGTGCTTAGACCAATGATTCATTGAACAAACATGGAGAATCATGTATATTTGATTCTAATGCACAAATTACAAACATGAGAAGATAATTTGACTTTCGTGAATCAGAATGCAAATTAATAAGAAACTGTTTTAGTAGCTGGCTTGGCTGTCATTTTGGTCTATAGGGCATTTCATTATACAGTTTTTTGGTGATACTTAGAATAAGTTCATATTTGTGGTTTCCCTTCTCCCACTTTCTAATCTACCCGATGTACAGAGGATTGAAGAAAATCTCTTATATTCTTTAAATTATTTGCACTGCGGTGCAACAAGAATCTAGTATGGTGTTCCAAGCGACGCTACCAGCAGGTTTGAGGATTTTATGATGAAGCAAGCGCAAACTGAGCCAAATGATCCCCATCATATGGTAAGATGCTCTATTGTACTTTGCACTTCGTCCAATTGTATTTATGCAAACAGAACAAGCACCTTCTTTAATCTAGAAGATCAATATTGTAATTTTCATCAGAGTAGTGGTTACTAATTGCTTTTCTTCCCACTTATGTGGATTGATCATTTGCATGTATGGCAACAGCAGAAACTTGTTTAGCTCGTTGTGTCATTAGCTGATTGTCCCTCTGCACAGGCTACAATGATCAATATTTTTGTTGATATAACTCTCTTACCTTTGTTTTGCTTTTGTTGATGTGCAAATTGGTAATATACAGATCTTACCTTCTTCCTTAAAGGCAGCAAGAATACCAGTTTATAGGCTCGTGCAGAGGCTGTGAACATTGCTCCTGATGATACATCTTTGCAGTGCATTTCCAAAGGTATTGCCCATCGCAATGATATTCCGTTCCTGGCCCCTAATGTGCTATTAGCATCTGTTTCATTTCTATTAAACATCAACCAAACTTTTGTGAGAATGAAATTATTGACGTAAGTTCTATGGTTGGCTGGAATTGTTGGATCACTTTCTTCAAACTTTTGTGAAAATGAAATTATAGAAGTAAGTTTTATGGTTGGCTGGAATCATGGGTTTACTTTCTTCAGATCTGATGAGGGTCGGGAATTTTTACACTGCAGTAAAATTATCTGCCTTCCTCAGTACCTAGAAGATATTATTCATAATGATCCCAAAATTGAGCAAGGCTATTCCAGTAGGGTCTCCTATGGTAAACAAGGAGATAAACCCGTTGCAAGCAATATGTTTTCCTGCTTTGTATTGAACTTCAAGTAGGAATTGTTTCTTTCTTATAGAACTGCACATGATACTCTCATTTTTTGTTTAATTATGAAATAAAAGGTAACCAAGAACCCCATTTCATTCTGTGATAGACATTGGCTATCTCAAGTTGCATCTCCATGACTAATGAGATGGTTAATATCCAACTCCCAACCACGTTTATGTTGTCTACCTCTTTTTTAGTTATTTACACAGAGAAAATATCCATTTCTACTTTTGAGACATCTCTAATAACATTCATCAGAATTTTTGCCCTTATTTATTCATTAAATCTGTATTATCTTTCTGTGGTATTTTAGAATGTTTTAACCAACAAATTTTTGCTTTTTGCAACTGTGGTGTCTTTATTTAACATGGGAAATATGCAGTGAGATAGTTTATCTGCATTTTCACAGGTAAGCTTTCATCCAAGCAGACTAGAAGTGCTTGCAAGTGGCAGCCTTGACTATGAAGTACGACTTTGGGATGCAAATACTGCTGAGCGCATTGGATCTCGTGACTTTTGTAGGTCAGTCTGTCTATTATTATATATGTTTGCCGCTTCGTTATAGATCCAATAACTAATGGTGCTTACTTCTATGGAGATGTTGTTGACCGATCGTCCAATATCCTTTCTTCCTTTTGATGCTTAAGGGGATGTTATTGCAGTTGCATCTGGCCACAAGGTATTTTGTTTGGCCTTATTTTATGCTTTCATTTTGAAAGAGACGGGGAGGGAAGGAAGGCCCCCATAGTCAAATGATGTAATCCATCTGTATGCAGGCTGAAATAGTTTCTGTATGCTTGGCATTATTTATTTTGTGGCTTAGAAATAACAGGAAAACCAGAAAAATGCTCCAGCCAAAATAGTTTCTTTTTTTTTGTTTGAAGGCAAGATTGGTGGGATTTGCACCTACCCACGTCAGAAGGTATTAAAAGGATATGTACATCAGATGGCAAGATCGAGGGATGTATAGCCGAAGGACATCTTATTCAAGAGACACTATTTTATTTGACAGATACCACTACATCAATAGATCCAAATGCTCAAAGGATATGGAAGAAAGAGGCTCCTGATTGGTGAGAGAGTGAAGTCTTGCAAGGCTTGGGTAATGGAGGTTAAGTGATGAGATATTTGAAGGTATCAATAAAATTAACGTGAACAATACAGATAGCCTTGTTAGATGGGTGGAATTGTATAAAATTGAGAAGGCACAAAGAGATAGTGATAGAAAAGCATATGCTGTAAAAAAGCATATGCTGTAATGAACTGTCAAAGACGGAGACATCGTAATCTCCCATCAAATACGTGCAAGTCCTCCCAGCATTGCTTGAACAAGGAGGGCCTGTACTGAATCTTCTGCTTTGATTAAATCAAAGTAGAATTCTACTCCACATAGCCATGCATCTGCATCATCACTTGTCATGTCTCCCCCCTTGAACACTTCTCTCTTGATATCTTTCAGCACCTTCTCAATGGCTTTCTCCGCTTCATTCTTCTGTTGGGATGCAGTCTGCCGCAAAACTTGTTGAATTGCTTGCAAGATACTAGTAACATCTATTCATGTTGCGGACTCTGATTGAAGACCGTAGGAACGACCACCATGACCTATATTGTTGCTTTATGGTCTTTGCGAAGGCCTTTGACATTGTGCCTCGGGAAAAGCTATGGATAAGTTTGCGACAACTAGAGGTTCCTCTAGACATGAAGAATGCAGTGTACATGTTATATGAGACCTGCTCAGGCAGTTGCAGCCGACAAGCCAATCATTCTATAGCAGTATCGGGGTTCGCCAAGGATGCCCTCTCTCTCCAACATTGTTTGGGTATTACATTGATCAGTTGGAGGGTTGGCTTGCTGTTAATGGGGGCGATAGAGCTCACTTTCTGCGCCATATTATTAAGCAGCTAATATATGCTGATGATGTGGACCTTCTAGCTTACACTCCGGCAGACATGCGACGCCATCTCAATGGCCTAGACACATTCTGCTAGGCAACTGATATGTGCGTCAATATAGCTAAGATTAAAGTGGTCCTCATATCATCCTCGCGTCAGCCAAGGGTCCCCACCTTCAGTTATCGGGGGCAAGATGTGGAATTGGCACCCATCTACAAATATTTGGGAGTAGAATTTCCGTCTACTATGCACTGGAACACATCTATACGGCTACGAGTGATGGCGTGCTGGAAGACACTATACGCAATGTAGAACAATAGTCATAGAGTAGAGCTGTATGATTGGGCCCATTAGTCGCACCTATTCAAGGTCTTAGTGGAGCCTGTCCTTTTATTTGGGGTCGAAGTATGGGGTCCAGTGGTGTCCCTCACTACCTGGAATGACTTGGAGCAGATATAGAAAGTTTTCTTAGTATGAGCACTTAGGGTGAAGTCCACAGTCCCCTATCAAATTCTGTTGCAGGAGACGGGTTTCTTGCCTCTTTAGAGGGCGGCCCTTGATCGTCACATTGTCTATTTTCAGAAGGGGTCAATATAGACGATGCTCATCTCCCTAACCTAGCTTATATCGTGGCAATGGGGCCGCAGCACCTCAAGACCTGTTGGAGGGAAAAGAGAGCTCAGTGGCTATCTAGATGGAATGTGTAGGAACATAGGTGTATGCACGTGCAAACAGAGGCAGATCGCCATAGCTTGAGGCAATACCTTGACACTTGCTTCCTCAACAAGCTTTCAGTGCCCTTGAACAAGTCAAGACAACGCATTATCAGCACCACATAAATCCCCACATTGGAACGGGACTCGTGTTAGAAATAAGCAGTGAATAGAACCAATATCATGTAACAATGTTAGATTTTCTTGGATTGATAATCATCTATGTGTAAGAAACACCTCAATCTAATAGCATAAGATGATTTTACATTCAACTCAACAAAAAACCAATCGTATAACACTAGCCAAGTCACTTCTTCAACTTATCATTAACATTGGCAATTATGACCATTGAAAATAATCTTAGCATTACTGTTCATATGAGATCGATGAGGATACTGTAGCTTCAAACTTCAAATAGGTCATTCAATTTCAAATCGATTCATACCTGCTTCACGATTGCTCCTGCTAATTTCCAAAATGAATACTCAACCTCTATATTACATCTTTATTTATCTTTGCAGTCCGACGGTCAAGCCAGACTGCCGATTGGCTCTTCATGTCTTCGTCATACTGAATCGATTCATTTGAACCGAAATTGGCTCCATTGACAGGTGCTTTAGGTGCTCAAACTTCTTAGGTGCTTTAGGTGCTTTAGGTGCATCTCAACTTTGTCACCGAATTTCCTTGAATATTTTCCCATCTCAATTATGGCATGAATTCTAACATTCCCCTTTCATGTCATAATTCAGGCATCTCTACAGCTCATAGCAGTTGATAATTTTTGAAGTCTCTTCCAGCTTAATGCCTTGGTCATTATGTCAGCAAGTTGATCTTCTGATCTTACATACTTTAGTTGAATAAATCCCTTATTCACCATGTCCCTGATATAGTGCATCTCCATTTCGATATGTTTGGTCCTCTCGTGCAACCACGGGGTTTTTGTCATTGCAATACAACTTTGATTGTCACAAAATAATTTGTCTTTGTCTTCTTGTTTTATTTCCAACTCTTCCAAAGAACCTTCGGCCAAATGATTTCTTTAGCAAAGCAAGAGTTGTTGAGGCATACTCGATTCTGCAGGTTGACAAAGCAATAGATGATTGTTTCTTGCTTCTCCAACTAACTGGTGCTCCTCCTAACATTACAATGTATCCCGAAGTTGATTTGCGTTCATCTAGATCTCCACACGGTCGGCATCTTTGTAACATTTTAATTTCAGATCCTTTGAACATAAACAATTCTGTGTGTTTTGTGCCTTTCAAAATCTCAAAACTTTCTTAGTCCGCCACCAATGCTCATAACCGGATTATTGTTATATCCGCTCAACACATTTACTATGAATGCAATGTCGGGTCTTGTATTGTTGGCAATGAACAATAAGCTTCCTACCAACTGCCTATATGGAATCTTACTCATTTTCTCCTTCTCATCTTCACTCGAGGGCAAAGTTCCTTTGACGGTTTGTTTCCACCATGATAGGTGCTTTTCTGTAATTGCATTCTAGCATATTGAACTTCTCCAAGACCGAGTCTATGTACTTACCTTGATTTAGAGATATTGTCATGTTTTGTTCTGTCTCTTCTTACTTGAATTCCCGTGAACTGTGTCAACTCTCCAAGATCGTCATTTGGTACCGGTTTTGAGCATCTCCTTGCATTTATTCAAGAAGTCCATATTATTGGATGCCGAAGATCTGATCATCCACATACACCGCCATTATACAAAATTCTCCCTCATCCTTTAGTAGATAAACGTTGCCATCATTAGCCAACTTAGTAAAGCTTTTTTTTTCAAAAAATTGTCAATACAAAAATACCATTGTCTTGGAGATTGCTTCAGCCAGTAGGCGACTTTCTTGATCTCCAAACTTTGTCTTTCTCAACTTCAAAACCTTGAGCTTGTCTCATGTAAACCTCTTCCTCAAATCTGCATTAAGGAAAGGCGTACAAACATCCATATGGTGTAAATCTAGATTTAAGGCATTTGATATGGCAATTATCATTCTAATGCTGGCTAACTTAACAACTGGTGAGTAGGTTTCATCAAAATCTACTCCCCTCTTTTGTGAATAACCTTGAGCAACCAGTCTTGCTTTGTGCTTTGGGCTGCCATCTGCATTTGTTTTCAACTTGAATAATCATTTGTTTCCTATTGCATTCTTCCCCTTTGGCAGGTCTACTAATTCATATGAGGATGTTCTTTCGAATGACCTCATTTCCTCCATCATTGCAATTTTCCATTTGTTACTGTCAAGTGAGTTTACTGCCTCCTCAAAAGTCTCTGGAATTCCAGATTCTAACACCATAAATATTTCGTCTGTGTTATCCTCCGTGGTTATTTGCAATCTGCTACTTTTACCATTCTCTCTCCTTCCAAATTTCTCTATGTCAATGGCAATTTCCTGTTGCAGCCTTTCTCCTTCAGTTTTCCTCTTCTTAACTTGATTGTTTTCTTTTGCTAGTTCATGTTCCTGTTCTTCTCCTACAACACTTCCATCCTCATTATTATCTTCTTCATCACTGTGATCAGAATCTTCAGCATCTATCTCATTTTTAGTTATTGTTTTTTCGTTTGTACCGTTGGGACTCATCATATTGTCAGAATTGTGTTTTCCTTCTCCTTTTGAATTCTCCTTTTCTATCAGTGGTCTGTACAAAACATTCTCTTGAAATATTACATCTCTGCTTACCAACACTTTCCTTTTAAGTGGATCATACATTCTATAACCTTTGGAATGCATGTCATAGCCAACCAAATAGGTTATCCTTGACCTGTCATCCAATTTCAGTCTTAATTCCTGGGGAATGTGTGTGTATCCCAAACACCCAAACACTTTAAATATTTCATAATGAGGAGTTTTTCCTGACCAAATGACTTCTGGTATTTTTCCTTCTATGCTTTTTGATGGCAGACTATTTTGTATGAGTACAGCAGTCTTGACTGCCTCCTCCCACAAGAAATTGGGCAGACCTGCATGCTTCAACATAGATCTTGTAGCATTCAGAATTGTTTTGTTCTTCCTCTCAGCCACACCATTCTGGCTTTGAGGTGTATAGTCAGTAAGTAAATTGTCTCTTTATACCCCTGTCTTGACAATATCTAACAAATTTTCCTGACAAGTATTCTCCTCCCCGATCAGATCTTACACATTTGATTCTTTTCCCAGTTTCACACTCTACTTCTGCTGCAAACATTTTGAATGCTTCAAAAGCTTGGTCTTTTGTTCTCAGACAGTAGAGTCTCGTTTTTCTGCTGTAATCATCAACAAATGTTATGAAGTATATTTTTCCTGTTATTCCTGTCACATTCAATGGACCACAAAGGTCAGTGTGAATTAAACCAAGAATTTCATTTGCTTTTCCTTTTGCCTTTGAAAAGGGCAATCTGGAGTGCTTACCCAACATGCAACCCCTGCAAACATGATTTTCTATTGCTTTATCAGATGACACCAATAGTCCCTGCTTTATCATAAGTTCAATATTCTTCATATTTGTGTGCCCAAGTCTTTCATGCCACATTGCAATATTTGGAGTTAGAGTCAGATTAATACTTTCAACTGATCGAGCATTTATACCAAACAAGTTGCCAACTCTTCTCCCAAGGAATTTTAATTCATTTCCATCAAAGATTTTACAATGAGTCCTTTCAAAAATGACTTTCAATCCCATATCAACTAATTGAGAAATAGAAATCAAATTTCTCACTAAGCTAGGAACACATAAAACATTTTGTAAGTTCACAATTCTCCCATTCAGATCAAATAGCTCTAGTATGCCAACATCTTCAATTCTTTGGAGGTCACCATTTCCAACTTGTATATGACCACCTTGACTTCCCCTTTTTTTTTTTTAGGATTTTTGAACTACATGCAATGGACTTTTCTCGCTCCACTATCTAGAATCATAAAATCATCATCATCATCAATTCCAAGCATTAGTAGCAGTAAAAACTTTATGTTTTCTTACCTTATCCTCATCATCTTAGTAATTTCTTCAAGCATAACTTCTTACGCTATGTTTGTTTCTCATGCATATGAGTGTTCTGAATCTTCCTCTACCTCTTCCCCTTGTGGCAGAATATCCTCTTGTTCCCCTTTCTTTCCCCTTTGAGAAGTTCTTAGGTGATGAGCAATTGGATGCATAATGTCCTCTTCCTCCACAATTGTAGCAATTTATTTCTTTAGTCATCGAGGCGGATCTATTTTCAAGTGACCATATTGATTACCGTTAAAACATGGGCCAAGCTTACCTCTTTTCTTCTCTTCTTTACCTTTTCCTTTTGCAAATAAAACTTGTGTGGCATCTTCTTCTTCCATTACTTTGTTCTGCTCTATTTCTGTCTTCAACATTCTTTCTGCCTCAATCCTTGTTCTTGCAAGGGTTCTGATAAACATGGTTATGTTTCCAAGACTGGTAACAGATCTTGAAATGGCCAACACCTGCTGCTGTTGAGAATAACACACTCCTGCTCCCTCTAAGTCAGCAATGATATTGTCAAAGGTTTGAAAAAACTCATTGACATTGTCTTTATCATGAAACCTTAGCCTTCTCATTTCATTTTCAAGCACATCAATTTGTGAGGAGGTTTTCTCCTCATAATTAAGGAGCATATAACTCCACATCTCGCTAGGATGCAATCCTCTTATTTTTAACACAATACTTGATTATAATCCCTTGAGCCTCTCTTAGTTTTGCCACATCTACTGTGCCTCCTCCTTTTGTTGCTTTGGTGCCAGCTTCTGCCTCAGCTCCTTTTACTGAGCTCGAGCTTCCTTCAGTAGCAACCTCAGAGAATCTGCTCTTAGGTTCAACAATATCCCATAGCCCTTCTACTTGCAATACATGCTTGATCTTTTCTTTCCAAACTTGGAATCCTGAATCCCCCTTGAAAACATCAATGGCACTCAACAGGCCTGCACCAAATCTGCTTGCCATTTGTCTCAACCTAGCTCTGATACCACTGTTAGAAATAAGCAGTGAATAGAACCAATATCATGTAACAATGTTAGATTTTCTTGGATTGATAATCATCTATGTGTAAGAAACACCTCAATCTAATAGCATAAGATGATTTTACATTCAACTCAACAAAAAACCAATCGTATAACACTAGCCAAGTCACTTCTTCAACTTATCATTAACATTGGCAATTATGACCATTGAAAATAATCTTAGCATTACTGTTCATATGAGATCGATGAGGATACTGTAGCTTCAAACTTCAAATAGGTCATTCAATTTCAAATCGATTCATACCTGCTTCACGATTGCTCCTGCTAATTTCCAAAATGAATACTCAACCTCTGTATTACATCTTTATTTATCTTTGCAGTCCGACGGTCAAGCCAGACTGCCGATTGGCTCTTCATGTCTTCGTCATACTGAATCGATTCATTTGAACCGAAATTGGCTCCATTGACAGGTGCTTTAGGTGCTCAAACTTCTTAGGTGCTTTAGGTGCTTTAGGTGCTATCTCAACTTTGTCACCGAATTTCCTTGAATATTTTCCCATCTCAATTATGGCATGTATTCTAACAACTCGCAATGTTACCTGCATACCCATTTGCTTATGAAAAGGCGCAGACTCATTGCCTCTATTCGCACAGGTGCACACCATCTTTGGATTGAGATGAGCAGATAGATTGGTAAGCCACGCCAGACCAGGATTTGTCATTGAGGATGGGTGTCACACCCTTCAAAGCTGTCCAACATATGATCAAATCTAGATGCGCCATGCTGAGTTGGTCAGGTCTGGCCAACCGCTACATGTGATATTGAGCACAGCTTCCGTACGGATGCTAGGATCATACCTTCAGGAGGTCATGGATATGCAAGAACAGCTATGTCCTCAGACACACACTTGATATGTACATATATCTGTTATATATATACAATTATTTGAATCTAGACGCCGAGGTGTCGCCGTCTGGACGGTTTAGATTGTGAGATCCAACGGTCATGACGAAGCCACCTCAATCCACCCAAGCACCCCCTTATATATAAGACATTGAGGTGTCGCCGTCTCCACCGTCCATGTTTGAGATCGATGGTTTGGATCAAAAGCCCTTTCTTTGGGGCTTTTAATCTAGACCGTCGAAAATGCTGGATTAATGGTCAAGATTTAGCCCCGAATATTAAATGCAATAAATGCTGAGGTGGCAAGAAAAATTAATGACCGTCAAGCAGGCCCTTATTTGATGCCTTTGATCTATACCATTAGAATTTGTGATTTAATCTGGGACGTTGGCTTATTTGAGCATTTAATCTCTTTACATTTATCCAAGGGTTACCATTAATGGTCGTGCACAGAAATTAAAAATTCCGTGACCCAATCGATCTGTTGGCCGATCCGTTCCTCTTTGAGCTATTCTTCCGGCCGAGATATTCTGTGGAGATGGCAAATCCACTATTGGCCCATGCGCTGGCCCTTTTTTTCTTATGAAGATCGTGGCTCCATCAACCAGCCGTCTGAATCTCAACTATCAGCTTGCCGACTGGGTAAAACTTCGAGCAGAGCTTTTGCTTTCTTGGTATTGTCTTTGGTTGTATTTCTTTGCATGATGCTTGAAGGTGGGCGCTTATTTACGCTCAGGCCTGTAATCTAGGATTTGGGAACCAGAACAAAATGTTGTCTTTATGCACAAAATGGGTGGAGTTCTGCAAACCGGCAATGGGCCAAAATGGAGAAAATCTTGAAAGCAGAAGCATTTTCGATCCACAGAGTTTTTTTAGGGAAGAAATTGGTAATCCATTTGAGGATGCATGCCAATCGAATATAAGTTGCGAATCTTCGTCCGAGGGGAAGAAACGAAGCTCAAAGCAGCAGAGAAAAAAGAGGAAAATAGGTGCACATGGAGGAGTAAATGCCTGTGCAGAGCGTGGGCTTGGTGTTGGTAGATTTGTAGTGGCTTCTGCAACTGATAGATTCACGTCATTTTTCTTGCTTTTTGCTTGCTTTGGTTGGTTCAGTGCTTGGTCCAAGTTGAAGATGGTGGCTTGACTGATGAAAACCAATGAAAAGCAATGGCTTGATCCTGATCTTGAAGACGAAGGTACCAGTAGATTGGATCGAGTATGTAATCATGCAAGAAATCCTATGGATTTGCTTCTGTTTTCTTTTCTTTTGAGAATGAAAAGTGCATTCGGATTTGAAGAATGGTGCGAACAATTTAAAACAAAAAAACCTAGTGAATCTTATCTTGTTCATGACTGACGATCTCCACTTTTTGGGTCTTTCCAGGATACTCAAGAAGACGTGCATCATCGGTTAGAACTTCTGCAGGACTTGATACCGAACGGTCATAATGTAATGCCCGTGTGTTGTCTTTCTTTCGATTGTTTGCAAACATAAAATGGACAGCGTAGGAAGAAAAAAGATGCCCTTTTTTTTTCATATCTTGACTCTATCTCACGTGATGGATACTGGGCTGTGCAGCTCGAGAAGGAGGCAATGCTGGAGGTTGCTATTGATTACGTGAAGTCTCTCGAGATGAAGATTAAAGTGAGAGCAGTCCTTCGTTTCCATATTTCTTAACGAAATTCTTTTGTTAGAATATCCTATATGTCGGCCTCACCATGTTTGATCCAGCATTGGGTATGCGTCATTTACGCTATGATTTAGATACATGTCCATTTTTTTCCTCTAAAACTGATGATTCGTATATGATTTATACATGCCTAGATTGGAAGGGACATGGTTGCTCAGAAAAGCAGGAAAAAGATGCAAGGGCGGCCATCTATAGACTATTGTATCTATGCAATGAGCTTTGTCACCTCCAACAAGTACATTCGGTTAAACCTTGCCTGTATATTAATAGTGATGGTAAGTCTACATGCATGATTTAAGCATTAATTTCCAGATGACAATGCAGCTAAGTTGTGCGCGCAGATTGAAGTTCGCAGATTGAAGTTGATGTGCAAAAGTTTGGGAGGGCAGAAAGCGTCCAAAGTCTTTTGATGAAGAAAGCTTCTGCCTTACATGCGACAATGCTGGTGATGGGTGGGTCACATCGCTTGGCGCATTTTCTTTGGTATATCGGTGTTTTTGTTCTCCAATACCTTATGGTTCTTAACTATTCACACTTAGACATCTACTTATGAACAAACATAAACTCCTACACTGTTCTTTGTTGATAGTAACGCAGGATTTATTGCATTGCAAATTTCCTATATATTAAATAAAATATGACTATTTACGACTTTACGAGCTCATGATATGGTTCATGCCTGCATTGTGCTAGAAGGAATCTCATCATTTCTAGGATTGAATTACAAAGTTGCTAATCTTCTGCCAATGGCATATGTTTGTACATTCTTATGATGATGTCAAGTTTGCAAAAAAGGAGGCAATGCACAGTGTTTCAGGGAGTTCTCGGTCAAAATGGTGTGCTGTTTTTCCATTCTGGTGCACTTGAAGAACAGAGAAGAGTTTGTCTTCTAAATTTTTATATTTGCACCACATACAGCCATGATTCCTAAACAATCTCGAAACTGACCAATAACTTCAGGGATCATTCCTGAGAACTGATTGGAATTTACAACAAGCGCAAGAAGGCCTTTGCAGTTACCTAGCTGTGAAGGCAAAGCAGAGATGTTGTTTCCACCTAGAAGCAGATGTTGGAGGGACTTGAGCTGCCCAAGATCGTCATTTGCAAGCTAGAGGCCATCTACCAAATGCTAAAAGGTTACTTCAGAATTTCAACCGTTGATTTTTACACCGGCCACAACACATAAGCTTACACAAAATGTAATGCTATTGGGTTTTGCTAAACTGAGAAAGATCAATAACCCCAGAAAAATGTCATTCTTTGGAATGCCAAAATTGCATCCTGTGCACAACATGGTAAATTGGAATAAACACAATATATGCATTGCATAAGCTCTAAGCAAGACGAGGCCACCTTTCCAAGCGGCATGTTATATTCATGCATTACACATGCATCCATACTATTGTTTTAAATTGTGGATCTAAATCATACGTCCCTATTCAGAATGTCGTTATCGATATGTATGCCCAATGTGGAAATAGTTTAATCTAAATTTAGCTTGATTTTTTTTTTAATTTCTCTGTACCCAATGGGATACAGTCTCTGATTTCTAACATTCTTGCTAAATGCAAAACTATCAGTTCGCGTGTGGATTTTAACTTCTTGCTTGATTTTCATTGCTGTAGTGTAATCTATCTTAGGAGCTTGCTATGAAAAAAGACGGGTACGTGTATGATTCAAACTATCTATACATTTTCGTTTCATTCCATTTTATTTTATCCCATTGATAGTACAAAGACTTGTATATATATATATATATATATATATATATATATATATATATATATATATATATATATATATATATATATATATATATATATATATATATATATATATATATATATATATATATATATATATATATATATATATATATATATATATATATATATATATATATATATATATATATATATACCAAGCCATCACCTGGGCCTTGTCCAAGGACTAAGACCAAGTTTGATAGCATTCTTAATACTGCCACGGTTTTTCCCTCGTTAACCCTTCATTTTTCCCTCGTTAACCCAGACAGTAATAAGTCTGTTGCACTCCTTCATTGGGTCCCATAGGTCGATTGGTCTCTGTGGACGATAAAAATTATTCTATTCTATTCTTTCACTTCCCATTCAAAATGATCTAGCAAAAGAATCATTCCAATGTTATCAATCCCAACTTCCAATTCCAGATGTTTCAAGCTAGTAGCTAAGAAATTAAATATGTTACTGGCACGCAGACCTTCTGGGTCGTCAAAATATTCTAGCACCACATTCCCCCTAATTGCTATCACCCTTTCAGTGTTAGATGCAAGGATAGGGTCAAAGTTGTATACTTTAAATATGAAAAAAGTATGAAACGCATGAAACTCCCCCTCTTTTTTTTCTCCCTTTTTTTTTTTTTTGGCAAAAATATGCATTTTATACGTAAAAAAAGGGGGAAGCCAGTAGAAAGTGCCGCGACCGCGAAAGTTCAGTGACATATCCGCATATGAATCATGGTGTCCGCATTTTTTGCTTCTACAAATGCGCCATCTGCAGAGTTGGCGGTCGTATTTCTAATTGTTCGCAGACACCTTGTGGATGTGGCATCCGCGGGAACCATAGACGCGACTGCGGATTGCAGGTTACATAGACTGCACAGAATGCCAGCTACCACGAGATGCGTGCTTGCAGCCACAAAGAAATTATGCGACCGTACTCTGCAGTCAATGCAGATGTTGAAGTTATCGCGTTTGCTTGCTGCACAAACGCGGCTACAAGGGTGGGATTTTTTATAATGGGTGGTGGACAATGGTATTCTTCGACGAACGTGAAGAAGCTATACAAAATGTCATTTGGGTCGATCCAGCAATCGACTAAGTGCGTTTGGATTGCTGCATTGATCGATTGATCAACCACTTGAGAGACACTTGAAGCGGGATCGATAATCTTCTTGCTGGATCTCTACAAGCCTACCGACAATCTCTTCCCCGGATCCCTACTAGCCTACCATCTACATACTTCACTTCTGATTCTATAATTTATTTCTAATTCATTTGATCTATTGTTGACCCCTTTTTCAATTCACACATCAATCATTCATGAAGAGTTTGTTGTATTTCACAATGTAGGAGTTTGCCCAGGTGATAGGGGTTGAGTAAACTGCAGTTTCATTCAAATCCTTGCGATATAGCACTGAAAGATTGCGCACAGCAAGTGAGGTCTCCTATAGTCTCAACACCCATGCCGTCGAGAGGAGGCTCTGTCATGGCCTACTCAAGCATGAGATGAAGGCTTCTATAATGGAGATAATGAAGATACTTGTTCACGAGCAGTCTGCAAATGCCATACTCCAGAAATTGAGCAAGAAACTCACAGATGTATATAAAGATAGGCTTCATTTACTGCAGCTAATGCTCGTAAACGAGCATCAAGAATGGCAATGCGCATCTTAAGTGGGTCACCGCATAACATACATGAGTTGTTGGTCATGTCAGATAGTTGCAAGCATGTTGCCGAGTTGCCACCCGGATGGTATACATCTGTCCTGGTGTGACTGTATACAATCATCCGAACTTGAATTCCATGCTATAATATAAAATATAAATACATAGCACTTATCAATTTGTTATAATGTATGTCATTGCCTACATGCATTCCATGTCCAGTCCTTATCCAATTGTGAGAAGTCCCACAGTGATCTTAGCCTTAGATGATCAAGAACTATCGGCAGCCTTTCTTGACGCATGTTACTGTTTGTCCCTTCGCGTGCTGCAAATCTTGTCGTATTGCACGTGAGGGGGTCAAACAGTCATGGACCACTCAAAAGAGGGGTGGTCTAGATGAAGGTTCACAAGACACGCGATGGCCGACTGCAGTTTGAAATATGAACTGTATACGGGCATATGCAGCCATGCGAAATAGAAGAGTGACCATTGTTACATCCATTCAAAAATCACACAAGGTCTAGCAGAGAATAAATTGTAAAGAACCATTAAGCTACATTTTCTCAGAGACAATAGAATAGAGTACTCAAAAATCTTGTCACCTCCACCTTTAGAAGGAATGAGTTTTGCTCCACCTCGTCTTCGGAGCCACTTTATGTAAAGCAAATAACTAAGCTACATTGACCCAAAGAGACATTCAAAGGGAGGTGGAGCAAAGCTCTCTCTTTGTAAATGAGGCAACAAAAGTTCCCAGAAATCTCAATTGTTACCCCTGGAAAAATGCAGCCTAGTTAATTGTTTGTATTCACTCCCTTTACACTAGTGTTAATCAAAGCGACTTGTCCAAAACCTTGTTAATTGCAGGCGACGAAAGGACCGAGGTTTTCACATGCTTCAATGAATTCATCTCTTTGTAAGGAGCTAAGCTGTATTGACCCAGAGAGATAAATACCAAAAACATGTGGGAAAACTCGCTACAATCCAAAAGAAGGTAAGTTGAGAACTTGAGATACATTAAAGATGAATACAAACACAAAAAATATAGCCATACCTCCTTCATTATTAAAGCATAGATTATCCAAGTATAATGTATTCTCGAAAGAGGGCTGGCTACAATTTTTACATTTGTGTCCATCCTTAAAGTATATGCGTTATTTCACAAGATATACGATGGTCGACTGCAGTTTGAAATATATGAACTATAAACGGGCACATATCATGCTATGCACTGCGTGCATTTCAGAGACATCAATTCTTAGCTCCATAACCTTCTTTGCAGTGAGCACAATGATTCCAATCATAGTGCTCAAAGGAAAGCAAGTTGTGAGGGTAAGTCCTGAAGCCATTGAAATATCACACTGGAGCATTGAACTTGGAAACTCGACCAAAGAGAATCACAAAGAACCACTAAGCTGCATTATTTTGAACTTGAAAACTGCTTTAAAAAGAATTGCAAAGAAGCACTAAGCTGCATTATCTCAGGGAAACAATAAAATAGAGTATTCGAAAAACTTGTTACCTCCATATGCAACCTACCACAACCTTAAAGTGAAGACGTCTTCCAATTTCAAGTCATAGTGTTGCTCAAGCTTCTCCATCACTTCAAAGAAATAAAGTGTTTTGAGATTTCCCAACCCTTGCTTTCCTCTCTCTCTAAATAATTGAGTCTAGGAAGTGACTAAGCGATGCTGATCCAGAGAGGAGAGGAAAGAAAGATTAGGAAATCTTGCTGACTTTAATCTGAGGCATCAAATCAAAGAGAGTCATTGAAACCCTTGTTACATCTGGCCAGAAGAACCGATATTTTCATCTGCTCCAATTGCTTTGGAACATGCCTGACTACACGAGTTTCAAAGCCCATAGGCATCAATATATCTCAGCACATGCAGCTTTATCTCTGTTCATGCATCTCAGGGCCATCAACAGGGTGGGGGAGCCTTCCATTCAGCCCTTGAACCTCGCACCCCTCAATACAAGGGTAGAACAGGGCCAAATACATAAGCTTGATGCCTCGGAGTACGTCTACCACGGCACATCTGTGGGGGCACTTCAAATCGAAGAAGACTAAGAAGAGGAAGGGGATGACGATTAGGAGGAGGAGAGCAGGCTAGCATCAAGGATGGAGAGGCGGATAACAAGGCACGATGAAGATATCAAGAGGGCCAATGAACCACTTATTGGCAGCACGGCCCTATCTTCGATGATCGAAGGGGAGGAATATCTTTTTACCAATGACATCCTCTATCTCCCATACTGCATAGAAGAGGGACTCAGGATCGACGAACTCATGGGATTGATTGCAGAGGGGCAGCAGAAGGACCTCATCGACTACTCCTACCAAGAAGTTCCAAGGGAGGTAGCAGAACGACATTCGCATGCCGGTTAGTAGTACATAAGGCAGATGTATCACCACTAGCCGCCAGCTATTCAGGAGGAGGAGTTTCAAGAAATTCAAAGCAGGCTGTATAAACCAGGGAGAGGCCCAAGCTCTAGACAACCCGTTCGAGCACGAAGCATGGGGGAGGGGTCCAACAGCATCAACTTAGACAATGCAACCACCATGTGGAAGGACCATGAAGACCTCTTAGCAATAGACACCTACAGTGAAGCGGCAAAAAGAAAGGGTACAGCATTGCAGTCGATGGCACCCCAGAGGGGGAAGGCCCTTCGATACTATCTCCCAATCCTAAGCCAAGGCCATATGATAGTATTCCACAGGGATTTCAGCCCACGAGGAGAGGAGTCTGTGGCACTTCTGATTGCACTTACATGGTTCAGCCAGCATGCCAAGATGAGGGAGATCACGGATCACGTTATCCTCTTCAAAAGCTCTGTGGCACTCTACAACCTCGACTTCGTCAGGGATCATCTAAGGGACGCGCCTTTGACAGTAGTAGTGGCGGCCTGACAGAAGAGGCAGGGGAGGACCTCATTAACCGGCTCCAAATGTTGATTCTTGCTCGAATGACATTCCCCATGCCAGTACACATTATTAGGGCGAGACGCCATGGCATCCAACGCCCAGACTGCCCATGGGTAGTCACGTTCACAGTACGAGATGCGCAAGTGAAAGCAGCCATCCTGCGCCTGGGTAGGCAGCTAAAGGGAACCGCCCTGTATGTTGACCGAGACCTGACCCCGACCCAACAAGAAGACTGCAGGCACGAGTTGGCCAAAGTCAAAAGCATTCGCAGACAGAGAGGAGCTGCAGGACTGATTCGGGGCAAGATGCAAATTTTCCGGCCGCCAAATGCTGCTACGAATCCTGCTAACCCTCCAGCAGCCCCTAGCCAGGCCACTGCTTCGCCTGCTACAACCGCACGCCCTGCTCAAGTTGCCTCACCTTCTATTGCTCGCACATCTCAGGCTGCTTCCACTTCTGCCATCCCCCCTTCTGCTGTCGCCACTGAATCTCCACCTGCCGCCCCTGCCAACAAATAGGAATTGTGCCTCTGCATGGTCTCCTGGAATTGTTGGGGCTTCCCATGGCAGAAGGGAGATAGTCTCAACTCAGTTGCCGAAGACATGGATCTCATCTTCCTCATGGAAACATGGGAGCATGCAGGACACATGATACCCCACTTGCCAGGATACCAGCACTACTCAATCTTCAATGATTGCACTCCCACCCCCTCAAATGGCTCGAGCATTACAAGGGGGATCATCCAGAAATATTCTGCGCAATGTCGGCAAGGGTCTTCGACTCAAGGACGTGAAGAATTTCTTCAAGCCTATGAAGAAATCTCGACGATAGAACCTTTAATGTATTAATATGTACCAACATGTTTTAAATCTCATGTACTATTATCTGTCTTCTATATAATATTTCAAGCTTCCAATTGTATGATGATGTTCTCAACTAATATAATTCATTGTTAACTTATAAGTTATGTTTCAACTTGATTTCTTTTATGGCTAACAATAATTAACACATAAATGACATCATGATGTATAACTTTGAATAACAACCGTGGTAACTAATACGTGCAGTCAGGAATTCCAGCCCAGGAATTCCGGCTCCCAAGATCAGGGCAGACAACAACAGTGGCAACCTAGAAACCTTTTCGGTTAAGAACATAACAAGGAACAAGATATGACGGCTAAAGCTATCAACGAAAGGCTAGTCCAAATGCGTAACCAGATGCAACAACTAATACAGTGGCCCACACCTCTGAGTCATGCACAGGAATATGGACCAATGCCGCCTCCACCACCGAGAGGACCAGACGAAGCTCCTCAACCAGAGCAGGAAGAAGTCCATGTGCCTGAGAAGAACAGAAAGAGAAAAAAAAAAGGGAAGTAGGAGGAGCCCAAGTCTTTCTAGCTGCCGGTCAGACACTACAGGAAATGGATCTCGAAGCAGTTCTGAAAGTGAGTCAGACACCTCACAAGGCAGGGACAGGAATCGTAAGACAGGAGACTATCAGAAGAAAGTGGATAGTGCAATGAGTAGCATATGGAAAACCTAGAAGTTGGGTCAATTCTCAACGAAAGACAGGTCTGGAATGGAAGCGGAAGCTTGGTTAGACGAGATGGAGGAATTTGGGAACTCATACGGCATGAAAGATAAGGACATAGGAAAGGTGGCGACATCAAACCTGATTGGACCAGCCTGGATTTGGTGGAAGGGATATGCCAAGTCAAACAAGCTGAGAAGGAACAATTGCAAATTTAAAACCTTCAGTAAGGCTTTTCACAAGCACTACGTCCCAAGGTCGCACATCAGCAGGCAGATTCAACAGTTCTATAGGCACTACCAGAGAACAGTGATTTATTGTCACTTTTTTTGTCACTAAAATATTGTGTCCAAAAACTGATATAAAAGTGACAATAAAAATGACAAAAATTGTGAAATCCAAATGACAATAAATGTGACAATAGAGCGATGCAATAGTGACAAAAGAAAGTGACAAAATGATGGTGTAAATGTGACTATAATGTGACAATAGAATGATATGGTTTTGACAAAACCATATGTCAAAAATTTGACAATAAATTGACTTAATACTGACAAGAGTAATGACAAACAAATGCTATAAGTCTGACTATAATGTCTTTGACAAAGTTTTGACAAAACTGTGTGCCAAAAATGTGTCAAATAGACTGACTTTAGAATGACAAAAGCAGTGACAAAGAAATTATATAAATTTGACCATAGTGTGACAATAAAATGTCATAACTTTGACAAAGATGTTGGAGAAAAAGTGGCACAAATGTGTCAATAGTGTGCAAATAGAATGCCTGAAATGTGACAAAAGGGAGAGAATAAGGTGACAAAAAAGTGAATATAAGTTAGACAATAAGTTGGCATCAAAGTGTCAATACGACGACAATAAAATAACAATAAATAGATTTTGAAGTGACAATAGGATGACAAATAAGTGCCAATAAACTAACTTTAAAGTGACAAGCTGATAAGAAATTATTCAAGAAGTCAAGATATCATCAATCATCTTCTTGATCATCATTGTTAGGCTCTAATGTAGTAGTATCAATCATACGTCTGCGCCTGGCTACAACATGGACTACAATCCACCATGTTGGGTTAACAGGGTTTTCAAAAAAGAAAACCTGTTCAACTTGTTTAGGGTAAACAAACGGTTCATTCATCTCTCCAAGAACCTGTGTTGAATCAATTTGGTAGAAACCTGAAGGATGTGATCTCATGGTCTTATTTCTGCCTCTATAAACAACTTTGAACCATTTTGTCCTCAAGATGGTTACATGAAATGAACGGAAGTCAACATCAATAATATCAGTAATTTGCCCAATATAATTAAGGTCACCGGTAATAGGTTGTCGATTACGTTGACTGGCTTGACTTTTTTGTTCAAATTGAGAAGCAATTCCACAGTCATATGTCAAGCGACCTTTGTCGACCTCTATAGTCCGAAGATAGTTTCCATAAGCCTACATTGAATTGTGAAAATGAGCCTGCACTTTAGAAGGATACGAGAAATGAATCATATGTATGTAACACATATTGACAATAAATAGAAAATTGTACCTTTTTAACACATCCAAGTGCAATGTTGAAGTCATCCTTTGGAACATCCTCTCCTTTATCTCGTGCATCTTCCATTGCTTCAAACAATTAATCACGAGTCATATCCTCAGGCAATTCTTCCTATTAGCAAGAAATAGTTGAATTCAAATATACAATTTACATCCACCAAACGGCAATGCCATATCCATTATTTGTAATGGAAGATACTTCTTAACATGATGTGTTCACACACTTTCAACTTGAACAACACTTATGATTGGATCAACTTTGTGAACCTCGCCAACATAGTAGATAAATCTAGAGCTATTTTGTCATGCGCATATCATAGATATAACATCAAATTAAAGTTAAATCTAAATAACACTATTCAACATAGATATTATTTAACAGAGATGAATGGCTGAGATGCATAGTGCAGATTAATGGAGGAGATTTTGATCTCCGCCCCAACGTCCTGTTGGCCAAATTTTTTTTAGGTTTGATTTGATTTCTCTTTTCAGATTTGTCTTTGGTGCCTTTTGATTCCTTGCCGCCTTCTGATTCTTGCCGCCTTGGCTTTCGCATCCCTGTTCCGCTGCATCCCTATTCCGATCCCACTGCATCTCTATTCTGATCGACTCGGCTTCTCGGTTCTAATTGTATAACTTTGGGTAAATATGGGCGTGATCCAGAAAAGCTCCCATGCAAAACGCTTGATCATCAGCTTGGATATGCATTTTCCCCTCCAGTAAAAATCTTGACTTCTACAAATTATTCCATAATGCAGGGCTCTGATATTTGCATTGCATTGATATTCCATGTGATGTCTCTGCAAAAGCTGAGCGTCCAGACGACAACTACATTTCTGTAAGTATTTGTTAAAGTGTACATGACACGTGGCTCATACATGCCACCTTGGCACAAACGTGCCACATAGGCAACAAACGTATCATGTGGCCCAAACATGCCCCTAGCCCCTAGCCTCAAACATGATACGTGGTTCAAACTGGACACATGGCTCGAGTTTTCATTTGCCGATAACAAATCTGATAGGAACTCCGGCATACTCATTAGCTTTTATGCGAAATCCGGTGGAGCATGACATACAATGCCAAATTATCTAGATAGAGGTATTGGGGATTTTGAACCGCTCATTTAAGCCGTTGGATGCAATATACAATTATATCGTGCCTATTTTTTTAAACTTCACCATTGACAAAGTTCTACGACTTCTTTTCTCTAAATCGTACCGTATAAAGATCAAGCATTGTATATTGGCCACCATTAGGTCATCCCGTGCTCCCATCCCATGATGCCCCTTTTTTCCAAGGGGCATCAATGATGACCCATTAGACTTGGGTTATATTCTATACGAGATAATATTTCAATTGGCTAGGTAAATTATTTTGGTCTCAAAACAAAATACAAAGAGGGGTTAGCAACAAATACAAGAGATATGGCCATTGCATCAAAATTTGACTAAAAAAAGCTAAAATGCTAAGGAGCCAACATGGATCTATGGTCGTTGGATCAAAGAACAATGAAGGGTTTAGATTCTGATCCATGTCCTTCTATCCCATTGGACGTTTCATTCTTTGTCGGGCAGGAATCTATGGCACCTATGCTTTTATTAGACGGAGCATGCTTTCCTTGGCGGGAATCTATGGCGCCTCTGCTTTTCTTAGACGGTGCATGGTAGAGTCTGAAGAAGCCGGATCGGAGGTGCAGTCGTATTTGAAGAATCTGAAAAAGCTGGATCGGAGGTGCAGAATCTGAAGAAACCGGATCAGAGGATCAAAGGTTCGCTGTGGTGCAGAATTTGAAGATTCAGGGTTCGTTGTAGTGCAGTCGGCAGTAACGAAGAGACATCGATTGGGTTCTTCAAGGGAGCTTGGATTGCCAGGGTTTTCTCTGCTTCCTTTCTTGGACTTGCCAGGGTTTTTTCCAGGGTTCTTAGAGTTGCCAGGTTTTCTTGTTATTTGCTTCTTTTATGGATCTTTGACCCTGGATCCCGAAAAGCATACTGAAACTCCTTTCTTTCCTGGATACGCAAACTTGGTAGCTGCTCCTATGCTTGCTTCATTTTCATATTTATAGAAATGCATCACATCTTCGTGTATTTCATTCTGCTTGCATTGCTTTGTAGGGATCTTGCCTTCATCATTGTTCTTAAGAGAAAACTCGTGCTTCATTTTTCATCTGGTTATCTACTTGGAGCTGAAGTATCTCAAATATCTGCGCTTTATAAGTTTACTCAATCTAAATGGGGGCATTTATTCTGTTCCATGCATTCTCCATAGCGCATGCAGGGTTCTTACTGTGATCAACAAAGGGGATCTTGAGAAGTTTAACTCAAAGATCATTCCAGTCCTTTCTAGGGATCTCAAAGGATAGGAGCTATAGTATGATTCTTCTGGGGTGTTGTTGCTCATTTGCAGTTCCTGTGAGCTTTATGAGCTACAGCCATTTATCCCTTCTTAGCCTTTGCATTGTTGTAGATATAAATTTAAAACATCCTTGTTTGTGTTGCATCTGCACTCAATTCTGTATTCAAAAGTTAATAACTTTATGTTAGATGTGGCCTATATCATAAAAGGTTCTCTCAAATATAAGGCTGTAAAACAATAAATCATAAAAGTTCTCTCACAATAAATCATAAAAGTTCTTTGGATCAAAGTCTGCAAAACAATATAATACATGTTAAATGGTTTTAATGATACACCACTTGAAACCAATACATAATTTTAGAAATAATGATAAAAAAAATGACGCTTATTTTTAAAATGTGTCAAAACGATGATTTAAAATATGTCCAAAATGTGACTAAGAATTGCTCTAAAAGTGACAAAAAATTACTCAAATATGTTTATAGATGACAAAAATATGCCAAAAATAATTTAGAATATGACCAAATATATGTCAAAACATTGCCAAAAAAGTGACAAACATGGCCTAAAATATGTTAAAATAGGTGTCAAAAACGTGCCAAGACAACTTAGAATGTGACAAAATAGGTGCCAAAGACTTGCCAGAAAAGTGAGAAAAACTCATCTAAAATTGACACAGCAGGTGTCAAAGAATTGCCAAAAAAGTGACAAAAATAGATATAAAATATGACACTCTATATGACATTAAATTGTCAAAAAACAACCTAAGATTTGACAATATAGATGTCAAAGAATTGCCCAAAAAAGTGACAAAAAAATGCTATAAAGACAAATAGGGTATCAAAAATTTGTGTAATATATGATAATATAGATGTCAAAGGATTGCCCACAAAAGTGACAAAAAAAATGCTATAAATATGACAAATGAGGTGTCAAAAAATTGCCAAAAAAAGTGACAAAAAACTGACGATCTATCGTCACTAAGTTTTGACATTTTTATGGTCACATTTTTGTCAGTTCTCTGAAAAATGCAGTGGTCTACAAAGTGACAAAAAAACTGACAATAAATGCCTATTCTCTTGTAGTGAGGTTGGACCAAGGGAATCTATCAATGGCCATATATACAGCAGAATTTATGAGGCTAATGCTAAATGTCCCAAGGATCACTGAGAGGCAAGCAGTGGATGGCCATGTTGAGAGATTGAATAGTAACATTAAGAGATTGGTAAGGGCCATGAACCCGAAAACAGTTGGGGAGGCCGAAGACAAGGCACTAAGCTTGAAGGAAGCACCGACAATCCGGGGCAGAAACAATCATTCTACAAAGGGAAAGCAGCAGGACCTTATCAACCGAGGCAGGTATCATCCACTCTAGCACGGCACTAGTCTCAGGGGAAGATGGATAGGAAAGGATCATATGGGGAACAGAGACAGCAGGGAGGCCCAGGGGGAAAGTCGGTGAAATTCTTTTTGGACAGTATCCCGAAGGAAAAGAGGGAGGAATGCATAAAGAAGAAGCTATGTTTCATATGCTTCTAGCCCGGTCATCGCACATATGATTACCTTTTCGTAATGCAAGCAGCACTGGCAGAACTCATTGATTGGAAGTCACCAACGGAAGTGGACGACGACAAAGACGACCAGCAAGAACTACAAGACTATATAGAAGGTGAGTGCAGAATTTGTGCAGCTATTGAGTCAGATGATGTCAAAAATCAGTCCACAGTTATTTCGACAGAGGGCATCATTGATAGTAAGCCCTATGTAGTCCTCATATATACAGGTAGCTCGCACAACTTTGCTTCTCTCAGGTTGATCGCCTTAATGAAGAACAAAACCCTTAAGTCCAAACCAGGACGGTCAGTATGGCAAGTGGTGCAATTCGCCACACCAAGGGAAAGAGAATCAATTTTGATATAGATCTCAGTAGAATCAAATGAAATATGGGAGCAGAGGTAATGGATATTGGTAAATACGACCTCATAGTGGGAATGGAGTTCTTGAAGCCAGCTAAAGCCATGATTGACTGTGACAAGAACGAAATCTGCATCACAGCATCCACCAGGAACTGCTTTGTAGTCAAAGGTCAGTCCTTTCAGCCATGCAGTGTATTTCTTTGAAGTAATTGCACAAAAGCTTAATGAAGGACAAGGTGGAATATAACCTTAGACTAGAAGCAATTGAGTCGGATAAGGAAAAGCAAAGGGAGCCAAGCTTGAATCAGTTGCTCAGGCCAATAACAAGGCTAATCGAGGAGTTCCATGTGTTTCCGGATAAAATTCGTGAGTTGCCACTCTATGGGGGCGTGGAGTGTGAGATCACATTAGCATCAGATGCTAAGCCTACCAGCAAGGCTCCCTACAGGATGAGCACCCCAGAGCTAATTGAGCTCAGGAAGCAATTGTAAGGATTGCTTGAACTCGGATTCATCAGGGCAAACGTATCACCCTTTGGGGCACCCATTCTCTTTGTAAAGAAAAGGATGGAAGTCTAAGGGTGTGTATAGACTACCGTCAGTTGAACAACCAGACGATGAAGAACAAATACGCTTTGCCTAGGGCAGACCGCCTTTAGAATGGGGTATGAGCATTACGAACTTACAGTCATGCATTTCAGCTTATCAAATGCCCCAGCAATGTTCATGAAGCTAATGAACGACATCTTCAGAGAGTTCTTGGATGAGTTCGTCATCATTTTCTTCAACGACATCCTCATCTATAGCAAGTCAATGGAAGAACATGTAGCACATCTAAGAAAAGTCTTGGAGAAGCTTAGACGGCACCCGGGGGATTCACACAGAAGACCCGTATAAACCTAGTGAGTGCGTGGAAGGGGGTTTTTTCTCGATGTTTTCGTACGTATACTAGGGGTTTAAATCCCCCTCTTACTGACATTCTAGTGTATTTTCTCCACGGAAGGGGTGTTTTTCCAACACTTTTGCGTACGTATATAGGGGTGTTTCTTCTCACCTTAAGCACGCAGGTGGCATATGCTCATGTGATAAAGGTGAATCCCCCGGGAGACGGCACCGCTTGTTTGGCAAGCTTTTCTAAGTGCCATTTTGGTACAACCAAGGTTGAGTACCTTGGACATGTTGTGTCAGCCGAAGGAATAGCGACGGACCCGTTAAAGATAAAAGCCATAGTAGATTGGCCGGTTCCGAAGAACGTCTTGGAAATGAGAAGCTTTTTTGGGTTAATAGGCTACTATAGGAAGTTTGTAAGGGATTTTACTAAGTGGACATCCCCTTTGTCGGATCTCACCAAGAATGTCAAGGTAAAAGATTGGGGGGCACATTGGCTAGAGAACATTCAAGCTTCTTTTGAAAAGCTCAAGGAAGCCTTGACAACAGCACCAGTGCTCACCCTACCAGACTCAAGCAAGGATAAGCTTGTAGCAACTGATACTAGTAAGCTAGCAACAGGTGGAGTTCTCACGCAAGAAGGAAGAGTGATAGCCTATGACTCTAAGAAAATGAATGAAGTCGAGCAACGTTATCCAACGCATGATCAAGAACTCCTAGCCATAGTAAGAGCTCTTTGTATTTGGAGGCACTACCTGCTTGGTAGGAAATTTCGGTTGGGTACCGATCATCAAAGCCTCCAATATATTTTTACGCAACCACTCCTCAATTTGAGGCAAAGGCGATGGATGGAGTTCCTCGAAAAGCACGACTTTGAGATAGTATATAATCTAGGTAAATTAAATGTGGTTGTTGATGCTCTCTCTCGCAGGCCATTGGAGACTCGAGTGCATTATAATGCCGTCTCCACCTTGTGTAGTGATTTCGGCAAGAAGATTGAAGAGGTTTTGCCTTCAAGCAAAGAATTCAAGGAAATATGGGCTAGCCTTTGCAAAGAAGCAAGGACCTATAAGAAAGAGAAGCTTATAGAAGATATAAGAGAGAAGGCAACCTTCTCTACCACAAGGACAAACTTTGTGTCCCTGAATCATTAGGAGTAAGGAAGTTAATTCTTTATGATACTCACAATAGACCAATAGCCGGCATCTATTTCAAGATAAGAAGTAGTTATTATTGACCTAGCAAGAAGAAGGACATAGCCAACTACATTCGACAGTGCCAGTTATGTCAACAAACAAAGGCCGAGCAGCTTCGAATTCCAGGAACCTTGGAACCCTTGGCAGTGCCAACTGCTAAGTGGGAGGTTGTGAGCATGGATTTTATAACCGGGCTCCCAAGAACAGCAAGGGGCCATGATGCCTTAATGGTAGTGATCGACAAGTTATCTAAGATGGCTCACTTTTTTCCATGTCGAACCACGGATACAGCATTGGACACCGCTTTACTTTTTGCAAAAGAAAAATTTAGCTTGTATGGGATGCCAAGGGAAATCATCTTCGATAGGGATCCCAAGTTTAAAAGTGCCTTTTGGAAGGACTTCTTCAATACGATCCAGACTAAGTTGTCTACGAGCACGGCTTGCCATCCCCAAACTGACGGTCAAATAGAGCGCATCAATCGAATTCTAGAAGACATGTTGAGAAGCTATGTGTGGAATAAGCAGACTCAATGGGGTGACTATATTTATTTGGTAGAGTTTGCATATAATAGTACCAAGCAAGAATCTTCACAAATGTCCCCTTTCATGATTAATTATGGTTATCAATGCTTGACGCCAGACACTTGGCATAACCCAGTGTCCAAGGTTGAAGTTTCTCAACAAATGTTAGTTGACATGCAGCAGTTGGTCGAAGAAGTTAGAGGCTATCTATTGGCAGCAAGAAGTCGGCAAACATAGAATTGCAAGGGAATTCCGGATAGGAGATAATGTTTGACTTAAGATTACGGTCAATCAAGCAAAGTTTCGAATTAGAAATTGCGAGAAGCTTGCTCCAAGATGGGCGGGACCCTTCAAGATCTTAGAGCGAGTAGAAAATCAAGCCTACAAGCTCGATCTGCCAGCCCATCTCAAAGTCTACAAAGTCTTCCATGTAAGCCTATTGAAGAGGCACACTCCAAACCCAGAGGTCTTGGAAGCTCCAACATTGTTGGAGATGACGGAGGAGCAAATAGAGATAATTCCTAACTTAATTCTCGATAAGGCATTTAAGAAGACAAGAAGGTCCCAGTTCCTTCAATATTTGGTCAAGTAGAAGCACTTGCTCATGGAAGATGCAACATGGGTATTGAAGCAAGATCTAGAGAAGCAATACCTGGACTTCATGAAGCAATTCGACGGCCAGCACGCACCAAGAGTGCACATGACCGGAAGGATCGTGTGAGAGGAGCGCAGCATGGTAGACGATGATGAGACCATCACTTGGATGATCTCTATGCCACGATGCAGGGCAGGTGCACATGACCATAGGGGGGTCATGATGGGGTATGCAAATCATGCGCGATGATGGGATCGTTGAGACGTTCCCTAGCTTAAACCCCCAGGAGCATGAACACGACCAAGGGGATCTTGTACAAGGTAACACCCGATCATGGGCGATGATAGGATCATGTAAAATGGTTCTTAAGCTCAAATCCTAAGGGCCATGATCGAGTGCAAGGTAGTAGAGGTAACCTTGAGCTAGTAGTTCGGCTCAAGGAGGTAGTACGGGGGGTGGTCCCCTAAAACCACAAACTTATTGACTAAACTAATGTAATGTGCTACTTGTGCAGGACGAGGGAGCACATTATGAGAAGACATGAGTCATAGATTTTATACTTAACTATGAACTCCTAATAACTGTTGTGATAATGTTATGGATATAGTGTGATAAGTAACATTTTTGAAGGCCATATAATCTTGTGTAGGTACAAGTATAGCCTAAGTATAGCCTATATGTACGTAATAAGTAGCTAATAGCAAGTTGATCGTTTCAATAAAGTTAAGTCTTTATATTCATGTGTGTGACCTTCCAGGGTTAGTGCAGGTTCGTCACCTTAGCATAATGCTGAGGATAACATTATCTTAAGGGGGGAAGGGGGGAGAATGTGACGTTCCTCGAAAATATATGCCATAAATACGTATATTTCTAGGCCTCGTCACCATACAAGCCTATTATGATAGCCTTGTACACCTAAGTGGAAAAGGGAGCATGGCCAAGTTATTTATATAACTTAGCCAACCTTATGCTTAAGGCCATTTCCACATGGCCTCAACCTAGTGGGCACCCACCACATGGAAGCACCCCATTGGAACCACATGGCAGTGACATGAAACCCTAACCTATAAGTACCCTAACCCTAGCTATAGGCCACTTTTTGGCCCCACCTGCCTTGCGACCTGTTCTTTGCTTGGAACTCTGTTTTGAACACCGTTCGTTGCCGTGTAGCTCGGATCGTCAGCCCCAAGGCAGTACGCTCATCAAAAGGAGGAGGAATCACTCGACTCATCATCAAGTCATGGAGACCCCAGAAGTTGAAGGAAGTTCGTCCGGAGCAGGAACCCCTAGTCTAGGTTTGGAACCCTAATCAATGAACCCTAACTGTAAGTTAGATCCATGTGATTAGGCTTAGATGTATCTTCATTATTTATCATGATATGTTGATGTACGTGTTAGTTGATCATGTTGCACCTCTTGTGTATTGGGAAGGGGGGTAGAGATCTAGTGTCCATTATCTAGATGATGCTTTTAGTACAGACCCCATACTTCCTATTATTATGCGGCCTGTGCATAGGAACCCACCCGGCTACGGGGGCTATGAAGTGACTTAGCACTATACAACGTGGCTAGTGGTAAAGTGGAGGGAGGTCCTTGCTGAGTGCGGCTACTGGGAACCCATAGCGGGCTAGGCCTATAGTCGGTCATTTCGAGTGCGGCCTCTCAAGAATTGCAGGTATGGCCTGACTCTTGTTTTAGGGGGTCTAGCCGGGGACGAATCGTGTGTCATCACGCTCCTCTAGCCACCCACGGAACCACTAGACCTCGAGAAGGGAAGATGCAACCCTTCCTGCCTCATCGGACTGGGAAGATACAACCCGGAGTAGTCCCACTGGGTAATACCATAGGATTACGTCTCCGGAAGGCTATAGTCACGCCAGAGCCCGATCTAGCCCATCTGCACGTCAACCCTAGCTATTGTCTATAACCAGCCCCGCCATTGCCATATCTCGATCTGCTCTATCTTGAGGCCCAGCTGTCAGTCTGCTTACCTTACGAGTTTGAGCCTGGGTAGGGCTCTACGTTTTACGGCATGTTGATATCTTTGATGTATCTTTAGTAGTATAGATGTGCTACCCTTCGAGGTAGTTGGTTGTATTATTTGGTGTTAGTGCTGACGTTATATAATCCTTCCGCTGTTATAGGAGCCCATAGGGGAGGGGCATCAAGGCACCTCCGTGTCCCCTTCCCGCACTGGGGATACATTAGGTGTGGCATAGATGGAGGGCCCATGCGGCCAGAAGGATGGATAGGGGATTTCCCACGGGTTGTACGACCGAGCATCATATATTTAGTGGGGGTCGTACATCGGAGGTGGGAACCAAGCCTATCGATGTGTTCCCCCAATATCAGCCAGGCATCCGTGATCCCGAGGCGGGGATCTGCATCTGGGTGGATGATCCCGGAGGCTAGAATCACATTGGCAGATAAGCTCCATCGTTATCAGCCAACGGTGCGGGATCCCCGACATCACGCCAGACGGGGATCTCAGAGGCGGAGATAATCAGTGGCCGTTAACACTAGACGATATCGGCCAACCAGCAGTGATCCCAGAGAAGGGAATAACCATGAGCTGGACAGGGATCCCGAAGGATGGGATCAATATTGGACGATATCAGCCACCGCTGGAGGATCTCGAAGGTCAGAATTGCCTAGGTGATCCTGGAGGTTAGGATCTCCACAGACGGCTATGATGCCAAGGTATTGCAGCCATGATGGCGAGGATTATTCGTGTGCCACCTGGCGTGTGTCGCGAGGGTTACAGCTCCCGTTGGAAGATGCCCAGGATCCCCGAGGACAAATCTTTACCTCGGGGATTCCCAATCCAGGGTAAAAGTATCTTAAGCCGTTCTCCATCTTATAGCCATTTTGGAGATTAAAGAGAATGCGTATATTCCGCCCTGTATATTTCCCATTTTATCGGTTCCATTAATGTGATTGGGTCCTCTTTATCCAGCCGGCGATTCTCGAAAGAACAAACACCTGCGCCCCTCCAATCCGGTGCCCATCACAATGTCCAAGCTTTTCGACAAGTTTCGGCTATGAAAGGAGCTTTGATCCTCACTTGCCTGTGAGTTTGATATTGAGGTTGCAGAAATGTTGAGCTGCGTCAATTGCCCCTCTTGTCATTTTATAAAACCGCCATTACAAAGGCTTGCACCGAAATGCACTCGATTTTCAGGTCTATATTCGTCACTGCTCCTTTGTTTTTTTCAATGCCTGTAACTTCCAAATAGTCTAAAAACCACTCACAGAGTTCGCTGCTTAGGGATTCAAATAGCAATTTCAAAGATTTTGCTGATAATTCCTTCTAAGGTCTACCTGGATTGCCCTTTTGGATGATCTTGTTTGGTACAATCACCCCTTTCACGCATATCATGTTTTGACAAGCCTGAAATGGTATTTGTTCCAGCTTGCGCCAGGCTTGTTGATAAAATAAAATTTACTGAAGCTTATGCTAGCTTCACTAAAGGAACGTGCCAACCATTTTTGTTTCATATATCTTGTCAAGAGGTAATTTTGGAAGTCCAAAAGAGCCAAACCCATAGGAACCCAATATATAGTTTCTCTTTCTCATACCTAACTGCAAAAGCTGCAAACTAAGATGTACCATGGTTTTTGCAGTCAGAAGCTCTTTGTACAGAAGCTCTGTTCCAAAGGTTATGCAACAACATAAATTATTTAGCAGCTTTGGAAACAGGCATGGGGATGCCAAGATTACATGCCAAGCTGCAAATCCTGCATTATCAAGTAACTTCGAATCCTGGAAAGTAGGCAATTCCACCCCTACTGGAGGTAACTTTTATGCTTGTAAAATCAATTGTGATGTTCTCATTGGAATTTATAAATTGGAATTCGAATTTGCAGGACCACAACTTTCTGATAGGATACGTGCGATAGCTTTTTATACTCTAACGCTGGTCTTATCTATACCGCTAATGGTTGTGATGCTAATCCAGCATCCATTTGTTCTATTATTTGACAAGTTCAAGAGAAAGGCACACCACCACATAAACAAGATATGGGCATGTCTTACTATGCGATTCTTCTATGAAGTTACAATCGAAGGAGAGGAAAATCTACCAGGACCAGATGAACCTGCAGTTTATGTTGCAAACCATCAGAGTTTTCTGGACATATATACACTATTCCAGCTCGGTCGGCCTTTCAAGTTCATTAGCAAAACTAGTATTTTTTTCTTCCCAATTGTTGGATGGTCTATGTTCCTGACTGGCCATGTTCCATTGCGACGACTGGATAAGAGAAGTCAATTGGTAAGGCACTATTATCCCTTGGTTTATTATGTTTCAAGCTATCATTGATTTTATTTTGCTGGCAATGTCAAATGAAGGATACAAAAATAATAGTTTCAATATATTTCTGTTGATATTTATCAGGTTATATCAGACAGAACCAAGTACATTTGAAGCTTCATCTCTCTAATCTAAAGGCCATTCTACGATTTACATAAGAAATAGTGCAGGAGTTTAGAAGATTGTTAACATGTATTGCTATTTCTGTTTTCTATTGTTGGAAGCACAAGTAGGTTTATTAGGAAATTCAAACAGCACATTCTAGTTGCCAGAACGTGTTTCCCATCCTTTACCTGATCCATACCAGCAAAGTTCGTCATTCCTTGGAGATTTCTGTTGTCCAGCCTTGTTTATTTTCTAGCGAGGTTATCTGAGCATAAGACAACCATGTCTATGCCCATTGATTCAAATCTACCTTCCTGCTATTCCTTGTATACACCCTGCAACTTTGTCCAGGTCACTTTCTAATTTAACACTTAAACCTAATTAACATGTGTGGCCAAAATGTTTTACAGCCACCATTAACCACATCCCTGTATGATACCATCTGTGCTTTTGCCAAGATGGGTGTACAATGTTCTGCCTTGTAAATCTCTGATTTGATACACATGCTTCAATCATGATAAGAGCCTTTATTAGAGAATAAGCGTGGTGGAAAAGGTATACCTAGGGTGAGCCTGTTCAGGCATGCCTATTTGTCATTCAAAAAAGATGTTCTCATTGCAGGCAACTGGCTAGATACCTTTTACACGTCAATGGACAGTAACTCGAGTGAACAAGGTTTCAGGGACCGGTTTGCCCTTCTTATTGAAACTCATCTCATTTTGAGGAATTTAATTGACATTATTGTTGTAGTTTCCTTAAACATATCCCTGTCAAATCTGTTTTACACAGTCATTAATAAATTGTAACCTACTAATGGTTGTCTATTGTGAGTTTTCCCTTTTTGATATACGTTGTTCTTTACTTTAGAGGGTGGCACAATGCAGGAATGTCTAAGGCGTTGCACAGAACTAGTAAGAAATGGTGCGTCTGTTTTCTTTTTCCCGGAGGGGACACGTTCTACAGATGGGAAAATGGCTGGCTTTAAGGTTTCATTTTTATAAATGCATTAGAATTAAACCATAAATTCTAGAATCTGAGAATTTTACTTTTACGTGCAGAAAGGGGCATTCAGTATTGCAGCAAAGACTGGTGTTCCGGTTGTTCCAATCTCACTTATAGGTACAGGTAATTTGATGCCTAATAAAATGGAAGGCACACTTAAGCCAGGTGGGGTAAAAGTCGTGATACATCCACCAATAAGAGGCAATAATGCTGATGAGTTGTGCAAGGAATCAAGGAAACTTATTGGAGAGTGTCTTGTAAGCCATGGATATTCTATTCATTAGCATGTATCTTAGTAATTCTGAAGCCATGAAGTGTTAGCAGATGATGCGTTATTAACGTAGAAATTCTAATAAAAACAATATTCTTTTTTCGCAACTAATAGGGCAACAGTCATTGGTAAATTCGATAGGAATTGTCTGGATACCTTTATGTTATTCCGCTTTGATGGGCTAGGATCGGGTGAAAATAGCTTTACCCTGGTTTTGGTGATTCCGTCGCGGTGACTACTTTCCCGTGAAATCGCTAACCCTCCAGGAACGGTGACTACTTTCCCGTGGAATCACTAACCCTCTGGGAACGGGATCCGTTTTGGTGGGACCGTTATCCATATCTGACAGCGTCAGGCGTACCTTTTGATGGATCCCAGCCGTTCGTCGATAGGGTCCATCCTGATGGTCATAATGTGCATCAGTAGCATCAGGGTAAAAAGGATCATGGCCGTGGTGGGAAATATGGTGCTTATCAGGCAAGGTAGAGAGCATTTGAGTCAGATCAGTTTTGGCAAAGACTTTGTATATGGAATCAAATCCTTCAGCAGCTTGGATCTTAAGCAATTTTCTCTGGATATCTGGTCTTCTTTCCAGACCATTGATGAAAGCAGTTACTAAAAAAAGTGTGGGAATTGTGACTGTGCTCTTTGACATTTTGCTCATAAATGTGCTAAATCTTTCTTTATCTTGATTCACACTCTCCCCCGCATGTATAGAAAAGCTTTGCAATTCATTAACCAAATCTTTGGGAGCGACTAACTTACCAAACCCGTCCGAAATTTCTTAACGACTTCATCCCATGAGGTGGTACCCATTAACTTCTCATAGGTTAACCAAGCACCGACTTCACTCTCATCTTTGAAACATTTTTCAAATTTAAAAGCTTGCACCCTTTCTTGAAACCATAATCCCTGTAATAGTCTTCAAATATTCTCAAAAAATGGTTAGCACTCATGCTGGAATCAAAGGTAGGCAAAGGAACAGGGACATTCAATTCAAACTGGTATGGCATGTTCTGGAGTAAGCTAGTTGAGAAACTTGAAGGCAATGGCCTTTCTCTGCAATGATCTGATACATCAACATCTTCCAATGGTTCGATTGCCGGAAATTTTTGCTTTGGAGCCATGAGTTTCGAGATCCGGAAGATCTGGTAGGGACCTCCAAAATGTTGACCCTAAACCTGGCTTATAGGTCAACCACAAGAATCCAATTCAAGTTTTCACTCAAATTGGGGTTAGGACCTCCAAATCACTTAAGGTGATCAGTCTATGCAAGAAAATTCCAAAGATAAGTTCAAAAAGTTTGAGTTCTATACCTTTCCCATTTTCAAAAAAATGGTACCCTTGCCAAAACAATTGTGGTGTTGGGATGCTGGATCGATTTTTGAGTCGGGATCTTTGTAGACTTGGTCAAAAAAGTTGTAGGTAACCAACAGTAAAGCCTCTGACCAAGTCAGAGGTTTAATCTGTGAGTTATTCGAGCTCAAAGTGGGGTCAAATTTTGGTCAATAGAGGTCAAATGTAGAAAACAGTGATCAGGAATTGAGATTTGGAGTTGCCAATCACTTTTTTGAGAATTTCCAAAGCAGATAGGTTGCAATGGTGTTGGGGAAGAGAGGCAAGCAGTCAAATCCTAGTTTGAAGGTGTATAGGTATTTTTTGTGACTGGATTTGGCAAAATACAGTCAAAACTGTTCAAACCCGAGAGCAATTTTTTTGAATTTGAGCTACACTTGGTATTTTTGAGTGATTCCAACTCCTTTGGCTTTCTTAACACCCAAGGATAGGTGGCAGACAGGCCAAGGGCGCTAAAAACACGCAGGGATTTTTCTATAGAATTTTTTGTGGCAAGAATTGCTAAGGAAAATATCAGAGACAAATTCAACAACTTGATAGTCAATTTGGATTGATATGAAGGTAAATATATCAAGATAACAACAGATAAGGATGCTTCATAGCTTCAAGTACAAGAAAATAATCATCAAAAGTCATAAGGTAATTTCTGAAAGTAATGTCAACTAAATCTTGTAAATCCAGTTGAGGAGAGCTCAAGAACTTCAAGGATCGTCCAGATCTTGCTCAAGAATGATCAATGTATGATCCGAATACTTACGGGCCTTGAAAAACTTCATTGTTGATTCCCCGGTATATAAGTTTGAATTTTATGATTAGGCATCTTAGGGCTTAGATTTAGGCTTAATTTGATGCTTAAGAGCAGGGATCCAAGTTTAGGTAGGTCTTAAGGTTTAAAAACTCGGTTCCGGCGTGATTCGAGCTTGTTTCCAGTTTTAGGTCCTTTCAATTTGTATTTTTTAAGATCTGCGATCTGATACCTGGCCACCGTATTTTTCGAAGTATAAACCATGAATATTCCCTATTTTGAGTTTTTGAAAAGATAGACTATGGTTTGGAAGGGTTACCCATAAAAACATTGAAGGAGTGGACCATTGGAGCAAGGGCAACCCTAATTTTTGGGGGAATATACCCGATTTTAAGCATTATGAGGGAGAATATTCCACATAACATGGCCCTTTTATAGCACAATGGTGAATAGGTATGGGGAGGAATTTGCAAGAACATGGCATAGGAAAAAAAGGCAAAAGCCATAGGGGAAATGGTGGGAATAAATTATGGAGGAATAAGGATGTATGGGGGAAGAAAAATTAGGCAAGATATGATAGGGTATGCAAGAGTGAACAAAGGGAGTATAAACATAGGAAAAAAAAGGCTAGGAAATTTTAAAAGGGCAAGAATAAAAATGAGTGAGAATGGCTAGGGAATTTCAAAGGGGCAAGAATAAAAATGAGTGAGAATGGCTAGGGAATGGAACCAAATACCATAGGGTCTTCCAAACTTTGAACTTCCAATCTTCAAAAAATGCCTTCCAAACTTCTTAACCCAGAATCCTTGACTAAGCACTTTGACCTTAAATAAAATACTGCATGTGAGTTTTTAATCCTTGAGCACTTGTTGACTTGAAGAATGAACACCCTTTGACCTCCATATCAATGTTGAATGCCAAGAATCTTCCAAACTTTGACCTAGTTTGAACATATAGATCTCCATTAGCATGTTGCCCTTTGGGGGCAACAGCATTCAGCAGAGAGGGAGAAAAAAAAACCTGCACAGATAGATAAGTAAATAGATAAAGGCCAGGCAATTATTTTCTATTTACTTATCTATCTATCTCTGTGTTTTTTTTTTTTCCTCTCTGAATGCACGGCGAAATGTATAGTTTTTCCTATATAGCAGTTTACACGCTGAGCGTGCAAACAATTTTATCCCTAGTTTCAACTTTTACGCTAAACACGCCGGGCGTGTCTCTTAGTTTCTAAGTTTATATAAATAAATAAATATAACACGCCAAGCGTGAATACTGATACTCCGCTCACTTCCTATTGATAGATGCCAAGTTACATTAATCACCCGGTTGATGACGAAGATGCATTGGAATTACATTTGGGCCAGCAATCACATAGCCCGGCTCGGTTTGGCTCCAATCTCGACCTGGTTGAACCGCAGTAGAGCACCGGTCCATTTGGAGCACCAATCTCCAATCCCGGTTGAACCGGCAACCAGAGCACCGGTCCGGGCCGAGCACCGGATCTTGCAACCCCCCGGAGTACTTGGATCAAGTAATGATGATGGCAAAGCAGAGCTGCCAGGGCAATGATAGATCCGGGCTCGGGGCCCTTGCAATCGCCGAGGTGGCCCTCTTATCTAATCACCGAGAATGCAAGTACATGCATTGATCGAGAGTGAATCTCGTGATCCGTCGGCTCGAGATTCAAAATGAGGAGTGCGTTTCTTAGTGGTTAGCCTCTATGCCCGGATGCCCCAACACGAACCACTACCACAAGGCGGTATACGATGCAATGGAGATGGCTCAACCAATGGAACCACTACCGCCAGACGGTATCACGATGCATTGGAGGTTCAACCAATGGAGCGGGGAGGTGGAGCAGAGGAGGAGGCGGGGAGGTGGAGATGGAGCAAAGCGGGGGAGGTGGAGCTAGAGCCCGGTGTTTTTTCTTTGCGGTTTTACGATCAGTTCACTATACCCAGCTATGGAAATGGGAGTATCGATAGCCCGGCTACTCAAAGACCGGGCTTGAAACAAAGAGTCGGGATTTTGTCTGGTTTATCCAGTTTATCCAGATTATATACAATTGTAAACTTTTTCCAATGAATACAACAAATTTTGTCTACTTCTATATTTCTACAATGTAATACATGTTACATACCTTTTTTAAGCGGTTTCTTGGCCATGCAACAAATGTTCCAACACTTTCTCCAACCTATCCCCACCGGGTGTGTCTGCATGAGGTAAAGCTTCATCCATAGCAGAATAGATTAATCATCAGAAACTTCGGACATACTTATCCCCCGGCGGAATTCCATGACAGTTCTGATCGGATCGATGGAGTCGATCTTGCATAATCCTACTTTCCTTTTCTGATTTGTAGTTAACATGAAACATTCATCTTCAACACTGCAAAAAATTGCTATTCAGACACCTACTATTGGAAATTAATGTTCAAGCTATAGGAATGAGATGAGTACCAGAATTCTGTAGCCATTCTTGAGAAGCTGATTTGAGTTCTCGAAATCACAGGCGCTATGGAAACTCTGGCGGTCGGGAAAAATTCGAATTAGAAGAAAGATTAGGTTAAATACGTTTAGGCGAGATAAATTTGGCGGGATACATTTTGGGTAGATTGGTTTTTAAAAACTTAATGAAAGAAGTCGGCGGACGGGTCTTCGTCATTATTATTTGTATATGTCAAGAATATTTCGAAACTGCATTTTGTGTTTTCTTGAAATTCAAATTTCTCTATTTCGTCGCATGTAGAAAAAGCTATTTCTTGAAGCAGCTCCGGGCCAGATCCAAGCGACCTTCCGACTCTGTTACTAGGCGACTCCGGAGATGTCTTCTAAAACGAATCGACGTCGAGGCGGACGGGGCAGAGGAAGCGGTGGAAGAGGAATCTCTAAACCCGGCTCTTCTCAAGTTTCAGAGGACGTTGATGAGAATACACAGAATACACAGAACCCTATTCAAGGTATTTAATTTGCCACGAATACATTAATCTTGTGTGGAGAGTATTATGCTTGCATGAATTTGAGATATTTCCTTGCCTTCAGTTAATATGCTTTGCATGAGTTTGAGTTATTATGCTTTGCATGAATTTTAAATATTACCATCAGTTAATGCTCTGATTGTCCGTTTTGTAGAACATAATTTTGCTCTGTTTTATATATAGAATATAGCGGTGTTAGACAGTTGGAGATAGCAATGTTCAATGAGATTAAATAGTGTGAAATATGGATTCATAAAGGGTATGTAGCTTAAAATGTGGATGCAAACTAATTTAGTTTCAAAATCACGCATAGCATGGTCAAGAATAGGAGCTACCAACACGCCAAGCGTGAATTGTACTAATTTAGGTTTAAATGCACGCCAAGCGTGATCTCTTGTTCTGAAAAGTACTCTAAAAAATGTTCATCTTCTTTTGCAGTGCCCAAGAGGAAGAAAACCCCTAATAATTCGGGTTCTAATCCTGCCAAGAAAGCAAGGGTAGACGACCCGTGATGCAAGCACCATATGATCTCACCTTAGATGATGAAGGGCCGATTCTTATAGCAACCACTGACCCTGCCTGCCCTAAAGAGGAAATGGACGAGGGTGCCGAGTGGTACGTTGACCTTGCCAAGACAAATGGAAAGCTCGACTTAACTCTCTTCTCGAGGAAAAAGGAAGCAGACAAGATGACCAAACAAGGGATCCTAATCTCTTGTGAGGAAGAAGATGACACCAACTGCAAATTGCTCTTGGAGATTACACGTGTAAGGTAAGAAAGATCCGCCGGACTTACTCTTTGTAGAGCTACCGCGATACAAGGATACGTTCATGAAGACAGATGTGAAGCGGTGAGACATGTTTTAAGTATGGTTGGCCAACCAATGTAGCGATTACGCCAATATCTATTTGCCAAGGGGTTACAGCTGTGCGTAGAGGCATGTTCACTAAACCGACACCAAGTCACTATTTGCGCAAGCTAGGGAATTAGCTGACTTGAAAGCTTCTAAGAGGGTCCTAGATCTAGGGAAGGATGTTCAACCCGCGGTTTGTCGAAGGCATGGAGGCTTCTGTTTTTGAGAATGAACAGGACAGAGTGGCGCAGCTAGAGGCCATGAACAAGCTGAATAAATACTCTGACCATTATCCATTGGGTCTTAAGGAAACTTTTGCAATCCATGTGAAGTCCCTCATCCGTTCACCAAGCTCCATTTATGTTAGCAGAAGATATGATCCAGCACATGCCATGGAGATTGTTCAGAGCATGATTAGTAATCCAGGTCAAATGCCTATGCCAACGGATGTGCTACCTTGGGATATGATCTCGAACAAGCCTGCTGTGTGGACGAACGTCCAGGAGCTATTAATATTAAAAATGTCATCATCGACGGGCAGCATTCCGTTGAGGCACAAAAGGCCATCATCAGGCAGGCAGAACAAACAGGCCAAAAAGTGTTCTACAATCACTATGCGTATAGGAAGTGTCGTATCTTGGATGCCAATACTTCACCTGCAGATTTGGCTGAAATTAGTGCAACTTTGAATGAAATGGGGAAGACATTTCTATACAAAAGGTAACTAACTGCATTAAGATGTTAGCATTTTAATATTCACGCCAGTCGTGCTTTCAATTCAATTGAATTCACGCGCAGCCTGGTTTCATAAATTGAATTCACGCCAGGCGTGCTTTCAAATCAAACCAATTCACGCCATGCGTGTTTTCAAATCAATCGAATTCACGCCAGGCGTGTTTAACGCCTGGCGTGAATTCGATTGATTTGAAAACACCGGGCGCGAATTGGTTTGATTTGAAAGCACGCCGGGCGCGGAATTGCATTAGTAACTTAATTCATTTCACGCCAGGCGTGATTTTTCTCTTTCTATTCAAATCGCGCCCGGCGTGTTTCTATTCTATGATACTGATTCAATGTCTGTATTATTGCAGTCCATACGTGGAACAACTGTGCCACGCCCGGCCAACGATGGGTGGAATATGGCTGCCCATTGCCCACCGCATTGTATGGGTCAAAGTCCGAGGCATTCAAGCCGGGCCGGAGCGGACTCGCCGCAGCACAATTATACTGAGAAGAAGAAGACCGCAAGAAAATCAAAGAAAAAAGATGGTGATGACATTGCAGATCCTTTCAAAGCTCATCTAGCGTGTCGACCGGCATGCTCGTGTATAAGATTGTGTTTTGTAAGGAGGCAAAGATGGCTCAAGTGGAATGAATGCAGGGACGCTTATGCACAAGGGAAGCTGCCGATACTATGGGTAGGGTGCCTCCCGGTCGATGTAAGCATCTTTGACTTGAATGTGACAGAGATGAGAAAGACTCGGGGGCTAGACGACGACCGAGACCATTTGGGTTTTAGAGCGGTGCTTAAAGAAGGAAGTCTTATACAAGAAGGGTGCTTTCACCACGGATAGGATGTCCTTCGTTGAGTGCCGCAGCCATGTGAAGGATGATATGCGACAATGAAGTCATTTTGTAGGAGCCGAAGTTACAAAGGCTATCGGGGATGTGGCATTATCCCGAAATTGGATTGCCGGACAAATACAAGGTCAAGAATGATGACATCAAGAAGTTTGTATTCTGGTCAAAGGACTTCCTAAAGAATTGGAAGGCTAAAAATACAAAACATAAGGAGACTCTACCCCTAAGGTAATCGGGCCGAAGTTGAGAAGAAAAGTGGCCCTTGTGAAGAAGATTACTTCGGAGAAGACGATTTTGGCCCAAAAGATTCAGTCTCCATTGGGTACAAAGGTCTCTTGCCGTAATCAACCGGCCTTAAAAATATATCACTCTTTGTGTTGGACAAAGGGGGTGGGAGAGGAGATATGGGCATGAACCGGAAGGACTATAGCAGCTTCTTTACCAAACCAGATAGGATTGACAACCGAGAGGTCCTTCACTATTGTCATCGTTTGTCCTTGGTGAGTCACATCTGCATGCACTATCCGGCCGCTCATGATCCTGGAGTGCCTCAAAGTTATTAGGGAGGGATGCCTAATATATGATGTTAAGGATAATGAGTCGCTAACGTAAGCGGAAGATGGCACATGTGATCTTTATTATGATATCCATGTCGCCGACGAGGAATATGATATTGCTAAGGCCAAAGGGTGACAATAGCAGCGCAAGATGGGAATGTTTTCTTCTAGATGATCCGGACTTAAGAACTATATTCTTTCATACGGATCGGGATCACCGTAATGGGATGAGTCGAGGAAGAGGATGAGGATCGGGACCCCTCCTAAGTGGGGAAATCAAGCACGAGCTACAAACTAAGGAGAAGGGCCCCTTAAATAAAAATGGATTTCCGTCTATGGCTGCTTACCTCGTCGAGACATTTGCTCCAATTGATACAACCTGCTTGGAGCTTCATGTTGGAGGTTATATTGCCCGAGAGGCTCTTATGGGTGCAAGAAGATGTCACTGCTTTGTGAGTGATGAGCAGGCCAAAGACTTTCTTGAACCATTCCTCATGTATGTGCTTGCCAAATCTCCTAAAGGCCCTTATGGCAACCTGAAATCATCAGCAATCAAAAGTCTCGTAGACTTGTCCAATTCGAAAGTGGACGTTTCTTCTGGTGAGGGAACTAGTAATCTGCAGCCTGATAAGGAAAGCAATAATGAACAAATAGCTGCTAAACCGGCTGCTCAAAGTAATCGCGGATGGCGGCAAACTTAGGGAATATCCTTGCCCACATTGCGGGTGATGCAAGCAACAATAGAGTAGATTCACAGGTTAACAATGAAATAATTGACAGGGAAACCGAAACTGAAGGCAACCAAGGCGGCTCTAGTGATTCACAGGTTTGCCAAATCAATAGTAAAATAATGTCAGTTGTGAAGAAGGACGCAATGAACTAATAGAAAATAACAATTCTAACAGTCAGAAGAAGACGAAGATTAAGGGTGGCGAAGGGGAGAATGACGCCGATGACGGCAGCGAAACTGAAGATGATAGGTATGGCCTTGCCCACGAAATCGCGCCACGCGTGATTTAATTTGTATTACCTTTGAATTAAATCGCGCCAGGCGTGCTTTGATTATTTTTCGTTGTCAAACTAAATCACGCCGAGCGCGATTTGGTTATGACTATTTCAAATCACGCTTGGCGCGTTTGTATTATTTGTGTTATCGTATCTTGCTGACCGGATATATGTTTGATGTTTCAGCTTCCATTGCGTTTCTAAGAAGGTTGTGGTGTTCGACCTAAACGGAGTCCTTTGCAAGACTTTTCCGAAAAATAAAGTGGCTAGAGAACAGTTTCATCAGACACCAGTAGAATCAAACACCAAGTGGATCTATCCGCGTCAAGACTTGAAGGAGATGTTAGATGAGGCATTGGGTTATTTCGAAGTTGGTATTTGGTCATCCATGGAACTAAGGAACATCAAGGATACTTTGGAGGCACTGGGGGAAATGCGTAGACACTGGTTGACCTTTTGGGATCAGAACAAATGTGTGAAGTTCACTAATCCCAAGGATCCAACAGGCAAGCCTATCTTCATCAAACACTTGAGTAACATGATGGACGAACTTGGTATCGAGAATAAGGATGATATAATCATAGTGGATGATGATGCTCTCAAATGCTTCTACAATCAAACACAGGCCCTGAATCCACCATCTTACGATCCAAAAAACTTTGCGACAGATGATTTTCTACTGAAGTTTGTGTCTATTATGCATAATTTGGCTATGGGGATGACGGTGGGTGAAGTGTTAGATTCGCACTTTAACTGGATAGAACGGTACCGACATGGAACCACACCTTGTTAAATACGTGGAAAAACATGGATTGATCCTTAATGTTTTATTGGAATATATGATATTTTTGTATGATATTTGTGCCATGTATCGATAATTTCGAGTCTGGAATTGCCTCGCAAATAATGCAATCTGTTATTATCAAACCTAATATTATCATCTATCGAGCAAGCAATTTTGGTCTCATCTATGTTAGCAACTTGCTCTTCATTTTTGCATATTTCAATTCGCATATGAAACGTCACACGTGAATCGCAACCTTATGTTATTTTTGAAGTCCAAAAAAAAAGATTAAAAAAAACAAAAACCCCCTAGAAGACAATAGAAGGTTGGCATGATTTTGGAGTTGACATAATCCCAATTTAATTGGATGATGGTTGTACAATATTCTCAATGATTATACCAAATCCTCCCGAAATCTTGGCGCACATTTTGAACTTTCCTCAATCGATCAAACATGGCTCCGGATTCTACCTCAAGGAAAACTTGCCCCGAATCGATTATACCTGCTCCTAAATCGAATGCATTTCAAGAAACAAATGTATCTTGAAGAAATTGAAATCCCTTTCCGTCAAGCAGTAATACAAATCCTTTCAAGCAGTAATACAAATCTGGTTAATAATCTGATTTTTTGTGCAGGATTTGTATCCCCTTTCTGCAGAATGGATCGATGTCTTAAAGCACCAGTTGAAGAAGAAACTATGGAAGAAGGATTGGACTCTCATGCAAGCACTTCGAGGTCAGCATCGGGTTCAGATTTCAATCCTCCTGTTGATGAAGTTTCGGAAAGCACTGTTACAAGCAGGCAAAGAAAATCGAAACAGAGGGTTTGTAGGGGTGGATACGTGACAAAGCCAATCAGAAGAAAGGTGAATGCTGCTGTGAATCTCATAATGAATGAGGTATCTAATTTGAATCCAAAACAGCAAAGTATATTTGCAAGAAGATTATTGCAGAACAAAAGATTGCAATTCCTATTTGAGCCAGTCATTGGAAGGCCTCAAGAGGCTATCGTGAAAACAGATCTGGTAAAGAATTTAAAGGATGGCCTCCAAGATGTCAAACATGCAAATAGCAATGACAAACTTGCTGCAAAGCATTCTGTACTATCTATGGTGGTTGGAGAGGAAGGAGAATTACAGAAGGCTTCACTAGCATCTAAGTTGCTCAAAATACATCCTAGAAATATGAAACTAGCAGTGGAGAGAAGGAAAAGAATGTCACTGGGTGGAACAAATCTGTGGGCATTAGCAGGTCGAAATCCAAGAACAAATACTATAGATCAGGCTATCAAGGATATGGTTGCTCAGTTTTGGTTAGATAACTCAAAGGTCGACTGTAATTTAGCTGTAATTGCATCTTTTTTTGCAGAATAAAGATGTTTTTTATTTTGTAACACTGATGTAAAGTTTGTAACAGATTTCTTTACTTTTTGAATGTAATGTAGATGCAGTCTGCACTAGTTTGCTCTACATGGAAATGTCAAATTATTTCATGGCAACACGTACATATATATTTGTTTACATGTATATTCTGGATGTATTGTAGATGTAGGCAGTAACTAAGAAGAAATTAGTGTGGAGATGTATTAATTATCAAGAAATTATGTGACTTCATAGTAAATGAAATAAAAGTCATGTCAGAATATACATGTATGTGTGGGAGTTTAGGGTCTTGAATATGTAAAAGATTTGCATGTAATGTAATGTAATGTAATTTAATGTAATGTAATGAGGTGACTAATTTTATTTCACTGTAATTTTACAGGCTGAATTATTCCAGAATTTTGTGGATCAGTATCCACAGGTTCGGATTGGGCTTAGGCAATTTGAATACTTAAAACCTCTTTGCATTAGAAAGCTAAAGGAAAGAAACACATGTTGTTGCGTGAAACATGAGCAATCAGATCTGTACAAGCAGGCATTTAATTTGATGAGGTCAAGACTCCATGAAAATTGTTCGTGCAATTGTGGTGTGTGCGCAGTTGAAGCTCATGCTGGGATATGTCAAGCCAAGAACATGACATTTGATAATGTTAGCACATTTTGGAGGGCTATGGTATGTGACAGAGCAGCAGGCAACGAGTGGCATAAGCTACGATGTATCAAATCAGATTGTGGAAATTGTGGGAAACAATTATTGAGTTGTGTCCAAGAGAATCCAATGAGCAGATTGACCAAACGCTTGATTGGCAAGTCTATGGTTACGTTAATGAGCTCTCGAAGAAAGGAACTTCACGAAGACTAAAGCTAATTGGCAAGAAAGGCAGCTCCAGTAATATGTTGGATAACATGTTTGATCATATGTCGAAGTTTGTATATCATAACTTTGTGGCACATTGGCAGAGCAAACAATTCAAGGAATCCATGAAGAGTCTTCGTGATGATACCGTATTAGCAGTTGTTGATTTTTCGGAGAATTATACTTTGAAGCCATTCAACGAGATTCAAGCACAACATTGGTACAATGAACAAATCAGCATATTGGTCCACATCATGATATTCAAGGTACAGGATAAAATGAGGAAATGTGTGCACTTCTTTATTTCAGATGACAAAATACATGATACTCACTTTGTACAAAAAGCATTCACTATGCACCTCAATTGGAGAGAAAATGGTCTTTGGCCATATGAAATACCACTTAGTTTGGTCCGACGGTTGTGCAGCCCAATTCAAGTCCGTAAGAGCTTTCTATTATGTAACTAGGTATCATCAACAAAGATAAGATCGAATGCTTTGGAATTTCTTTGGCTCGGGACATGGGAAGGGCACACACATGGCGGAGAAGGAGCCATAGCCAAACTATGGCTTGAGGCGAACAAAGAAAAAAGGATGGGAAAGTGATAAAAAATGCGTAAACTGCATGTGAGGTTCTTGAAGAGAAAATTTCTGATGTGGAAAGGGTATTTTGGAAGGTGTCTGACATTGACCGTTCCCAAAGATTTGATGTGCTCCCCGGTGAAAGGGGTGGAATCTCTTCATTGCGTATCATCCATAGATCCAAATGATCCAACAAAGTTAATGTGTAGATCTCGTTCATGTTTTTGTAAGGCATGCATCAATTTTGATTGATGTGAGTTGAGAAAACTAGAGCCTACAAACAGGGACAATGTTGAAGAAGATGGGTACGCGGCAGAGGACTTGTGGGCAAATGACGTGGACAATGTGGATGAGACAGTGCAGGTTGGATATTATTTTGCATCATTCACATCCCCAGACAATTATGAAAGGGTCCCTTATTATCTCATCCAGTGCACAGAAGTGAAACATGCCCTCGAAGAAGACACCAAGGATGACTATGGAAATGAATTTTATTGTGGTAATGAAGTTCACTACAAGGGATAGTCGACCTTCAACGACGTCTAGAGATCGTTGAACGACGCCAAATCGTCAAGGAACGACGACAACGTCGTTTAACGACGGTGACGTCGTTCAACGGCATCACGACGTCGTTCAACGACGCCATACAGAGCTGACGTGTCCACCATGCCTGCGTGGCATGGTGCTGGCGCCACGCTGGCAAGCATGCGTGTCGTGCCACGTGCACAAAACGTCGTTTAACGTCGTCTCGTGGATCTGGCGTGGCACATCCGGCTGCGTGGCTTGCTGACATGCCAGGCTGGCACGCCACCGTGTTCTGCCACGTCGACACGACGTCGTTGAACGACGACTAAAAAATCTGACGTGACCGGTCGGCCTCGGTGGTTTGGCGACATGCCGGTGGCATGCCAAAGTGTCCTGCCACGTCGACATGACGTCGTTAAACGACGTTTAGAATATCTGACGTGGCAACAGTTTTGCCAGCGTGGCCGGCATCATCCGCGCCACGCTATTGTCAGCAGAGCGCCACGAATTTCGTTTAACGACGTCACTCTTTTTTTTTTTTTGAAAAAAAAAACCGTGTGAAAAAAAAAAAATTAATACTGACGTCGCTTATCGTTTGGAATGCCAAAATTACCCTAGGGACCAAGATACACGGTCAGTTTTGCAAAAAAACGACACACTTACGCCCTACATTGCAGTATTCAACAGCCACCTCCTAGGCCAATTGACTACGAGTGTGTTGGACATGAGATAGTTTGGCGCTTCTTCGTGAAGGGGTGGGCTTCTGGCCACAAAACTTGGTCCCCCTAGGGCAATGTCGACGTTCTGAGTCCATTGGCAGAGCCGAATCACAGTTCCGGAGAGGGCAAGTTGCCCGTCCGTTGCCAGGGCCTTCGGGAGAGGACTTTTGGGGCAAGCTGCTTCCGGGTGGTTTTAGGGTCCGTGCTCGGCGCCAACACCCCCTACGCCAAGACGCGGCCAAAGGTCCTAGTCGAATCGACAATGATAGAGCCTCCAAACGTAAACCCTATGAGTTGCCGTGTTCTAGCGGGGTTTTGCGTTTTGGGTGCCGAAGTTTTGGTCTTTTGCACTTGGGGCGTGGGCCGATCACATGCGATTGAGAACGCCGAAGCAAGGGAACTGACGGAATGGAGTTTGGACCCGTACTCCTCCCGTTGTGGCGGTTAGAAGTCAAGGCCCACTTTTGCAAAGTAGCAAGACATTCGTAAATTCGTAATTAATGCATAGTAGGGACTTAAATTCTGATTTTTGTCGACTAGCTTCCTAAGTCATCGCCAACAACATACAGGCCAACTTTCAAAAATTTTGTATAAGGTTTAGATCAAATAGTTTGCATTAGAACGGCCCCAGGCTGACTGTTGTTGGGCAGCCGAAGTGGCACACTTGCCCAAGTCAAACAAGGCCGAGGACCTTGCAAGGCCTCCTCATTAGAGGGGAGAGTCCGAACCCCGTGAGGCGAGCCCCAAAAGCTTCGAGGCAGCCTTTCTGGCGGCGGCCAGCCCGACGGGGCGACGCTAAAGACCACACTCCCGGATCTCGGTTCCGTGATCCGAATCGTTGATTCCTTTGTTCAAGGAACCTGGTCCGAGAAGGTCCAAAACATCCAACATCCGTCAGGAGAACATATTAAACCGCTGAAGCGCCCCGCGGGCGACGATTGTAGAAACCAAAGTGTTTTGTCGTTCGGACATTGCGGAGGTTCGAAATGGCGATTCGACTTCGCCACATCGTCAGGAATGCCAAAATTACCCTAGGGACCAAGTTACACGGTCATTTTGCAAAAGAAAGAAACACTTACGCCCTACATTGCAAGATTCGCCACCACCTCCTAGGCCAATCGACTACGAGTGTGTTGGACATGAGATAGTTTGGCTTCCGAGAAGGGGTGGGCTTCGGCCACAAAACTTGGTCCCTAGGGCAATGTCGACGTTCGAGTCCATTGGCGAGGCAGATCACGGTGCCCGGGAGAGGGGAAGTTGCATGTCCGCCGCGGGGCCTTCGGAGAGGACTTTGGGGCAAGCTGCTTCGGGTGGTTTTAGGGTCCGTGGTGCGGCGTCAACACCCCCCCTACGCCAAGACACGGGCGCAAGGTCCTAGTCGAATCGACAAGGATAGGGCCTCCAAACGTAAACCCTATGAGTTGCCGTGTTCTAGCGAGGATTTGCGCGTTTTGGGTGCCGAAGTTTTGGTCTTTTGCACTTGGGGCGTGGCCGATCACATGCGATTGAGAACGCGAAGCAAGGGGAACTGGCGGAATGGAGTTTGGACTGTACTCCTCCCGTTGTGGCGGTTAGAATTCAAGGGCCGCTTTGCAAAAGTAGCAAAACATTAAATAAATTCGTAATTAATGCATAGTAGGGACTTAAATTCTGATTTTTTGTCAGCTAGCTTCCTAAGTCATCGCCAACATACAAGCCAACTTTCAAAAAATTTTGGATAAGGTTTAGATCAAATAGTTTGCATTAGAACGGTCCGGGCAGCTGTTGTTGGAAGCCGGCACACTTGCCCAAGTCAAACAAGGACGAGGACCTTGCAAGGCCTCCTCATTATAGGGGAGAGTCCGAACCCCGGAGGCGAGCCCCAAAAGCTTCCCCGAGGCAGCCTTTCTGGCGGGCTCGCCCGGGGGCGACGCTAAAGACCACACTCCGGATCTCGGTTCCGTATCCGACCGTTGAATCCTTTGTTCAAGGAACCTGGTCCAGAAGGTCCAAAAAATCCAACATCCGTCAGGAGAACATATCAAACCGCAAGCGCCCCGCGGGCGACGGTGTAGAAACCAAAGTGTTTTGTCGTTCGGACATTGCGGAGGCTCCGAAATGGCGATTCGACTTCGCCACATCGTCCGGAATGCCAAAATTACCCTAGGGAGAAACAAAAGAAAGATCAGTTTTGCAAAAGAAAGAATTACTTACGCCCTCCATTGCAGTATTCAGCAGCCACCTCCTAGGCCAATTGACTACGAGTGTGTTGCACATGAGATAGTTTGGCGCTTCTTCGAGAAGGGGTGGGCTTCTGGCCACAAAACTTGGTCCCTAGGGCAATGTCGACGTTCTGAGTCCATTGGCAGAGACAGATCACGGCCGGAGAGGGAAGTTGCCCGTCCGTCGCCGGGTGGGGGAGAGGACTTTTGGGGCAAGCTGCTTCCGTGTGGTTTTTAGGGTCCGTGCTCTGGCGTCAACACCCCCCCTCTACGTCAAGACACGGCGCAAGGTCCTAGTCGAATCTGACAAGGATAGCGCCTCCGAAACGTAAACCCTATGAGTTGCCAGGTTCTAGCAGGATTTGCGTTTTGGGTGCCGAGTTTTGGTCTTTTGCACTTGGGACGTGGCCGATCACATGCAGTTGAGAACGCGAAGCAAGGGAACTGACGGAACGGAGTTTGGACCTGTACTCCTCCCGTTGTGGCAGTTAGAATTCAAGGGCCGCTTTTGCAGTAGCAAGACATTCGTAAATTCGTAATTAATGCATAGTACGGACTTAAATGCTGATTTTTTGTCAGCTAGCTTCCTAAGTCATCGCCAACATACAGGCCAACTTTCAAAAATTTTGGATAAGGTTTAGATCAAATAGTTTGCATTAGAACGGTCCGGGCAGCCTGTTGTTGGGCAGCCGAGCTGGCACACTTGCCCAAGTCAAACAAGGCCAGGACCTTGCAAGGCCTCCTCATTAGAGGGGAGAGTCCGAACCCCAGGAGGCGAGCCCCAAAAAGCTTCCCGAGGCAGCCTTTCCTGGCAGCGCTCCACCGGGGGGCGTACGCTAAAGACCACACTCCCGGATCTCGGTTCCCGTATCCGACCATTGAATCCTTTGTTCAAGGAACCTGGTTCGAGAAGGTCCAAAAAAATCCAACATCCGTCCGGGAGAACATATCAAACCGCGAAGCGTCCTGCGGGCGACAGTGTAGAAACCAAAGTGTTTTGTCGTTCGGACATTGCGGAGGCTCGGAAATGGCGATTCGACTTCGCCACATCGTCCGGAATGCCAAAATTACCCTAGGGAGAAACAAAAGAAAGATCAGTTTTGCAAAAGAAAGAAACACTTACGCCCTCCATTGCAGTATTCAGCAGCCACCTCCTAGGCCAATTGACTACGAGTGTGCAAGGGGACTTCACCTTTAACAACACGTACAAACCACCTTCGTGACTGGTAGGGGTATTTTTTATTGGGTTAGGGGTCCGTTAACGGCCTGGTTGTTATACGAATTTTCCAGAAGGCCACCGTTTCTCTACGGTAGAGGTGGATTGGCGGGAGATGGCGCTCCCGTATGGATCCTTCTAGGGGTGTAGGGTGTAGAGGATACGAGGCAGCATTCTTTGTGTTTTTTTTTTTGTTGAATCCGGCAAAGCAGAGGCAGCAAATGTGTTTTTTTTTTTTGTTGAATCAAGCAGAGGTCGCTGGAAAGGAAGCATAGGGTTTGGGCAGCTCATTTTCGCAGCAAAGGAAGCTTCATTGTCGATTTGCAATCTTCTCCAGTTTTAAATCCAGTCGGGTGCAGCAATCCATGCAAATCATTTCTGTGAGAGGATTCCCGGCTCAGTGTAGGAAAATAGATAACGTCGGGGATCCTCCACCGCCAATGATTTTTGAGGCTTTGAAATGGCAGATGATCCGGCAACCCAATCCGCCCTAGGTTTTACTTGGGCATGGCTTAGGTTTTGCTATTCTAGCTCAAGCGATGCTCAGAGCTTTAGAGCTTGAGGATAGTAGTGGAACCAGCTAAGATATCGTGACTGCCTTAGGTTCCAAAGGGATCAAAAATTTCGGAGACATCCCAGGCATCTAAAGTTGCAAGTCTAGGGCTCAGTATCAGCTTCCATTTACGGCTCCACTCTTATCACTGGGCAGATTTATTGTAGTAGCAAGCAAGGAAGTGGTTTTGTGAGGATATTCAGCACTTTATGTATGAAAAGAGTTTCTGCTTCATTTGCAACAGCAAGAAAAGAAAGAAGCTTGCAGGTAAACTTCTTATTATGTTGTAGAAAGTTTTCTTTTGTTGCGCTTTAATCCAGTTCTTGCAATCCATAAATTGGCCATAATATTATTCAAGTTCATTTCGGGATCACAGATAGCTAGCTTGGCTAATGTTTCGAGATGAATTGAAGTTGGTGCAGTCTATGTTGAAGCTGGTGCTGGTGCTGTTGCTTATATTAGAGATACATGTTCCAGGAAAACAAGGCTAGAAATGCCTTTTCTTGCTTTCCAAGTTGGGACTGTGTAGATCATGGGAGTGCACCCCTGGGAGTGCAGCTAGATGGCACCACCTGAACATACAAAGCAAATTCTCACAAGCAAAGAAGCAACCACATGAAAATTCCAAATTCTTCTAGAAGCAGCAAATTAGATAGAGTCCCTAACATAACTATTTGCATATTTTCCTAACACAGGAAGACGATGGAGCAATTGGAAGCTTTAAACGTTTTTTTGAACAACACAAATTTGAGTAAGAATGAACTAGCCTTTTTTTCAAGATTACATGATTATGAGCTATTATTCATATGTTCCATGTTGCAGGAAGAAGAAGGCAGAGTTTCAGGATTGCTTTATGCTCTTGAGAATGTCACTATCCCTGTAAGTCATTAACAAACCTCTACTTTTGGACCAGATAAACACATATAAAAGAAGAAGAATGCAAGTGCAAACTTTTGTGTGATTAAATGACACACTTTTTGCATGTTGTGGCAGCCACTTGATGTGCAACCTCCGCTTGACGCAGTGGCTTTTGTCCCGTATGGTCGCAGCCTTGCACACTTTTGTCCCTTAGGACAAGGAGGGACAAGGGAGGAGTACACGGAGGGATAATAATCAGATCAATAATGCACACAAACCTACTTATCCTTGAATGTATTTTTTATTTATGTGTTGTTGATGAAGACCATGGAGTTTGATAGTTATTTTTTCATTGGCGGGGAGGATTGATTCACATTATGAAAACGCGCAAGGCATAAAGGCAAAGGGGCCAGGCAAGAGCTTAGAAGATACCGACCGCTTTGAGCTGCTCTTTCATATGGTTGTCATTAATAATCACGGACAAGCAACATTGCATATGTTACAAACCGAAAATGACATGTGATGCGTAGATATGCGCGAGAGATTATGAAGTCGCTAGATATTGTATCTTTTACATGTCCGAAGAGACTACATGCCCTGAAGGTCATAAATGTCTTGCCCTTCGCTTAATGGTGGTTTTGGCCGCAGATAATAAGTAGCTTGCTCTCTAATCGATGATGGAGGGATTGGGACGTACATACACAACCGGCCGCCTTGTGAGTGCACCACAAATAACCCAAGGTGTTTCGATACTTCCAATATCAAGAAATAGTGTGATAATCAAGTTATTTGCTTTTTTATCAAATCTTAGGTAAAGGTGCTTCTAAAGGTATGTGGAAAGACTATGAAGAAGAAAATGGAGATCCTAGTAATGTATGTAGTTGGAGTAGTCTCCTTATTGCTTGATTGTATTTCAATTGTCTTACGCACTGTAAGACTTCCACCAATGACAATGATCGTAGTTTCAGTTGTAGATATCTTGTGCTTTTATGACATCCAGAATAATATTGGTTTTCAGTACAATATTTTGTTTATAGTCTATTTCTTTTATTGCAGGAGCTAGTGGTGTCAAACTTCGTGAAGATTTTCAAAATGCACATGGATATCATTTGCTGGCGCAATTGGCATTAAAGTTCTCATCATCTGAGTTGTGGAAAAGTGGAGGGAATGATAATCAGAGTGCTCGCGATAAATTGGCACTACAAACTTAAGATTTAGCTTCCGCTATTGATACTGGCATAAGGAAACACTTATCTCCTGCACTTCTAAGCTTGTCATTCCACTAAGGGAGCTATGTCTATGACTCGCGTTGGCATTGTGAAATATTTATTGCAACAATTGTACATTGTCAATGTGAATGACAAGTCACCTCTTATAAGTTAGCATTGTCAATGAATTTATATCATATAGACCATTGACCAACATTATAATCTTTTGACCAACATTTCAACATTATAAAACATTGACCAACATTTCAACTTTGTAAACTTTGTAGGGCAATTGATAATTCAACTTCCTAATCAACTTAGATTCCCCTTTTAACCTTGCATTATGATGTTAATCCCCCTTTTAATCTTGCATTTAATATGGGCTTCTATTTGAATAATCAAACTCCAAACCCCTACAACAAACTAGCTTAGCTAGCTCTTGTAATGACTAAAAAAATATTCAAAAAATGATGTGTTACCATATGTGCTACAAGGGCTAGGACTTTTCTTATGGTGTCCAGTATATGTATGGGAAAGGGTATATGGATTGCTAGTTGGGACTGGAGTACATGTACGGATAAGGGCCCAAAATTAAAATTCATATATGCGTATGGTTGGGGGGTTTAAAAAGTCCATTATCTGAGGGGTTTTAGTCGACCCCTTGCGCACATGCCATATGCTCTATATAAAGGGTGAAGCCAAGGCGAAGTGTGTTGCACATGAGATAGTTTGATAGTTCTTCGAGAAGGGGTGGGCTTACGGCCAAAACTTGGTCCCTAGGGCAATGTCGACGTTAAGTCCATTGGCGAGCCGAATCCACGATTCCGGAGAGGAAGTTGCCCGTCCGTCGCCAGGGCCCGGGGAGAGGACTTTTGGGGCAAAAGGCGCCAGGGTGGTTTTAGGGTCCGTGCTCTGGCGTCAACACCCCCCCTCTACGTCAAGACACGGCGCAAGGTCCTAGTCGAATCTGACAAGGATAGAGCCTCCGAAACGTAAACCCTATGAGTTGCCAGGTTCTAGCAGGGTTTGCGTTTTGTTGGACTGTACTCCTCCAGTTTGTGGCGGTTAGAAGTCAGGGTAAGCTTTTGCAGTAGCAAGACATTCGTAAATTCGTAATTAATGCATAGTACGGACTTAAATTCTGATTTTTTGTCAGCTAGCTTCCTAAGTCATCGCCAACATACAGGCCAACTTTCAAAAATTTTGGATAAGGTTTAGATCAAATAGTTTGCATTAGAGCGGTCAGGGGCAGCCCTGTTGTTAGTAGAGCCCGGCACACTTGCCCAAGTCAAACAAGGCGGGACCTTGCAAGGCCTCCTCATTAGAGGGGAGAGTCGAACCCGGGGGCCGAGCCCCAAAAGCTTCCCGAGGCAGCCTTTCTGGCGGGACTGGCACTGGGCGCGACGCTAAAGACCACACTCCGGATCTCGGTTCCGTATCCGTTGTTGAATCCTTTGTTCAAGGAACCTGGTCAGAAGGTCCAAAAAATCCAATATCCGTCCAGGAGAACATATCAAAACCGCGAAGCGTCTGGCAGAAACCAAAGTGTTTTGTCGTTCGGACATTGCGGAGGCTCCGAAATGGCGATTCGACTTCGCCACATCGTCCGGAATGCCAAAATTACCCTAGGGACCAAGTTACACGGTCATTTTTGCAAAAGAAAGAAACACTTACGCCCTACATTGCAGTATTCAGCAGCCACCTCCTAAACCAATTGACTACGAGTGTATTGCACATGAGATAGTTTGGCGCTTCTTCGAGAAGGGGTGGGCTTCTGGCCACAAAACTTGGTGCATAGAGCAATGTCGACGTTCTGAGTCCATTGGCAGAGACAGATCACGGTTCCGGAGAGGGGAAGTTGCCCGTCCGTCGCCAGGGCCTTCGGGAGAGGACTTTTGGGGTAAGCTGCTTCCGGGTGGTTTTTAGGGTCCATGCTCTGGCATCAACACCCCCCCTCTACATCAAGACACGGCGCAAGGTCCTAGTCCGAAACGTAAACCCTATGAGTTGCCAGGTTCTAGCAGGGTTTGCGTTTTGGGTGCCGAGTTTTGGTCTTTTGCACTTGGGACGTGGCCGATCACATGCAGTTGAGAACGCGAAGCAAGGGGAACTGACGGAATGGAGTTTGGACCTGTACTCCTCCCGTTGTGGCAGTTAGAAGTCAAGGCCCGCTTTTGAAGTAGCAAGACATTCGTAAATTCGTCATTAATGCATAGTACGGACTTAAATTCTGATTTTTTGTCAGTTAGCTTCCTACGTCATCGCCAACATACAGGCATGTTGAGATAAACTATATCTTCGCATGTTGGTAGGGTATTAGTTCTCATAGCAGGGGACAAATAGCAGGGGTCGTCGTAACAAACGAACACGTAGCTACATATACTATTGGTGGAAACCTAACCTTTTTAAATCTAACAAAATAAAATTTTAAGATAAACTACATCTTTGCATGTTGGTAAGGTATTAGTTATCATAGCAGGTAAGATATTACTAGTTATCATCATCGTATTATATACCTCATAGCTCAACGGATGTACCACAAAACATTGAACATTCTCATGGTGGTATATTTCATAACTTTAACGGGTGTAACAAGTCAAATAAACCCATGTATCAAGTGTACATGCATTCTATACTATTCTTAATTTTTTTTTTTTTTTTTTTTTTTTGTCGTAAAAAAAAAAAAAAGACGTCGTTACAAACGTCGTTCAACAACGTTTTGTGTCGTCGTTTAACGACGTCCGGCGACGAATGATTTAAATCGAAAAGCGGCGGTAATCCCGCGCTTATTTTCGAGCAAGCAAAAGCTTATGGAGGAGCCGCGTTTTTGAGGCGATTTTTTTTGTGGATCTACTTTGGGGTCTATTCTAAGTGTAAGACAAGCTTCATAAGGTATGTGCACGGATCAACCAACTCGCTTTTTGAATCTAAACTTGTTTTTGGGTAGATTTAGGGCTTTTTGTATTTGTTGTTTGTTCTTCCTTCAACCTTCATTCTTCTTCTTCCATTCTTGCATCCTTCTTCCATACATATTCTTCCATTCCCTTTGTCATCTTCTTCTTCGATTCTTCCTCCTCTTATACTACTTCTTCCTCCTCTTATTCAAATTCTTACTCTTAATCCTCCTCTTTGGCTTCATCTTCTTCAGTATTCTTCCTCCCCATTTTTGGGTTCCTCCTCTTCTTCTTAGCCTTTTTTCTTGAATTCTTCCATTCTTCTTCTAATTTTTTTCCCATCTAAGAAGACGTCGTTAAAAGACGAGACCCTTCTTCTTTCCAAAATTTTTCCTTATTAGTTTTTTTATACTATTTCTTTCTAATCATTGAATTTTTTGTTTTGCATGTACACTCCTATCAAAATGTGTTGTTCTTGCAAAACAACTTGGCACCTCTTCCAGGTAAGGATTTAATTTTTTCAATACGCTAATAAAATACTAATGCTTTATTTAGGTTAAATTGTTATCCAAGAAGGGGACGTCATTGAAACCACCCCTCCCCCATTGATTTTCCATATTTTTTTTTCCTTTAAGTTGTTTATTTATACTAATATTTTACTAATCATTGAATTTATTGTTTTGCATGTACACTCCTAGCAAATACGTTGTTTGTGCAAAACAACTTTGCCACCTTGTACCAGGTAAGCATTTAATTTTCAATATGCTTAATGTATTGATTAATGTATTTAGCTTAATTTATTGATTAATGTATTTAGCTAAAAAAATTGGGGCTTCATTTATTCATTTATTTTTGTATTTTTTTAATATATTTAAGCGACATCATTTAATGACGTTAAAATCTTATATTTCTTTATTGGTTAAATTCATTTTATAGGCTTTAATATTAAATGTATTAACTTCATTCATAATAAATGTATTATTATTATTTTTTTCAAAAAAAAAAATTAAAAAAAAAAAATTTTTTAATACACGTACGAGCGTTGTACGACGTGGTTAAAACAGTCCTGAAGCTGCTACACATTTGAAGTGTACGAACATATCCAAGCGTTGTACGACGTCGTTAAACGATGGCGTAATGCGGCTATCGTCGCCAAGAACGGGCCGGGTAACGCCGGCCTGCGCCGCCCGGCCGTGGCACGCTTTAATGCGTATGCGTGGCGTCGTTAAGCGATGTCAAACACGTGGAACGCCACGTCGGCAACCGCTTCTGCCGACGCCCGCCGCCCCCGGCGGCGTGGCGGCCACCCGTAATGCTGCGGCGTCGTTGAGCGGCGTTACGTCGTCGCTTTTAAAGGCGGCGCCGTTGCGGCAGCGTATAGCGCAGCGTCCGCGTCGTGAAAACGGCGTGCGGGGCGTCGTTATAGGCGTCGTTTATCGACTTTTTGGCGTCGTTCATCGACGTTCAAACGACGTCTGGACGTCGTAATAGACGTCGTAACAGGGCTTTAATTTTGTAGTGGTTATAGCTGGTAACTACTACTTTGAATTGATTCCTGGTTGCCATCAAAAGTACAGGCGTATTCAAGGAAAGAAAGTTCTTATCCATCCCGAGTCAGTAATTAGGGTGAGATTTCCATTGGAGCCAGTCAAACATAAGATTAAAGGTACATCTTATGCATATGAACTGACTAACTATTGGCATGAAACGTTGCTGGGAAATTTGCCAGAGATTGTAGAATCTTTGTAATACGTTAACCTGTTGTTGAAGTAACTTCTATGCACTAAGGCATGGACTTGCAAACTGAATGTAATCAGAATGTGATGTTCATGTAATCAGAAAATATTTTTATGTCCAAGCATACTGTCCAAAAGTCATGGTCCTTATAATGGATCCATGAACCAGATTAAAACACAAACATTAATACATTGTTTATATAGTTCCAAGACTGTTATACTTAGTGCAAATTTTGTAAAAACACATGTAGCGAGAAGGTATTGGGATTCAAGACTCAAGATTCATCCAGAAGGTCCTGCAGTGTGAGATCAGCAATGGTCCTGTTCCCGAAAATTGTGAGAAGAGTGTCCAGGACAGCTGTTTGGAAGTTGGTGAAATCTAACAGAAGCAAGACATGTGCTTCTTCATACTGCATTGCCATTTATGATAGAGATTGGTAAAGTATGGTTTGAGGCTATTGAATCTCCAAACTTCAGCCCTTTCAAAGACTTTGTTGATTGCTTTTGCATGACAATTTCATTTAAGTTGAATTAGAATACTTTCTAGTTCGCTTGAGATAATTGGGATTCCTCATCCTCCTTGTCCATTTGCTACTCCAATAGCTCGATCCATGCTTCCAACATTGTTAAGTCTTCTCGTGCATCGTGTAGAACATCATAAACAATTGTTAAATTAGGAACAAAAGCATGTTTAAGAATAGGAGTACCTCGAACTTCGTATTTGCCTCTCCGTTTGATTTTGTTCAATTGGTTTCCCTGTTCGGCATTGATCTCCTCAAGAATCGGGTGCGCCAGGTGAGTTTGCATTTGAATTGGGGATATGGATTGTGATCTAGTCGTTCGATCTCCTCCCGCCATCAGAATCAACCAGTCACCACAGGTAAAAAAGGAATTTTTATCCCTGTCTATTACCTTCTCCCCTGTTTCTGATATGGCCGTACCATGCCAATGATTTGTTCCTTAACCTGATTGGACATTCTGCCAAAATACATCAACATCCTTTTCTCAAAATCTTTCCCACTGTCCTCTTTTTCTGACCCAATTGGCCAATGATTGTTGCTGGCATATATCCCACAAGCTTAGCTCAAATGAAAGGGCTATACTCAATGAGGAATATTCCTTTCAATGTAATAAGGAATATTCATTTCAGCCGGCGGACAGTTCTTGAATGGCGTGAATGGCGTGAATTCCATACGTTTATCCTTGTCATCATTTCTGTTGTCAGATCCAAGATGTTAGTGTCATATTAACAATTGATCCATGACAATAAAGCATAAATTGATACCTTCCAATCTCTGTTTCCAGTGGTTTAGACCTGCAAAACGAGTAAAATCTAATAAGCTACTGAAGTATAACTAAGTAAATGTAAGCTAGCAATTACCGTTTTGCAGCGGATGTCCCTGCTCTGGTTAGCACTCTCTTTTTTCCAGCTGTTTTGGCATCAGCTTTGACCATAAATTTAGTAGTAGCCTTGGCTGCAATCTCCAAGGCTTCTTCAACATCGTCTAGCTCCATTGAATCGTCGCAAGTCTCTGAAGTAAAGAAAGTGCTTGATTCTAATGTTTTGAAAGCAAGACAAAAAAAGAAACACGCACCTGCCAAAGAACAAGACTTTTCCTCAACTTGAACTTCAACAGCAGCTTCAGGACTGTTTTCAATGTCGTCACCAACATCTTCAGTAATTTTATCTGTAAACACGTCAACGTAAGTTTAAAAAAAAAAAAAAAAAAAAAAAGAAACCCTGAAAAGGAGAGAGAATTACTTTCTGGGCTTTCAGCTTGTTGCTGCAATAATAGCAGCTCGGCTTCAACAGCTGGGATCTCTTTTTGGAAAACAACCTCTGCTGCAAAATATTGAACATTAGTGAACTCTAACTACAACATATGCAATCTTAATGTAATCAGAATGTAATCAGAATGCAATCACGCTACCTTCCACAATTTCACTGATTGCTTATGAGTTGTTGCAATTCTCAAAGGTGATGTAGATGTGGATGGACTTCCGACATCGATAGCAGCAGCATCTTTTGTGCCAGGTTCAGCAATTGGGATGTCTGAGAATGGTAAATGCAACCCCTTCCCAACAACATCCTTCTTTTCACCTACAACATAAGATTTTGCTATATTCAGAACTTAAGCATAGTGCACGAAACATGAATTGTTTAGTTTACCCGCAGTTTTACTTCTTGCTTTCTTGATACTACCCATATCTGCATTAACACAATTGGGATCATAAGCCAATAAGAAATGTAAACACTTGATTCAGAATCAAGAGGAGATGTAGAGTAGATAGAAGCAAAATCTGAAGAAAAAACAATCAGATGCAAATCAAAACAGAACAAATGTTAATTACATGCAAGTAGGTTTTTACTACAGGCAAACTTTCTGCTGATAATGTAATGACAAAATAGAAGTACATTAGTGTGCATAGCTATCATATTTTATCAATACACCCTATCAAATACATCATTCGGCATTGAATGTAAAGGAAAGTCAAATACTAAATTCATATGCATTTCTGATCACATGTAAATGCAAAGTACAGTCATATGCAATACACCCTATTAATACACCCTGTAAAGGAATTCCAGAAAAGCACTTCGTGGCACATGTAAATGTAAAGAACAGAAGCAAATACATTTTCTCTTTACAGTAAAGACAAAACCACACCAAATCAAATGCTAATACAGTTATGTATATGATGGAAACTAACTACATCAAACTAATTATGTAATGAAAATAGAAATAGATGTACCTTCAGAAGGGATTCCTAAGCAGTAACGCAGGTCCTCGGACCATGAACAATCATGTACACATGTATTCGTTGTTGAAACCCTGAATACAAGACAAAATAGACAATATGTATGACCACAAAGTGGAGATATTACCATGGTCGAGTCAAGGCAATCATTGCAGCTGCTGCAAGTATTGGTAATATGTGAGGATGAAGCGCTCCGTCTTGCTGCGAGTATGGGAGCGTGCTGCAGGCCTATCGGGTCTGATCTTTCCAAATGCTTAGTCATCTCCTTTATTCTATTCTCACAGTTGGAATTAACTTCCATATCCTTGCTGATTTTTTCAATGGCAGCTTTTAATTCTTGCAAATCAGCCTTTAAACAATCAATGGGAATCATTAGAGCATCTAAGTCAGCAATATAACTTGATTTCTCCTCCTCTAAATGGGATGCCAAAGCCATTTGCACATCAGTTGGCTTCACGCTTGCTTTTAAACCTGCCATAATGCTGAACTGCTCACATATTTTTGCATCTTTATTCTGCACAAGTCTTGTCAAGACGCTCTTATCACTCTCATGCTTCAACAGTTCAATTTCCATTGTTTTCCTTTCCTTTTCTCTTTTAAAGTTTGTATTTCATCAAGCATGGAGGCAGAATCTAATGCTCTTCTTTCCCTCCACCTTTTCATCATTTCCAACTGATGCCCCAATTCTACCTGAGGCATACATTTAATAGCTTTAACATTGGAAGACTTTACTGTAGCTAATTCTGTCAGGTCAGATTCTTTTTGAGAGCCTTTTGAATGAAGACTTGCACTTGCTTTCACCTCATCCCAATCAATGCTTACTCCTTTGTAATGAAGTGCATATGCTCGGGCAAAATACAATGGAATGTGATGATTTGCAATGTCCTTCCTACAAAAAACATGCTCATCACAGAAAAAAATCTGCCATCCAAATAGGCTTAATCCTGCACTCTTGATAACCCCTAACAACAGGGGATTCAGAACCCCAAACATCCTGCACTATTTGCACTAGCTCTGGAAACATGCTATCAAAATTGTTCCTCCTAAGTTGCCTGATGCTTACCTTGTCAAACTCGGGCGGCAAGACCTCCCGATCTGAAGAAGACCTACTCTTGAGTTTTCGGGCGGCAGTTCTAGTGGGAGACCTTGGTATGGGCTTTACAGGTTTGTTGCAAGGAGATATCCTTGGAGATGTCTTTGTTCCAAGCTGCTTTGTCATGTTCTGTTCCCTGGTGCTTCAGCTCTCTGAAAATGCAAGCTTTTGGCTATGGAGGTCCTGATCTTGGCTATGGAGGTTCGAATATGGATGTCAAGCTTTCGGCTATGGAGGTTCGAGCGGGAGGGAGGTTGAACAAAGAGCGGGAGGAGAGTTCAAAATTATTTGCCCTATTAATGATTCATTCCAAGAATAATAATTTCAGGGGGAGGGGGGGGATTTCCTTACATTTTGAATTTGTAAATGTAAAATACTGGCACGTTTTTTGCCCACCCTTTCATGCTTCTACCCTAGCCTGGTCTGATATATGTGTTAAATTTGTTTGGAGAGCTATTCAAGGAGGTGCCTCCCCTGCTCTAGGTCTTGTGCGATATTGGCTTGGTTTCCGTAAATTGAAGGGGAAGCCCTCTCTCCGTAGGGATGAAGTAGGTGCGTTGTTCTTTAACTATCGAGTATCATCTGGTACCTCTCCAGTGATGCGTAAGATTTTACAGGCTTGGGTTGAAGTCCAACCGGTATTCTCCCCTATGGAGCCAGTTTTAGAATCAGGAAACCTCACCATTTTTTGGAATATTCATGTCTGGAAGAAGGACGATCTCCTTCTTGCTTTATCTCATCCTCGTATCTTTATCAAATGGAAGCATACATGCATCACAAGATTGCATCATTTGTGGACGAATAATAGATGGACGTCATGGTCTAGGTTCAAGATCCTAACCAGAAACCCATGTGAGGCTGATAGAAAGATTTTCAGTGAAATCACGAGGAATGTCCATTCCCTCTCTGGTATCTGTGGTCCTGGGGATAAATGGGTATGTAACGGTTCAAAAAAGTTTGAAGTTGGTAAGGTTTTTTTTTTTTTTTTTTTTTTTTTTATTGAAGGCTAAAGAAGTTGGTAAGATCTACAGTTTGCTTATTCAACTAAGCCCTCTCAAAGTTATTGATGCTATAGGGCTGAGTGAAAGAGAGGTGGTCAAACTCATGAGTGACTCTTTGACTACCCTTTGCTCGAGACGGATTCAATACTTCAGGTGGTTAACCTTACAAGGTGGTCTTAATACGCATGTCAGACTTATTGAAAGAGAGATGGATGTGCCACTGGAGTGTCCACTTGGCTGCTCAACACTAGAAGATGTAGTTCATCTTTTCTTTTGTCCCTGTGTTATGGGCTTCTGGCAGTGGGTTGCCCCTATTATTGGGATAGACAATACCAATCTAAATTGGTCACAGATAACATCTCCTACAAAAATGACAAAGTATCTGCAACACTGGTTAATATTGCATTGTAGATGATCTGGAAGCATAGATGTGAGGTTGCTCATATTGGCAAAGCTATCTCTGTTGCTAAAATAAAGAACTGGTTCAACCACGACCATAGAAAAGTGGGGAGGGTATATAATAACAAAGGTTTGGATAGGATCGGAAGACTTGAAGGGTTCTATAGATTCTTCAAGTGCAATTGGATTGGAAGAATAGAATATGAAGACCCCCCCAACTGGGGTGCTGGAAGTAAGGGAGAATTCATAGTCAGGCACAAAATTTTTGCTCTTAATGGTGATGAAGTTTGTATGGTCTCTTCCTTTCAAAGGTTGATCATGGCATGCAGTTATCTGGAATGCTAGAGGTAATACTCATGTAGTACACATTAGTAGGACACATGGGACCTCTTTCGATCTCTAGCATTGTAGTTGCACCATCCCTATAGTACTGTGATGATAAGGAAGAGGTTGAGGAAGCTAGAGTAGCTATGAGGCGCCTTGAGACGTGGATTCTTGCACTCTCCATATGACACGAAGATAGATTATTCCTACCAAGTACATGCTAGCTTTATTTTGTAGAATATCCTTCCTTTGGTTCTTTATGGCTGTTAAATTTCTCTGTATGGGAAGGTAGCTACCAGATCTTATAGGACTGTATGTCGGAGGGCCAGGAACATTGTCCCATGGCCAAGCTTAGTTTATGTAGGTGGTACTTCCATAGTACCTATCATCACAGGAAGATGTGTGGCCAAGTAACTTGCACTTCTAGGAAGACTTGAGGTACCTTAGCTCTACGAACAGGGAAGAAGTTGAGATAGACTTTACCGGAGTACAGGAACCCCTACTATGATTCATTCTTTTGATTGGAGGGATTTGACCTTGAGGTACCTTGGGGATCGTGTACTATATTTGTATATTGATAGAATCTTCTGTACCCTCTCTAGCTTATCCCAACTTACGCTAAAAAAAAAAAAAAAAAAAAAAAAAAAAAAAAAAAAAGAAAAAAAAAAAAAGCCTGCTAGTCTTTTTTGTAAGAATGTGGATATCAATACACTTACCTTGTTGGACAGTAACATTGGTGTCCCGCAAGATAGAAGCAATGAAAAAAAATGTCTATGATCACTTCTTTGCAATTCTTCATGATAAATAATTATATTATTCTACCACTACATCACTTCCGGATCAGAAAGAATGCATGATATAACCATATACCCAGCATAATCAAGGTGTACCCAGCAATCATAGCATTACATGCTACTATATCAGGATTTTGCAAATGCTTAAATACTTTACATGCTTCCTCCAAACTGCCACATTTGAAATATACATCAATCAAAGTGGTTGCCAAGGCAACATCCTATGAAGACGATCTGGGCTTATTGTCTCATACAGCTAGGAGTATGCAGGAACATTTGGATGCTCTCAGTCAATTCTGTGACATAGCAGGAGTGACCGTCAACCAGCAGAAAACCAAGCTGTTGCCAATCCTGTCTGCGCAGCATGATATCCCAGACTTCTATTACAGAGGACAAAGGATGGAAGTTGTAAGGACCTTTAAGTATCTGGGGATCGATTTCTCTGCTAACATGCTATGGGATGACGATGTAGAAAGAAGAGTCAGCGCGGGATGAAAAGCCCTGTATGCAATGCAGAATAGCTGTTACAGAATAGACCTCTGCGATTGGGCACGCAAAGCACACCTGTTCCAAGCACTCGTGGAACCAGTATTGCTGTATGGGGTAGAGGTCTGGGGGCCAGTGGTTAGCAAGGGTACATTGCATGCACTCCTTTCCTCGCATGCAGTCTGACAGTAGCATGCATGTTCCACAGAGCTCTGTTTATAAAGTATCGTGTTTTGGTTGCTTTGCTTATCTCCGACTGTCTGCTGTGCATATTCCTCCCATATTCCTTCCCATGCAACTACCTCGGCCATACATTGGACATATTCATGGCATATTAGTCCTTTCTCACAACCTTGCAAAGGGATTGCCCTTCTGGCAACCCAAAAAAATGGAACGTTAGGTAAAGAAGGGACTGTGACATAACAAAAAGCAACAAATTTGGCTTTAATATTCTTGGACTGGAAAGTGTGCCAGGTGGCAAGGCGCCACTGGAGGAGAGGGTAGAATGCATCATAAGTTGTTTTTATGTGCGCGCTAAGATAAGATATATCATACTAATTCATCGAGTTTATATTCGTTGGAATTGCAATCGTCAATAATTGTTTGCATTAGTGTAGTTGCAAATGATGTAAAGACAAACTGTGATGTTTTTTCCTCTAAACCAATTCTGAATTTTGAGTTATGTTGTATATGTTTAGCATTGTTTTCTATTTGCTTTTGAGTTCAATTTTGCAACAAGCAGACCAAATTGCATAGGTAGAAAATATGTAATAGGAAACGTTCCACCAAGAGGTGGTTTCTAGCTGGGAACCATGGATTGGTGAAACGTAAAGTAAGTCACGAGGCCCTTTAGTTGTGTCCATGTAGGAATCTGCCACATCATCCTTTCGCTCTTTTTTGCTCTCTTATCGGATCGGCTATTCTAAACGAGGTGCACCCTGGACTACCACAGTCGTCGGATCTGTCAATCCTACGGCCCAGACTGTATATTGGAGCCTCTGGACACCTCTCGTTTCGATTATGCTCAATTATGATTGGGGACGCCTATGATTTTAAGATGTCAAATACGAGTTTGCCTAAGGTTTTGATAGTATGTGGAGCCTCTATACAGTTTTGCTTAAGCTTTTAGAATATGAAATACGGGGATTCGAACCTCTACCAAAATAATTCAATGTCCTAATAAGACTACTTTAACCAATCTAACCAGTGAGCTAATGTGACTATTTTTTATCTTAAATCCATGTTTTTTTTTTTATAATAACCCATTGAATTGTTTTTGGGATATGGTCTATGGTTTCAAGAATTATATCTATATCAAATCCCCCTGGAACCCCCTGTTATTTTGCTACATATGGGGTGCAAATCCGACAGTGCTTTTTTACTACTTTTTGTAGGTTGGTGCTCTCGGTGGCACTTCATTTCTTGTTTTTTAGCTATGTTTTCTTGAACGATGTCTGGCTATGGAGGCTTCAAAAACCCTACTTTTTGAACTCTGTCTGGCTATGAATCGGGGTTCGAAAAATACCCAGTAACCCCTTTCTTTATCTGGTCCAAATTAAAAATTGTTGAATTTTTGATGCCGAAAAAATTTCGATAGCCAAAAACATAGTTTAATGTAAAATTTGGTATATTTATGTCCTGATATATATCCAGTACATATTTTATATAAATGGCGTATTATCTGGTAGGCTTAAAATATTTTTCGAGCCCTGCTATGGAGGCTTTTGTTGGTGCGTCTGTAACCTTGCCTATGCTTTCAATCGTTGCAACCTGAGCTCCACGACAACATGAGATGAGCTTCTCGGCGCTCCGCCATAGCATGATCTCCACGCCATAACCAAGCCGAAGTAGCACCACTTAGTCCACAATAACCAATAGTTACCTAAAAATAATAATAAAACAGGAAAAAACGCAGAAACTGTAAGATAAATATTGATTGATTGATAGTATTTTTGCGCCATGCCACATTGACAGCGTCCATGAGGACATATGACGGACCCCTAGAGACTTGAACACGAGATCTCTTAATTGCTAACTATAACGTGGATTTAACTATGATGTAAATGGCTTGTCATGCAGGACAATTGGAGTTGCCCTTTAGACCTTTGCCTCTTTAATTTAATTATGTATTTTCGTTTTAATGTTATTGTAAGCCTTCACATTCAAGAATACATACATTTTCATTTTATCTTATCTATATATTGTCTATATTTTCGCAAGTAGTAAATGAAGTTGGATGAGGGTCTAAACTAAAGTTTAATGATAAGGGCATTAGGTAAGTTATTCCTCTACCTTGCAATTCGAAAAGCCTAGAACTCGCTTCAATTTTGGTAGCGTGGAAAAGATAGGAGCTTGATCGGTGGTTGACTTTGTCGTCTAGTGTGCATTTCCACTTCTTATCAAGTTGAGCAAATAGTTGTCACCAATAGCTTGGCAATGGAGAGCACAAAAGCAAGTATTCAATGGGAGTGATTGTGGGCTTAGTTATTCTTAGGGTGCTTTTCCATGGGCCTCCTATCTCGAGGTTTTCTTGAGGTCCAGGTCTTGGCGTGCAGGTTCTCGTGGGTGGCTCAACTTGAAGAATTCAGGTTTCTAACGTGAATCTAAAGTAATCCTCAAGCATTTCTAAACAGCAAGGTTTTGGACGTGACAATCTATTGATAGGTCGGCAATGTGATGGGAAAGCGCCCTTAGCTTGGGTGGGAGAGCGAGGCAGGTTTGAGATTTGAGACATGAGCTTGCTTGGGGAGGGCAGAAAAAACAAGGGTGGTGATGGAAGTTGAGGAAGCACAATGAGGGAGGTGACGTGGCAGGGGAGGTGAGGTGGCGAAGAGGGAGGAAGCAAGGGGGCATGCCACGGGGCGAGAGAGGGCACGACTGTTGGACGAAGGGGTTTGGGGGCGAATAAACGCATCCGCAGGGGGCCACATTCGGGGCCCCGACCAAACAGTGGATAACCAAGAGAAGAAGCAGCAGGATCTCGAAGACCTCTACCCGCGCCACCACTGCGCAGGAGAACAGTGCGACCACCACAGCCACTCCGACACCGCCGGCGGCACCCTCCTACCAGCCGGCAGCCGGCACCCAGCCAACCAGTCAGGCCCCCACCAGCCCAGCCAGGCCTTCTACCGCCACGACCCTCCCGCCCCCGACGGTTCTGTCCCCGTCGACTTCTCCAAGTACGTCGACCCTGCTCGCTCCCAACCGCCCTTTCTAGTAAGCCTTTCCCTTCTTCGCTTAATAAATTTTTTTTTTTTTTTTTTTTGGCTTAATGTTTTTTTTTTTTCTCTCTTAAACTTTGCTTGCTGTTTCAATCCTTTCTAGTTTCTGAAACCAATCCTCTGCCCTGCAGACACGTAAGCAGCTCTTATCCGCCATGGCCAACACCTCAGTCGACGTTAAGGAGCTTCCCGCTTCCTACGTATTCGTCGCAGATGTCCCCGGCCTCAAGAACTCTGAGATCAAGGTACCGGCCTTTCTCGCATTTTTAAATGAAAATTAATAATTAGGAAACAATTAAATTAAACTAAAAATAATATAGTCCATCAACCTGATACCTATGGCTGTGATCAGGTTCAAATTGAGAACGACAGCATCCTGAAGATCAGCGGCGAGCGCAAGCGCGAGGACAACCCCAACTATGACATCAAGTATGTGAGGGTGGAGCGCGCCGCAGGCAAATTCATGAGGAAATTCAACCTGCCCGCGAATGCCAATCTGGAGAATGTATCTGCTGCATGCCAAGATGGGCTGCTCACTGTGGTGGTGCCCAAGATTCCCCCTCCTGAACCCCACAGACCCAAGACCTTTGATGTCCAAGTTGGGAATGTCAACTTCAACAGTAACAATAACTAATATCTAGAATAGCGTATCTCATTATGACACCCTTCACATACTTATATTACTTATACTTTGCTCCACATTCTTGCATGTCTTATCTCTCGCACTTGCAAAGGCGACAAAGCCTCTTGCCTTTGATGAATTTTAGAGGAGGGTATTAATGTATCTCCACTCATTATGGAGCTCTTTCAAAGAAACCAATTCCCATTACTTATAATCTAAAACAAATGATTCAATTTATGATGGAATTTCCCTATATGGAATGAACTCTTTTTAGGTAATGCTCCTTAAATTGCTCCACGATGCTCTTTTTAGGTAAAGTGCTGCCACCATTATTAATCAAATAATTTTTTTTCGTTGAATTGATTCTTTGAACTCTACTGAATTATTTTCTAATCTAGTGATAATAAAATAATCCTTCCTTCTCTCTTTTTATGCCCTTGTTTTTTTGCTCTTTACACATGGATGTGCAAAGCTAGAGTTTTCAAACGGATGGGACTATGTTGTAGTTTCGCATACTAATCTCACATACCTCCATACAAAATGTCTTTGTATAGTAAAAAACAGTCTTTCTGCATCTCTTGTGTATTACATGTATAATACTTCCAAGTGCTCCATGCCAACCATGTGATTTAATCAGTATTTTGAGTCGGCCCCAAAGCAAGAATAATATAGCCACATGTAAAGTTAGGGGGGGAGGAAATTTTAGCATATTACAGGCCTAGATTAAAACTTATAATGTTTCTGCGTGCAATGTTAAAAGGATGGGCAACATTTTCTTAAATTTGTGGTCAATACAATGCCACATGGCATGAATTTCCGCCCCCCTAAACTTTACGTGGGAAAATGTGTCGGAGGAGGCAATTTCGCCTAGTTCGGACCTAGCTCGCCAGGCCCTTACAAGGCGAAATCGCCTGCTCTGGTACATTATCCCAAACGAAAATCTAAACTTTCTAACACGAGGTTTTGTTATAAACAAAATAGCTTATTAATGAATACTTTTTAGTTTTGAAGGTAAATCACCAGATCCTTTTGCTAGGTCGTGGGATAGGTTGGGGGTTTCATGTGAGAAACCGGTAGCGAGTCAACACTAGCTAGAGTGGTGTTGCCGTAGCAACTGGTTTCATAGGAAACCCCCAACACCCAGGGGGTACACAACAACCCCAAAAATAGGTCTGCAGTTGAAAACAACAGAAAAACAAAGTACTGACTATAATGTGCATCACCAAGCATGTGAGTGATAGGCCCCACACTTACATGCTTGGCAAGTTACTTCATGCAATGCAAAACAATTAATTTCGATAAGAGATTCATGTGATTTGTCAAGGAAAGCTTACTTGTTTCTGATTTTGGTAGAGTATATTTTTGGGAGTCCAGCAAAATTAGGGTCTCTTGACGTCCCCATAAGCCTTCGTTCTACTTCATTTTAGCTCATCGTACTTCGTTTTTTAGTTGGACTTTTTCGAGATAGCTATGATAAACTCAATCTTATGGAGATTTAAATAACCTAAAACCTTTCCCACATTGCAAATGTCACGAAATCGTCTCCATGATCACGAAGAACAAAATTCTTCAAGCTCATGCGTTTTGGTTGTGCACTCGTGTTGCAGATTTGGGTTCGTCTGCATTCAAAATTATTACTACCTAAGAATACAAGGTTCATGATACAAGGAAAGTAGGAACTCCTCTCCAAGTCCCATTATTTAGGTAAGTTATATTTGCCCGATCATAGTTTCGATTATTTGGATATTTATGTATATTCGAATTTGAATCCATTTCCACATAAGAGTAGTGTGGAACTCTTAAATTGACTTGTGATATTTGAATTTAAATTTCCTACACATAATCAAGAGGGGGACTTCATCCCTGTAGAACGATCAACGTGCATGAATGAGAGGGGGTGGTTTTTGACCCTTTTCCATATTTATACTAGGAGACACATGGGTTTTTGATGATGTTCTAGTTATAAAACCATACAGAAAGGGGTCAAGTTTCAGACACACACTGGCAATAGTTGATAGATCAAAGCAGAATACAAGGGCTTGAGTAGAAGGCTTAAGACTGGCATTGAACTAGAATGGTTCGACAAGAATGAGACTCCTCTATATATATATATATATATCTAAACCGATGGTCAGGATCACGCCACTCCAAGGGATGAGATCGTGCCAAGTGTTGCACATGCACCTAGGTTTTAGAATGTTCCAGAACCTCCTAGAAACTGGCATGCATGTGAGAAAGATGCAAGGTTATATCCTTAAGGAATATAGGTAGCTCAGTTGGCAAATATATGTGGCTTGCAACTAGAGAGTTGCGAGTTTAAACTGGGCCTCGTGCAACTACCTTCTTGTATCCGTGTGACAATCTTTGTATCTATACAAGTATAATACCTATATGTGGTCATCACAGCATCTTCCTCCTATGACAAAAATGAGTCTGTAGAGCTGCGGCCTTAGCCTCATGCAACTACCCTTTTGTATTTATGTAATGACTATCTTTATACATACGAGTTTAATACTCATATGGTTATCACACCATCCTCCTCCTATGATGGCAACGAGTCTGTGGAGTTGAAGCCAACGTATTTGGACTTGGCTTATCCACATAATGTTGGTGAAACTCTAAAATTCTATCAGGAGTGTTAGACAAATTATCGGCAGGTTGCTAGGTTCGATCACTTGGAAAATATCCTTCCCAATCTACCAAATAATAAAGATGACGCCACAAGAACTTGGAGTCCAAAATTTCTTGAACTTCAAAAATTGCATGATCATCAATCTTGACTCGTAGCGGAAATGGAGGTGCTCGATCTAGAAAGGATTTCATGTATAGAATTCCAACAAAGAGATATGGAACATTGGGTGAAGTCGAACTTACAGTCAAACCTCCAGATAAAAGGCAATATGACCAACTCAGTCAATGATTTGATAGGGATGCAAGCACCAGTACTCGGGCTTGTTAGATGGATGAGCTATCAGCATATCCTGACATAAGAGGAAAACTTGTATCCGTGTGTCAGCCTCGTGCAACTATCCTTTTGTATCTCCGTGGCGACTATGTTTATATATACGAGTATAATACTCATATGGTCATCACACCATCTTCCTCCTATGACGGCAACGAGTCTGTGGAGCTGAAGCCATAGTATTTGGACTTGGCTTATCCACACAATGTTGGTGAACCTCTATAATTCTATCAGGAGCATTAGACAAATTCTCGGCAGGTTGCCAGGTTCGATCACTTGGAGAATATCCTTCCCAATCTACCAAATAATAAAGGCGCCGCCACAAGGACTTGGAGTCCAAAATTTCTCAAAACTTCAAATACCACATGATCATCAATCTTGACTCGTAGCGGAGGTGGAGATGCTCGATCTAGAAAGGATTTCCCGTATAGGATTCCAACAAAGAGATATGGAACACTGGATGAAGTCGAACTTAAGGTGAAACCTCCAGACAAAAGGCAATATCACCAACTCAGTCAATAATTCGATAGGGATCCAAGCACCAGTAGTCGAACTTGTTACAGGAACGAGCTATCAGCATATCCCGACATAAGAGGGAAACAATGTCAAAACTATAAAAGGAGGAGCATCTTGATGATGTTGATCTGTATGATGACGATAACGTGCTTGGGCCTGGAAAAATAGTGCTGAAGATCATTCTGGGGCGTGTAAAGCTTCCCGAGCTGGGCCTCGGCACTGGGATTGATTATCACAGCTTGGGGCAATGAAGAACCATTGGGGATGTGTGCCAAAACTAACAAAGAATGGTGTCTGGCCCGTAGAAGATGATTAAAGATATTGTAAGCAAATTCTGGCAGGGGTAACCAATCAACCCAGTCATCCTATAAATAATTGATCAAGCATTGAAAATGCTTCTCAAGTATCTGATCAGTGGACTCCACTTGCCCATTGGGGTGTTCGAAAGAGAGCCAATATTCCATATGCAAGAGTTGCAGAAGACGTTCTAGAAGACGGTAACAAACTGGGGATTGTCATGAACCTACGCGAAAACAAGGAAAATACGTGGAAAATACGCAAGAAATATGGAAGAAATACGCCAAGATCGGCAAAGAATTTGATGTACAATGGCCCGAAGGCAAGCAGGAACACAAGACAGATCCTAGAAGGCTCAAGACTGGCGTTGAACTGGAATGGTTCGACAAAAAAGATCCTTATATATCTAGGCCAACGGTCAGGATCGCGCCATTCCAATGGATGGGATCTCGCCAAGTGTCGCACATGCATTTAGGTTCTAGATTCTAGAACCTCCTGGAGATAGTCCCACATATGAAGAAGACATGAAGAAATGTCAATAGATATTGGTAACGCATTTGGCAAAAGGCTATGACTTGCAATTGGAAGGTTGCGAGTTCAACCCTTGCCTTGTGCAACTACTCTTTTGTATCCGTGTGACGACCACCTTTTGTACATACGAGTATAATGTTCATACAATACGAATATCCGTATGGTCGTTGCACCATCCCCCTCCTACGACGGTGACGAGTCCTCGGAGCTGGGGCCGGATGCACAAATATCATCAAGTGAAGTGGTGTTCCATTGAGTTGAATGAAAAAATGAGTACAATGACCCATAGGGGAACAAACTAATGAACCCCAAAAAGAGTGAAGAGGGGAATAAAATGATAAACCCCAAATGAGTAAAACGACAAATACGACCCTGGGTTAGACCACTCGATATATAAGATAATTGTGTACAATGAGTTCAGGCCCCCACATAGAACATTCGGAAAGTCGCTATACTATAATGCTCTCAAACTGCAAAAACTGCAATAGTCAGGTCGTGCCACCCATCCAAGCAGTGACCCAAATCCGTCCCGCTAAGATACCGTTCCATGCGTCCCTCTTGGCCACTCGTATAAAAAGCAACCTTATGCACATCAGAGAGCTCCAAACTGCAAGACCAAACAACATGTGATTGTCAACTATAGGAGCCATCTACGGGCCAAGAGTCAGCAAGCTACAAAGTTGAACTAGAAATACAAGAGCAAAATATCAAAATTGAAGAATCAACATACCAGCAGCAAACTATAGTGAATACTATAATGAAAAAACACTACGACAAATAAGGACAAAAACCTAAACATATACCCTACATGCATAACCAAGAACAAAAAAGTTTTCTAAGCTGACAAAACAATTATGCAATTGAGAACACTGAGAGACGATGCCACAAAGTCAGCGAGGATGGGATCAATGCCAAGATGAGGAATGTATGAAGAAAACTAAGTGCAACCTGAAACAAGAACAATGACCATATAAGAAAGCAAGACAACTTACCACATGCACCACTACAACATGCCCGAATGTGCGATGATGCAACCACGTTTTGAAATTTAAAATGCAGGTCAAAAAGGGGAATGTTGTTTGAACATCATGCAAGATGGAGGTATACCAAACAACTCTTCCAGTTCGTAAGGGGTCAACATAGAAAAGGCATGATGATTGGACCAACACGACAAGAAGAACTACGTCAAGTCAAAAGGTAGACAAAAGAGGAAGCCAAGACAATAGCAGAGCAAAGATATCTCTCAAGGGATAAAATGGAAAAAAGAGGAAAGAAACAAACATAGGGTAAAAAAGACAAACATGAGATCAAAATGAAATGGATGGAAAAGGGGATCGAGAATAGAGGAAGAGAGCAAAACGAGACAAAGTAGCCAAGGACACAAAATGCAAATAGCCAAAGGCCCCCAAAGGCATCAACGTGACAATATTAATCTCCTACACGCCAAGTGTGAATTAGCAAATGGGCATAAAGTGCCTTCTACTAATTCTACTATTGCATTCAAAGAGTTTAAATTATAAATTATCGCAATTCACGTCTAGCGTGAATTCACTAATGTACAATTACTACTATTAATCTCTTAATCTCTAGTTTCCTTCCAGTTCAAATCTGCTTTTGTTGTCTATCTTTTTTTGTTGCGTAGATCATTAATTATCTCTTTCGCTCAGTAATGCCAGGACTCATGATCGAGGGGGTGGAGGAGGCGCCCCCGCCTCCCACCCCTAGCGTAAACTCTAATGACGCTGAGGTTGAGCAGTTTGAAGACACGCCTGGCGCGTATTCAACTGAAGTTCCTCCTGTGCCAGAAGGACATTTCGTTCTAGGGCCTATACCAATCTTCGAGTTTCGTGAAGGTCTTGATATTTACTGCCATAATATGACCGTTCTTGGTGAGATGTGTTTGGGGATGGCTACAAGCATGGGCTTATTCAATGAGGAGTTATGTCGTGCTCTGGAGAGGCTTGAAATAGAGAATGCTCAGCTGAGAATGAGAATTGTAGAGCTCGAAGCCATTTTGGGTAATAGCCCAATAGTTGCACCATCTAATTTTCCAGATTCTTCTGTGCCAGCTTCTCTTGTTCCAACCTCTACTGTGCCAGCTTCTCTTGTTTCTACTTCTGTTGTGCCAGCTTCTCTTGTGCCAACATTTGATACTACTGAGGAATAACGCACATATCTATGTAAGAAAATGTAAAGAATGTCTAGTGTTTTGTAAACTCCTAAATGGTCTGGTCTGCAGGCCTTATAGTTTTGAAATTTTGAATGAATGGTTTGGTCTGCAAGCCTATTAATTTTATACATATGACAGAATCAGCTTGAGCAGCTTAGTATATGTACTCAATCTACTTCTTCTGATGCATCTTTCTCTATTTCTTTCGAAAAAATGAAACTCTTAACCTTATTTAAGCAAATTACTGGCCATGCAACAAAGGTTCCTTTCTCCGACTGTGTCTCCATCATGATGCCTTCTAGGTAATGCTTCATCATTGAGATGGCAACTAGTAACTAGGATCTTTACATGATCACTTCCCAGAGGAACTCATGGCATACTGCTTCTGGATCGATTGATTCTATCTTGCAATTCCCCCTCTTCAAATTCATCGTCGGCATGTAACAGTCCTCTCCAACGTTATTCAATCTCATAAGATTATGGGATTAAATTGCAGCGGGCAATCCAGAAGAGTAGATGAACTTACATGAAAGCGCTCGACATCGTTCAGGCGCAGGCGTCTTCCAAGTTCTTCCAAGTTCTTCTCAGTTCTTCGAATGGCAAAGATGGCAAAATTAGGTGGCAGTTTCAAATTATCCATTAATTGTACTGCTTTTTTAGCAGCTGAGTGAAATCTAATTTTGAATTTCATAATACGGCGGTCCTTGAACCATTAACTGCCGGTCCAATTGCGTGCCGTCCATTAGGCGCAATCGTGTGACGTTCTAACATAACATACGGTCCGAATACGTATATTATACTACCACGTCATACGTACATGTCACCACGACAGGTACTTGAGAGCCGTAAAGAGTTGCGCCTAGGGGGCAACCTCGTATATTGCACATGTATATTAAACATATGCAATTAAACCCCTTGCCAAGTGGCAATACCCCATTTGGTCCCTTCTAACCTAACCCTAAAAGTTCATGTATAAGGAACAAAATGGGAAACCCTAAAAGTATTTCTTTTCGCATTTTGGCTTCCCTGAGCCATTCCGGCCAAGGCAAGCTGCTATTCCGCATTGCCAAGCGCCGTCGAGCCGCCTTTGCACAATAGTTCCCTCAAGAACAGATGTCTTCAACAAGAACGAAGGCATGGACGCGATCCGGGGAGCTAGAGCAAGCCAAGGATCAGGTAACCTGCGATTCTGTTGTGCAAAGCCAACTCTTAGCCCTGCAATGAGCTAGGATGTATATTAGATCAGTCTTAGTAGGCTTGTAGATCCTAAGATCACCAGCCATAACAAAGGAACCTAACCGTGTATGTTTAGGTAAGATAGGTTAGATCTTATTCAGTATTTCAGTTCTTGATGATGATGATGTTCCATTCTATGCTCTCCTGTGTATGTGGGAAGGGGGGTAGAGACCCTGAAACCTTCAGTAGCAGATGATCCTAGATAACCTCATTAATTCCCAATTAATGCGGCCTGTGCATAAGAGCCCGCCTGGCTGTGAGTGGCGGGATTAGACCGGCAGATAAGGGGGACCTGTCCCATCGCAGACTGATCCCTCTGGTGTGTAAAGCCTACCAGGGATCTTAGCGGGCTAGGCCTGATGGTTTGCCACTGCATGTGGGCAAGGCATGGGCTCGACACATCTGGGGTGATGCGTCACCTTCCATGGGGTTCAAGTCGTAGACGGGCAGTGGCCCTCTAGCTGCCTGTGATGGGCATGCATGCCTCTGGAGGGAGTGATCTTCTTCTGCCTCATTGGGACTGGGGAGATGCAACCCAGGAGTAGCCCCCTTGGCTATGCACCCGACAGGCTACGGTCGAGTCCCAAGACTTATCAGCCTATTCTGCAAAGTATGCACATGAGGGGCGGATGGAGTGGACTATCCAATGGCCATGTTCTTATGCCAGCCCAATCCATTTGCCATGAATTCTGTCTGCATTGACTTCTGGAAATCCAAGCCCTCAGTCAATCCCCCATGAGTCTGAGCCTTGGGTAGGATTCCTCTTATGTTGATGTTACTGATGTTGTTTATGTTATGTTATGGTGGGCCACCCTTCGAGGTGGATATGTATGCCATTTGATGCTATGTGCTCATGTTTGATGTGCTTCCACAGTTAGGTAGGTCCCGAGGGAGACGGGATGAATGACACGTCCATTCTTCCCCATTGGATTCTTGACAGTTAGCAAGGATCTGATGTTAGGTGGACGGCCTCATGTCAGCCAGAGCGTTGGCAGGAGGGATGAACTCCGGTTCTGTACGATGGGAGCATTGTATATGAGCAGGGGACGTCACAGTGGTATCAGAGCAATGATCTTGGAGGACCAAGATCGAGCACTCGCCATTTCCCTAGTAGTACTAACAGTCTAGATCCTCAGTCTTGGAGTTGAAATCCCAAGCATGGACCTCAAAAATTGGGAAATTTGTTTTTTCCAATCCTTAGAATAGTAAAGTAGAATAATGTTAACTTAGGAAGAAATAGTAGAAACCCTGATAAATTCTGGCCATTCGGAAGTAGCCCCTCACAGAGTGCGCCCAGAGCATTTCCAAAAGTTTTGAAAGTTAATCTGATAGCTCAGAGTAGCTTAAAGCTTGAATTTAAGCTAGGAATGTATGTTCTAACACTAAAAAACTGTTTATAAAACTAAAGTTTGAGCCAAAAAGGAGTGACTCCTCACAGAGTGTGCCCTAGGCATTTCCAAAAGTTTTAAGAATGGCTCTCGCGCACTATGTGAGTGGTAGCTACTTTTTGCATGAAAGAACATACCAGAGACTCGATGCTACCAGAGCAACTAGCGCATTGACAAAGGAAAATGATCAAGAGGAAGAAAGCAGCAAAGAGGAAGAGACTCACACAGAAGGAGGAGCGCAAGAGGCAGAAGGAGGCCAAATGGAAAGACCCAGAACTGTCAAAGAAACCTTGGAGGAAAACAAAGACAACACCAAGCAAAAGGGTTAGCATAAGGGAGCGGGAGCCCAATAGGCCACCATCTTCTTCATCAAAGACAGAGTCGGACGACGAGGCACAGAGAATTCCCCGCCCAGCAGAAGGCTCGGGACCTTCCAACCCCAACAATGAAGAAGCTGCAACACCACCTCCCTACCCAAAATGGCCAAAGCCAACAACTGACTCCAAGAAGGGCAAGTCGGCACGGGAATTTTATGTACTCAAGCATAAGCAGGAGTACAAGAAGAAATCGATGGAGTACCAGGAGTACATGAAGATGTACGAGGCGTACTCAAGGTATTGTGAAAAGGTTCATAAAGAAGGAGGATTGCTAATATAATGTAATTATGAAATTTTTTGTAAGTATAAAAAGTGTTTTGATCAAGTTATAAAGTGTAAGATTGTATTTAATAAGGTTAAGTTGCATTTAATTAAAGTGGGTCTCATTCCATTCCCACTTTTTTTCGGAACCCTGTTATTTTACACGAAACGGACGAGGAAAACTTTTAAAACCGCATTATTGCTTTAGAAGATGCCTGTTTTGCTGTGTGGAAAAAAAATGTTAAGGAAAATTGCGTGGTCTACTTTTCTCGGTTAGCGAGTCGAGAAGATAAAGAGCACAACTAAAACCAATGAAAATGCTATCTCTCTGTAAATAAAGTGCTGATCTGCCCTGAATTTTTATTCATAAATAATTTCATTACATTGTATTTTACAGTTGTTGAGGATACCATGATGGTCGGGCTGACATAAATATTACATCATCTTCGCACACATACCATCTATTGGGAACAACATGCAGAGCAAGATCTGAGGTGTTCCAAGCCACAAGAGCAACTTGAAGAGAATAGAAATCTGCACAACCTAGCCTGACCAATGCATGTCACCAACCTCTCCTCGTCCTCTTTCCTCAATGAACAGGTCTTTCCATGGCTCTGTACCGAGAAAGGCAAAATCAAGTTAATGCAAGTGATGCTACAGACAATACGAATAAGAAGACAACCAGTTCTAAGGGCCATTTCTGAATCGAGAAAGGCCTTAGAGGGCCTTTCTCAACTCGAGAGTCGAGAAATGTAGCTTAGAGCCAAAAAAAAAATAAAAAAAAAAATTGAGAGCCTTTTTCGGCTCACGAGTCGAGAAAGACCCCCAAGGCCCCTCTGATGGCCGTTCTCGACTCGCGAGTCGAGAAAGGCAGCTCAGAGTGAAAACACAAGTCTGAGGCCCTTTCTCGACTCACGAGTCGAGCCGCTCTGAGGGCCTTTCTCGACTCTCGAGTCGAGAAATATAGCTTAGAGCCCCAAAAAAAAAAACACTTTTTTTTTCCTTTTTTAAGTAGGAAAAAATAACGTTTTTGAGGGCCTTTCTCGATTCGCGAGTCGAGAAAGACCCCCAAGGCCCCTCTGATGGCCTTAATCGACTCGCGAGTCGAGAAAGGCAGCTCAGAGTGAAAACGCAGTTTTCAGGGCCAAAGGTTATTTTTGCAGAGGTACCATTGGATCACAAAACCTATTAAACCTATCTAAACCTATGCATTTAAACCTATGCATTTAAACCTATGAAAGCTATGCATTAAAACTATGTAAATCTATGTAATAAACCTATGAAAGCACATTAAAATAGTTAAACCAATGTGAACCTATGCATTAAACTATTAATATGTAAACCTTGTGCAACATTGTGTTAGGAATTATAGAGGATGATTATGTGCATCAAAGAGTATTTGTCCCCATTTTGTGTCTTAAACCGTCAAACTGGGTCAAACAAGGTTTAAAGTTAAATTTTTTCACCTGGAATAAGAATTATATGCCTCGAAAATGTGCACCTATAATGGCAACATAATGTGTAATGTGTGAACATAGTAGCACACACATAAAAAGGGAAATTGGGGACGTATAAATAGACGTCAATTTATATATAATATTTTAATCCTTGACACCCATTAATCTTAGAAAAATAACCCATTGGCCATGTTATATCCGTATTTTTTTCTTACGTACACTCTATTATTTCGAGTATTTGGCTTTTTTTCTCCCACCCATGCTTAAGTTCGAAATTTGAAATTGAAAAGGGGGGAGATTTTCGAAATTTGAAATTGAAAAGGGGGGAGATTTGGTACGTACCTTTGAAAAGAAAAAATTTGGTACACTTACGAAATCGTGGCTATGGCGAACTCTCAAGATCCTGGCTATGGCCAAAAATGAAAAGATGTCCATCTTTGGTCTTTTCATTGGGTGATGTTGGCAAATTTTAGGTGACATGGCTAGATGATGGTGACATGGATACGATGACTAGGACTTTATGCAAGAAATATGATAACCTTTGAAATTTTTGTAGAGGAGTTTGGCAAGGGATAGAATAGAGGGATCTTGAAGAACTTAAAGCGCTGACACCCTTCCCCAAATCGAACCAGGCCAGGACTTTGCGCAGCTTTGTCACCAGAGGGGAGAGGCTAGACCCCAGGAGATGGACCTCAGAAAGGTTGTCGAGGCAGCCTTTCCTATCAGCGCTCCTCTGGGAAGGCAAATGCCAATCCTCCCCCCTCCCTCCGGGAGGCAGCCTTTCCTATCAGCGCTCCTCTGGGAAGGCAAATGCCAATCCTCCCCCCTCCCTCCGGGAGCTCAATTTTCCTATCCGACCGTTGAATCCGTCATTCAAGTAATCTGCTTCGAGCAGGCTCAAAAAAATCCAAGATCCGTCCGGGAGAACTTATCAAACCACGAAGTGTCCTGCGGGTTGACTGCGTAGAAAACAAAGTGTTTTGTCCTTCGGGCAGTACAAAGGCTCTGGAATGGAGATTCGACTTCGCCATGTCGTCTTACCCCAGGGACCAAGTTACATGGACATTTTTGGCAACGAAAGAAATATGAACCCTCTACATAGCGGTATTCCGCAGCTACCTCCTAGGCCAATTGACTACGAACGTGTTGGACATGAGCTACTTTGGCGATTCTTGGAGAACGGGTGGTCTTCTACCCACGAAACTTAGTCTCCAGCGTACTGTTCAGGTTTTGAGTCCACTGGCAGAGTCAGTTCACAGCTCCAGGATGGTAGACTTGCCCGTCCATGGCCAGGGGCCTTCGGGAGAGGACCTTTGGCGTGAACTGCTTCTGGAAGGTTTTAAGGGTCCATCTTCTGGCATCCACACCCTCCCTCTATGTGATGACATTGTGCAAGATCCTGGTCGAATCTGACTAGGATACGGCCTCTGAAATGTAAACGCTGTGTGTTGGTAGGTTATTGAAAGGTTTGCGTTATGGAGGTCGAGTTTTAGTCGGTTGCACTTGGGATATGGTCTAGAAGCTGCAGTTGAAAATATGAAGCAATAGGAACTGAGAGAATGGGATTTGGATTTATCTTCCTCCCAGTATGGCAATTAGAAGTCAAGAGCACCTTTTGTAGTAGCAAAATTGTTTGGGATCATTCGGGATGGCCAATAGATCCAAACTCTGTTATTTCAGTTGCCATGGCTCCGCATGTGTGTTTAGCAAAGGTGCACCTAGCTATTCAAGAAAATGACCACGTTTTGGCCTCCGAAATGTAAACCCTGCAATAACCTAGCAACACACAGGGTTTACGTTTCGGAGGCCAAAACGTGGTCGTTTTCTTGGATAGCTAGATGCACCTTTGCTAAACACACATGCGGAGCCATGGCAACTGAAATAATAGAGTTTGGATCTATTGGCCATTCCGAATGATCCCAAACAACTTTGCTACTGCAAAAGGCAGTCTTGACTTCTAATTGCCACACTGGGAGGAGGATAACTTCAAACCCCATTCCATCAGTTCCTATTGCTTCATGTTTTCAATTGCATCTTCTCAACCATGCCCAAGTGAAACCGACTAAAACTCAACCCCCATAACGTAAACCCTTCAATAACCTAGCAACACACAGGGTTTACGTTTCAGAGGCTATATCCTAGTCAGATTTGACCAAAATCTTGCATAATATAATCACATAGAGGGAGGGTGTTGATGCCAGAAGATGGACCTTTAAAACCTTCCGAAGGCAGTTCGCCCCAAAGGTCCTCTCCCAAAGAACCCTGGCCACGAACGGGCAACTTTCCCACTCCGGAACTGTGAACTGACTCTGCCAATGGACTCAAAACATTGACATTACCCTGGAGAGACCAAGTTTCGTGGGCAGAAGACTATCCCTTTTCCAAGAAGCGCCAAAGTAGCTCACGTCCAACATGTTCGTAGTCAATTGGTCTAAAAGCTAGCTGCAGAATACTGCCATGTAGAGGGTTCGTGTTTTTTTCGTTGCAAAAAATGACCGTGTAAGTTGGTCCCTAGGGTAATTTCGCCATTTCGGATGGCATGGTGAACTCGAATCTCCATTCCGGAGCCTTTGTACTGCCCGAACATGCCAAGGTGGCTCAAGCATGCCACCTAGGCACTAACATGCCAAGGTGGCTCAAACATGCCAAGGTGCCTCAAATATGCCAAGGTGTCTCTAACGTGCCACGTGGGCTCCAACATGTCACCTAGGCTCCAACATGCCAAGGTGGCTTAAACATGCCACTAGGCTCAAACATGCCATCTAGGCTCAAACATGCCAAGCTGGCAACATGCCATGTGGGCTCCAACATGCCACCTAGGCTGGACATGCCAAGGTGGCTCAAGCATGCCACCTAGGCACCAACGTACATGCCACCTAGACTCAAACATGCCAAAGTGGCTCAAACATGTCAAGGTGGCTCAAATGTGCCACGCGGGCTCCAACATGCCACCTAGGCTCCAACATGCCAAGGTGGCTCAAACATGCCACATGGGCTCTCAACATGCCACCTAGGATCAAACATACCAAGGTGGCTCAAACATGCCACTAGGCTCAAACATGCCACTAGGACTCATTTTTGGCAACAAAAGAAACACGAACCCTGTACATGGCAGTATTCTGCAGCCACCTCCTAGGCCAATTGACTACGAACGTATTGGACATGATCTACTTTGGCGCTTCTTGGAGAACGGGTGGTCTTCTACCCACGAAACTTAGTCTCCAGGGTAGTGTTCATGTTTTGAGTCCACTGGCAGAGTCATGTTAGTCCTGTGCCTCCTGGTGCAGGACTATTCATGCATACGATGGACCAGGTCAAGAACAAGGATCCACAGTCAACCACGGGTCACTCATCAAAGGCTCAGCAGAAGACCAAGCAGCAGAGCATGCAGTCAAAGCTCAAGTCCCCGTCAATAAGAGGCGCTCGGACAAGTGGCGGCGTCCTTTGCCCTCATCATCGTCGGCGTGATTCTAGGCACTTCAAGAGGCACCGCCAAAGCATTCTCCAAATCAGGCCTCCTTCCGTGAGTCGGCACCGAGATCAGTCAGAGTGTCTATATTGGGCCAAAGGCCATTGTACTATATATATGAGTAGAGCTAGCACATGAGTTTTAGATGAGTTTTGAGTCTTGTCTCTTTTCTGTCTTCTCTCGATTGCGAGAGCTCATGTATGTTCATCATTGATATCAAGGAAGCTTATCATTTTCCTCTCATTGTTCTCTCTTGTTCAGTTTTCTTCTTCTTGTTCTCTTCTTGCAAATCCCAGCGTGACATAGTCCCTGGATTCTCTGTTAGATCCACGGGTCCTCACGAGGGAGGGTGTTGCGCGGAGTTCGAACCTAGACCCCAAACAACATGCTTGCCATTGCGGGTCTGATTCGATCTTACTTTCTTACATCGCCGCCATGTCCGCGTAGAAACTTCACGCCAGAAGAACTCCTTTCCCAGACGGCATCTCGCTTGGAGCGCCATCATCGAAGGGAAGCTGTTCGCGACATGTATGGATCTGCTTATGACATTGAGGGCGGCCACATTCGGTCTCGGGCTCAGTCGGCGCCACCCACCCCTCGTGTCCTGTCTCGTCCTAGTTCCCCGCCCCAAGCATGCAAACATTGCTCACAGCTCAGTCACCTCATCACTACCAGGAGCCCTATCAGGCTCAACCTTCTCAACCTTACTTTCATACCCCTGAACATGCCTACATCCATCACTCTTCAGGCCAAACGCCTCTACCTTCACAACCATCATCTCCCCCGGGTGGGCAAGGATATCCACATGTCTCTTTTGCGCCTACCCAGGAATTTCCTTTCCCTACATTACCCACCGCTCTTCCTGTTTACAACCTTACCGACCTCAAAACCAATGCTCAGGCACCTTCAGTACCTCAACCGCAGTCACCCCTTCATCAGGGTCCTTCAGGCACTATACCACCTCCAACTCCACCTCAATATAATCACTACACTGTTCCTGTCCAGCCAAGCACTTTCACCTCTACCTTTCAGACCCTTAAACTGACTTATCCCACCTTTGGCAACACGAAAGGCAAACCCTTAGACCAAAGTGCTCAGGCCCACATGGAAGAATTTGAGGCTCTGGCTGTCCTGAATGGTCATGCGCAACCTCAACTGAAATTCCACATCTTTTCCACCACACTGCGTGGCTCTCCTCATCAATGGCTCATGTCCAACAAAAGCCACTGGAAACAAGATTGGTCAGAAATGAGAACTGCTTTTCTTTCTCACTATGGGACCACGGATGATGATCAACTTCATCTCAAGCAACTCAATGACCTTCAACAAGAGCCCACGGAGTCTGCCAGGGATTTTGCGGATCGACTTCACATTCTGCTCAGCAAACTCAAGGAGTACCCAACACAGAGCCAGATCTTGGTCTGGTTTCTCCAAGGACTTCCTCCAGCTATCAGACTCATGACTGAATACCTGCGTCCGAAGACTTTGGAGCAGGCTATCGACCTTGTCAATCACTCAGTCAATGTTTCCTCCCGTGGCGTGGCTCTTCAGGAGCTCCCTTTCATTCCACCCGTCATGGTTCCACAGACTGCTGTCCAGCCTCAACACGCCAATCCGCAGCGCAGTCAGATCTGGTGCCATATCTGCAAATACCAAGGCCACTTGGCAAATGAGTGCAACTCCACCAATGGCCCGCCTCATTGCAAAAGATGCAACATGTGCAATCATGCCACGGAAGAGTGCACTCGCACTCATCCAACACCTTTCCGCAACAAACTGGTTTATCAAGTGCAAACAACACCTCAGCAACAATCGCACTATCAGCAGCCACCACTGCAGGCGCAACCCAATCAACTCTATCAGCAACAGGAGCAACAACGGGGACCCAACACACGTCCTCCTTTTGATCCTTCTAAAGCTCAGTGTTATCACTGTCAAGAATGGGGTCATACCACCACGGCGTGTCCTCAACTTCCACAAGTTCAGGTGCAGCTTCCTGGCACCAATCAGACCACATCGGTCCGCCTCACGGCTTACCAACTTTGGATTGCTAATGGCAAACAAGGCCCGCGTCCTGTTCTTAAGAAGCCACCTCGCGTGCCTCAGCAATCACGCTATCAACCAGCTCCTGCCACTCAACCTCAGATGGATCAACAAGCACAGGAAGAAATTTTTCAGGCTCTTAATCCTCCAGTCCAGCCATCAAATTGGGTTGGTTTGGTTTCACGCCAGACCAGGGCGTCACGTCCCTTAACCATTATTCCTAATGGCATGCAACCCGCCTTTGCAGTCGACACCATTCCTCATGACGAAGAAAAAAAGGTTCACTTTGCACCTGACTTGGAGAAACTCATGCCGCATGTCATGCCTAAAGTTCGCCAAAGCATTTTGAACCTCATGCAAGCTGCTGAAGGCCGCACGTTGGCTAATGTTCATGCCACCACTCGAGCTCAACAAAGACAAGAAGCACCTTCCACGTCTCAACCTCCACGCTCTCAGACATATCCAAATATAGCTGCTGAGGTTGACCTCCTCAAAGAAGTTGCTGCTTCCTTACCACGCACTCCAGCACCTGTGGATCCAACGGATCCTTTTTCTCATGTGCCTCTGGAACTCCAAGAGGAGCTGGCAAAAATCAGAATTCCTCTAAGTCTTGCAACGATTTTGAAACTCTGTCCTGCTCTCAAGGACCAGTTACCACTCCCGACTGTTTTGGTTGGGGCTGTTGCTACCTCTACACCCACGGTACATGCCACGGTGGGCAATCAACAAGTCAACCATGTTCAAATTGACGGCGGTAGTGCAGTTAATCTCATTACGGATAAACTCCGCAAACAAATGGGCATCAAACAACTCTATCGTGCCCCATATGACATCAAATTGGCTAATGGCCATATCACGAGACCTCAAGGCGTCACGCCTCTTCTTCACATCAACATTGGTGATCTCCGATTCCCCTTGGAATTTGGTGTTTGGAAGGCTGGAGAAGATCCAGGTGATTATGAAATGTTGGTCGGCAGACCTTTTCTCCGCCAGGCCAAGAGTATTCATTACTGGGCCACGGATCAATTAGTCATCACAGATGGTCACCTCACTGCCACCATGGACTTGGAAACAGGCAAAATCATTTCCGTCGACAATGCTGAACCCTCTCTCTCGACATTACACCGATTCTCGATGGACGCCCGGAATATCTATCATGTTCGGGCTCCACTGCGAAGTCTTCCTCTGTCATCCTACCCCGAATATCCGATCCTTGGGGCGAAATGACTCTTGATCGGGACCAGCCGTGGCTGCTTTGCTTGACCCTTACGGCTCCTTGCAATCGAATCCAACGTGTTGATCACTTTTCGGATCTTTGAACCTCCCGCAGCTCCCCGCCGATGTACATCTTTGTCATGAAGCAACCTCGCTTGATGAAACTCAAAGAACCTCTCTTTTCACCACCTTGAGTGCCACGATCTGTTATGCTTCAACCTCCTGCGCCACATTGTCCAGGACACGGAAGTTATTCCCCATATTCGGACTCACGAAGTCGAGATTGTGGGCGTGGGCAACAATCACCTGTCGCATTGCCGCACATCGTCCGACACCCTATCGTAATGGGGCCGCCACGCTCTTCAAAAGTTCAAACACATTTTCGCACGGAGTTACAGAGACCTTCGGGAATCAACAAAAACTTGGGGAACTCACCATTCCTACCAAATCGATGCACGCCCCAAGATAGCAACGGCGATCGGCTCAACCCCAATTACCGCGGATCGAGTCAAGGCGTAAATTGACAAACTCCTTGCTGCGGGTTTGATCTATGAGGTCAAACATTCGAATGGGTGAGCCCCATCGTCATTGCACTCAAACACAATGGTAAGATCGGCGTTTGCGTGGACTACCTAAAACTCAATCGAGCCACGGGCGTGATCATTTTCCACTTCCCTTTTCGCACCGGGTTCGGAAGAGGTTCTTTGGACATGAGATGTACTCCTTCATGGATGGTTTTTCTGGCTACAATCAGATCTCAATCAAAGAATCTGATCAACTCAAGACTACTTTCACCACCCCGTGGGGCACTTTTGCCTACAAGGTGGTTCCTTTTGGATTATCAAACTCTCCATCAACGTTTCAACGCATCATGCTCTCAGTTTTTCATGATTTTATGAAGGCAAATCCCTTCTTGCAAATTTTTCAAGATGACTTCTCTGCCTACAGTTCCATGGCTGACCATTTGGATAAATTGAAACTCGTCTTTCAGAAATGTGATGAGTCCGGCATTAGTCTCAATCCTGAGAAATGCACCTTTTGCGTCACCTCCGGTGTTCTGTTAGGACACGTTGTCAGCAAAGCAGGTATCACCACGGATCCTGCCAAAATCAGTTGCATGCTCAAGGCTCAAGCACCCGCCAATATCAAGGAGACACGCTCTTTCCTGGGTAAGGTCAATTATTACTCCACCTTCATTCCTGGACTCGCAGCCATTGCAGATCCCATTCATAAACTCACGGTGATGAATCCACCGGGCTTGGAATTCAGGCGGATCTTTGCTTTCCAACAGTTGAAGCTCTTGCTTTTCGGGCCCCGGTTCTTGTTCCTCCTCAATGGGACAAGCCCTTTCATGTTCATGTCGATGTCGGCGTTTGCTATTGAGCTGTTCTTTCTCAAGAATATGATCGCTGCACCGACAAACCAAACCGTCGCCGGTAGGAAACTCAATTACGTTGGCGCAACTACTCGCCGCCCGCAGGCGTGAAGCATTGGGTTTAATTTTACGTGTCCAACGCTTCGTCACTATCTTTTGGGCAGTCGGATCAAATTCTTTGTTGACCACCGGGCACTTCTTTATTTGATCAACAAATCCACGCCCACGGGCGCATTGCTCGTTGGGTCCTCATACGCAAGAATTTGCACCTTTTGAAATTGTTCACAAGGCGAGCCAAATCTCATGTTGTCCCGGATTATCTTTTCACGCATCCACGGATGATCCCTCCTTTGGAGTCTCGGGCGCCTTTCCCGGACGCTCAACTCTTTACGGTCACGGCAACACCACATTGGTTCCATGACTTTCAGCGGTATCTCCTCACAGGCTCTTCCACGGGAGGATGCTACGCTCTCTCGATAGCGACAAGCGACAATCCGACGACACCAATTTTCTACGGCGAGGTCCGCGGACTACACCATGGTTGCAGGCCATCTTTACAAAAAGGGTAAGGATACCATCCTTCGACGCTGTGTTCTCCCTCATGAGGTCCCAGATATTGTCAGAGAAGGCTCGGTGGTGGTCATTTTCATGGTGACACCACGGCACGCAAAATCCTTCTTGCTGGTTATTTTTGGCCCACGCTCTTCAAAGACGCCCACGCCCACGCCCGCACATGTGATGCTTGCCGGCGGTGTGGGGCTGCCACGACCCGTGGCGCTCTTCCCTTGGCGCCCGGTCGCCACGCCATTTCCCTTCAGCAAATGGGGAATGGATTTTGTGGGACCCATCGATCCTCCTGCGCGGCACACCCGTGCCCGCTACATTCTGGTTCTCACTGACTACGCTACTAAATGGGCGGAAGCTTGTGCACTTCCAGACAACACTGCGGCAAGCACAGCCAAAGTCATCTATCAACAAATCATCACGCGCTTTGGCTGCCCCACGGAGCTGGTCAGTATCATACCATCAAGGAGCTGACGGATTATCTCCTGATACATCATCACAAGAGCACACCTTACTACCCTCAAGGCAATGGTTTGGCAGAAAGCACCAACAAAACTCTGGTCACAATTCTCAAGAAAATTTGTGACGCTTCTCGCATTGACTGGCAAACAAAGCTTCCTACTGTTCTTTGGGCTTACAATACTTGTTTCAAAATAGCTACAGGTCACACTCCTTTCAAATTGGTTTATGGTCAAGAAGCTCTCATGCCGTTTGAATACATCCTTCCAACTCTCCGTTTTCAACTCGCTACTGCCCATAATCCGCCTGCTGCACTCAAAGAAAGGGTTTATCAATTGGAACAGTTGGATGAACTTAGAAGGGATGCTTATATTCGTGTTCTTCATGGACAACAGTTGCAAAAATCTTTACATGACAAACGTCTGAAGACAAAAACATTCAACGAAGGCGATTTGGTTCTTCTTTATGATTCCCGGTACAAAAATTTTCCGGGTAAGCTTAAGTTTCGATGGCTTGGCCCTTATCAAATTGTTCAAGTGGTTCAACCCAGCGTTTTCCAGCTGGCTGAGTTAGATGGCACTCCATTACCTACACTGGTTAATGGCTTTCGCTTCAAAACATTTCATACCACAGAAAATGAAAATCAACAAACATATGCTGTTCAAGACGCAAACACAACAGATAGTGACTAAACCAGCGGCATATTTATATTATAGGTGGAAATGTTTTACAAAATGTGGGCATAGCCCAGCTACTTCCGCTATGGGCACTGCCCTATATACAAAAACGGGCTCAGAGCCCTATCTACTAAGTCCTAAGAGGAAAAACCCTCTACTTCGGGTTCGGAGCAGAGGTGATGCGTAGGATGTGGTAGAGGTTATGCTCCGGGTCCCAGCGAAGGTGCAGAATCACCTCCATCCCGTTGGTCTTCGGATCGGGATGCTCAGCCATCCCGGCACACCACCCGTCCATCGCCATGCCACGGTTGTGGCAGTGCCAGAGGTCCAGACAATCCATCTTACAGGTAATCCACTCCAGACAGTTCGAAGGCATAGTGCAGTTATCATGCAAACCAGCCGCAGACATACTGAGCGCCATTGGATGCCTTCGCTTCACTCCCGGTTCGTCTTATATAGCCAACCGAGGAACTCCTTGTCGACGTGGACCAATCAAAAAAATTGCCAACGTGTTTGCAATGCAAGGCTGTTTCTAAAATGAGAATCTTTTCTCCCGCCGCATATCTAGCCATGGTACCTTCTGACACATTCATTTTAATGATATCCCACTTCGAGTTGCCAGCATTAAATGCCATTCCTTCTTTTCAAGCCCGTCGAACATTAATGTGTGTCCTTTGGCCACCTGTCACATCCGATCATTCTCTCACGTCTCATCTCCACCGTTCATTGCTTCTCCCTTTGTTGTTTGGGGACTTAGCCAAATTTTTGCCTCTCAATCGCCTCCTTGGCATCCTTCGACACCTGGCCCCATCAACGGTTGCAGTTTCGCCCTCCTCATACCCCTTCGCCTCCATTTGTGCGCCCTAAACCTTTTCGTCTCTCTGCGCCTTCGTCCTCAGTTCTTTGCTCTCCGCCTTTGAATCATCGTTCTTTTCCGAAGCTCTTTGCCATGGCTGCACCAAAATTTCTGACACTTCAAGCTACTGCTCCCAGGGAACCGGCTCTTTTCGAGTCAGTATCTTTCTTGACGCCCACTTTCCGTGAAGCCCTTGTTGGCCCGAATCGTGAAGTCGCAGAACGCCAGAAGCTTTATGAATTTTCACAAATGGAACTTCCGGCTCCAAATCCAGACCAGTTGAAGCAGTTCCTCGCTCACATCGTCAACAACCCACATGGATACACTACAGTGGTCGATGGCACCACCATTTCGCTGACCCAGCACCTAATTTCTGAGGTATTCCATATCCCTTTGCAAACCCCTTGTTTATCTTGGTCTGCCATACAGGATCTAGATGTCACTGAGTTTGGTGCTCCTACTTATCAAGCAAACGTGCATCGCCTGACAAATATTGACAAGCCCCATGAAACTTTTGTTAAGTTTCTGTGGCGCAAGTTCCTTGGGTATTCTATCAAGAACACCCATATCAATAAGCCTTTCTATAATATGGTGATCACTGCTACTCGCTCCAACCACCACATTGATTGGCCCCAATTGTTGTTCTACCGTCTTCTCCAAGAAGTTGACCGTCTTCGGGCTGCCACTTCTATCTCTGAAGTTTCCGTGGGAGGCCATCTTCAAGCCCTCATCTGTCATTACTTTCCTCCCACACCTCCTCATTCTCATGATTCCACTCAGCAGTCCCTTCCTCAGAATCACCACACGCCCTTCTTCTTCTGGACATGTCAAAATTCCGCACTCACATGTCACTGTCTCCTCCTCCGCTACAGCAGCAAAGCACTCCAGTTCACACCATGTCTCACAAACATCACAAACAAGGCAACAGCAGGCTCCACCACCACAGCACCCTCGTCAGCTTTTGTATCAGTATCAGCAGGATGTTCAAGCTGCTGCTCTCAAGTTACAAGAATCCCAAGAAGCTCTCATGAATGGGGTTCAAACGGCCCTGGAGGCCTCCGACGCGGTTCATCGTGACCTTCATGCAGCTACCACGCAAGTTCAGACTCTGGAGTCCCAGCTTCAAGACAAGCACGGGGCTCTTTTACAGGTACGAGAAGATCTCAAGGCTGCCCAAAATCAGATTACTCTGCTTGCCGATCAGCAGGCACAATTGCAGACTACCATTCAAGAATTATTGGAGCAGGTCAAGGCACGAGAGACTCTCTTGGTTGACAAGGATAAAGACATTGCCAAACTCGACACGCTGTATACAGAACTCTCTCGGAGTTACAACACTCAAGCCCAAGACCTTACAGCGCGTGACGCACAAATTGCCTCTTTGACGGCTCAGGTTTCCACACAGACCTCTCAGCTCACATCTCTCCAAGATCAGCTTACGGAGGTTCAGAAACAGAAAATTCTTGATGACGCAGAGATTGCTGTGCTTCGACTCAATGCTCCTGGGCAATCCTCCTCACAGGTCAACACTTCTCAGAAACGGGTCCGTGACCAGTCCCGCCTTCTGTTAGAAAAGGACAACCGGATCCGTGACCTCGAACAACAGCTACAGCAAGCTATTCAGTCTGCTGATGAGGCTCAGACCAAACTGGACGGCTATGTTACCATAGCTAGCCAACTGCCTATTGATTACCCTGTTCCTTCCAGTTATTTGGATTATGTGGTTGCCCGCCGCCACCTCTTTCTTCTGAAGTGGCATGGGGCTGATGGTCCTGTAGATGTTCCCCTGCGCACTGCAGATTTTCTTCGGATCTGGCCAGACCTCTCTATTGAAGACAAAGGTTTATGCTGTGCCCTTTTGGTCTTTGATCTCATTCACTGTGCAGATCCGGATTTCATCACCTTCCGAGTTGTTCAGCCAATGGCCTACATTTTTCATGATTTCTATCTGGCTGATACACAGGAGAGATTTCGGGATGGGCCACACCAGAACTTTCAGGGTGACCCCACCCTTCAATGGTTGCTTTTGGATAACAACCCCTATCTGGCTGATCATGATCAGACACACGCTCTTCATCAAGAGTACATGCCTGAGCTCGCTCATCATTTGCCTCTCTGGCAAGCTGAGTATTTGCAACAAATAAGGAAGTATCGGGACATCAGGATCTTCCCTTTGCACAAGTTTATATGCAGCACCTCGCAGGTTACAATCAACTGCGTGCTCTTCTGGATAGCAAGACAGTCCCCACGGGTTGGGATAGCCCTCCTGTAAATTCTCAGCTCCCTGCTTCTGTTTGGGACCATTGGTGCAAAGCTCTTGATCCGGCTCTTGTCCGTGAATTCAGGGAGCAGGCTCAGCAGCCCACGCCCACGGGCATGATCCCCTCTCCCTATGCTTCCACGGGTGTTCCTCCCGCCCGGGTTCTTGACCTCGATTGGCGTCACCCCTTTTGGACCAAGGTGGCCATCTTTGGCTGGACTCGCCGGCCGGATCTCGGGACGGATCGGGTGGGATCCTCGTTTTTGTTCGGCCGCTCAATTGGGAGGATGGTGCCACTCTTGATAACACCACAAATTGGATCTATATTGCCAATGAGCGTGGTTGGCAACGCCCTGCTGATGCTCTTCATGGTCTTGACACCTTCTTGCAGAATGCCGCCACCTCACCCGATCCTTCAGTCCACCTTCAAGCTGGTTTACGTCTTTGCTCTCAAATGCATCCCTTTCGGCTCCTTGAATCGGCGTCCATCTTTTCTTTGCAATCCAAATGCGGTGTCGGTGCCTTCGGTCTCGGGACCTGCCTCCTCATGGAGTGCCAGTTTGTTTCTTCTGACGCCCATGCTGCCCTTGAAGACATGGTGCGCTCTCATTTTTCTAATTGGCGCCGATCCCGCCCTTGGGCTCAACACTCCTCCCCGCTCTTCAAATACGCCAAGATCTCATTGGCAAGTACCATAATGGTGCCCGTCCTCATTCCGTGAGGATCACTTTCCAGGACCGATGGCTTCCGCCCTCGAAACACTTCCTCCTTTTTTCTTCACACCGAAAGTGTCGTTTGGTGGGGGAGTGTTAGTCCCGTGCCCTGATGTGCGGGACTATTCATGCATCTGACGGACCAGGTCAAGAACAAGGATCCACGGTCAACCACGGGTCACTCGTCAAAGGCTCGGCCAGAAGACCAAGCGGCCACGGAGCCAAAGATCAAAGCTGCGTCTGTCAACAAGAGCCCTTTCGGACAAGTGACGGCCCGTCCTTTGCCGCATCGCGTCGGCGTGATTCTAGGCACTTCAAGAGGCACCGCCAAAGCATTCCTCCAAATCAGGCCTCCTTCGTGAGTCGCACACGAGATCGGTCAGAGTGTCTATATTGGGCCAAAGGCCATTGTACTATATATATGAGTAGAGCTAGCACATGAGTTTTAGATGAGTTTTGAGTCTTGTCTCTTTTCTGTCTTCTCTCGATTGCGAGAGCTCATGTATGTTCATCATTGATATCAAGGAAGCTTATCATTTTTCTCTCATTGTTCTCTCTTGTTCAGTTTTCTTCTTCTTGTTCTCTTCTTGCAAATCCCGCGTGACATAGTCCCCCGGATTCTCCTGTTAGATCCACGGGTCCTCACAGAGGGCTGTCTTGCAGGAGTTCCCGAACCCAGACCCCAAACAAGTCAGTTCATAGTTTTGCGATGGGAGACTTGTCCGTCCGTGGTCAGGGGCGTTCGGGAGAGGACCTTTGGGGTGAACTGTTTCTGGAAGGTTTTAAGGGTCCGTCTTCTTGTGTCAACACCCTCCCTCTACGTAATGACATTATGCAAGATACTGGTCGAATCTGACTAGGATATGGCCTCCGAAACATAAACCCTATGTGTTGATAGGTTATCGAAGGGTTTACGTTATGGAGGTCGAGTTTTAGCCGGTTGCACTTGGGACATGGTTGAGAAGCTTCAGTTAAAAACGCGAAGCAATAGGAATTGATGGAATGGGGTTTGGATTTATCCTCCTCCCAGTGTTGCATTAGAAGTCAAGAGCGCCTTTTGCAGTAGAAAAATTGTCTGGGATCATTTGGGATGGCCAATAGATCCAAACTCTATTATTTCAGTTGCCATGGCTCTGCATGCATGTTTAGAAAAGGTGCACCTAGTTATCTAAGAAAATGACCACGTTTTGGCCTTTGAAACTGTAACGGACCTGGCCACTTAATGGTTCAGTATACGCATTTGTGTATGGTACGTATATGGGTTGTACTATATGTACTTGTGGCATGCATGCAGCATGGGCTCATGTAAACAAAGGGTTTACAAAATAAGGCAATATTGGAAAGAGGGCTTTTGGTGGTACGTGAAGCTCTTTGCAAGAGAAGGCTATTTGGGAGCATCAAAGCAGAGAAGCATTGGAGCTTATCAAAGTTGGAGACGGAGAACGGAACTGCACCAAATCTTCTCTTATCAGGTGGGGTTTTGTTGTGATTCGTTGGCTTGTGTAGGCTGCCATGATTAGCTTATGAGAATCACTTGAAAATGATAACAATTGGAAATTTGTATGGAGTTTATTGTGGCTGCAAAGGAGCTTAACAAGGAAGCTAACAAAAGAGATCCGAACAGTAAATAGCATGCCAAAATATGTGCTAGATTTTCAACGCAGTAGCTCAGATGATTTTAGGATTCAAGTGTGCTAGAATCAGCCGATAAGAGGGGCTGTATAACTGTGAAAGCCAGAGAAGAACTCTGGAATTGGAATAAGCTCGTAATCAAGCAAGAGGAGCCGAATTTGCTTCTTAGCAAATGGATTTGTACAGGCAAGGATAGATTAGAGTGAATCAAGGGCTGGAAGTGATCCTTCAAGACAGATTTGGAGCGTTTAAGGATCTGGCCAGACTTAGTTAATCCATGTATGGCATGTTGGGTCGGGATGGAACTATCTGGGAAGGGCCGATTCAGCCTAAGAAAGGGGTAACTGGACCTGGAATATCATTAAACTAGAGAATCGATGTGCATCCTGCAAGATTTGAAGAGCTTAGAAGTGACCCAACTGTAAGAAATCCAAGAAAACATACTCAAATCCAGTGGAATCAAGCCGATTTGGTGCTAGAACATGCCGATTTGGCTGTGGGTCATAAGTAGATTGGGAATTGAGGCTGAAATCAGACTTGGAATCGATTAAACCCTCTAAATTGTGATGGGTCAGGCCAAAACCTCTTGAAAAGGGCCGATTTGGGGCTTAGAAAGGCCGATTTGCATTCTGGAGTCATCAACCAGAAGAATCAATCTGTTCTGGGAACTGACACAGTGCCTGATTGAAACGTTGCTTGCCTTTTTGTTGTTATAGTTTTGTCCTAATTGTTACTTTTGACTATTGTTTGTTATTTAGCTGCAAATAAGTATATTAGTAGTTCAAAGGAAAATGACAGAAAGTTCAAGTACGCCAGGTCCTGCTGCAAGAGATTTAGAAGAAATCTATGAACTCTGCATTGCTTGAATATAACACGCTAAGAAAGAACAAAACTATTTTTAGAAGTAAATAACTCAGATAATGATATGGGCTTGCTCCTGGAGATGGGGCTAGCCTAAGAATCAGTTGAAGGTGATACAGGCAATTGCGGTCAGAAGACCTTACGGATTTTTAAGTAAGAAAAGATGTAATTGGTGGTTCCACTTTGCATGTGTTAAGTAATGATTAGCTATGGAAATGGAATTTTAATATTAAAACCATGAAATCATATCTAAGGGAGCTTAAGTAAATAATGTGGTGAAGTGAGTCCTGCATCGACCTTATAGGGGTGGTTTGAGCATGTTCCATCAACACCTGATTTGTCATTATGGTTTTCATCATTGATCTCGCTACTTCGACAGGGTTGGTTGTATGGGCAACCTCGATGAGGGCCAAGAGTATGATCTAGGCACAATTGTAGTAAATATTCTAATGAACACACATGTTATGGTCCTTGCATTGTCCCACTGTTGTTCTTGATATTTTGTTATGCACTTGGAACCTCCGGGGTCGGACTTCCAGGTTCGGTGGCCTAGATAGTTCCGGCATTCTCATGTCATCTGTGCTCTTTGTATCTATGCTCTGTGACACTGGGCGTGGCCTCCTCACGGGCGTAGCTTCCCGGTGAGGTTGTACGTCAACTCCTGTGACTCCATGGTAAGAGGTCCTCCAGCGCCAGACGTGGGCTGGGAAGGGTATGCGCATACGAGGTTCACCCCACCAACTCCGCCAACGGGGCTCGGAATGTGAGCTGGCCGGGCATTTCTCTGCTAACAGGGCCTGCATGTAGGCTGGCTGAGCTTCCCATTGTCCCGGAGCTATGTGTCATGATGGTTTGATATTTTTGACTATGTCTTGCTTCTGATGTTCATGTTGATATTTCTTTGGATTATGTTGTCATTGTCTTAGCACTGTACTCACGTAGGATTTTTCGTCTGTGTTTATGCTTATCCGAGATTTCCAGAGTATTCCATGCATGCAGTGGCAGCCAGGGATCCCCACTTAGTCACGAGGACTAACCCCAGTGAGTGCATGTGCAGTGAATAAGCAAGGGATGGCAGCGGTGCAGCTGAGGATCATGGTTGAGCGAAGCTCCTGGGTTGAATTGTACACAATTAGATATTATATTTGTTGAGAATATGGATTCTTTGGATGTTAAAGTTATCTGATTATATTGAGATCATAAATATTTGCTTATTGAGTTTTGAGCGTGTCAATTCAACTGTGCAAGAGGAAGATTCAATTCTTCACCATATCCAATTGTTTGCCACACCAACCTAGAATTAGCACAGTATTGACAAGATCCCGAGTTGCCTAGAGGGTCAACTCGGCAGGCTCGTCACAGAAACGTAAACCCTACAATAACCTAGCAACACACAGGGTTTATGTTCCGGAGGCCAAAACGTGGTCATTTTCTTGGATAACTAGGTGTCACCTTTTCTAAACATGCATGCGGAGCCATGGCAACTGAAATAACATAGTTTTGATCTATTAGCCATCTCGAATAATCCCAAATAATTTTGTTACTGCAGAAGGCGCACTTGACTTCTAATTGCCACACTGGGAGGAGGATAAATCCAAACCCCATTCCGTCAGTTCCTGTTGCTTCAAGTTTTCAACTGCAGCTTCTAAGACCATGTCCCAGGTGCAACCGACTAAAACTCGACCTCCATAATGTAAACCCTTCAATAACCTATCAACACACATGGTTTATGTTTCGGAGGCCATATTCTAGTCAGATTCGACCAGGATCTTACACAATGTCATCATGTAGAGGGAGGGTGTTGACGTCAGAAGATGGACCCTTAAAACCTTCCGGAAGCACTTCACCCCAAAGGTCGTCTCCCGAAGGCCCCTGGCCACGAACGGGCAACTCTCCCACCCCGGAACTGTGAACTGACTCTGCCAATGGACTCAAAACGTCGATATTACCCTCTGGACCAAGTTTCGTGGGCAGAAGACCACCCCTTCTCTAAGAAGCGCCAAAGTAGCTCATGTCCAACACGTTCGTAGTCAATTGGCCTAAGAGGTGGCTGCGGAATACTGCCATGTAGAGGGTTCGTGTTTTTTTCGTTGCAAAAAATGACCGTGTAAGTTGGTCCCTAGGGTAATTTCGCCATTTCGGATGGCATGGTGAACTCGAATCTCCATTCCGGAGCCTTTGTACTGCCCGAACATGCCAAGGTGGCTCAAGCATGCCACCTAGGCACTAACATGCCAAGGTGGCTCAAACATGCCAAGGTGCCTCAAATATGCCAAGGTGTCTCTAACGTGCCACGTGGGCTCCAACATGTCACCTAGGCTCCAACATGCCAAGGTGGCTTAAACATGCCACTAGGCTCAAACATGCCATCTAGGCTCAAACATGCCAAGCTGGCAACATGCCATGTGGGCTCCAACATGCCACCTAGGCTGGACATGCCAAGGTGGCTCAAGCATGCCACCTAGGCACCAACGTACATGCCATCCACGTTACCACCATCTTGCCATGCCATCCAAAATTTGCCAACATCACCCAATGAAAAGACCAAAGATGGACATTTTTTCATTTTTGGCCTAACCGGCATGCACTATCAAATCATGGCCACTTGGGCAAGGGGAGCAGCCCATATAACATGAACCCTACATTTTGCATCGAGACGGAGACAAACACGTCCGAGAGTTTGCATAAGGTCATCATCATGTCCACGTCACCCATATCTTGCCATGTCACCAACACCTCACCCCATGAAAACAAAAGTTGCACATTTTTTTATTTTTGCCCTAGTCAAAAGTTGGCCTTGCTTACTTGGCATGGCATGACACCAATGGCATGCCACATCATCATGTGCATGCCAACTTTTGCAAATTTCAATTTCATTTGCATCCCAATAAAAAGGGTATATTTGTTCAACACACTCATTCCATTAGAAAAAAAAAAAAATCCTATTAGAGCATAAGACAATCCAAAATTGGCATGTCTAGTCAACCATAAATCACTAACATTCTCTTCCAAACTTGGAAGAACAGTCTTTTCCAAACCTGGAAGCATCACAAGGGTCGATGTGAACTATGTATATAGCCAACCTAATGTGGTGCCTATAGTAGCTAGCTCGAATGTATAGGTATGATTTGGTATCATGTGTAATACACTAGTTGTTTGTTTCCCACAACTATATTAGACTGTAAAGATAAAAAATGGCAAGTGTGGAGATGGTTTCTAAATCAATTCCACGAGTTTGCCCATGTTCGATTTGTTGTAGCCGTGCAGGACTGCTACGGGTATTCATACACCGGGCATCAATTGGCTCATTTACCCACCAGAAAGCAAATACTTACGTTGCAAATATTCTCTTAAATAACCCACCATATGTTCATTCTCCATAAAATTCGTACAGAGAACTTTCGAGAGGCCTTGTTCTAGAATGTATTCAATAATCCTGCATTGCTATACACAGAACCTTCTAGTAGTCTTGAGTGGAAGTTAAGAATGCGAATGCTCTCCTTCTCCCAATAGGATTACATGTTCCATAGGAATGTTTGTGGGAAACAACTATATTAGGGTAGGTCCGCATGGGCCACTTTACCTGTGGCCCAAGCCACATTTTTTGGGGACAAAATCATTGTCGTTCACACGTTGAAGCCCAATTTGACCGACAGCCTGCTAGTTCACGAAACGAAGGAACCTGAAATAGCCCCTTCTCCCTTTGAAAACTACTAACGTACCCTTAGATTTGTGAAAACTACTAACGTACCCTTAGATTAGTAAATTTATGACAATTCAAGTTTCAATAGGCATCCCATAACCCGATTGGGTTCCGTGGACGTTAAAAATTTTTCCTTCCTTCCTTCCTTCCTTCAATTAATTGAACCTAGGATTTGAAACCGTATATTTCGAGTTCCCATGCCCTAAGGTAGATGTGTACTATTGCACATTACTTGTTTGGATTGGTAGTTTTCTATTTGTTGTTGATGGACCTCTAGATTGCATATATTTTATCATTTTTTTTTTGGTATCCACGTGGATACTTCCTATTATTCTTGACCCAACGCCCTTGGAAGTGTCACAATGGTCCTCGTGTGTTTATATTTGTTAAAAGTCAGGAGACATTTCGCTCTTAGCTTTATACTTGAGTTGAGCTGTATCTTCGAACCCTGCTTAATTCTTGTCGACATGAGCATGAGCTGCCAATTGCCAGGATTGAGAACGCACCTAATTCTAGACGTATGATCTTGATGTACCATTCTTGATGGGAGCAAAATGAAGCAGTGGGAAAGATTTGGCAAAGGGTCAATCCATTGTGCACATTTCCAGTAGAAACAATCCGACCTTCTAGATGCTGGAAGCTTTTGGATGCCAAGAACAAACAAATACCTCTGCGGGAGTTTTCTGCGGCAGATAAGAGATTGTGCCAGAGTACAGAGCGCCAAATAACTCTGCCAGAATTTCCTATGGCAAATCATAGCATCTTCCTTTGATCCGACCCCATATTTTCAATGGAGCTAATGGGATTGCTTGCATCTACAACACATTCAGCAATGTTCTGTCGATTGACAACTGGCCCTCTTGCTATTTCTCATGACCTCTGTTTATACACGAACTTTTTCCCTTTTCCAACTGTCGCGATGTCAGGATGATCTTCCTTTGGAACAGCTAAGATGGAGCTTCAGCCAAATGCCATCACTATGGACCTCCTAATTAGCAAGTCGAACCAGATTCTTCAGCTTGCTCGACCAGATGATTGTTGCGCTTCCAGTGTTCCAAAAAGAGGTCTTTGGACAAATTAATTGATAACGATCCTTGCTTCTTAATTCACTCTTCATATTTGAATAACTTAAAAACTTAAAGAACAGAAGACTACAGCAGATGTTCCGAGTCTTAAAGGTTGTTACATGAGCTTTTCTTCAAGCGGCACACGTTTTATAGTGCCCCATCTTGGGAAGGGTTAATGAATGCAGTAGATACTGCCCATCGCCATATCACCTCCACATGGGAAGATATCGCTCATATCCCTCTGCTGCAACACAATTAGATAAATGCATTTGATGTCGCTTCCCCAATTCGGTGATGGCGGTGTAGAAAACAGATGGACCTCGAACTTCCCTTATGATGCTTTGATAGCTACATACGTGGCACACTCCGCTGCATTTATATTGCGGCGCAGAACCAAGGATTAAAAAAAAAAAAAAAAAAAAAAAAAAAAATTTGAAACACAATTACATTTATGATAAACGTGCATCTCTTCAACGGCCGAGATGGCCAAGTTGAATGGCCTGGATTTCGATCCAGGTCCTCTCATCCTATTGGTCGATGTTCCCGCCTTTTCCACTGGCTTCATTTTGGACTTAGCTCTCAGTTTGCTATCTCTTCCGGTCCGGCTATGGTACTCAGTTTTTCTTTCTCAGTTCTGGTCTAGCTTTTTGCATTCATTTTGCTTTCTCAGTTCTGATCCGGCTATGGCACTCAATTTTGCCTTCGTTTTGGTTCCGATCCAGCTATGGCATTCCTGCATGCCCTTTTTAGCTTATTTTTTTCCCATGTAAGGCTGACAGGCCACGGCATCTGCTTCCTTGGTGCCCGGGCGGCTACGGCTATGGAGGATTCCTCATTCTTCTACGGCTCTGCAGATCAATGCCTTGCATTCTTCGATCAGTTTGCAGACTACCGTCTCTCGTTTTCTCGTTACCTTTTCGAAGAACAGAGTATTTTTTGCCAAGTTCTGTAAGCACTGTAATTTTTTTTTTCTTTTTTCTTTTTTAGCTTTCGTGCATTTAGCTTGAGATTTTTCTTAAAATCCGGCAGTCGCACTTACGTTTCCAGGTTTTGATGTCGAGTTTTATATGTAACAGCATGAGCAGGACGTTACTGAAGCAAGACAATAGGTTATGGCTCATATCCGGCCTTGAAATAGATGCTTCTCTGCTACAAGTTTTCGAGTTGTTATGGTGTCGATCTGCACCTACTGGTTGAGTTTCATTTCTCTGTAAGAAGATGATGCTGGCTATTCATGTCATCGGCTTGTTCTCAAGCATGCTCTACTTGCGAAGAATATATGCCCTGAACATATGATTTAAACAGCAAATTGTTGTAAAATCATTGTAGATGAATGCCTTGAAGGTGTATGATCCTCATTGCATGTAGAGGAATAAGCTTGTAAAGGATATGGTGAGATGATGCTGATGCTAAGGCTGGTAGCTGGTGCTAATGCTTGATTACTAGAATGGAGCTAATCCAAGAGCTCTAGGAAATCCCTTGTAAAAATTCTCCTTAATTTGGTTGTAAAACGAACTCTGCCTTTCAGTTACTATAAAAATGTAAATCTGTGGAAATGTAAATCTGTGTTTCAAGGCAAATTTGAGTTCTCGAAATTATGAAACAATGAGCTTGCTCCGTTGGATATTGTGGTGTCTTTTTCCCTGTATAATTTTTTATAAGTGTAAATTAAAATTATCAATAGCAAAAAAACAAAGGTTATTTGTGTGTCATATTTATAGTTTTTGTATTTAAAAGTATGCTACATGGCAGCATTTTATTAGTTAAGAAGGCATATTAGAAATTTACCTTGCTTTTTGTACGTGTTATAATAGTGCTTTTCACATCTCCTGATTATTGTACGTGTTATAATAGTGCTTTTCACATCTCCTGATTTTTGTACGTGTTATAATAGTGCTTTTCGTATGTCCTTATTTTAGGAAAACAATAGCTAGATTTCAATAACACATGTAGTGTTTCGTAAATAAAAAAAAGGCTATGCGTGACTTTTTTAATTATGCAAAAACAACACTTGAAACAATGTGTCTATATTTAGATTTTTTTTAATTATGCGAAAACAACACTTGAAACAATGTGTCTATATTTAGAAAAAGAACACTTGAAAACATCATTTTTTCATTTCCTACGCGTTCTTTTCTTTGTAGTCTTTTATTTCTAGTGTTGTAATTTAGTTTTTCAGGTGTAGTAAAGTTAAAAACTACGCGTGCTATTTTAAAGATAAATAACGCATGGTTCCACAAAAAACATTGGCCTAAAGACACATTGGAAACATCATTTTTCTTTTTCTATGTGTACTAATAGTGCTTTTTTACATGTCTTTATTTTAGAAAAACAATAGTTAGTAGCATTAAAAACAATAGCTAGATTTAAGTAACAGGTGGTACTTGGTTAAATGACATGTAATTTTTTTAAAAAACCATCTTACTTTGACGTTGTAATTTAAGTTTACATGTGTAGTAATATCTAAACCAACGCGTGTTATTTTGATGAACAACAATGTATGGCTCGTGAAAAAAACCACAGTCAAGAAAAAACCACACGTTGACAAAATTTTGCGAAAAACAATAGTGAAAAAAAGGACACGTTGACAAAAAAAAAAGAGGTGCCAAAAAAACCACAGTGGAAATTTTCTGCCAAAAAACCACTGCCTCTTTGTGCAAATCCAGATAAACGGGTCACTTGGACTTTTGGGGCCATTTTGGTGTTGTTTTTGGCATAAAACAACACTACCGTACAAGTAAAAAACAACTGTGGACCAAAAATTGGGGTCAGTGTGTGTCCTCAGCATCATGCGTCTCCCCACCTTGGAAACCTGCATACCCTGCAATACATTTGATGCATATAATTTTACAAGACAATTACCCCAAGGTAATATTTAAGTTTAATTTTCATAACACATCCTTGTTTAATATCATACTATGGTAAGGGGATCTTTCACCCCTTACATTATCATTTAATATTCACAAAATTTTATGTTTTCACAATTATCATTAATAGAGTTTCAAAATTCTCTAATTGAAGGTCCATTTGGTCTCCTTGCAACACAATATGAAAACACATGTGTTGCAAGTCTTTACAGTGTGACCCTCCTGCCGCTAGACACTCCTATTGGCTTGCAGGCCCAACACTACGTTAGTACACATTTAATTATTATAAAGTTGGTTATTAAGGAACTACCCATTTAATTACAATTTATATGGATGCAAGGCTAATCTCCCGGCATAGGAAGATGATGTTTCTTCCATCGTGGCCGTGGAGACAGTGCCCTATAATGCCTAGGATGATGTCTAATGCCTACATCTCTCATCGCCCTTGGCGTGGAGGATGGATTCCTCCCTTCCTATCAATGCATGATCTTATATGACCTCTTTATCTCTCAATTTGTCTACTTCCGTGGCGTCGGAAGTAGACTTTTAATCTACCTTCCACTCACCCATCGGTTCGGTGTCGACTACTTTGGTGACGAGTCGACCCTTGCATTGCTCCATGAGTTGTGGGTACTGCTTCTCAAGATCTATTTGTAGTGCCCACGTAGCGTCTTCCATTTCACTAGGTATTGGAGAATTAAGATCTTCTTGTCTTCTTATAGGATATGTCAAGAAGAACCTCTGGAACAATCTCAATGTGATCGTCCGTCATTTCCAGTAACTCCGGTGTCTCCAATACTTCCTCTGGATTAGGAGTGTGCCTCTTTAGGAGACTTACGTGGAAAACTCTATGGATCTTCAAGTGTGCTGGCAGGTCCAACTTATATGATTGGTTACCTACTCTTTTGGTTATCCTGAATGGTCTAGCCCAGCATGGAGCAAGTTTCTTGCAATTGCCGATGCAGAGGTTCAGCCAAACTTTGTCCCCTAATCGCCGATGCAGAGCTTCATCTATGCTCTTCTGCCGGCTTCTTGCTGCTAAAAGATATCCTAGTACTTCCCCCACCAACTGTTGCATGTCGGCTAGCATTTGTGAATGTCTTAAATAAGCATTACAGCCTTGGACCCCTGCATGATCCCTGTTGGACTTCCCTTAATGCATGCAATTACATTAATTACCTTAAGGTAATATTTTCATCTTAACATTATAGTACTATTGGATATACTGCTTCCAATAGTATTATATTTAACTAACTGTTATATGATAACGTTACGACCTTTAAGATATGTCATCATACAATTATCGAGGCAATACTTATTTTGAAAAGTATTTTAATTATTTATCATATGGCTAGAGTTTATATCATGAGCGTGTGACTCTTATTCGCTACTTGGTTGGCGATGTATCAACCTTACATGTATATACTTTATAGTTGCTATACTTATGAAAAGATAAACAAATTCTTATTATATTTGTGAGGGCCCTATGAAGGTTACTTAAATGCCTTTGGAAGGAATTGCATCCTTGCGAAGGTTTAACTAAGATTTTATGTAATTATCATCTTATTTTATCTCGATACTAAGATATCTACATAAGACAAAACTATCTATGCAGTTATTATGAATTTATCAACAAGACATTAAATCTTATGATACATGCCCTCGTGGAGTGCTATCAATGCCCTGCATAATAGTATACTTAAGATTATATAATTTATGTGGTTATAAGGGGTTCACAACCCTGAATAATTTAATTAAGAGCTAGGCTACTAGCTCATTCCTAGGTGAGAATGCAGGCAATTGATCATGGCGTAAGAAAATTATGCTTTTCCCATCATGCATTCTATCTATACTTTGATGCAAAGCCTCTCTCCACCTTAGCTGTCATACCCCCACGTCAGTCTTGCATGTTGAAGGACACATGGACATTAAGCATCTATCCATCTTACGCTCCATGTGCTTTGGCTCTATTCTAAGGGTCGACTAATTTGATGCCCCTAAGATATAGGTAGGTTCGGTCCTAAGATTGAGCCCCCACTCTCTTTATAAAGAAAATGGTCCTACACCTTTGCAATGATGCTATCTAATGCTTCCTATCCCCCCAATTGATGTTGTCATAACATCTCAGCTATTCTATCTACCTTAAGAGGTTATATGCTAACACATTAATTTACTAGCCTTAGCTAACATATTTAATCGTCTATGATGGATGCAGCCATCATGTTTAACATATCTATCCCTAAGCGATGAGTTACGGAATTATTTAAAACAATTCTAAACTGCAAGGTTTTATCATCATGACAATTGACTATGTGATTAATATACTTCTTATTTTAGATGTGCCTTTCATGTACTATTCAATTTTATATTCTAGACATCCCCCTTTCTTAGTTATTTACTCTCTTGAAATATTCCTATCAATTGAATTGATGTCATCATAACAAGTTGGCCGGACTTGTTAGATTACTTTTTTTTCATTTGGTTGGATTATTCTTTGGAGGTACTAGCTTTATACATGGTCAACAATTATCCTAGTAATGATTCCTTCCTAGCGAGGTGATCAATGTTACCAAGTGGTTTTAATATGTTGGATGTCTGTTAACAATCGTGTATAATTTTAGTTATTCCTATGCATTTCCTTCCCAATCGTTGACGCTTAGCTCAACTTGGGGCAATCCTTTCACGAGAAAATCTGGAAATGCCTTCCAATCCCATATGTAGCATAATAACAGGGGGTTACTTTTAGATTTTTATACGCTTTTTCATATGGTTTTTCTATGATTTCGTTGTTGTATTTGTTGAGGTGTACTAAATAGTATTTCTAGAGTGCACCCTTTATGGGCCGTTGATTTTCGTTGGTTGGAAAAATCCGAGGGTTGTTGTCTTTCTCTGCATGTGTTTGTGCATGAACACTTTGCAAGTGTGTGCATGTGCATGTGCACATGCATGTGCATGTGTGTGCATGTGCACATGCATGTGCATGTGTGTGCATGTGCATGTTCATATGCATGTGCAAGTGCAAGTGCATGTGCATGTGTGCATGTGTGTGCATGTGTACTTGCCCTCTTGGATTCTTATTGCCGGAGTGGATTTTACTACCACTTAGATGGATTTTTGCTCACACTTACAAAGGTATTTGTTTTTAATGTTTCTTGATTAGCATAATGTTTTTCTTACAAGGTATTGGTTTCGATTCTACAATGTAGTCTTTGCAAAACCCCTTTTGTTTCCTTCCTATGATTTCTTGCAGATTCAAGTTTAGGCCCTCTGTTTGCTTTCAACTCTTGGATATTTCTGGCTTCCGGATTGTTCATAGCATCCAGCCTTTAGCTTCAATCAACAAACGGATTCTTATGCACACAACAGGCGGATTATTCCACGCCCTTTTCCATGTCACGCAGATCAGTCAAACAGTGGCCACAAGAATACATTTATATTGTAGGTTTGGAACTTTAATCGAACCGTAAGGTGAATCATGCATTACCTTTAAGCTAGAGATGGAGCATCCAAAATCATATGGATTGATAAACAATGGTGTCATTGTGAAAGAGAAATAGTTGTAGCGGAAGTAACAATATGTAGCATAATAACAGAGGGTTTTCGTTGTGTTGTAAACTTTATGACTTTCAGAATAATGGGATCAATCTGCTCTATCTTTATGGTAACTTTTACTTATGTTCTATTTGTTTTATTGTGATCAAATTCAAAAGCTACAGGTGATGAAAGCCTCAAATGAATTCTAGTTTTTTTCTGGTTTGAATTCTAAAATTTTTGTCACACGGGGGGGGGGGAAGGTCCCTAAGGCCCCGAAGGGGCCAAAAAAATTTTTTTGCAACACAAACCATTAACATCCAACATATAAAAATTAAATCCCCCAACACATAACAACCATTGACATTAACAACCAACACATAACTACCATTGACATTAATTAACATAACCATTGGGTCCAACACATTTAAATTAAAATCCCCCTTAAACCCCCTTTGGTTTGGGTGCATATTCACACGGGGGGTGACGTAGGGCAGCGAGAGCCCTCATAATTGTATTTTGCACGTACGAAATCAACACCATATAGTATTCCGCTTGAAATCTTATAGTATTTTGCGAATCTTATTATACAGTATAGCAAATTTTGTACTTGCATACCCCACAAACGAGGAACTTTATGTACGGTATAGATTAAGGAATAAGGGGTGAATATGCCTATCCAACAGCTCTCGTTGCCCGGAGTCACCCCCCGTGTGAATATGCACCCAAACCCCATTATGGATGTCATCATCCATAAGCCTATCATACTCGACTATATGATCGTAGCTCCTCAATCTTGCTAGCAGCTCATTGACTCGCTGCCTTCTTGAGGGTAACGTTCTTTCGAGTTGCTCGAGACTCCGGGCTCCTCCTTAATGTAGAGGTCAACTTTCTTCATAGAGGCTTCCCATTGCTAGTGGTTTTGATGGCGTAGTTGACCACTTGAAATCTTCTATGTCGCTTCCCAAAAACATGAAGGTGGTTCCATTGAAAAACATCCTCCACGTTGAATTCTTCATCTTGGCAGCTAAAGGATGCCTCTGGATCCGATATTGTTGTGCCAATTCCATTCTTCGAGTCCTGTAGCATGTTGACAGACAAGTGTTGAGGATATTGCTCGCTTCATGTAATGGGCCCATGGTAGACCGCTCGAGTATTCGAACCTTGAATGTGCCTGTGGAGCGTTCCCGAGACACCGGCATAAATGGGTAGAAGCGACTACTCATGAACGTCTAGAAGGTTTTGCCCAGTTGGTTAAGGGTATGTCGGTTAGGAATGTTATAGTTGGTATCAAAGCATGTCTTGAGTTCGAGTCTCCATGGATGCCTATATGCATGGGTAATTTGCAAAGACTTGGTAATCATTGTGACATGGTATAGCATTGGATGCTCGAGGACGAGCATAGTTCTAGTGGGAGAGACTGTAACGGACCCATGGTAGACCACTCGAGTATTCGAACCTTGAATGGTAGACCACTTGAGTATTCGAACCTTGAATGTGCCTGTGGGGCGTTCCCGAGACACCGGCATAAATGGGTAGAAGCGACTACTCATAAACGTCTAGACGATTTTGCCCACTTGGTGCATGTCGGTTCGGAACGTTACATTTCACGCCTTCCAATTGTCTGACATCTCTTTTCTTTGATCTGTTACAATGTGAGAGGGAAGGAATAACAAGGGAAAATATGCATGCGAGGCATATAGCTTACACTATTATTATTACAAATACTACTAAAGCTATTAGGCCCCCTTGGTGTCTCCCCTCGAGGTGCACACGTACTCCATGGCAGTGTTATCGATATTTCTCCTAGTGCACTGGTGTTGAAGATCTATATCCTCTTATTTGTACGTCAGCTCGTGCTTGATTAGTAGACTCTTTGATATGTTTGAGCTCTCCAATGTCTGTTGGCTGTGGCACAACCTGCTTCTGCTTCAGATGCTAACTAAATATGTGATGGTCGTTGATGCTTCGACGTTCTGGTCTACTTGGCTAGACTCATAAGGACCTGTTCTCTTCATTAGTTGCCTTTCGAATTGTCGATCCTTGGGTTCGCGAAGTTGCATGCGAGTTGTCATAGCTTGGTGAGGTTTTCTAATTGAATCTTCGATTCTTTGACTCAGTTCTCCTAGTCACTTCTCCATCGAGTTTCCCATCTTACCTGTTTGATCTCCTTGACTCGATGGCTTAGATGTTGTCACGTTCTACGGCACTATGTTGCCTTCTAGTCTTGTGGTACTTTCTATTCGCACTTGATCATGCTCCACAATTTTGAACCTCATGTTGCATCTATAGAGCTTGTGGAAGTGGTTGATTGCTAGCACTTCTCTAGGTTCTGGTTTGTGGCCTTTGTCCCTCAATACATGTGCATCTTCCTGGCGATAGCCTCATGACTCTCCTCCGTGATTGGTTTGCTATCGGGGGCGATGTATCCTTATATCTGCATAGCTTGACTCTTGAGTTGAAGAACTTTATGCCCTAGATCTACTCTTGTCCTTGAATAGGCTGGCTATTGTCAACTCTCCCTTTTTTTTTTTTGCCGAAGGTGCTTTTGGTTACTATCCTTGTCATTAAGGTGTCGAATGCTTCTATCTTGGGCGTTGAGGTCCCTCGTGTTGGAGATATGTTTGGCTTCTTCTCTTCTAATTGTTGGTAGGAATACTTGACGAAGCCATCACCTAGTTGTTGTATGAGCATAGGCATAACCCATCGTTGTGGCGCCTTTCTTAAGTGTATCTCCATCTGGCACGCATGTTACAAACATCACCATACAAGGCAGGATTATGGTCGTCGAGAGGTTGCCTTTTCAGTTGGCTCGTTGATGTCGGGTCGTCCCGAAGAATTCCTCGACTGTGGCCTTTCGTCCAAATTAACTAATTCCACATGCGCATGCTAGTATTACAACCAAGTCACATTTAATTAAAGTGGGTCAAATCTCGAAATTTGGGACTCAGACTGAAAATGGGACTCATACAATTTTTTTTTTTTTTTTTGAAATGAATGCTCGAATAGAATTTTTTCTTAATAAAGCAACAATAACATTTACAAAGAACAATCCGAGGGAGACGGTGGAGAAAGAATGGTGGGAAGGAAGGGGAGATGGAAGGGAGGGACTGAGGGAGGGAGGCAAAGGAGCAAGGGAGAGGGAGGAGGCACAGGAGAGGTAGGAGAGGCAAGGGATAAGTTGGAAGAAGGGGAAGGGAAGGGGGGTGAAGGGAGGAGGGGGGGAGGAGGGAGGGAGGGGAGGGAGGAAGGAGGGGGTGCCGGGGAAAGAGAAGAGCAAAGGGGCAAAGGATGAGAGGGAGGGGCAAAGTGGGCAGCCTCTAATGATTATAATTAATATAATCATAACCAATGTAATTAACAAGTGTAATTAACATTATTATAATTAATTAAAAAAATCAATATATATATAATAATTAATCAGAAAAAATAAGCTAGGCTTACTTTAAAAAAAGGAAAAAAGGGACCTTTATTACATTGCATAACTCGACCACAGCCCCTGGCATGCCTTTTTGCTAGTTTATGGCATTCCTGAACTTTGACCTGCAAGATAACTTTTACCTGCAAATTTCGCACTGCACAATTTTTATGCCATTGTTTTCTAGTATGCAAGCTAATCCTAGCCGTCAGTGGCACTGCAAGAATGGAACAATTTAAAGCACGCTATTGAAAATGTGCTCCTCGAAAATAAGCAAGTGGAATGCATCCAAAGCCATGCATAAGTTTGTCCTGGCCTTGTCTTCTCCTATGGAAAGACAATATCACTCAATAGATATAAAAGTTGGAGCTACGTTTTGGCGTATATATCACTTCTTTGGCATGCCAGAAGCTACGATGAATACCTAGTTTCAAGTGGTACTCAACCTTCTAACAGGAAACAAATATTGATTAAGGTCGTAAAGCTCTGCATTTAAAGGAAAACAATTGCAGATGATTTGGAATTGGGACATAATGGAAAAGGTTTCCATCAAAAACTTTGCAAACTTTATCAAGCTCTTGTCTGAAAAAAATGATTCATTTTCAAGCTAGTAGTTGCAGACCTTGTGAACTTATTGTGTCCAGAAATGATCATACAAAATGGCAGGAATGGAATCTTATTGCTACAAATAGAAACAAAAAACTCAGATGAGAGCTGAGGTAGTCTTAAAACTCTGCACTTCAAGGAACCGACTCTTAAAGATTTGGAAACATCCTAGTTCAAACTTAATCGGTGTTTCAGCGCATTTATTTAACATGCCAACAAACTAGTGACGAGAACGTCTTATATAAAGGATGGGTAAAAGCCTTTCAAGCTATGTGGGTAACCTAAAGAAAAAGGTATAAAGGGATTATGTGGACAAAAATATTTGTCCTTGCTATTACTGTCATGAAATGGGACATTTAAATCCCAATTGTCCAAAATTAAAGAAAGAAATGACCTATTATAATTGTCGTAGTATGGGGCATATCTCCACAACCTGTTCGAGTCCTAAGAATTATAATAGGGCTAAAAGGGGAAACTCTCCTTCTAGGGGAAGGGGAAGCACATTAAGGGGAAAAGGAAGAAAAAGTGCTGGAGTTAGTATAACACAAGAAGTCGTGAATGAGCAGGATAAACAAGAACAAGATGATCAAGAGGTAAAACACTTCGTTTTGTCAACATATATGAATGAATATGGGTCTAACCGTGAAACTGATGATGCGTTTATAGTTGAGAGTGGAGCTGAACGATCAGTAGTTAATTCTACTGATTATCTAGCAGGTGTGTGTGCTAGTAAAAGTTTGAGCCATTTACAGTTAGGAAATGGAGCTTTGCAAGAGATCATGGGTAAAGGAATGTTGCAATTATTTGATTTGCTATGGTTCTCTTCTTATATAGAAGAGAACCATCATTCTAGGGATAGGGACGTCAATTTTAGTGCCATCTCTCTTTTTGGACCCAAGCTTTCTTTGGCACAAGCCTGCTATAGCATAAGCTTTCTTTGGCCCTTTCTCCCATAAAAGTTGTTTCCTCTGAGCTGAATCTTGTTGTTGTATGGAGTTTTTCTATGTCAGTCATTCTCATTAGCTAGATTTCTCCTTCTTCTCTATGCAGTTTCTTTAGTTTCTACTTAGTATTATATCTCCCTCTTAATTCTGCATCACTTCACAAGCTTTTTTGGCATTCAAGCAGTTTGCAATCCTCACTTCTACCGGATTCATAACCTTTGTTGACAGTTTTTCCACACTTCTAAATTCCTTCCTCATTTAGTGGTTGCTTGGGTTCGGCTGGGCCGGAGTTGGGGTTCCAACATCAGCATATCTAGCTGGTCCTGGCATGATCTCCTGCTTTTGTCATATGAATCGAGACCCAGCTTTGTTTGCTTGCATTTATCTGCGACCTGAAATAGTGCAGTTTTTTGAGTTGGAACCTGGTTTATGTTTTGAGCTCCTCTTGGAGTGGATGCTTTTCTCTGATCATGCAAAGCCACGGATCCCTTTGTAGCTGGTGTTGGGACCGAATTTGCTTGTCATGCTGTTTTAAAAATGGATGGATATGGACGACTTCCCTGGTTTTTCAAACTGCTTGGGGCAAGTGGGCCGTCGTCCTTGAGCAGGTCAGATCTATGGGCAGTGGCTGCATCTATGTACAGGTTTATGCTTTTTGCTATGTTTCTGCAGAAATAAACACGATAAAATAAACATTTAGCTTGCAAAACTAATATGCTATTGTGTGGATACATTGGTTGTGCCTTTGGTCTTTTATTATGGAGATGCAGGTTCGAGTCTTGTCGACATCAACTCATGAGTGAGAAAGTTGTGAATTGTTGACAATGTTTTTGGACCTTGGAAATCGAGAGGAAGTTTGTTAACCTTTTTGGATCTTGGATGCCTTAGAAACATGTTGTTGCAGATGCAACTTCGCCTAGATGCCTTCAAGATTTTTGTTGCACTTGTAGTCTGCCAAATTGCTGCATAGGTTATTCTGTTTGGGCCTTGTTTATTTTGATAAGTTGTTTTTGTGGGGTGCTTTTTTCCGCTTGTACATCTTGCTTTGAGCCAGACTTGGTTGTTAGAGATGTCTTTAGATGCTTTGTTGGTCTAGGGTTGTTTTTATATCTTCTTAGTTTCGTCCATCCAGGTATAGTTGTGTTTAACCATGCTTGCACAACTCTAGTACCTACTTTTTATGTTGTAAATATTCGAACACCTCAACTTTTTTTGTCTTGGAGTGGTCGGTTAGGGTTTATGCCCATCAACCCCTTATTTTTTGGAGATCGTGTATTGTTCAAGTTGGAATGTGTGGCACCTTTTATTAGATTCATTTCGATGACAATTTTCTTGTTTGATGGTTCTCCTTTGTTCAATTGTCATTGATGTGCATGAGCTTGGAGTCTAGGGTTAGTCTCGGGTCTTACACCATCAATTCCTTGGATGCCTAGTGCTTGCGTGGGTCATGTGAAGATATGTTGCTTAGGCTTGTTTGTAGTTGATAGCTAAGAGATGGATCTTTTATAACATAGTGCTTTTTGGTTGCTCTTCTTGTTTTATGCTCGTAGGGTTGGCTGGCATGTTGGCCTGGGGTCTTGCTCTGTCAATCCCTTGTTTTTGTTGGATCTTCATAGGTTGGGGTTCGTGTCCCTTAATTTTGTGTTTTAAACATGTCATCTTGTTTTGTTGGAAAAGAGTTCTTGCTTTCAGTTTGTCCTTTAAGCTAGATAAGGTTGGATTCTAAGGTCTTGGATCTTATGTTCCTAGATTAAAAGCATAGCTTAGATGTTTTAGGTGTCCCTTGGATTGTGTTGTTTGGTTTGATTTTATAAGGCTTTATTGGTTTTTGAGGCAGCTTGAGTCTAGGGTTGGTTTGTTGCATAGGTTGGTTTGTTTGGACATGATTTCATGAATCTTATCGAGTTGTTAGGTCATAAAAATTAGGCTTTTTTGGTGTGGGAAGCATTTTGGTTTGCTTGTGTTTCACTTTGAGGCAGGCTTGGTTTGACGTATTCCCATGAGGGTTGTTGGTTCTAAGGGTTTTTTTGGATGCCAACATCCCACCCAATTTTTACATGTTGCATGGTCTTCTTAATGGTTTGCTTGGTTATTTTCCACTGGATATGGTTGTTCCAGCTCTGGCTTGTCCCTTCAACACGAGGTTGCTTAAGGCCCAGGCATTAACAGGCTCGATGTTTATTGAAGAATGAGATATGGCTTTTCATTCATCTTGGATTAGGCAAGTATGTTTTACATAGTGTTTGATGCTTATATTGTCGACTCAACCACATCAGGCTTCATTTCTCGTAAGCTTTTATATTTATTTTGTTGTTGTTTGACATCTTAGTCTCGATCCGGCGGCTAGCACATAGGGTGTCTCGACCCCTTGTACAGGTTCAAGTGCCCTAAATTGAGCTCATATTTGTTTACATATTTCTTTTCCTTGAAATTGTATTCTGTGGATGCATGCTCTAGGTCCTTGCGGATTTCTTTGTTCCTTGAGCATTCTCTATTCTTCAATAGTGCGTCTATACATGCGCTATAACCATGTACCCAGTTCTAAGATAGGTTGGATTTATGCTGGCTTAGTCTTTTAGCTTTGTTTTTTCTGGTCTTATCATGCTGTGGTTTTTTTTTTGTTACTATGGTATTTTTTTTAAAGATGTATTTTGGTGAGAGACTCGTCTGGAGGGGGAAAACCGGTCAGATAGATAGGCATATCTTTCATCACAACAGTGTACAAACATTGTGAAAAAATATCTAAGGTGGAGGGTAGGGTAGTCCACCAATTCAATCTGACTACCCACATATAATAATCATAAAGGGAACCTGCCATAGGAACAACCCAGGCCCCTTAAGACGATGTAAAGTAAGAAAGGCAAATAGGAGGCAACGTGCGAAAGTTTATCACCGGGATGAAAAACCCCGCCCTTTCGGGTTTTCGAGGAAAACCCTAATGATAAACTTTCGCCCGATGGCTCCCAAAGAAAAGCCCGGGCCGTCAAAGTTGATATCATTGAGGAAAAAATCGAGGAAACACGAGATGAGGTCGCAATTCGGACGATTCATCTCACACTCTATAGCCATAATCACCTGAAAACTTAGGAGAAAAGAAAACAAACAGAACGCATTAGACGTTAGAAAAGTAACGTAACAAAGTCGCCATAAGATGAGATGACCTAGAACAACATAAAAAGAAGCAATTCAACTCAAAAAATAAAAGCCATCACGCCGGCTCGGCGAAGCCTAGTCCATGACAAATCACAATCCTCCAATAAGAGAAGGGGCTGGTTACGCGAGCCACGCGACATAATATCATATCTTAAAACAACATAACCTCTCCAATACAGAGGGGCTGGTCACGCGAGCCACGCGATACGGAATCACAAATCAAAATGAAAAAACATGAATGTACACAACTTAGGGTGGGGAGGGAGGGAACTAAGACCCAAAAACCTGCTGTGAGAAGATGCCGATAATGGAGAAAGAGCCCAACAACATATATCTCCCCAAAATGGTGATCCGACGGTGTCGCATCGCATGCATTTTGGTGAGAGACTCGTCTGGAGGGGGAAAACCGGTCGATCAAAAGAGAACTTCCATTTCAAAGCCTAGGGTGATGAGACAGGGATATCAAGTTAGTATAGGCATAAAAGGAAGATGGTGTAGAACAATAGGTAAGGTGGATCTAAAAAGGAAGAAAAGAAGAGTTAAATACATTAAGGAAAGGGAATAAAGACAACAATTCATCAAGATTAAAAATGCTGGAAAAGTCAACACTAGGTTTAGGTGCTACCAATATAAGTTCCGAGCAAAACCAAGTTTGAGGTGTTATAAACATAATAGACTATAACAATCTAAGTAGACTATTTAAGGCGACTTCGATAGTAAAAACCAACTAGTATCAACTAGTATAAACCAACAATAGTAAGAAACAATATCTAAATGTGATGGTATCAAGCATATGTGGGTGAAAAATATCACGTTACTATAGAAAAAATGTATAAACCAATAAAACACAATATCCTAAGTTGGTAACAAACGTCCATGGCGCAAAAAAGACAAGGTACATTAGAAAAATATATACAAAAGAAAAGAAACAAATGTATTCAAAAAAGAAAAGGAAAATAGAAACAAATATACTCGAAAAGAAAACATATTCGAAAGGAAATAGAAACGAATGTACTTAAAAGAAAATAAACTATGTCAACACATGAATTTGAACCCGTCACCACAAGTTAAGGAGCATTGCATGCTAACCATTATTACCCATAAGCATTAATAATAAATAGTTTACATTCTATATATTTTATTCGAGTAGCGGAAAATGCAAAGAAGCATGCACAGGTCGACAAAGAAGCGGAGCATGCAAAGAAGCATGCATGCATGCAAAGAAGCGGAGCATGCAAAGAAGCATGCGAAAGGGAAAATAGGGAAAGACGAATTCGAGAAAATATAACGGCGGATCAAGCAGGTATTGACGGCAACGGATGTGTTTAAGAGGAAGAAGTTTGATGCCAGGAAGCACGCACTAGTACAAACGTGGGATACAACGGGGGAAAAACCCATTTAAAAGCATGAAAAAATAAGCCTACAAGCAGTCAGGACATAGCTATATTACAATTCTAGAATGGGGCTCGCATGAAACCAACAAAACCGCCCGACTAGACTAGGCTTCTCATTCATCTCAACAGATTTTCTACAATGGTGGATAGTAGGTAGCCGCACACATGCGAACTACCCATGAAAAATAAAGGGAATATCCAATTATATAATTTGGACCCCATAAAATACAATGCTAATAGATGTTTGGCTGGTGTACCTGCCGAAAGCTTATCACCGGGATTAAAAAACCCCGCCCTTCCGGGTTTTCGAGGAAAAAACCCTAGTGATAAGCCTTCGGCAAGGGGCTTGGACAAACGTAAGGCAGAGAAAACGCTCCCAAAACCCACGAATGGAGAAGTCGAAACAGTTGCCGCTCGCCAACCTGTACCTGCACATCACAAACACAAAAAAACGTGACAAAACAAACCTCCCAGAGTGGAGGGGCTGATCACGCGTGCCACGCGACAATAAAACAAAAACCTCTTCAAATAGAGGGGCTGGTCATGCGTACCAGGCGACAAATACAATAAACAAAGAAGGGGAGGGTGGGTTCAAAGAAAAGAGAATAAGTTACTGCTGAGAGAGAAGAGAAAGCACCGATGAGACGTTGATGCAGAACCGCGCCTAAAATAGCGAACTCCCAACCAGAGAAGGCATGCGCCACATGCATGCATGCAAGACATGCATGCTTGTTGGGGTGGTCACCACTCACCACACTCGTCACCACTCACCACACTCATCACCACTCACCACTCACCACACTATTGAGGTGGTATAGAAAACAGTATACCGTATATGGAGTGATATACGCACATGCACGTCGCGAGGATATTTGCACTGCATTATGCATTATGGTGTGTGAGGGGATTATGATGACCCGTATTATTATCGGAGAGAAGAACAGGGAGATGGTGTATTGGGAGAGAGTATTTTTGCTTGATCTAGCTATGGAGATGATGATTCTTTGTGTTGTACATTGCCTTGATCTGATAGATTGAGCTTAGATTGTTGGATTTTTCATCCTTCTTGCAAGGTTAGAGTTCAGGCTCTAACAATTTGACGACCACGGTGCTCGACAGACCATTGATCGACCCCATCGACGAGAATTTCCATTGAAAAAGGAGTTGTTACCATTGGTATTGGTGATCGTCGGTAAAGAACGACACCATTGTGAAAGGAGCAATTTCTTGTGTGAAGGGGATTTTGCCGTAATTGATTTGTGGAGTAAAATTTGACAAGGGGAGCATAGTTTTATGCCCAAGGGAAGTAAGAAGGATATCCCACCAAGCTCTGTCGTAACAAGAAGGGGACCAGTGAGTCAATCTTTGGGCTCAAAATTGCATCAAGATTCAATTTCGTTTTCAGATTTGGGAGCAGATTTGGAGTCTAATTCTCAGATCCAGGAGGTTTTGATTCCATTTACTGATCTAGAAGGTAATCCAATTTCGTTTTTCAAATTGAAGGGAGATTCAATTTCGTTTTTCCAATTTTAAGAAACCCAAGAAGAGGCAGAGATGGCTGTATTACTACCTATGGTATGGGGTTTTCAGACAATGGGGATTCCAAAGTTTGATGATCTTGTGGATCGGGATCCTTTGAAGCATATTGTGAAGTTTGAGAGGTATTGCCAGCAATGTAAGTTATCGGCTGCTGATTACTTGCTTTGGTTTCATAGTTCTTTGCAAGATTCAGTGGAGGAATGGGCACAAACGCAGCCAGATACCATGACATATCAGGAATTAAAGGAAGTATTCATTGCTAATTATCAAGAAGTCCATGGTTTGGATAAGACTATGGAAAGGTGGACAAATTTCACACAAAAGGAGGATGAGTCAATTAGAGAGTATAATCAGAGGTATATTGCGGTTCTCAAAGCCGTCGTGGTTCATTGGAAGATTGCAAGGAGTGATGAAATGGATATTCAATGGTATGTGAAGGGGCTGAAACGAGCTATTGCTCATAAGGTGAAGGCTAAACAACCTACAACATTGTTAGAGGCACAAAAGTATGCACTCAAGGCTGAAGATAAGTTGGGATACATTCATGAAGTTGCTGCTCCAGAGCATAAAACAGAAGATATTGCAGCCAAGATTTCTAAGCTTACAATTGGTGAGAAGCCAAGGGAGGTGCAGTTTATTACTTGTGAGTATTGTGGGTCTATTGGACATTCAGATACTACATGTAGATTGCTGAAATTCTGCTCAAGATGCCAAATAAAGGGTCATAATGATCAAGCACAAGGCCCCCAAAAATGAACTACCATATAAAAACATTAACAGACCATCTAGAAACCATGATAGATGTGGTTGTTTATACGACAATTTATTTGATAGAAGAAAATCACATCCTATAGTGGTCTGTCAAAACTTATAATGGCTTAGAACATGGTTAATAATGCTAGTTCTAATGTTGCAGTGGTTTGCTAAAACTGGCCATAGTTAATGAGATGGTTTTATTACAAGACTTATGTACCATAGTGGTTTATAAAAACTATTGCCAGCTTATAAAAAATAGTAATGGTTTGTTATAGTCCCTAGATGAATAATGGCAAAAACCAAGTTTACTATGTTCAAGAACCATGAATAAAAACAATATTTTTTTTTCTTTGATCATTCAAAAGTCCATATTCTTTGACATATAACATCCATACATTGTCAACAAAATTTGCACCTGATCCAATACTTTAGAATAGAAAGCACATTACCTGCCACCAGGAATTCAGTGGACCGGCCTTAGGTACAAGGTCTTCTAGAGAGTTCACAAGTTCAAAAACCTTGTGTCCTTTCTCGTACTGCTTCAAAATCTAGTATGAGATATTACGTCTGCATTTAAGCACTTAAACTACTCTAAAATCTAAATTATTGCTTTTGAACCATGCTATTTAATAACTAATTCCTATTTTTGCACCCTGCAGTTTGTACCCAGAGGGTGTAGCTAATGTAAACCTATATGGCATGTGCATGCACGGAGTTAAAGAAAACGAGCCTTATATAGTAAAAAAAAAACTAGAAAAAAAATCCCTTATAGGATTCTTTTCGAAACTCTAGATACACCCTCTACCATATACATACACTTTTTTCTATAAATTCCTCTAAATCCCCTACCATATTTGTACAATTAATTATCTAAATTCAACTAGATCCTTACCATATAAGCACGAATTCATTATATGGAGAAAAAAGCGGGATTTTGAGAATTTGAAGGGCAGCACTTTAGGCCCACCACCAGCAAAAGTGGTTACCTTTAATTCAAATTTTTGTCCCGCCCAATGTGGGCAGGATAAAGGTACAGCTCGAATAAAAGCGTGGTTGAGAACCATTAATATTTAAAAAACCCTCGATTTGAATGGGCAACAGCATGCGGGGAAGCCCTGCTCGATGCGCCTTCGAGATGTTTCTAGTGCCTTCGGCAGATGTTTCGGCAGATGCGCCTTCAGCAGATGCGCCTTTCGGCAGATGCGCCTTCGACAGATGTTTCGCAGATGTTTCCAGATACCCTGCTCGATGCGCTTTCGGCAGATGTTTATTTTGAGTGATCTGCAGGTATTTCCGGGGTCCCTGTTTTGAGCAAAAGCCATGGATTTCCGCAGTGTTTTGAGCAAGGTTTTGAGTTAAAATCCCCTTCAACTAGGTTTTCAAACGAAATCGAATCCTGACGAAGCTGCTGCGCTTCAGAATCCACGAATCTATGGCTGCTTTTCAGGGTAAATGATGGGCGAGGGAAACATTCATTTATAGGGCTTGGTTCGGCTGAGAGGAATGATACTTTTAATTTCAATTTAGACACAGAGGAAAAGACAAAGCCTATTGCTTCATACAGACGGAGTTGCAAGGGAATGACAATATGGAAGATTATCTCTTCGATTTGAGTAAGATCAAGCTTGTTGAAAGGTTTGTAATTCATTCCTTTCTTATTCAGATCTGTTATTTAGGTTTTTAATCGATTCCTTTCTTATTCAAGTCTGTCATTATATCAATCCCATAGGAAAAAACTTCGCAGTCTGTTCTTGATGCAGAAAATCATGTCCGTACGGATTCCAGAAGGCTGCCTTTATGGTTTGGTTCTTGATCCACTAAATCGCCATAGCGAAATTCATGAGCACAAACCATGAGCACAAACCTCAATACTTGCTCGAGCAAATCGCCACAGCGATTCTGTTGAGCAGATAAAATATTTTTCTTTTCAAAAATTGTATTCTTTTTAGTATTTTCAATATTGTATAAAGATTTAAAATTTATAAAATACAAATTTTATTTGGTCTTTGGGTGCTTATTTTGCACCCATGTTTTGTTTTAATAGATCGCAATGGCGATCTTTGGGAGCTCACAGTGTGCAATATATATGTCATAACACATGCCATTTATTATGAATATGCCTTAAAAAACAAATATTTTGGTCGTGTAGATGCAAATACATCGCGGTGGCGATTTGTGCAACCTTTTTAACATGTTTTTGGGTCACCAATGTGCTCCCCATGAAGAACTTTTTGCGTTTTATATGGCCATTGCAACCTATTTGGAGGTCAACGAGAATTCCAAATTTCTCTAACTAATGAATTCGTGCTTATATTTTTATATTCAGTTTCACAAATTCGGTTAAATCATCTGCAAGTGCCCCTCGATCAAGTTGTATATATAGTTGACTATTTGAGTGGCCAATATGAGTGTTAAGTAGGCATGGTGTGGTGAAAACTTGGGAACAACTAGCAATAGAGTCTTGGAGCAAAGGGTAGAATGGGGTAGAATGGGTTTGGGGAGGGATTTGAAAGTTGCTTGCACATAATAATTCCCGCTCTAATGATATCATGTTCACGGATCCTAGTTTCAATGATTCTTTTCTTAATGAAGACTCGTACTATTTGTTTGCATGACACAAACAATGGATTTATAGTTCAAATCCACAAAAGTATAATGCTAAAAATGGATTGTTAGGGCTAGTTTCTTGTGTTTGGAGATATTTAGGTTGTGTTTACCATTGATTTCATAAGATATTAGTTTTGATCGTCTTTATTAAGGTGACAACTTTAAGAGGAAACAACTAAGTCAAAATCATTTTTATTAGTTTGCATAGAACATTTATCAAGTACTAAACATGAACTCTTTTGCAACATGGATGCAATAATAATTGGGATTGAACTTCATAATTGGATCACATAGCCTTGGCATTGATGCCTTCAATGATGCACATGTTTGGATAAATTGAGTAAGGTGCAGCCTCATTTATATCTCCATACAATTTGGTTAAGTGCTTTCCATGCCTTGGCATTTGTCATATCAAAGAGAAAGCAAATGCAGTCCAATTCTTTCACATAATAAACTATGTCTAATTGTCGTCTGCTTTAGAGTGTGGCTGGAAATGTTGATTGTAGGGATCCTTTAGCATCTAATTTATATTGAAATCCAATCTGTATGAAATACATGCAAGCCATGTAGAACAATAGTCTGCTATGTAGCGCATAGGAGCAATTTTGAAATTAAATGAGAAAAGAGGCAATAACATTGCAAAAACTATATTCCACAAGGCAAAAATGTCCAGCCTTGCTTTACTTCAAAAGCTCAAGTAATAACTTCACAAATGTTATGACTATCAAAAGAACTTAATCCATGGGGCACATCAATTGGATGTTCCAGTAAATAACCATGTCCAGACCATTGTATGTACAACGTATGCGCGTACAACGATGCATTTCGTTTCAATCACCTACTTAAATGTGCCCATGATTACCTTCATACCAGGAAGTACTTATTGCCCTACATGTCATTGGCTAAAAAGCTACTTTTAAGTAGCCCGCCATAACCTACTACTGCCTCTAAAAATAGTGTATCATCTCTCTGATAAGCCTTATATTGAGAATGCAAATTACGTGTGTCTGCCAACCAAGCTTCTTGCTGGAAAACAATATAATGGAAAAGAGGCCATAATACATTGTTGCAATATCCATTATAATACTGGTCGGCAGTTTCTTCATCTAGAAATACCGGTATGAGTCCTGCATTAAAGAGTGTAGGATAAATAATCACTAAACAAGATATTGAACTCCATTTGCTATGATCTTCTAGTGTCTTAACTAATTTGTAAAACAAGGTAGTCTAATTCCCTATAATAATTTCAAGGAATAACACCAAAGAAAATGATGTAATAAGATATAACAAAAGAAATGAGGTGATAAGGAATAAGCTGGACCATTCTTGCCTTCTTCTACAGAGCTTTTGAAAGGGACTACTGATCTTTCTCATCTTCAACTTTTACCCAGTCCATTTTGTCACAAATTGCTTAACACCTGCAGAAACACAAAGATACTTGCTAAGATAAGGAAAGGAATATCAAACCATATAAAAGCTGATTCTCCACAGGAATATAAATGCAATTTTGACTTCTTGATATAGGAAACTATTCGACCTTCCATCCAACTCCTTGGCTAGCATGCTAGTCTATACATAGCATATATCCGAATGTTTGATCAATCCTCTGCCCCTCAAACATGTGTCCTGGAGTAACTATGGCCTTTTGGATGCAACTGCACAGTCGAACCGCCGTTCTGTGCCTTCCTTGCATGCCCAGTCGCACGATGTCTAGCTTGTTCCGAGCCATCGCCAGGGGGCAAGTTTGAAACTAGTGCCCAAGGAGGGTTTTTTTGTTCTTTCTCTTGGGCTCTCTCTTTGGACCCTCGATAAAACCCAGCACGCAAGCTCTCGACCACTTCTGGGGCAGGGAAGGCTGCCAAAACCTAAACCCTACAGATTTAGTAGGGTTTAGGTGTCAGGGCAACAAAACTGCACCATCTCCTAATCCCACCGTTCAATTGGCAGCTCATATCCCATGAAACGTCTCCAAAAAGAAAAAATGGACATCCACTGCACGGATGTGCTAACCCCCAAAATTTCCCCTTTCTGACGTAAGGGCGCGACGGGGAAATGGCGTGTTCCCACAGTTAAGCCTCTCTAGCAAGCTCGAAATGCAACTTTGACTTCACGAATGAGTCCAAAGCATCCATTGTACTCTAGGGACCAATTATTATGACCATCTGTAACCAAACCCAGCTTGATATAGGAAACTATTCGACCTTCCATCCAACTCCTTGGCTAGCATGCGAGTCTATACATAGCATATATCCGAACGTTTGATCAATCCTCTGCCCCTCAAACATGTGTTCTGGAGTAACTCTAGCCTTCTGGATGCAATTGCACAGTCGAAGCGCCGTTCTGTGCCTTCCTTGCATGCCCAGTCGCACGATGTCTAGCTTGTTCCGAGCCATCGCGAGGGGGCAAGTTTGAAACTGGTGCCCAAGGAGGGTTTTTTTGTTCTCTCTCTTGCGCTCTTTCTTTGGACCCTCGATAAAACCTTGCACGCAAGCTCTCGACCACTTCCGAGGCAGGGAAGGCTGCCAAAACCTAAACCCTACAGATTTAGTAGGGTTTAGGTGTCAGGGCAATAAAACTGCATCATCTCCTAATCCCACCGTCCAAAATGGCAGCTCATATCCCATGAAACGTCTCAAAAAAAAAAAAAATGGACATCCACTGCACGGATGTGCTAACCCCCAAATTTTCCCCTTTCTGACGTAAGGGTGCGATGGGGAAATGGCGTGTTCCCACAGTTAAGCCTCTCTAGCGAGCTCGAAATGCAATTTTGACTTCACGAATGAGTCCAAAGCATCCGTTGTACTCTAGGGACCAATTATTATGACCATCTGTAACCAAACCCAGCTTGATATAGGAAACTATTTGACCTTCCATCCAACTCCTTGGCTAGCATGCTAGTCTATACATAGCATATATCCGAATGTTTGATCAATCCTCTGTCCCTCAAACATGTGTCCTGGAGTAACTCTGGCCTTCTGGATGCAACTGCACAGTCGAACCATCATTCTATGCCATGTCTAGCTTGTTCCGAGCCATCGCGAGGGGGCAAGTTTGAAACTGGTGCCCAAGGAAGGTTTTTTTGTTCTCTCTCTTGGGCTCTCTCTTTGGACCCTCGATAAAACCCTGCACGCAAGCTCTCGACCACTTCCGAGGCAGGGAAGGCTGCCAAAACCTAAACCCTACAGATTTAGTAGGGTTTAGGTGTCAGGGCAACAAAACTGCACCATCTCCTAATCCCACCATTGCATTATGGAGGTCGAGATTTAGTCGGTTGCACTTAGGACATGGTCAAGAAGCTGCAGTTAAAAACATAAAGCAATAGGAACTGAAGGAATGGGGTTTGGATCTATTGGCCATCCCGAATGATCCCAAACAATTTTGCTACTGCAAAAGGCGCCATATCTTAGTCAGATTTGACCAGGATCTTGCACAATGTCATCACATAGAGGGAGGGTGTTGACACCAGAAGACATACCCTTAAAACCTTCCGGAAGCAGTTCACCCCAAAGGTCCTCTTCCGAAGGCCCTTGGCCACGGACAGGCAACTCTCCCACTCCAAAACTGTAAACTGACTCTGCAAATGGACTCAAAACATTGACATTACCCTCGGGACCAAGTTTCGTGGGTAGAAGACCACCCTTTCTCCAAGAAGCGCCAAAGAAGCTCATGTCCAACACGTTCCTAGTCAATTGGCGTAAGAGATGGCTGCAGAATATTGTCATGTAGAGGGTTCGTGTTTCTTTCGTTGCCGAAAATGACCGTATAACTTGGTCCCTAGGGTAATGTCACCATTCCAGACGACGTGGCGAAGTCGAATCTCCATTCCGGAGCCTTTGTACTGCTCGAACGACAAAACACTTGGGTTTCTACATGGTCGAGTGCAGGACGCTTCTTGGATTTTTTTGAACCTGCTCGAAGCAGCTTACTTGAATGGTGGATTCAACGGTCGGATAGAGAAATCGAGCTCCGAGAGGGGGGGCATTGGCATTTGTCTGCCCGAAGGAGCACTGGTAGGAAAGGCTGCCTCGGCAACCTTTCTGAGGTTCTTCCCCTGGGGTCTGACCTCTTCCCTCTGGTGAGGAAGCCGCGCAAAGTCCTGGCCTGGTTCGATTTGGGGAAGGGTGTTAGCGCAAGATCCCTCTATCCATTGCCAAACTCCTCTACCAAAAATTCCAAAGGTTATTATCATATTTCTTGTATAAAGTCCTAGTCATCATGTCCATGTCACCACCATCTAGCCATGTCACCCAAAATTTGCCAACATCACCCAATGAAAAGACCAAAGAGGGATATCTTTTCATTTTTTGCCTAGTCAAAACGTGGCCTTCCTTACTTGGCATGCCATGTCACCACTTGGAGTGCTAGGTGGCATGTTGGAGCCCACATGGCATGTTTGAGCCACCTTGGCATGTTGGAGCCCGCGTGGCATGTTTGAGCCACCTTGGCATGTTTGTGCCACCTTGGCATGTTTGAGCCAAGGTGGCATGTTGGAGCCTAGGTGGCATGTTTGAGCCACGTTGGCATGTTGGAGTCTAGGTGGCATGTTGTGAGCCACCTTGGCATGTACTTGAACCTAGGTGGCATGTTGGATCCTAGGTGGCATGTTTGAGCCACCTTCCCATGTTTGAGCCACCTTGGCAAGTTGGAGCTTAGGTGGCATGTTTGAGCCACCTTGGCTTGTTGGAGCCTAGGTGGCATGTTGGAGCACATGTGGCATGTTTGAGCCACCTTCGCATGTTTGAGCCTAGGTGGCATGTTGGAGCCCGCGTGGCATGTTAGAGCCGGTGAAGTGGACAGAAAATTTGTCTATTGCACATCCCTATGGCGGAGAAAGTTATGCACACCCAAATGATGATATCTTGAGTGTTTTTCAACATTTCTGACTGATATTTGAAATGACTATCATTGGTGCAGAGTGGCAATGCAGAGTGGAATAGTGGCACACGAGATATATGAGTCTAGTACCCAAAATGTAGAGCTTTGTCAAGGGTGAAAGTTAAAAAATAGGCATGACTAGTAAAGGTGTGCCCGACGTTGCTATACATAACTAAGAGTGTGTTTTATGGGCCTTTGATTGAGGACTCCTTGCTCAATGCAGCTATGGTCTCAGTTTATGAGTTGGGCGTTAGTACAAAAAGGACTAAATGGTAGAAATTTATCACTTTAGCATTACCACACCATACCAATATCTAAAAGCATATGGGCTAATCTTTTTTTCTCTCTATTTTCTACATTCATTCTTTCTATATATGACCTTCAATGACATTTGAATTTGACTTAGTTGTAGATGTAATAAGTTGCAAGTTTGAAACCCTTCTTTTTAAGTTTTTGGAGTTTTCACTTTTAAAACCATAGTCCATAAGCTCCTTTTAATACTTTAGCATGTCTCAATTGCTTCATAATGGAATGAGAGCGAATCTCATGCAAATGAAAAACATACACCTGCAAGCCAAGAACAAAACTTTGACTCAAACAAAGTGCTTAAGAGGCACGTATCCATACAACATCTCTTGTTTCTATGGCATTACCCCAGACAACTAAACCCATAAAACTGCACATACCACACAACCCATAAAATTGCAATGTTTCGCAAAGTACTTGCATCACATTTATATTCTAAAGCTTAGCTAAGATACAATATACATAACCTAGATAGCGGGCAAAAAAAAAGGCATGGCAGACTCATTTCGAAGGAATTAACTTTATACCATGCTATTAGGTCTACGGAAAAGAAGCTCAATTGCTCAAATCCATTTCTACAAAATTGAATTCATATCGAAATGGGTACCAAGTAACAATGTAAAAAATTGGAAAAAAATGCCATTTGCATGAGTTAGCTAACGGACAAAAAGTTTTTGTGTGAGTTGAAACTTTCATGAGCTTGTGAATTAACTGGTCCATTGGCAAAATTTCTCTAAGATAAGAGTAGAGCACTCCATGGGCTAGAGTGGAAACAAGCTTGACCTTATTGAGACAAACATGACATGTGCCCCAACATACACTTAGTACTAAATAAGTGGTTTGCACAATTGACCGTTACTTGGTGCAGCAAAAAAGAGGTGTAATAGTATCACATTCAACGGCCAAGATAAGCGGCTGAGATCGTGATCCAAGTCCTGTGATAAGCGGCTAAGATCGTGATCCAAGTCCTGTAATGTTATTGGTCAGAGATTAACGGCCCAGATTTTCGAGCCATTTCTGCCCTGCTGCTGTTTGTGCAGCGACCGACTTGCCGCCTCTATCTCCCTCCACTGTCATCTGATGAGGTTCAAACCTCCGCTGCATTTGCTCAAGAACCGGCCCAAGCATCGGCTATGGCTCCCGTCTCCTTGCCAGCCCTTTCCAGCCTTCTTCACCATCTCGGATGGTTTTGTTCTGCTTGCTGGTTTGAATCCCCATCTTCTGCCTTCTGGTTTCAATCCCCAGCCAACCATGTCTAAGCCAGCAGAAAGGCAGGTCGTCTTCATCGGATTTTTAAGAAAAAGTAAAGAAGCTATGGCGATTGAAAGCAAGCTATGGCGAACTATGCTTCTGTAACAGACGAAGAAGGTGCACTGATTAGTGGGCAGGTCTCCAAATTTGTGCTTTTTTAATGCTCCTTTTCAAGTTTATCATGTCTGTTTATGGATTATGGCAGATTGGAGCTTCGATTCTTGTTCTTTTCTCAGTAATCTCTGTCTTGCTGTGGTCTGTTGGTTTAGCCCATATTTCATTCTTGACGTAGATATCAGGTCGAAAGAAATAAAAAGCCCTGTTCCTTGCCATCGGAGACTGGGGCAAATTCGGCCTGTATACTGCCTGGCACTCTGGCAATTCTGTGCTCAAATCATTCTATCCCTTTTTTCCCTTTTGGCTTTGATGCGTTTGGTTCAAGGATCCGCCCCCTTTTCGATCTCCTTGTTTTATGCACCTTCTTGAATCGGCCATCAACATCCTACCTTCAGAACAGCTCTATTGCTGAAGAATTGGCATGGAGATTTTGTTGTACGCAGATGGGGAAAATATTTTATCCACTTTCGTGGATTTGCCATCCTTTCAACCCGGTTTGGCTTATTGATTTTGGGTCTCAGAGCTGACAAGAGGTGTTTTTATGCATGTTCTTTTTGGTATTGACGGTGATATTGTGTATTGAATCGTGGGTAGTTATATTATTAGAATTCCATTGAGTTTTCTTCCGGTTGGAGGTATGGAGCTTTGGAATGCATGTTTTTTCATTGGCAGTCACTAGCATATCTTTGTTCTTGCAACCCAACTGTGATTCGGAGACCTGTGACAGGGATGGAGTTGTGGATTTAAAGTGCTCAACAGCATATCCTTAGATATCAACTGGAAAACCCTTCTGATGCGCTGATGCCAGAGTTTTGCCCTTTTACATTTGATTTTTTTATGCAAATAGTTATCATTTCTCTGCGTTTGGTTGCAGGAGTTTATAGGCAAAGGGGGATTGTCCAGATCTTAGGCCAAATCCGCAGATGCATGCCGGATGGACTTCGATATTTGCAGAGGTTATTGGCATTTGACCTTGGGTTTTAGAAAACTGCAAAAATTTTCTTTAGCAATGTCTATAGTGCTCTTTGCAAAAGCCATGGCATTCATGTGCTTCAAGACAATAAGGATAGATCATTCGATTATCCATGACTTCAATGTCTTATCCTGATGTATGGCTAGCCCTTTTGAAAGGAAGCTTTTCAGAACTATGAGGGTGTGATGGTGTGCATGTATTGCCTTTGATCTCACCTGTATCACCTCAAGCTTGATGTGTTTAAACTCAACTGCGCTCTGATATGCTGTGTGCGTATTATATATTTATGTACAGATGTTCTTGGCTGTTCTTGACATGTGACACCATGCATTGTAATATCAGATACATTGAAAATATCTATTCTTGTTATTCAATGGTTTTATGTGCATGTATTTTATTGGTATTCAATGGTTTAGTCTTAAAAACAAGCAGTTATATATTAAGAAAGCACTTAAATATATGCTCATTAGATAATGCCAAAACTCATTTGATTGCTATTGCAATTTTGCAATCTTTGTGACAACAGAAAAACTGCAATTCTTAAGTTTTGATGTTTCTTCAAAACTACATTAAAAAAAACATGTGTATGAGTTAGAAACAATATGCAAAAATTTTAGCATAGTTTTTCTTCAATTGTCGACGCATTATTTTCATTGTTTGTAGTGAAACCAGCCGAAGACCACATCTAAAAACCATACAATTTAAGGAAAACTATGCTAAATTTTTTATATATGCATTGTTTCTAGCTGAAGACCACATCTAAAAACCATACGTTGTTTTTTATTTGGGTGGAAAACCACGCATAAATTTACGCGTTGTTTTCTCTAAAAACCATGGGTAAAAACTACATAGAAAAACACGCGTTGTTTTTGTCTAAAAAACCACGCATGAAAACTATGCATCTTTTGTGTGTGAAAAACTACATTAAAAAACTACTGTTGTTTCTAGCATTTTCGGAACAATATATGGGTGGTCTTTGAGTGTTGTTTTATTGCAAAAACAACAGCAAAAAACTACATATAGAGCAGATTTTGGGGTATAGTGTACTAAAGAATACATTTTTTTCTTTCAAAATGGCAATGGTTTATAAATAACAGGCTTTGGGTTTTTCAAGAATTCATTGTTGGTTCCACACACAAGCACTACTACTTTTATAAGAACATCAATGTGAGGTAGAGAGGGAAATCAAAGTTATTTTAATGTGTTCCCTCCAAACTAATGTCGATTATATGACATAAAACATCATTGGTTTGCTTCCAACACAAGATATTTTACAAATGTAAAACCATTATCTATTTTGATGGAAAACATGCATTATTTTTTGTAGTAAACTTGGATGCTTTATTACATAAAGCAACAATTGCTCATATGACAAAACATTGATGGTTCCATATGGCAACTACTATGAGGTGCACAAATGCTTCAAGCAAAATCCACTGGTAGTTTACAAATAGAACATGTCTTAGTTTTCTTACTATATTGATATCAACTATTAATTCAAAATATAATTGGCTTACCTTCTGCACAAAATGGTTTGAAGATCCAAAGTCACCATTATTTTGAGAGATAAACTGATAATTGCTTTTATAAAGAGCTCCCATCTTTTAATCTATGCAACCACTGGTAGTTTAAAATGGAATGTGCCTTGCTTTTATTTACTAGATTAATATAAATCCACAGTTGAAAATATAATTGGCTTACCTCCAACATAACATATCTTGAAGATACAAAGCCACCATCATTTTGAGATATAAAATGTAACTTGTTTTAGTAAGAAACTTTAAGCCCGTGTTTTATGCAACATCAATGGTTCATGTGACAAGATATTAATGAGCTGATTGAAACACCACAATGAGTTGCCCAATCCTTTAAAGTTGAAGACACTAGTGGTTTACAACCTATACTATTATTTGAACCACATGTCACATAGTTATAAACTAGGAAAGTTCACCACTATAAAGAACAATAGTTGTAAACTATGCCAATAAACCACGAAAGTTCACCACCACAAAGAACACTAGTAGTAAACTATACTAGCAAACCATAATGGAAAATTATAGTTACTTAGTATGTGGATATACCACTTTGAAAAATCTTGAATACAAATCACACTGTTTAACTCCATCTAGTTATTCAACATATTAACCCACAAAGTAATATTAGTTTATCCTAGTAGTATAACAGAAAAAATAACATAAAAAACTAATAACAATTTTTTTTTTGGGGCCTTGTGAAGAATGTAGGGAGAAGAGATTCTTTGAGAGGGCCAATCCGGTATTTGCTATTATGCAACAAGCACCACCTATTCCTATTCAACCAATGCAAGCAGCACCTATCATACCACAAGTTCCAATGATGCCACAAGTTTCAATTGCTCAACAAGCTCCAATGGGTTCCACACAAATGGTGCAGCCACAACAGGGATGGTATCCAAGTAAGGCTCCTTTGTATTGCAAGTTATGTGATAAATTCAAGCATGATGAGAGTACTTGTTGGAAAATTCATGGGAACCCGGAATGGGCAACCAACAAATATCGACCAAGACAGCAAGTGTTTGAAGCAATACCTCTTCCTAATAATGATGTTCGCATTCAAGATTCAAAGTACATTGATAATCCTCAAGTTAAGGCTCTTATTGAGGAACTTAAGAAGCAAGAGAAGGCAAAATCAGTAGTAAATTGTGGATTTGTTGAAGTAGATAGTGACCCATTTCAGCAAGAAGAAGAGATTGGAGAAGTAAATGCGGTTACAAGATCACAAAGGGTGGTTCAAGAACCAAGAGTAGTGCCAATTGTGGAGAAGACTAAGACCTCTTTTCCAAAGGCTTTGAAGGGACAAGCTTTGAAGGTGTCAGCACTTAAGAAGGTGCAATTCAATGTGCTGCCCACAGAACAGTTTCAGTCTATAGAAGAAAATCAGCCCATAGTGATGCCTCCTATGGTGAATGAGGAAATTCAAAATGAAGATGATGTGATCAGCCAAGTTTTGGCCACTAAAGTTACACTTACTCTTGAGCAATTGATGCATTATTCTCCAAATTTGTTGCAAGAGGTAGGGGAAACAACAAAATCAGAAATTTCAGTCCAACAAATCATCTCAAATGATACCAATAAGAGTAGAATGGAGCCACCAGCCCAGCAATCCAAGGATCCTGGGCCATTTCTTTGCGATGTGAGTATTAACAGGTATTTAGTCAAAGGAGCAAACATAGATACGGGCAGGGGAATGAATATAGATCATCCTCTAAAATCAAGCATGGATGGGACAAATAGAAATCAGGTAAATCTAATCACATCTCACATGGTTGAAGAGCATGAGCATGTTCTTTTATGTGAAAATGATAAGTTTGAGCATTGTCATGAGAAAGAAAGTGATAGATGCTTGAGCAGCCCTGAGTTTGAGAATTTTCACACATATGAAACAATTTTGGATGATGATGAACCATTATTATGTGAGCTAGAGGTGAAAAGCATTGATATTTTAGCATTTGACCACTCTGGAGATATGTTACATGCTCTTGGAATTAATAGTCATGACAACAGTCCTCTTTATGAAACTTTCAGATTTGAGACATGTATACCAGCTGAACAAGACTGTTACATGCCTCAAATAGAGAAATTTGCTCGCTTTGATGATTTGGCACTAAATCGTGAACTAGAATTGCTAATTTTTTATGCTTTGAGCAGTCCGAAGAAGTCTAAGAATCAAGGAAAATTAGTTCCTTTCATGTTTGAGCATGGAAGTGTGGAAGAGGTGAGTAAATTTGAGCATGACTATGTGATAAAGGATGGGAAGTTGGACATGAGCAGCACTTTATCTCAATGTGCAGCAGTCAAAGATGCTCCTAAAGGTTTGTTTGCACCATTTGAGACTAACAAGTTAGCTGGAATATGTCATTTTAGCAAGTTCTATTATATTACATCAGATTTGCCACGTTGGTATGCTACTGCAGTAAAATTTGAGCAGGTTATTGGACAGTGGCTTATTCTTTGGCCATACTTTTTGTTGTTGTTACATGTTATTAGCATTCTCATATTTGGAAGATGTTTGCTTCATAGGGTTGGAGTTGGTTGATGACTCTAGAAGGAGAATTGTTCTCTAAATCCAGGTATGGAAAGGATTCCAGGCCTTATTTTGAAAGAAAAATGATGTTCTACGGGATTCAAATTTGACAGAGCTCCAATTACAGAGAATTTGTGGAGAATTTTTGGGTTATAGCAGGTCGTTTTTCTGTAAACACAGATGGTGACAGTTCCATAATACACAATCTATCCTACATCAAAAGATGTGTTTCGGCGATACGAATCCAACGAGCTATGGTGCAGGTCAAACGGAGTTCTGGAACTCAAGATATTAGCTTTCAAAGTTTGCCACAATTACAGAGGCTCTGTTTCGTCACTGTCATTTTGGACCAATTTGTTTTGTATCAGTTATTTGGATTTGAGGAGGGTAATTTTCTTTTTAAACAGAGATGTAAATGTGTCATTTGGGGACATGTAGTTCATTTTGTTGTGGGTTCTCCGCCACGGAGTGGCATATTTTCCCACTGTGGTCGCCACTGTTGGGGTGGTCACCACTCACCACACTCATCACCACTCACCACTCACCACACTATTGAGGTGGTATAGAAAATAGTATACCGTATATGGAGTGATATACGCACATGCACGCGTGCAGGATATTTGCACGTATGCATTATGGTGTGCAGGGGGATTATGATGACTGTATTATCTGAGCAGAGAGAAGAACAGGGAGACGGTGTATTGGGAGAGAGTATTTTTGCTTGATCTAGCTATGGAGATGATGATTCTTTGTGTTGTACATTGCCTTGATCTGATAGATTGAGCTTAGATTGTTGGGTTTTTCATCCTTCTTGCAAGGTTAGAGTTCAGGCTCTAACAATGCTCGCCCCATTCTAGAATGGCGATCCGATGTCTCGGATCGATGGGATTCTAGAATGGGGCTCGCATGAAACCAACAAAACCGCCCGAATACCAAAGGACTTCCTTAACAAAACTGAGATCGTGGACGAAGGTCACAAGATGAAGGCTAAAGAAGAGCCAAGGCCGAGAAAGGACATGCCACAGCATGAAAGAAATGCCAAATTGGCCAAACCAAGCAGGGAGAAGCCCCTCCCCTGCCTGGATTCAAAGAAAAAAGAATAAGGTACTGTTGAGAGAGAAGAGGAAGCGCCGATGAGACGATGCAGAACCGTGCCTAAAATAGCGAACTCCCAACCAGAGAAGGCATGCGCCGCATGCATGCATGCAAGACATGCATGCTCGCCCCATTCTAGAATGGCGATCCGATGTCTCAGATCGATGGGATTACAGAGAAAGAAGGAGATGATGATCTGATCAAAGCATATGAGATAACAAAATTTTGATTTGGGTTTAGATTCACAGTGATAAACCTGGTGTCAAATCCAGAGAAAAACATACAACCCTAATTGAACAACAGGATAAAGAATGAAAGGCCCTACAATAACAAATATGAAGATGCTATGGTGATGCAATCAAAATAGCTATAGAACAAGAAGCAGCAAGTGATGCTTGACACAACCGACGGAAGCAGCAACCCACAATTGCCAACCAAAGATTTCTCATGCGAGATAAAAAAAAACATGTTAGAGATAGAAAAAAATTAAGAAGCATTGCTGAACACCCAGAGAAAAGAATGAACTCAAAAGATTAGGTGCTATCACCACACCAAGAGAAGCATCGAGCGCCATAACGAGAAAAGCATACAAGGTAACTAACATGGCAAATCTCTAACGAACAAGAGGAATGGAAGTAGAACTAAGACCCAAAAACCTGCTGTGAGAAGACGGCGATAATGGAGAAAGAGCCCAACAACGTATATATAGCCTCGTCTCTCCCCAAAATGGCGATCCGACGGTGTCGAATCGCATGCATTCTACTTAAGTTGCCTTGATATCGGAAATTTCCCTCGAAATTGTAGTCCGTGCATGCACTATAGTCTCATCTTTGCCATGTTTTATGTCATTATCTAGACAGTTTGTTTTAGATTACATATTCTATTGTTAGCTCTATAGTTCATGTGTACATGCATCTTCTGCTACACCTTGGCATTTATCTCGGTAATTATATGGTTCATTTTTTAAAGTGCATATTCTATTTTATATTTTATCGGCTAAAATAATTCATCTATAAAGTACATATGTACATGCACTTGTCAAATCCCGTTTGGCCCTCTTGTTATTTGGTAAATGATTTGTTTTGATATTGCTCGACCCATGCACTGCTCATGTTGGACTTGTCAAGTACTTGCGATATGCCACCTCATACAAGTGTTGCCAAATCCTGGGCATATTGTAAATGGCAGGGGTTTATATCTCCTTGATGACAAGATGGAAATTGGATGTGTTGGGAGACACTATTTTCACGGTTATCTATTTCAATTTGCTCTTTGGTTTTTGCATTTTCTACAGGCGAGTTCGCTTTGCATAGAAGCATTTTCACTAACATTTTTTATTCTTTAGGGTGGGAGCATCGATTTGGGTATAAAGTAACTTCGGTCGAATATCTAATTCTTTGCTTGGCTATTCCATGTATTTCTATATCTTTGCAGTCTATGGTAGTGTCCTTGGCACTATAGGTTTCTTAGTTGAGGGATGCTCATTTGTTTGTCCATTTCACATTGTTTTCTTCTTAGAATTTGTTGATTTCGTTTCTGCGGGTCATGGGGAGGGGATGCACTTATACATCCTTGTATACACATTTTTAAAAGGCAATTTGACCCCTATGTGTATAGATATTGCTCTAGATCAGTGCCTAAAACACCCCTAACCCCTAAATATACGTACGCAAATGGTTTTTAAAAAACACCCCTCCATTGAACTCTCATGGGTTATACGCTAATGAAAGGTGAATCCTCCGCGTTCCCAGTCATTGCTAATTTATTTCTGCGGTTACACGGTTCAATATTGGTTTAGTTAGAAGTGGCTCATTTCTCTCTATTCTCTCCTGCCTGTTGTTTTATTTGGTAAGTCCCTATGCTTGCTCTATTTCTTTTACCTCATGACTTTCCCTCATTCTTCCTTCCCTTTTGCATAAATGTCTCGTCCCATTCAACCTTTGCTGCATCATTGGTACCAATTGCTCTATTTGTTCTTACTCCATGTATCTCACGATGCCCCCTTCGTTTGGTTTTTCATTCCTCGATATCTTTTGATTTGTTGTGCTCTGGTCCTCTTGTCTTAATCCCATTTCGCCATCTATTTCATTTGCTTCTGCTTCCTTTTTTACTCTAAATTTCTTGAGCTTTGTTTCTAGATATATGCGTAGGTAGGTAAGTGCATGCTTCTTTCTCATATGTTCTCAGTTGTTCTCATGGATGCCCTTATGGGGACTTATACTCTCTCTTTTATCATAGATTCTTAGTATCTTGTGAATGCCCTTGAGGGCATTTTAGACATTTGCATTTGTGACTTTAGCTCCTTTATCCCAATTTGCTCAGTCCTCAATTCCCAATCCCTTATTCCATCCATTTCATTATAATCTCCTATTCCTCTCTTTTTCATCTTGCATTTTGTCTTTTTCCTCTTTATTCGTTCATTTTATCCTTTGAACTATTCTTGCTCTTCTATTGTCTTGACTCGCCTCTTTGTCCGCCTCTTGACTCATCAATAGTTCTTTTTTTGCCCTAGTGGTGTCTCATCATCATGCCATTTTACTATGTTCATCCCAGTTGTTTCCTATCTGCTCACTTCGTTTTCACTCGTTCTGCCATCTCGGACCCTCTTCTTACACGTGTCGCCTCCATTTTGCCCGGTCGCTCGTTCTTCGGTCCAGTCCCCTAGATTATTCTTGAGTCTCGAGGTCCCTATCGTTTTGTTCTAGATTATGTTGTTTTTACATTTGAAAGTTTGCTTGGATCTATTATGCATGTGGGTATATGTTCATGAATTTTAGTCCTTGATATTTGTTGTTATTGCCCAATTTCTTATTTTACTCCATATGTGGTCATATGTTCTCAATGCTTCTCATGGATGCCTTTATGAGGGCCTAAGCTCGCTTTTTGTCATAAGAAGACTAGCCATTGTATCCAGGCGTGAATTGGGCTAATCTAAAGTTTAAACTCTTTAAATGCATTAATAGAATTAGCAGTAGTCTTTTGTGTAAGAGATTAATATTAAGAAAACTAATTCACGCCAGACGTGAATTGGACTAATTTACAATTTAAACCTTTTGCACACAAACTTAATTCGCGCCTGACGTGATTTTAAAACTAAGGTTGAGCTCTCTCAAAACTAAGATTGAAAGAGCAAGATAGAAAAGTAGTTTCTGAACTTAGACCTGTATGGGATGTGTTTAACAAACCAGAAGTTAAAAAGATATCAGGCTTACCTTGATCAGCAACTCCAAACTGCTTATCTTGATCTGCCACAACCTAAGAATAGACCTCTGGAAGCGCCTAAGCAGAGACAAAGAAAAAAAATTCCTTTTCCAGCATTAATGTAGAAGTGACAGTTAAAGCAAGTTGAAGAAATTAAAGTCTTTATATTATCAAAAACAAATTACAGAAATTAAGTAGAAACAAATTACAGAAATTAAGTCTTTATATTATCAGAAAAATATATTACAGAATCCACTGCCTCGATTGTTCAGAAACTGTAAAAGTGTATCGAGGCAATGAGAGTAGAAACAAATTACGAAAATTAAGTCTTTATATTATCAGAAAAATATATTATATAAGGAGGGCCTTTTATTAGAGTTGCCCAGCTCTTTCATTCAAAATAAAAAAAAAGTTCAAGGTAGTTTAAGGAGATGCCTAGCTGCATTCAAAATCTTAAGGTGAGACTTTTTTTGGAGATGCCCAGCTCGCTTTCATGAACTAAAAAATAAATAACCAAAAAAAAAAAAATGCTCATCCTTAGCCCTCATCCTCCGCTTCTTCCTCTTCGCTTTTGTCTGCCATCTCCTCAAGGATGGCTTCTGCAACATCTTCATCAGAGGAGGAGGAGACGTCATTCATGATTATCTGTTTCTTCTCTTCTTCCAATTCCTCCCGCCACTCCTCATCCGCTTCCTCCATTTCTATTTCCTGGGCGAAACTTGCCCTCAAGAAAGAGCTCCTCGCATTCCTCCTAAATTTGGTGCAGAAGGCAGCCACAACGACATCTGCGGGAGGGGGGGAAAGAATTTAGAGATCATTTTTTTGATCTCCTTCCTCGCCTCTCTCAAGTGAATCCGGCGGGATGGGCGACATAGTTCATCATGGTCGAATGGAAAGAAGGAAGCGAAGGCGCTTGAAGGAATGAAGGGTTCATCAGATATAGTAGTTACATGCAAGATTTCGTATAGCTTAATAAGCGCGGTTGTAATTATGCTTCCATCACATCATATACGAATTATACCCTATACGAATTAGCTATCATTAATTTTATATAATTAATTACACCCTATGTTATCATTAATAATGTAGAATTAACCACACGTCAGCTATACTTACAACCTATTTTTGTCTATACTTAATACTCTAGAATTACAACCTATACTTAATTCTTTAAAATTACTTACATACACCCTATGTAATCATTAATTCTCGATAATTATCCACACGTCAGCTATACTTACAACCTATTTTTGCCTCAACAAAATTTGGACTTATTCAGATTTAATAGATAGCACTTCAAGAATGCCATTATAAGAATATATATGCATTGTTTGATTCTTCTTGATTGTTATAATTTTTATAAGTTTTAATTATATAAGTTTATCTTTCAATTAAAACTATAATGGTTATCAAAGAATAAACTTGATTTTCAAACTAATTTTAATTTGAATCTATTTAGAGTTAGACATTTCAAGAATATAAAAATTTCAATTTGTAGTGATTTAACATATTTAAAATTTAGCAATCATGATAATTAAATGAAATCTGACGGTTTGATAAGCGATTGACTTAAAATTATTATTAGAATTTCACAATTTACAAACTTTTACACTTTTAAAAATACTTTAAGAAAAGTTTTAGGTTGAAATTAATTAAATGATATATAAAGTTAGTGGTTTAATAATAACTATTGAATAATTTATTATTGATGAAATAAAATATTGACATTTAATCAATAAGAAACTATTTATTTTTTATTAAACATAAACGTAATCATTTAATTAATTTCAATCTAAAACTTTCTGTTAATATTTTGAAAAGAATAGCATTTTAATTATACAAAGTTGTCTTAGATGAAAATTTAATTCTAAATAGATGAAACCGAGAATTAGTTAGCAACTTTAAACTTTAGTAAGTATCATATTTTTTATCTAAAGATAAACTGGACAAATTTCTAAAATCAATAAGGGATAATGCAATAAGGAGCTAGTAGGTGAAGGAACTATCATACTAGCTGATCATATCCAAGCTGTCAATGATGAAAGGTTAAAAGAGGATAAAGTGGGTGCAGCCATAACAAGTTTAGAAGAAAAATGGAAGGAAAAAGGGTCAAATCACCAGGATTGCACTGCTTGTGTTAAACAATTGGAGGTTCCATGCATCATGCCATGGCCTATCGCCTGCATTGAGTTTGTAGGCGATTTCCTTTTACCAGAGCCAGAGGTTGTGGATGACACTGATTTTCTTAATGCATCTCCACTGCCAGGACTACATTTTCAGAAAAGATGGCACACTCAATGGTGAAACATTATCCTAGCAAGAGGTCCAAGTCAAGTAGTGATTGTTCACGTGAAGCTATGACTACGGTAAAGTGAATGGAATATTGTTGGGCTAATTGTGTTCAGAAGTTTGAAATTGATGAATTGGTAGAAGCAAGAGCCACCTTCCAAGAATACACTTGTGATGAGAGGACTTACATATACTCCATTCATGAGCTTGCACTTCAAGATGAAAAATATCCAAAGAAAAAAAGATACCCACTGCTAGGGGCATGGCATTCCAATTTCATCTTGGCAAAATTGGTAAGCAAAATTGCATTACATGAAAATAATGGCATGTTGAGGCCAACTTCTAGGATCCTGGCTGCTAGAATATGCCACATAAAAGTAGGAAAGATCAACAGGAAAAAACAGTTGTTGAGAAGAGATTGCCATCCCATTGTACATAGAAGAATATATTGGAGGAAGTGAATGCTTTGCTTCGAGAACTAATGGTACCTGCAATAACTCAACCCAGCTTCAGTAGACTATGGGGCCTTCAAGCATGTCACTATAGACACTTAGAACAACTTTGAAAAGTGCAACTTCTGTGCTAAGTTGAAAGAGATTCTGGATAAGACCAAGCAACCAAGCCAAAGGGCTAAGATAAAGGGGAGCAAATGAAAGATCACATGACAGACCAACTATCATGTAGATCCATTTATTGAATGTGGAGAACGTTATCATGTTTGGAACCCAATAACTATGTTTGTATTATACATGACAAGACGGATCAATCGAAGGCTTGTTTGCCACAGTATAGTTACATACCCAAGCAAATCAATAGAGCTTATCCTATGCAAGTCTCTCTGACAGGTGTGCAATAGTGCATAGCTTGGTGCCAATTTATTATGGCCATTTTAGTTTGCAATTGTGGAGTGATGGTCCAGATTTTCATATTAGAAGTGTGATGAGGTGCTTGATGAATTATGAGAGTGGTTGTTCTGGTGACCTCCATAACCATGGAGGTGGTAGCCAACCACTCTTCAGTGCATTGTTGGATAGAAAGCCTAATAATTTAGAGAAGTTTACTAAGGCAAGGTTTAGGAAGTCAGGTGCATCTGGACATGTTGGAGCCTAAAGTTCATGTCCCCAACCTCGAGATCTACCTCCAAAGTTCCTCCTCCAACTTGCAGTTGAAATCTCAAATTGCGACCAATCTTCCTAGACTAATAGAAGTTCTTAGTGAATGCACCTTCTCCTATAGGGTTGATTATACAAGAGGTGCCTGATTGGAAAATTTTTATCGAAGGTTATGCTCTTGATATGGAAGGTTAATCTAGACCTCTTCAGTACACTTTCTGGGTCATGGAAAATAAGAAAATAATGCAATGGAAGATGAGATCTTCAGATGATAAATGGAGGCCAGATGAGGGATTACCTATATGGCACGAAGATGAGAATGGTAAAGCTAAGATTCCCAGGGGTCAACCAAAAGCTCTTAAGCCTTTTGCAGAGGTGGATTTATTGCAAAGCACATTGGATGGCATTTCTGAATATATCAAGTATTGGAAAAATAACCTTGATGATACCAACCTTGCATTGATAGATTATTGGGCACAGGTACATGGATTATTGGGACAAGTAGACACATCCTCTGATAAATTGAGAGATGGAAGGCGACCTATGTCTAGGTGGAGCACATGAGGAAGTTGATGATGTGGTTAGTAGTATTCGCAACTCGATGGCTCCTTCAGCTGCTGAAAAATATTATATTGGTCCTAGGAAAGGAAGGCCTAAATATCTCGGGCTGGAGGATTATGATCCCAAAGATGACTTGCATTGCCATCAATTTGCACTTATAGTACTAGAGCGCAAAGAGATATACCTTGTGTGGATGGGTTACACCATCTCAGATGTTTGCAAAGAAGTGGGTGACCGCAATGTGAACAAAGTTCGTGTGGAGTGGTGGTGTCCAGTGCACCAGTTAAATGCGGTGGCAGAGGAAGAAAGATATAGAGACTGTTGGACAAAGAAATGGAAGAAAAACCCTATTAAAGGGGATGATTGAGTTGAGTTAGACACTATTTTGTTTTCATGGACCCCAAAGGTCATACCAAGCAAGAGTGCTAGGGTTACAATACCTGTGGAAGTGAGGAAGGAAGCTAGATATCTCTAGGGGTCACTTCTAAGAAGTAATTGGCATTATGTCACTCGACATACATATGTAAAATATTTTCGATTTTTAATGCAATCATGTTGTGCTGTTATAAAAAAAAGTCACATTCTCGATGCAAATTTACTAACTCGGGAAAAAGTTGCAATGCCAAAATGGTCCAAAATCCTGACATAAATCCAATTTAAATGAATGATGGTTAAAGAACCTCTACAAAACTCATTTTGCTTTCTGCAGCCAGCTTAAGGATTGTGCGCGTGTACATACCTTCAAAAACTTGCTTGCTAACAACTCGTTTACTTGCAAATTAATTGGTCTAAGGAACCTTTATTTGCCGAATATCCTTTCATAGCAATCTGCATATGGAAAACAATTTGCAGCTTTGAACTTCCAATATCTTGGTTAGGTTTTCTGCTCCTGACCCGTTGTATGTTCTATTCGAGAAATTGTTCTTAGTTACTAGATGCTGAGCAACTTTTGGACACTGTAATTTCCTTTGAACAACTTTTGCCGCTGCCTTACAATCTGGCTGCACGCCGTTGTGGTTGTGGGGTTATCAAAACTTTGGAATATGCTATTTATTATAATAACCTGCGATTGTAATGATTAAGTATTTAATTACATCATTATTTTGTTTGCACTGGTTTTGCCAGCCCTTATGATTCAAAAAGACAGCGGGATGAGGTTTTTGGCTTCTCCATTGCTTCCTTCTTGTACCCATGCTTCTGTCTGTGACTCCCATGGAGGTGGAGACTGCATTGTTTAGTCATTATGAGGTAAGGTAAACTTTGATTATGCATGAATTTTTGAATCGTCTTCAGCCCTTGATTTTGCAAGGCCATGGATTTGAAGAGATTCCAATCAAATTTGTTCCACAAGTGAATATTCTATTATGTTAGCCGTGGAATCATCAAGACTGTCAAACGAATCTAACATTACAAAAGCTATAGTTGTCACTTTGCGCATGTAGACGAAACAAAAGAAAAAGGCCAAGCAAGCAATTTTTTGGGCATGCATCTACTTATTTGAGCATCTTGAGTTTGTGATGACTATCTTGCATCCTTTCTTTCCTAGCCTTTGCGATTATAGGAGCATTTTGTATTATATATGACATATTTTAGTTTTATTTGGACTTCCATGAACAGTGCACGATTTCTTTTCTAGATGTTAACTCATACATATATCATGTTCAAAATCCACTGGAGTTTATATGCTGTTTAAAAGTTTGATGATACCATATTGTCTACGTTATACACTGTTGACTTCAACATCTTTGTCAAATAGACTTTAGCAGAAGTAAAAATACCATACGCATATTGACTGTTTATCGAGAGATACTTTGTTGGTTTTTAATGGTTGAGAGGTATAAAATGAGTATTTTTGTTCTGAACACTAATGGCCTTGGGTCATAATGTGGATCAATACATTTTTTTATTCAAATTGAAGCGAACCTTTGAGAAATTAAAAATATAATAATGTGTATCAAAAATAAAGTTCGCATCTGTGCGTGGCTTGGTTGGTGTGGCTGATTTGGAAGCGGCGACGGTTGTGGATCTTTCAGGGGATTCAGTAGCCTGCAGCCTCTCTGATTCCTCGACTCAGGTACAAGCTATTTCAAAGCTTTCTAGTGTTCCCGGGATTAGTAGAGCGGAAGTTTGCCATTTGGCGGGACTTCTTGGGTGTTGTAGATGGTGATGGTCGATTTGTACAGCAGTAGAGTTGCAGTTTTTCTGTGAGTTTGTTGTGGAGTGTCGAGGTATCGCTGTCTCTTTGGGGCAGTTCTCCTTCCTCCTCACTTGCTTTGTAACATTACCATTCTTTTAATATATTGATGACACAGTTCTTAAAAAAAAAAAAAAAAAAAAAAAAAAAAAAGTTCGCCAAAGTTTATCAAAAATGAAAAAACTCAATAAGAAAGTTGTCTATTTTTGCATTACTGAAGCAGCTAGACTAACTTATCACACTTTATATGTTGTGCCAATGTCATTTGCCAACAATTTATTTCAATGTTTCTTTAATTAGAGATATGGTTAGCTTTATATACGTGCAATTTCCTACTTATTAGAGCATAGCCCACATAGTTTGATGGAGATTGTCTCTCTATATTACACCACCTTATAGATTTAGTTAAATTTAGCATTCCATGTATTACATGCAACATATTTACAACCATATCCTATCTAGAATTTAATGCCTCAACTGTTTACATTTCCTAAAGTTAAAGTCAGAATCACGACGAATCTTGCAATAATCTGGTGGAACCCTAAGGAATGTAAAAGAAGGGAGTATGGAGGAATGTAGAGGAATCTGGTGGAACCCTAAGGAATGTAAGAGAAGAGATTATGGAGGAATGTAGAGGAATCTAAGAGAAAGCTTATTAGAATCTTAAAGAATCTAGGGGACTAGAAATCCTAAGGAAATTTTGGAGAAATCTTCATAGAAAATGGGGAATCTACGAAATCTTTTGTGTAAGCTTAGAGAATCTTAAGAGAATCTAGAGGTATGACAAGCTTGCCAACGAGAAAGTTGACAATCTTTCTGATGGTTTTGGTGATGAAAACTTTTGACGTAAAATGACACAAAATTTGATGTATATAATGACAAAGAATCTGACACTAAATCATTTGGAAAGCTTACGATTTATTTGACGCTTATGCATCATATAAATTCGTCTGATAAATCGTCAGTCAGAAGAGTCTAGATAGTCTTCTAGTTAATGAAAACGAACAGACGATTATTCTGATGTGTATATCTAGCATAGCAACATGGAGTTTCTTTTGTATTGTACGTTTTTAAAATCGTTTTCCTATAGATAGATAGGCAGACAGGCAGTCAGGCATTCATTCATTGAAGACGACAGATTGTGCAGTCATCTAGAGAGTGCAATGCAGTGCAGGGTCAATAATTAGATGATCTGATTATTAACATGAACATTCATAAATGGTTTAAACCCCCATCAATCATTTATATTCCTTCTTTTGATTTTTTTCTTACAATATAAGTATGGGAGGAGGGTTTTTTCACTTGAATTCCATATAAATTATATAAGAAATATAGTAGGAGTGTATAAGGGTTAGTTTCCCTTACGCTATGCATGCACATGCCCTATATGACTTACATTAGCTGCACCCCCGTGCGTTTCCGAGCTTCCTCTCTCGTCACAATGACAGAGGTTTTGGATGAGTGGAAGAGCACAAGCTTTTATCAAGTGTTACTAAGCTAGGTGCCGCAGCAGGTCATGATGCTTCGGGCCTGACTCCATGCAAGGGTGCACGAGCAGTAGTTGGGCCATCTGAATCAGGTAACTTAAGCCTTCAAAGAGTGTCATGGTGGAAGTATCTAGGGCTGGGTTTGAAGATAATCAATTTTAGCTACAGAGCTATACCATATAGATTTAGCTCTGTGCCTTGGATGAAGCAAAGAAAGAAAAGGAAAAACAGGTTGAACATCTCTTCATATAGAAGAGCTTTTACTTGTAGTTGATGTATTTATTATCTGAACTGTAGTCAAAGGATCAATGGATGGTATCATTGTGCTCATGGACTTGCTCTCCTTTGGTTCTTTTGTGCAAGATGAGCCCACAATCTCCATCCCACAAGACAATGCTGCTATTGTTGTCTTCCTGCATCTCTCACAAAATGGGGTAGGGAACAATGTGATAATGGATGGCAAAAAGTCAGTTACTGCTGCATTTGATTTACTTGGAGACGTCGACAAAAGCTACCTAGCACATTGCCTACAGATAAGAAGTTGTGTTCTATATTCTTTGTCTTTATTTTATTATAAATCCTGGAATCATCGATACAATTACTTTCTCAAAATGACCCAATTGTTTCCTCATGGATTAATGAGAAGAATGACTAACCCAACAAATTTGGCAGATACATTTAACTTTGGCAATCACCTCTTGGATGGAAGAGTCGAGAACCTCGTTCCGGATGAAATTTGCCTTGAACTGCAAGCAATAGAAGGGGTAAGCAGACATGTATATCTTGAAGAACACAACCAGCATCAAATCATTCCTGCTATAGCGACAAGCATTATGACAATAGATTTTCATAGAAAATGAAACCCCCTTTGTTGAAGACGGGCAAAAACAGAGGTGATGTATTAATTTTTGAGGAGGAACCATATTAGAGAATTTGAGAGCATGTCCAAATAAAACTTGGGGACGAAGCCCCATCACCAAACATAATTATAAATAACAAAAACTAAACAGAAGAAGAAACACGAATGGGGCAACTAGACATCCAACCAAGGGTCCTGAGGCTAGTGGTGGGGGATAATAGCTCTGGTGGGGGATAATAGCTCACTGCCCATTTTTTCTCAAGCCTCACCTCTCGGACATTGCAAAGTTCTTCACGTCGTCGGGTCAATTATATTATAGATCCTCTTGCATACAAAAATGTGTGTTCTTAAGGTGGTTGCCATGATGGAGGGCATACAATCTATCCTATGATTTATAGAACTGTAGAAGTATGTGGCGCGGCTGGTTTGGTTTAGAAGCTCGCATTCCTTGTGCTGTGACAGTATACCTTTGGATGTGAATGGTGGCTGTGAAGTACTATTTGGCTGCATCAATGTCTAAGCAAGAAGCTGTTTCTGATATCGCCACTATCCATAAATTGATGCTTCTATCTTGCTCTGAGTCAACTAATGCTGGCCCTAGGACAACAGTCTGCACCTCTGCCGTTCTTTAAACTTGCTTTGACCTAATTGGACCATAACATCTAAATAATTGGAGGAATACCAATATCCTAAGAGATGAAGAATCCTATGGCCGGACTTGAATGCGTTCTCCATTCTAGTTAAGGATAATTATGTCATGGCCGGTTTGGCTGCTCTAGGTTCTAAGGAATCTGGGTCTAAGACGCCACGTGGCTCTTCCTTGGTCCCTGCTTTCCACGCCGAAAAAGCAGTAAGTTGACACCCAACCTTTGATGTTCATTTTGTACGCCTGATTGGTGCCAGTCAGAAGTGAAGTTATAGACTGGTTATAATTTGCTACGGCGTTTTCTTCCTGTGTATTTATTTAGAGGGTTTTGGGAACTATTCTTTAGGACAATCGGAGGTCTGTGAAGGAGGTCTGTGCTGGACTTCATTACAGATATTTCTTTTGTTTTGCATCAAAGCAGTGTGAAATTATTGTTGAAGTTTTTGTAGATAATATGATCTTAGGCATAACCATTCATTTGATTTCATCATAATAGTTTATAAGATCTTCAGCTTGGTTTAAGCAGAGTTTGATCTTTTTATAAGTCAAGCATGTCGATGCAAGAATTCTGTTGCTGCTTGTTTTATGCAAGGGGTTATTCTTTTTCGTGGTTGAAGATTGTTTAATATTATGGGCCATGCATGGTATGATTTGTATGTCCGATCTGTTTATGTTTGCAAATTATGACAATAAATTTTTATGGAGGCAGAGAAGGAGAGCTTGATCAAGATGGATCCAATCTACCCGCCTCAACATCGCCATCCACATAGTGAGATCCCAGAGGGGCCTCTTGTGCGCGTGTTTAGCCAAGCCAAAAATGATTTCTATTTGACCGCTCTGGACAATGGAGAAGTGATCATGGCCCCTGCTAATGTCTCCGATCCACACCAGGTCTATAAGTAAACAGAACTCTGTTTAAGCCCCACCCTTTTTTTTGGCTATGATGTAGATTCGATAGACACTTCTAGTCTGAATCCAGGCATTTTAATCTTTGCCAATCTTTTCTTTTGCCTATGTTTTGCAGTATGAGTTTGGATCATTTGTTTATGTAGTACGTATATCATTCTTAAATGTTCAATGGGATGCAGATATGGATCAAGGATGAAAGTTGGGGCCAAAATCTGAAAGATGCAGCTGGATTCCGTGCCTTTGCCCTTATAAACAGGGGCACAGGAAAAGCCCTGCGCCATGGTACTTCTGAGAATGAACTGGTAAATATCACTATATTTTTTCCTTTTATGTTTTATATCTTATCTTCTATATCTTTATTTTTATTGCTGCAGTCTTTGGGTTTATTTTCTAAAATACCATATGTCATAAACGTATTTAGATTGAATGTAGATATCCAAGTAACGCTCTTCTTATATGGGAATCTATGAATCTGTGTGGCAGATTTACACTGTGCCATATCACAAGGGACATGTGGATGATTCAATTTTGTGGTCTACAAGTGATGATTTGGGGCATGGATTTACAACTATTCGGATGTATAACAATATAGACCTGAACATGGATGCTGATCATGGTGATAAAAAGCATGGTGGCATAAAAGAAGGAACTAAGCTTATCCTTTACCACTGGTTGAAGGAACATGACAATCAGCGCTGGAAGATGGTTCCAGTCTGATTTCTTTATGTAAACAAAGAGTGCTACAAATAAGCTTATAAGCTTACAGTTTGCTTAACGAAAATATATTGATGAGAATATGTTTTGAATCTTTGCTGAAAAATGTGACCTTTCTTTGTGTATGCAAACATGACATAGTCGTCTCAGCTATTGCACCAAACTTTAAGCTCTATTACTAAATCCTACTAATTAGTGCTTGCTTTTAATAACGTTCCCTTAGTGCTTTTGCTATCATCGTGATCTCTTGGCATTGAAGTTTTGATTATATGAACGAATATGCTATATCATTGTTGTAGGTACGCATTGGCATTGAAGTTTTGATTATATGAACGAATATGCTATATCATTGTTGTAGGTACGCATTGGCATTGAAGTTTTGATTATATGAACGAATATGCTATATCATTGTTGTAGGTACGCATCGAAGAAAGTAAAAGATAAAATTTTTGGATTTGCAAATCCAACCCATTTGCACAATATCTAGATGATAGAAATGCGTGATGACCACCTATACCCTTGGTTCCAGAAATTTTGGGGCCTTGGTTCCGGAAATTTTGAGGAAGCCTTGTAAGCTATCTTGTGGAATTGGAATTCCATAATACATTTTAGAAATAGCAAGAAATAACCTTTTTCCTTGGTATTTTCGGAAGGATTGCATGGGGAATATGTAGCTGGTAGGATGGGCTAGATCCAACGAAAAATTTGCCTAATTAGCCTAATTAGGTCCAAAAATTTTCCCGAACCAAGGCCACACCATACTTGTTTCGGGAGAACCAAATGCAATTTGAGATTTCAACTTTCATATATTTTGTAGAAAATAGACAAGTTGCTAGGTGTTGTCAATAAGGGTGGCAACATGCGCACATGAATTTGAAAGAAGGGTCATCCCCTTTGAATGCCATTTTCATAAAAGGGGTGATAGAGAGGAAGGTCAGAGAAGTTTCTAATGATTGAAGAATGCTCTCTTTGATGGAAGATTCAAAACCGATGCCTGTCTCCACTGGAGGCCTCCACTTGGTAAAAAACAGTCAAAATGCCTCACGAATTTAACATGTGGCCGCCCCTAATGGCCCCTTTATTTGAGCAAGAAATTGGTGATAGGTGTTTGTTAGTCAATTAAATCAATGACCATTGGATTGGTATCTTCGTTGCATGTATTAGCTCCCAAGATACCCAAATTACCCGAGGAGGTTAAGCAACCTCGCTTAGGGTGCTTTCCCATGGGCAGAAAACCTCCAGGTTTCCTGAAGGTCTGGTCTGCTTTTCCGATGTTCCCATGAGCTGAGAACCGGAGTGGCTGAGGTGAAGAACCTCATTTAGAAAATAATCTCGAAGAATTCCTTTGGACCTGGGCCTGACCTCATCCAGGTCCGGCCGTCCATGGGAAAGCACCCTTAGAGGTACAAGTTTGAGGTGAGGAACTTGACATCTCATATGTACAAGCTAGCAACTCTGCTCATAAGACACAAAGCTTACCAAAGCTTAAGGATCCGGTGATCCAAGCTATTGGAAAAAACTTGCTTACGAAAAAAAATCCAAAATCTTTGTTTGCATGGAAGAGAAAATCCAATCCATACATTTGGTAACGTCTACGTAAACGTGGACATATGTATATTCATATTTTTCGAAATGGGATATATAACGACATACGAGGTAGGTATGGGGATAAGGCAAGGTAAAAAAAAAGTTTTTGGAGAATAAATAATGGACCGGATATCCAAGATGCGTCTGTGCAAGAGGGATAAGCTGCAACGTGGCAGCATCTGCGAAACCCACGTGGCAAACATTTAAAATTCTGAAGCGCATCAGGAAGTGTCAGCGCATCCAAAAAGAAGGAGCCCTTTTCGAAATGCCAATCTTGATGTAAGAAAATCGATACATGTCGCCGCGTTACAATCCCCAAAATATCTTCCCAGCTTTTTTTTTGACGCGTCAATTTTATATTTTCCATGCCTCGGATTCCTCTGTCGGTGGTGCGTGGCCCCGATAACGATGCCGTCAATCTTTGACGGACATCTCCTGGCGTACAGCCAACCACGTCACCCGAGTCCAACCATTTTCCAATTTCCACCTGGCTTCCTCCTCACCTTTATTCCACATTCATTGCCTTCTTTTGTCAATCAATGTGTATTATGGAGAATTTTTTCTAGGCCTTCTTTTGCAAATCATGTGTACAAACAACCATGTGGTCCACCAACTCCATCCAACTCCTGCATCACCCTTTCGCAAATCATGCATTGCATCATCGTCTTCGACACGATGTTGACATACCTTGACATCTACAAGACATATGTCGACATCTTCCAGGCAACTTATGTGCTCAGAATATGTGTTCTATGACCTCGGGATCATACCATGAACCCTATCGAAATGTTGAGCTATGAGCCCAGAGACTAGTACATCCATGTTAGCATTTGAAGTACTTACATCTTACATGGCTCTATCCAAAAGAATCTTCAAACTAGTGGAGTCCATTTTACCTTCTCAAATATTTGTCTCTGATAGAGAAGGCCGCAAGCAAAACTTTGTTGCATTATTTCACTACACCTTCTCCCTTGATCCAAGGACGATAATCATTCCCCTACTCCACCCCCATGGTGGCATGACAACTATGACAACATCTTAACCATTATGACAAGATGATTAAATGCCTAAGGTTGCGTAATTGTAATGTTTATGGGGCATATAATCTTAAAATCTCATAAAATCCCTAAGCATTCCTACCGTTCAAAAGCAAAGTAACCAAGTCCATAGACCTATCTCTAAACCAAAGTAACCAAGTGCATATAATTATCAGACAAACCACGTGAACAAATCCTCCACATTACACAAGGTTTAGGCGATCCAAAACCTTGGTTCACGAAACTTTTGGTCTAAACCATAAAGTTTCATGTTGTTCTAAACCTATCTTGTAAGCTACAATAGTTATTCTTCAATTATGTCAAAACAACCAAGAAAAACTTCTAATTTCAGCGCTAGCGCTGGGAATCTTTGGACTAACATTTTGCCTACGTGTGAATTTCAAAAGTTTTCGAACCTCGGTATTTCATGAACCTAGTCCAAAACATATGTGTTCACAAATACATCAATTTAAAGAAGCATCCATAATTAAGAAGAATCTAATCTGCCTCCCGAGGCTGCAATATAATGCAAGGGCCTTGACCTTACTCCATTGCTAGCCTATCCTCCTCTAGCATTATTATTCTTGTTGCATTATGCTACTTTATTTATGTCAAATTCCTATTTAAAGTTAGACCCGTTCCTTTTTGTTCTTGTTAATTATAACGAGACTTAGAGAGGGTATCTTTGTGGTCCTTGGAAAACGACAATCTTTTCGCAAAATTGCCATGCGAATGTTGGGATTTTGAATTCTTGCTCATCCATAACCCTCCAAATTCAAAGAGTATGTTGTCAAGGCATATGTGATTAAAGTATCCGTAAAATAACAAAGGCATGGATAGGGTTAAGAAGAAGAAGAAGAAGAAGAAGAAGAGATTTTAACGTCAAGGGTGGTATCTAGTAATCATTGACCACCTATAAAGTTTGCGCAATCCTCCTTGTTTAAGCAAATGTCATGAGTAAGATTTTGATGCAATATTTTATTTGTGGTCCTATTTTTAAGGTGCTTTTTTCCAAATTTAGAGGAGCTTAATTTTGAACCGGCATTTCTCTTAATGGTTGAAACAATGGATTTGTTTTGGGCCAGAAGTAGAAACATGCAGGGTTTGGACACGACCTTCTAGGCCTGGTTGCCATGTCGATTCTTAAGGATTTGCTATGGTTGGGTGTTTTGTATTATATACAAAATTTATGTCGGTGTTATGAACATAACATATACCGTATAGACCATATCAATTCCTCCCCCTCCTCGAGATGCTTGCCCTCAAGCATGTAGAACACACCAATGTTGCCACAAGGAATTGAACCTTGGAAGGTTTGGGGCCCATGGATAAAGATTTCCATGAAGGATCCACCCTTTTGACATGTTGGTCATCTCTAGAGGTGCTAGTGCATAACAACTAGATCCTAGTTGAGGCCTTCGCTAGTTGCTCCAAAAGGAAATTATGATGTGGTTTGGTAGCCTCTGCTATCCCTACGGAATATAGAAGTGCAGGCACCAAATCATCTATAGTTCCGATCTTACAATATTCCAAAAAAAATCGACTGGGTTTTGCTTGTATAGGAGCATTAGATGTCTTTTTAGTTTTTTCATGCTTTGCAGCTTGAACTCCGTTCTATGGCACTGGAATCCAGTTGAAACTGAAAACTGACTCCTAGTTTAAAACTGAAACGGCACTGGAATCCAGTTGAAACTGAATACTGACTCCTAGTTTCTGAGATGCCCTTTGGTCAAAATACAAAGTATTGTGTATCTTTTAAAATTATTCAAACACCCTTAAGATTTACATTACTTTCCCAAATGCCCTTAAGTTTTCTTTGAATTTCCCAAACGCCTTGAGAACTAGAACATGAGTTTCCTTCAAATTTCAAATGCTTCAAAATTTACCAAATACTCTTAGGCCCTGCATGTGAATGAACTACAATCTCTGCCCTTGCATCCTTCACTGCTTCTTAACTCTTACAAATCCTCTTTCTTGATTTTATTTGGCTACAATAATTTATATTGTAAATTAGATCGAATTAGTGCTTTTGACAAGAGGATCATTGCAAATCGCTAGAGGAAATCGATGGGCTGAGAGCAAATCATTGGAACAGAAATTAATTTGGTGTCTTGCCTTCCTTTAAGGTACTGAGAATAGAAATAGGCATCTTTGCTAAAAAGGCGCCATGAATATCTGTTACAAAAGGGTATTCCATGAAATACGAAAAACTAGAGGGCATTAGGTGAAACTTAGAATTGTACAGGGGGGTATACGTTGACCAAGGGCATCTCAGTAATTTATTCAAACTCAGGGGTATGTCGTGAAATTCGTCAAAACATAAGGGTATTTTGTAGTTTTTCCCAGAATGTAGATTTCACCCGGAAATATATAAAGAAACCCACAGATTTTGATCGGGAAACTTCCTGGAATTTTTTTTCTCTGTCGGAAATTCTCAATTTCAACAGGTAGGATGCTAGTGTTCCTAGGAATTTGGCACACACTGGCGAACGGTGTCAAAGGAAAGCTTCGTATTTATGGGCAATTGAGGAATCTGGAATGGCAGACCCAGGTTTTGCCTGGATTCTTTCTTGACAGGTCTGGGTTTGAGAAACGGAGTTTGGGGCAAGGAATGGCCACTTGAGAGGCGTGCTTGGTTTCACTGCAGCCTCATGGCCATAGCATATGTAATACAGAGAAGGCCATAACAGGGGTGATGTATGCCAGGCAAGTGAAACCACTGTGGAAAACGAGGATACTGGTCCTTCGTGTTAAATTGCCATGAAATATTGCAGGCAATGGTCGTGCACCATTGAGCTGTGCAAGAAGTTCCAGGCAATAAAAGCGTTGACCTTTGATGTGAGAGATTCTATGGGATCTCCCATGATCCAAGGGTCGAAAAAGCACAATGAAAACCATAACCATAAAGAAACTGAATCAAGATGAGCGAAAGAACATTGTCAGGGAACATTGTCCCAAACTGGTAGAGACTACAACCAATCATTAGCCTTGTAATAACCATGTTCAACTCTATCCTGCAAGGCCCTTACATGTTGACTACTTCCAAAACCTTACATATAAGGTGTCTGGGATCTTGGTATACACCACATGGTTTAGCCATCCATTGTGGAAATGCAAAAGAGAAATGACGGATAATGTCTACGAGGTTGATAATTGGTCCATCAACCTACTACAAGGTTTCAAATCGGTCGATCGACAGAGCTTCTAACTGTACACGTGTTGTCGTTTTAGTGGTGGACGATAGGAATATTTTGGTGTCTATTCTCATGATAGTGTGGCCATTGTAATGGGTGAGGGCAGAGGTATTCGTTGACATTTTAGTAGTTAAGTATTGCGGTAATCGAATACCAAAGAGTATCTTGTGGCCGACCGTGCATAGAGCATTAAGAACTAATGTTCGAGTTCACTCCTTTAAGCCAAATATCAATCCCCTGTATCCAATCTGCAAGAGTGCACCCGAATCAATTGAGCATTGTTTTCTACTTTGTAGTGACCTCTCTCGCATCTGGTTAGCTATGCACTCTTCCTTTCGTACTCGCCTTACAAGTCAAGAAATTCCCTTGGGCATCTACCCTGACAAATGGCCTCGCTTCAAGAAGTGGGCATTCAATATCTACAGGGCACTGGTTTGTTGGGTGATTTGGAAGCGTAGATGCCATCTGGTCTTCAGAAGTTTGAACACCCTCTCTACCAAGAGATAAAGTCTCGTCTGCATGATCAATTCTTGGCTTCGAAATTACATCCGGATGTCAAATGTGAGGTTTGGGATTACCTCAACCTCCCTTGACTTCCCATTGTATTAGGATCTTCCTATTAATATAAATTTCTTGGTGGTTTAAAAAAAAATTGCTTTCAAAGGTAATTTTCAACACCGTTACGGAGCTACATTTTTCCGTCCACACAGCACCCTATTTAATTTCGAGCCGCGTGGACGAATTATAGGGCCCTTGAGTTTTCAGTTCCAAAAACTTCTCTCTACTAATGTAAGTCCCCTGTTTAACACAAATCTGTAAGAAGCATTCAGATTTCTATCTCGATCTGCTGAAAGCTTCATGTATGTAATATAAGATCTATTTTAATTCAGATTTTTATCTCTATCTGCTTAAAGCTTCATGTATATAATGCAAATATTAGCTTAAATGATCATTTGTTCTTGTACTACAATCGGCAGCCTTTTGATTTACATATAATGGATTGATGCAGATAAAATGGCTCGCGGACAATTTGTGAAGATCCAGTGCAAGGCCGATACTAAGTATAATCTTTCGGCCAGAACAGACGGAGTAGTTTTGGCTCCAGCGGATGACAACGATCCTCGTCAGGTGAAATTTTTTAGCTCATTTTTCTCCGTTTGATCCTATGTCTGCCTCATTTCCTGTAGTTTTTTTTATCGCTGTAGCTTTGTAAAACATTTTAGCTCATTTTTTGGCGTTTTTGATCGTATCTTGCTCGATCATATCTGCTCTATTTTCTTTTTATGCAGCAATGGTACAAGGATGAATCATGGGCTTCTAGAGTAAAAGACGATGCCGGCTTCCCTGGATTTGCCCTTGTTAACAGGGCCACTGGCACGGCCCTTACTCATCCTGGAGGCGAAGGAGTAAAGGTATTCAGCATGCATGTGTATCCGTTCCATTTCAAAATATTCATCGGTTATCTGTGCATATTTAAGTCTATTTTGCACCTCGATCCTCCATTTCTTTAGTATTTATAGCATCTGAAATCGATTGATGTATTTTTGCATGTCTATCTTAGTTCTTGATCTCCGTTCCCTGTTTCTTGGTTTTTATTTGAACATCCCCCTGTTTCTATGTTTGTTTTTATGTAGGTGAATGTGTCGGCATATTTTGGCGATAATGAGGACCGATCTGTCATCTGGACACTCAGCAAGGATGTGGGAGAGGGCTGGAATTGTCTGAGGCCCTACCACAATACGCTAGTTAATTTATCCACCAATCACTGGGACAAGAAGCATCCTGGTTTATCTGACGGAACCGATTTGGTACTTCAAAAATGGCTCAAGCAAGACAATCAGTGCTGGAAGCTCATCCCTCTGTGTAAGCTCTGAACCCCTTGCAATACCTTTTCCTCGTTCTAGGTTAAACACAAAATCAGATACGATTTCTACTTCCTGAATAAGTAGCATCAATTTGGTTTTGGCTGATCATCCAAGAGAACGATTGTGTTGTAAATGTAATCTTTCTTATTGATTTAGATTTAGATGTTTTCTCCGGGCTAAACTTAAATCTGTGAAACGGTCCTTTGTGTTATGAATAAAAGCACGAGTTTTCCATGTCTTTTAGATTGGATAAAATAAGATATTGCACTACCTATAACCGATTTCTACTATAGCTTCGTTTGGATAAAATAAGATAATGCATTGCCTATAGCGGATTTCTACTAAAGTTTGGTTCGTATTTGCTAAAATGACTGTTTGATTTTCATTACTTATTCACATGTCCTATTAATGAAATTATTTGTTTGGTTTTCTCGTTCAGTGCATGTGCCAGAGAATCTTGATGCATACCACAACAATTTGAGGAGCAGCAATGCTGTTTGTGAGAGACCGATAGCCCATTTGCATAGGTACAAGATCAAGTGCAGGGCTGACACTGATTTCAACCTCTCTGCGCGAAGTGATGGCATTGTGCTGGCACCTGCTGATGATTCAGACTCTCGACAGGTTAGAACATGATCTAAGTGGAACAACATTACGTTCTTCTCATCCTCTTGATTCATTAAGCTAAACATTATTTCTAAGTTATAAGGACTGACCTGAACTGATGACTCTGGAATTTCAGCAATGGATCAAGGATGACTGGTGGTCTTCTAAGGTGGTAGATTCAGCTGGTTTTCCAGCATTTGCACTCATCAATGTTGCAACCCAGAAGGCCTTGAGCCATGCTGCTGGAGAGGGCCAACAGGTCTGTTCTCACCTTCATATCGGTCAACTGAGATTTTGGATTCTTTCGTCTTTGAATGGTCATGGTGATGTACATAGTTCTTATTAAATCATATGGTTAATTGTTCTTTGTCTTCTGATAAACTATGTTGGATTTGCAGGTGACACTATCCAACTACAGGACCACCCTTTTAGATGATAACGTTCTGTGGACTCTGAGCCAGGATGTGGGTAGTGGATGGCATGCATTGAGACCCGCAAACAATATCAAGCTCATTCTGGATGCTTTTAAGGCTGTTAAGAAATATGGAGGTGCCACTGATGGCACTAAAGCTGTCATCTTTGAATGGAATGATCAAGAGAACCAGCACTGGAATCTTATCCCCATTAATTAGAACTATTATCTGAGTTATGATATAATAAATATTATATGTAATGAGTGACGTTTCCTCTTAATATACAATATGTTGTATTTATCACTTCGCTGCGTCCTGAGTATCTTGTCGCGAGCTTTGTTCATCTACCACAAAAATAAAGGGTAGATTTGGAAGATATGACTTTATTCTCATATCATATTTTTCTTTTGTTAAAGTGTATTGATATTGGGAAACCTTTAGCCTTAAGCGGGGAAGGGACTTGCTACACTGTTTTCCTTCAGTATCTAAACTTCCCTTTCCCTGCCAATTTTTAATTCTAGCCGGACCATGATCTCTGGAGCGTGATCTCTCTCCATTCCGATGATACTCATTTTAATGATATACTTATTTTTCATTCATCATTGTCAGGATGGCCGAGTGGTCTAAGGCGCCAGACTCAAGTTCTGGTCTTCGAAAGGGGGCGTGGGTTCAAACCCCACTTCTGACAAAACCATTATTGGGTTTATATGCTCTACTTGTGTATATATTTTAAAAATGCTAAATTTATCATCTTGTGTGTGTATTTTGAAATGCTAAATCTCTCTTTTGATCTCCACTCCTCACGTCTGCTTCGCTGAAACCATAGTAAAAACTCTACTTTTGTATGTATTTTCTTAAATATGAAATGTTTACTTCCATCTCGAAGGGGGCATGGGTACAAAAGCCACTTCTGACAAAATCATTGTTGGGTTTATAGGCTTCCCTTGTGTATATATTTGTAAAATGCTAAACCTATCACCTTGTGTATGTTTTAAATGCTAAATCTATCTCTTGATCTGCCCTCCTCACTTTTGCTACATCGAAGCATGCTCTATCTTGAGACTAATCAATCTCCATTCCGTAATTTTGCTTCATCAAAAGCATGGTTCAAACCCCACTTGTGACAAAAGCATTGTTGGGTTTATATGCTCTACTTATGTATATATTTTTCCAATGCTAAATCTATTACCTTGTGTATATACTTTTTTTACATGCTAAATCTATCTCTTAATCTCACTCCTCACTTTCGCTTCACCCAAACCATGGTAAATGATCGACTTGTATATATGTTTTTCTAAATGTGAAAATGCTTGCTTCTATCTCAGACTAATCAATCTCCACTCCTCACTTTTGCTTTATTGAAAGGATGCTATGGAAAAAGTGAATTAATTCTTGCTTCTTTTTTCTTTCAGCAAGGGTCTTTCAGTATCTATTTCTTCTGTAATAAAATGTCCATTTGCTGAAAATAAATAAATACATAAATGCTTGCTTCTAGTTCATTGAAAACAAAGATTCATTCAAAAGAAGGTAAAATACAAATAAGTATAAGAAAAAGTAGAGGAATAACGCTACTTTTTTTATCCCATTATTAATTGCACATACTCTGCTTTTACTTTTCAGCAATTTGCATCAATAATTGCATACACTTTGAAGAACCTTTTTTTTCTTTTCCTTCTCTTTGTATACTACTATTATCTTTAATGTGACGGACCCAACTATAAAGTTCTTTGTTTAATGTATTGTGTTTAGAATATGGAAATAAGTTGGATTTTTTGCCTGACGTGCATTCCTTTGGCGACACGTGGCAGCCCCAATGCCCCCATTCTGCATTACCGGTGATTCAGGTTAAATTTTAGGGTTCTAAGTTAAGGTTTAGGGTTAACCGCCACAAAGGACCAAGCAAATGTATATCTGTAGATCGAGCAACCCATAGATTCGTTCAAATGCAGCACGTCAGTGGGAGCGAACACAGAACCATTCAAATGCAGCACGCCAATGGGAGCAAATGCAGGTCAGACTAAATGCAATTCAAGGAATCAATCTACAACAAACACAACTTGAAATAACATCGCACATAGCTTGAAATCTGCAGGTCTTCATTAAACAGAGCCCGAAATCTGGAGCAAACACAACTCCAAATCTGCAGGTATTCAGCAAACACAACAAAAAAACTTCTGATACAAACAACTTCCCTATTTCCATTTTGTAGGGGAATGGTAGTTTGTCTGCCATTCCAACACACATGAGACCCACTCCCATATATCGCCGATCGCGGGCCCCCTCCTGTGGTGCCGGAATGGCAGACAAATTGCCATTCCCCTATACATAATGCCTATTCCAATTGAAATAGGGTACAATAATCGTATAGTTCTTTGAGTTTGACCTATTCCTAGAATGATATGGTAGCTATATAAACAAAGTTGGTGTTTTGCATTATCAATATCAAATAGATATAAAAAAAAAGCTCTTCTTTTCTCCTTTAGAAGTTGCGCCATGCAGAAGGATCTTGGATATCTCGAAAAGGTCTCAAGCACCTCGACGGAGAGAGAGCGTGCCATAGCCGAAGCTGCAGACCTCTGTCATCGCCAGAAAACAAAAAATACAAGAAAATCTAAGCATGGAATTTCCACCTCCTGGTGGTTTATATGAGGGAGCCTGCCGGCCATCGAGGTTTCCGGTAGTAAACCGACAGGTGGCACCACTGTGAATGACATTGTTGCGGTGCTGCCTGCTGGTTTACGGCCGCAAACCTCTCCGACCGGCAGATTCCCTAGCGCTTAATCTTCCACAGAATCCATCTGATATGGCACAAGCTCAAACTTTGGTGCATTGCTTTTTATATAACAGATATAAAAAAGAGAGCGGATACCTCTTAATTAAAAAAGACAAGTTTGACTTTAAAAGGGGATGGGGCGACCAACAAGGTAGCGGAATTGGAAGGGGAGGAGGAGGGGAGGGGGATCAATAAAATAGCGGATCAAGGCTGGCGCAGATGCAATTAACATTTGCAACCAAAAGGAGGTATGGTTGGTGTCCTAACCCGACTTTTCAATAGCTGCAGAATTATGTGGATCGTTTGTTATTAATATAACTGCTGACTAAGCAGAACTAGTTTCGGCTAACAAAAAGCAGGGCCTTTCATCCTTCAAAAATTCTTATCGTAAGTGCAAAAAAGCCATGTGATCACAATCTTTGGATATCATTTGCATAGCTATTGCCCCATTCAATCAAAATTTGTGATCTGTTTTCCAAATCATTCACTACTGCATCTTCAATCTGGCAATATGTTGCTCTGAATTGATTAATTGCAATATTCTGAACTAAAGACCAAGAAAATAGCTGTATCATTTTATTTTGGATGCATATATACTTTTTGAGTGCAGAGGCATCAATAGAAATTGCAAAACACCATATTGTTCGGGAATCACGAGTCATGCAGAAGAAGTTTTTGACCATTACTAGAAATGAGAAAATATTTCTTCAAGAAGAAAGAGGGATATTAGAATTAAAGTGGAAAACATCTAGAATTATGAAGCGAACAAGTAAAATGTATGGGCACATGAAACTCTGGCATGGAGTGGAAAAACAAATTATACGAAGATGTCATAAAAAATGGAGATGTTTAATGCATGATGGGAAGCATGGGAGCATGCATTTATTTTGGAGTAGTTATCTAGAGAGAGTTGAAACTTTGCATGGGTTTGTAGACGAGCAACTCAAGGTAGGCACATGATATGGAATCAAGGTACCTAACTTATTACGGTTGTTTAAAGGTACGAAACACTTGGCGTGCTTAAATATTGCATGTGCATGTGTGGGATGATTGAGAATTGAGCATGTTAAATAGAAGAAAGACAATTGTTCCTTTTGAAAGAAAAAATATATTTGAATGAATGCTCAATTTTTGAAAAGCTATTGTGTTGGAATGCAATAGCCATACGCAACCTACACCACCTGGAAATTCCTTGAGATTACCTACTAAGTTTTTTTCATGTATTTTTTAAGTGTTTTCGAGTGTTTTATCTGTGTTAAATTTCAGGCGGCGGTCTGGTGGCGCCGCCACCACAATATACAATAAGATTACAATACAAAATGCTATATATTAAAAGCTCTCTACACTCTTCCACTTTCTGTTAGTTGTAGAGGAACATGCAAGTAATAAGAAGCTCCTGACTCCAATCTAACTCAAAAGTGTGTTAAGAAGTTACTTACAGGTTTCGATACAAATTAAAACTACAAACTAAACTGCACGATTTTTCTCAATATAATCAGAATTCTTATACCGAATGTACAGTAGGCAAAAACAACTTACTAATTTGCTATCAAAAATCACTTTCAACAGAACTCAGACTTCTGTCAAAAGCTACATGCTTCACAATAATATGTATGAAGCATCAAAAACTTGAAGCAGACATGCATGCTAGCTCCTCAAAGGACAATCTAGAGCAACGAAAAAAACCAAAAGCTTCAAATCTTCCAGACAAAAGAACCGATAGCAAGATCCCTCTTTTCCTGCAAAGAACCGGAGGAAGGAAGGCCATATTCTTCAAGCAAGCGGTCAAGCTGCCATTCCGGCATGGCCTCATACTCCTCTGCGCCATATTTAGGGTAATGAAGAGGCATTTGGAAGATTCCAGCGACTCCACTACACTAAATCCGAAGATTTACCGCCAAAAACAACTGCACAGGAGCAGATCTACACAAAAACCTGCAAAAAAAACCAAAAATCACATAAGTAATCAAGAAAACAAAAAAAAAACACAGAAAAATAAAAAGAAAAGTACTTCAAATTGAAGCTTAGATCCTGGTGCCTCGATTGATGCCATTCCGATGCCCTGCCGCCGACTCCGACGCCCTAGCGCCGACGAAAAAGCTCCGGAGCTCCACTGCCAGAATACACGTCGGCAAAAAGGAAAAAGGGAATTAAACAATTAAAAAAATATACTTTATACCCCTGCCGACGTGGCAGGGGGAATTTCCAGGTGGATGTAGGCCACGTAGGGGAACTTCCGCCACCTGGCAGTTTCCGGGTGGAAATCCGCAGGTGGCGGAAGTTCCCCCCTACTAAGCATAGTTTCATTAAGTCCATAAATGGTCGCTACTATCTAGAATATAGGGTTCTAAGAGCATATTGTGCACAATAAAATGAACTAGACCAACTTTAATGACATTAAAATTTTACATATCTTCATTAAAACATCAAACACTTTTCAAAGTTTTCATATAGCAATTGAAAGTAAGCTAATGTTTTGAGGATTTTTAGAATACTACATTTTTCTAATTAGAACAAAGCAAAATCTCGGGAATCGTGCAGGTAAGTGAGATGGCAGGCCGTGTGTCCATTAACACACGGAAGAGTCATCCAAGGCGGTGTTCTGGAAAAGCCCCTTCATTCTAGGAGGTGTTACTAGTCCAGGCGGGTGTTGGCAATCTTCAGTCTCCTAGATTCATTTCGGGTCACTCAGAATGGTCGGAACGAGGCGCAGATATGGATTCACAATGACCGAAATACAGTCCCATATTAGTGAGCCAATCTTAGCCCATGCAAATCAGTTGTATGTGGAGGTGCAAAACGAGATAAACCAGAATGGAATCACGAAGCTCCTCCATGGGGAAGGGTTGGCACGGGTAAACTCGGACGAAGATCAGCTCAGTAGGGTGGAGCTGGAGGCCTGCCTCATATCATTGAAACACCATATTTATAGGGCAAAGGCACTGAAGAGGCTGCTGAGAATGGAGGACATTTGGATGCACAACACGTTCCGACTGCTATTTAAGAAGCTTTATAAGAAGCAAAAAAGTCAGCGTGAAGCTTTGGTAACCAAGCTCACCGTCAACACTACTCACCCTGTCCAAGAGTTGGATGAATGGCTAGATATGTACAACCGAAGTTACATTGATGAGTTCGATCTGGCGGATCTATTTCAGGTTGAACTGGGCATTGATTGAAACTTCGGTCTTTTATATTATCTATTATCTATTATGTTTGTGTCGAATTAGCCGTGTCCAGGCATGATGTTTTCTTGGTTTTATCATCAACATCTTGGTTTTCAATCGTTATAGAGATATTTTGTTTGTGGCTCGCTACAAGACCTATATATTTCCTTTAATCTAAATGATTGATTACAAAACAAGTGGCAAGTTATTAATAGAATAGAATTGTTTTTATCGTCCACGGAGACCAATCGGAAATACTTATGGAAAATAATAAGAAAAATATGAGACATGTATTTGTTTTCTTGGTTCATGTATATGAGACATGATACTTCATAAAGTTCGCACTCACAAGCTATGCATAAGATTCTAACAACATAACATTGAGGGACCACTTTGCCCAGATTCCATCAACAAAACAGTTCTTAAGACTACCAAAAAAGCTCAAGGGTCAACCACCCCATCAGCTGACTTATCGATCTCACCTTCTTTACTGTGTTGTGCCCCTCCCTGCGCCGCTTGTTTTAGGAACTCCATCTTGGCAAGGAATTCTTCGTGGCTTAGCGTAGCATCTTCCCCCTCAACCTCCTTCTCAACCTCAATCTCCTTCTCAACCTCAACCTCAACCTTCTTATCTTGCTCTGGTGGTACTGGGTCCACGAGTTGAGCTTCTTGTGTTTCCATCACAACGGAAGGTTCTTGATCCTTGAGGACTAGCTGTGTAAACTTCGAGCTACTCTCGACCACATCTTGGGTGCACACTAGTGTAGTGCCCGCCAAAGCATTAATGTTCTCCTTCTTCCTTCTAAAGAAAGACAAGTCCTTTGCTCCAAAACCTACAACCCTTTTCAAATGGTCTGTGTTGAACCTGGTTCCCCATCATCCAGGCCAACACTCATAAGATCACATCTCAAGAATCAAAAGATCAATGGAATATCAATTGACAACAAAATTTGCACAATGAGAAATGTTTTTTCAATAAAAACATGATCAAGATACAATAACAAAAACCCCTTGCAAGGGACCTTCAATCAAATGAAGAGGAGGCTGCCACCCTCCTCTTAGAGCACTGCCACTACTCCATTTCTAAACGTGAAGGAAGAGGAGCTTTTGCTCCTCAAAATACTTATATTTTTTACAACAAAATCTAGATTGTCCAATTTCACCCCTTCATCTAAACCATTAAAATCACCTCTTCATCCTCACCCTTCAATTCTTCACCTCTTCATCTCCACCATACAATATCCCATTACAATATTTTAACATTGCCCCAAATTATATTTTTTAACCATTGCCCCAAATAATATCTTCTCAATCCACACACACGCATGTTGGACCACTTGTTGTTCAACATTATGCCCCAAAAAAAGAATGGGCCGGTCCCTTCGGCCCTCATACCGACACAAAAGAAAAGAAAAAGGTAATGTGAGTTTTTAAAGTGCCTCCTAGGCACTGGAAAGTTTAACGTGTATTCCAACACAATGTGAGTTTTTAAGGTGCCTCCCGAGCCTAGCGCCTAGCGCCTAAGCGCCTAAGGCCTTGAGGCCACGCTCATGTAACTCCGTACCAGGGAGTTAGCATCAAGATACAGAATCGGATCTGGTTCCGTTCTACTCCGAGGTCACCAGCCCAAGCCTCGGGCCAGCAAGGATTCCCATCCACAGCATCGACCATAGGTACCAGGTTTTGGATTGCTTTGAATTATTTTGGACTGTTTTGTGTCCCAGTATTGCTCTTAGCATCATGCCCTCACTGCCCTTGCATAGACCCCCTTGATTTGCCCCTTTCCGGTTTTCTCTCTCTAGGGTTTACAATCTCTCTCTAGCCCCAAAACCCCCAAACGCCCAAAAGGTGCTCTGCCCGCTTTTTGGAGTCCCCAAATTGGATTCTAAGCACCCTTCAGGCAGCCAGAGACCCCTCAAACTTTGGCACCCCCAAACATAGCCTCAGCATGACCCGTACAATCAAACGTATGGCCAGAGAGACCTGCAAGGCAAAGAACCTTATCACGGTGCCTAAGCCTTATGATCCCACGATAGAGCTCTACCTCCAGGCAGCCCCTTCTTTTTGGGCCCCGTCCCTATTTCGGTCCCGGCCGGATCCACACAACCAGTTCTCGATCGTCCCCGAATGCGGCGCTAGATAGGCTTGATGCTCGGATGAACTGCGCGCATCCAGATATCCTAGCCAAAGATACGAGGCGGTATGCTCTCATCACACCGCCATCCACGGCAAATGCTTTCGGTTACCCTTACAAAGCCGGGTGCGGCTTCAGAGTTGTTGCTACAATCTGTGGGCCCATGCCCGGTGGATCATAGTCTTGCTTCGGCGGTGTCTAGCACAATGCCCGCCCTCGAGCATGTGAATGATATGCACGAGGCTGATAACGAGTGGTACATGGATCCACGATACCGGGCCCGACCATGTGGTGATATGCCTAAAGATGATGACAACAGACGAGGATCCACACCTACTTTGCCCGAGGATGCATACTTGAACCTACGTATTGTGGGTATTCGTGAGAGACGGATGATTCTCTTTTGCTGGATGAAGCCGCACAGTTTTTACCGTGTGATGCATATCCAAGCACATGGTATTGTCTCGCCCGGGTTGGGGTTGGGCGATCGGTTCCGGACCGTCCTCGTCACCTCTTGGTGCGCTTTCAAGATGCTCTTTCCGATTGCACATCCCTGCGACATGGCAACCATTTGAAAGGAACCACCTTCTCCGTCCGGGAAGACTTGACTCGGCCAGCATCTCGTAGGCGGAAAGAAGAGTTATGTCGTGTCGCGAGAGGCTCGCCCGGCGGAAGTGGGGAACATTTATAGGGGAGGTCAAGCTATCATTCGAGATCAGTGGCCATCTGATCCATGGGCACTTACTGTATAGCTCTGTATTTCTTTTGTTTCGTTCGGGTTTGGTTATTTCTGTGTTGAAACGGGGCTTGGACCCCATGTTCTACTTTTTTGGGCTTCGGCCCTCTGATCCAGCCGGATATGGCCGCCTTTGGATATCAACGGCTTGGCGGCAGAGTCGGCAAAAGCTAAGAACCGGCAAACATTTGGCAGCGCAGAATCCAGCAAGCATTTTACCAGATCTAAAAAAGTAGGTTCTGAACAAGCTGGTTTTAAGCAGTTCAAAATGCTTAGGCAACTTCAGATTGTATGGTAGTAGCGGATTCAGGTCTTTGAATCGATGCATCATACAAAATATATGGTGGCTTTCTGGATTTCGAGGAAGCAATGATTGTAAATTATCAGAGATAGAAGGCAATGATGCAGAAGGAATGGCCGAAAAAAAAAAGTCTAGGCTACGTCCGTTTGAGTCTTCTGGAACAGGGAACAATCCGTTTGATTCTGCATATAGATTTCTCCTGCACCTAGCCACTGGTCTGCTACAGAGCGGACTTTCCCTTGAGATTAACAGCATTGCTGCAAGAAGCCAACACATTGAGGGAAATATCTTCATAAAGCACTTGAAATCTGCGAGATTTGTTGCAAATCCAACACCTTGATGAAAATAAGCACTCTGATATTCTGATTTCTGATACAGAATCTGCTCTTTTGGGGAATAAAACTCTGCTCATAAGAACAGAGTCCCACCGAGAGTGCCATAATGTTGAACCTGGTTCCCCATCATCCAGGCCAACACTCATAAGATCACATCTCAAGAATCAAAAGATCAATGGAATATCAATTGACAACAAAATTTGCACAATGAGAAATGTTTTTTCAATAAAAACATGATCAAGATACAATAGAAAAAACCCCTTGCAAGGGACCTTCAATCAAATGAAGAGGAGGTTGCCACCCTCCTCTTAGAGCACTGCCACTACTCCATTTCTAAACGTGAAGGAAGAGGAGGAGCTTTTGCTCCTCAAAATACTTATATTTTAATGTGAAGGAAGAGGAGGAGCTTTTGCTCCTCAAAATACTTATATTTTTTGCAACAAAATCTAGATTGTCCAATTTCACCCCTTCATCTAAACCATTAAAATCACCTCTTCATCCTCACCCTTCAATTCTTCACCTCTTCATCTCCACCATACAATATCCCATTACAATATTTTAACATTGCCCCAAATTATATTTTTTAACCATTGCCCCAAATAATATCTTCTCAATCCACGCACACGCATGTTGGACCACTTGTGGTTCAACAGTCTGTCACAGAATCCTTAGACATTCGGAGAGTGGATTGCAACTCGTGCACTGTTTGTGCAGGAAATGGACAAGGAGGTGGAGGAGTACTCACTACTTTCGATGCCTTGGAGCCACCTACTTTCTTTTTTCCCTCTGCTATCTTTTGCAATGCATGGGCTTGCGACCTCTTCTCGTCAAGCATTACTTCGAGTTGATAAAAAATTTGCACAAGCTTAAGCTGCATAGTCTCATCAATCTCAAATGAAGAAGCTTTATACCCTTCGCACAATGCTGCACGATCCTCCAGAAAAGAAATCCAGCACACTGCAACACTCCATCATAAATTTCCGCACTAGGTATATGCATGTCCTGGAATCCAATTGATTTGGCAATAGAGCACCCGTGCCTCCTGCTGCACCCTTATCACCCCAAGGCCGATACAATTAGTATGCTGAAGGAAAGTGGACAAGCATTATGATTGGTATTTTTAGAAAAATGGATGACTACTCAATTTTAAACCATGTTACCTGTTGTGCATTCATGATCGGGCAAGTTCTTCTCTATGTCCTCTAGTTCTTTTGCGGAAACTTTGAATACTCTTGAGGATGGTCTGTGTCCATGAAGCATAGATTCAGGTCATGTAGAGCAGGGACAGCTGCTTGATCTCTGGCCAGATACATTACTAGCACAATGCTCTACAGCTCGCGAACTTTAGAGGAAGTGTTTCTCGTTTCGCATCCTGATACGCTCCCACCCATATACGACTACCACCGTCTATCGTTTTCATGGTGGACAAGCACTCACTCAAACGATCTGGACTGATAAACGTTGTGATCCAATATAGTTGCTGGTCCGTCAGTACACTGATCTGGCCCAAGAACTTTTGGTATTCTTCCATGCTCCATTTTCTGAGATTCCTAAAATCACATCCGATAAAACGAGCAAATGTATTCACAACATCAACAGACATCCCCAGAGGACTAACACAGTAGCACTTGAATGCTTTACATCCCTCTTGCACCGGTCCACGGAGATATTCATTAACCTTTTCGATAAGAGCCTGGGGAAGGTTAAGCTTTTCTGCCTTCTTGCGGCTATCCACCCAATCATTGACGCTGTTTGCGAACATGAGCATCAAATTCTCCATGAATATTGGATGAATTTTTCTCAATTCAGCCATGTTTTGTAAACTTCTTTACTTCCTTCAGATATTTGATAAGTGCACGCTCAACGGTGCCAATCTTCTTCAGTTCCCCTGCGCGAATTTTCATGACACACCTGCCAGTATAATCTTTGGTGGTCTTGATAAAGGTGGTGTCTGCCATGATCTCATTCAACAACCTTTGCAAATCCATTGGGTACATGGACTTTAAAGGTCGGCATTTGTTATTCGTGAACATCCTCAGCCGGTCCTTAACCACTATCGTTTCACCCTTCTCATCTTTAAGTTGGTCTTCATAGAAAAGCTGAGTTATTTGGAGGCACATATTTCAAGTCTCGTCATCCAAGTACACAAAGTAATCGTAGACTAGTCTCGCATTCCAGCTTTGTTCAAAGTCTGCTTCGCTATGGCGAGCCAATCCTGCACAACATAGCAAACTTAGCATATTTGTATATGGTCTTCAAATTGGGCGTCCGCCCGATTTGAGAGTCAAGAGGCTGCAGTCAAACATGTTGAACGCATGCAAGGGGCAACCCAAATTGGGCGCCTGCCCAATTTGACAGTCATAGTACAATGTTACATGCCGATGTTTGGGGGGAAATCGGGCGTGCGCCCAATTTGTTAGTCAAGAGGCTTCAGGCAAACATGTTAAATGCATACTGGGGGTACCCAAATTGGGTGCCAATCCGATTTGAGAGTCAAGATGTTGCAGTCAAACATGTTGAATGCATGCAAGGGGCAATCCAAATTGGGTGCCCGCCCAATTTGACAGTCAGTGAGGCTTCAGGCAAAGAGATGGGGGGACCCAAATTGGGCGCCCGCCCAATTTGAGTCCAAGTATAATGTTACATGCCGAGTTGAGTATCAAATTTCTGGGTGTCAAATCGGGCGGGTGCCCGACTTGAGAACAATGGGGGATCTCAAGAAAGCATATTGCATGAACAAACTGAAGCCAGACTTACCGAATATGCGCCACCTTGGGATAGTCCACGCTTTCCTTTCTTCGGCTTGCCATAAAATGCCCATTGATTCCTTAGCTGTTGGATTTGCTCAAAGTAAACATCCATATGAATGGTATTCCTTGTGATGTCGTTGCTTTCCTGGCTCACCTTTACGTACTCAGTTGGAGTCAGATTCCCGGCTAGCACCCGACATTTTCTTTTAGCATAGAAAAAGAAAATAAGGTCTTTCAAATGTGCCCTTTTTCCTGGCCATTCCATGGCCTGGTTAACAAGAATTTGGGCAACCGCAGTATTGTGATTCTCATTTACTATCTAGAACTCTGCATTGTCCAAATCGCTGGCCTTTCTCCACTTTATTGCACGCCCTGTGTTTGGGTCATAAGGTATGACATCCACACAAGGTGGATGCATCTGGACATTAATGAACGAATCATACAGTTTGTCAACATGTTCTGCACTAATGACCCTGCAGGTCATGTTTGTAGGGGCTTGATGCATTTTAAATATGTCCACCTCAATTTCAAATTCGACCCCAAGAGAGTAGATCCTTTCCCTGTGTTTTATGTTGATCATTGCACTCTGTAACAACTCACGTCTGCTCTCCTTGGTTAGTCCCCACCAGACGTTGAGCACTTCACAATTTGCAAGTCATCTTCCTCTGAGCATGTCTCAGTCTCACTCTTCCCTTCTGATTCACCTGAAGTCTCGGGTGGAGTCGCTTCTCTTCTTCTCTTTGAGGAAGAACCTATTGCCTCGTGTCTACTTCTTTTTTGCACATGCTTTTATGGTGGGGACTGCTCAGATAGCTCTTCTGATCCAATACTTGTGTCCCGGCTACGTGATCTTCTATGCATACCTCCAAGAATCAGTTTTGGCGTTTCAATGCTTTGCTTAGTGCCTGTTTCCTATCTTTTCTTCTTTGGAATACTGATTTTGTCTGACGCCACGGTAATGGTCTTCTCTGTGCCTTTGGTCCCATCACCCTTCATAGTAACTCCATAACGTGACTTCAACCAAGGGGATGATATTCTGTATACAGGGCTTTAGATTGATTTTGTTTGTGATCAAGTATCCATTGCCTAACTATGTTGAATCCATCTATAATATCTCCCCGTTTGGTCAGTCTAGATCTCTCAAGGCTTTCGTAGCCAACACCCAGCCTTGGCTTGACACGAATGTGGAGCCTCAGTGATGCTTGCAGTCATTAGCTGAGGATCATAAGTGTCAAAAGGCAACCTGTATCCAACACATGACTTATCCAGCACGTCTTCCACAATAAGATCTAACTCGGTATCAACTTCAGTACACACTGTCATATCAATTGCTATACCAATATTCTGTGTCCTCCTAGTCCCTGGCTCAGCAAAGTACAAGCACAGATCCTTAAGATGATTTGTGCTAGAGCCAGAGTGCAATGGGCCAACCTCGATGCACCATGTGAACTTATCAGCAACTGAAGTAATTTGATCAGGGACCACCACAATACCATCAAATTGAACACTCGACTCTATTTCCTTTGCAGCAGCAAATGCCTGTGCCATCGGAGGGCCAGATCTAGCTACACGGTCAGTTTGTTTAGTCCTGGCCATAGGTGCTGCATAACATGAAGCAAAATTCCCATTAGTATGAAAATACAATAGCCTAGAATCAGTAATAAGCAAGGGGAGGGTCAATTTGCACCCCAAGTGATGTCTGAGGAGGCACGGACATGTGGGGGGTGAAATTAGGCGGGCGCTCAATTTCCAACCCCTTGTGATGTGTAGAAGCACATAAAACATGCAAGGGGGTGCCAACCCAATTTGGACCCCAGGTGATGTGTAGAAGCAAGTACAGACATGCAAGGAGAGAGTCAAATTGGGCGGGCGCCCAATTTGCACCCCTTTGTGATGTGTAGAAGCACAGGAAACAACGGGGTGCCAAATTGGGCGCCCGCCCAATTTGCAGCCCCAAATGATGTCTGCAGCAGGCACAGACATGCAAGGGAGTCAAATTGGGCAGGCGCCCAACTTGTACCCCCTTGTGTAGAACAAGCACAGACATGCAAGAGGATCCGTCCAATTTGCACCCCAGGTGATGTCTGCAGCACGCACAGACATGCAAGGGGAGAGTCAAATTGGGCGGGCGCCCAATTTGCACCCCCTTATTTGCACCCCCAGGTGATGTCTGCAGAAGGCACAGACATGCAAGGGGAGTCAAAGGGTAAAGGCATATAGCTGGGGGTCGTTTTTTATGTCAGCGACAGTAGGTGCTTAGGGGGTGCTTTAGGTGATGGATCCTTTTTTTTTTTTGATGGGTCGAAGAATTTGTGAAGGGTTGAAGAACGGTGAAGAACGCGTGAAACAGGTTTGGCTCTCCCATCCGAATTGGGAAATTCGTTGGCCATGTCAGCGATCCGGCTGTAGGGGCTGATTCTCCAAGAAAATTTTGAAAATTAGATGGAGAATAGTTGGCTTACCAAAAACATTTTCGATGTAATTCAATGGATTTGGTTGAAAAATTTGCAGCACAGTTTGATGGCCAGGATCCAGAAGACCTTGCTGCTGCTCTTGGTATTGATCTGGATGAATTCCTCCCAAACTTTGCTGTGCAGCATGAGGTTTCAAATCCACAGGATGCTCATGAAATTGTGGATCCATATGCATCTGCACCTGCAAATTTGGTATCTTCATCGACAGTATAAGCCAGAAGGAGATTACAAAGGAAGAGAAAGAGAGAGCAAGAGGAATTCGTCCTCGAAGCAAATAAGGGCAAAGAAAAACTCACCACCAGGCAGAAACAAAAATGGGCCAAGCAAATTGTGGATTTCACCAATAAGGTATGCCTTAATTTAAATTTTGAGGATAGAAAAGAGGTTTTTGCAAGAGCAGCAGAACATCTTCCTGAATATGGTATCATAAGAAATAACGAATTAAATGTTTACAAGCATGTTGTTAACAATGTGAAGGAGACTCTTGCTGTCAAGAAACGTTGCAGGACTTAGGATATCAATCAAGCAAGGTCCTCCACCTTGATGATGGTTGTCACTGAATGTAGCAATCGTGCTGCTGTTGCAAGGGTTCTAAACTTGAAAAGAAGGGTTGTATGTGCTGCTGTGGACAAGAGGAGATTGGCTGAGATTGGAGGAGCCTGGTCCATGTTCAATAAGAAGTCTAGATCAGATAGGCTCTCCGATGAAGACCGAGAAAAGGTATATAACTTTTGGAACTCGGAAACCCGTGTCTCTTCTAATAAAAGGCAAGTCATCAAATTAAGGAGACATTTGAGTGGGCAGAAAGTATCAACGCCTTATAACTTGCATGCAATTCACTTCTTGGAAGAATCACAGGTACTTGATGCTTTCTTTTCATCATAGATTGCTTTTTAAAATACAGGTAATGTTTTATAAAAGATTCAAACGTGTATAACCGGACATGAAGATAGGTTTGAGGTTGTTTGAAACCTTGAAGCCTAAATTTGTTAAAATACTCAAAGATAGAGAGACGTGTTGCTGCATCTATCACATGAGAATGGAGTTCGTGAGGGAGGCATTGAACAAGATGAGACGAGATCTTAGCATTCATGGTGGAAAATGTACTTGTAAGTGTGTTATTTGTGGTGCAGGCCCAAGATGTAAAGCATACACTCACACTTTCAATAGTGTGAGTGACATGTGGAGAGTTATGGTATGTCCAAAGAATGACACAGCAGATTGGTATAAGTCAAAGTGTTTGAAAATGGAATGTAATGATTGTGGCCTCAATTCATTTTTGAAATGTCCGAAAGAAAAGAGCAAAACCTGGAAGAATTTTGGAAAGGTATAGATTGAATTTGTGTCTTGCATTTCTGAAATTTACATTTCTGAAATTTTGTAGCATTGTACAGGTGAAAGAAACTTATGTGAGGGATGTTGGTAAAGGGGGTAAACCCATTGTCAACACGAAGGATGTAATGAAGTTGGTGTATAAGAGCACGTCCATGAATTCATGGAACATGCTGATGCAGTGGTCAAGCAATTCATTCCTCATAACTACACTGCAAGATGGCAAGCAAATCAGTTTAAAGAGTGTTTGCAAACTTTCCCACCCAACACTGTCATATCTGTCATTGATTTTGCTGAAAATTATACTTTCAAGATTCAGCAGAAAATTCAAACACTACATTGGAGGAATGATCAATGTTCGATCCTTGTGCATATCACCTACGGGCATGCTAATGATGGTGAATGTCCCAATCTTGAAGTAGGTGGACGCAAGTTGGTGAAAGAGACTCATTTTTATATGTCCGATGTTCGAGAGCATGATACTTCATTTGTGCAGCATTGCCTCCAAAGGCACCACGATTATTTGAGAAATAAAGGTATAAAATTCACAAACCATGGGTTTTGGTCTGACGGGTGTGCTGCCCAGTTCAAGTCATCCAGGGGTTTTTATTATCTAGGAAGGTTCTATCAGACCAATGGAATCCAGATTGCATGGAATTTCTTTGCATCTTCCCATGGCAAAGGAGAACATGATGGTGCAGGGGTTGTCGTAAAGAGAATACTCACTAGCGAGATGCTTAAGAGGGCGAGCACACCTCTACAGAATGCAGAAGATGCCGTTAATTTCTTGATCTGGTATTTCACAGTTAAGAGAGGCACAAAGGACAACAATATCATTAGGTAACATTTGTACCTCAATACGCACTTCTCTACTAGGTTACATCATTTGCTTACTTGTATATTCATGTGCACAGGGTATTTTGGCTGATAAGAGTAGGTGAAGTGTGCAGAAAGTTTAGATATGATTGTGATACCTTGAAGCGAACCACGAAGATCCATACTATTAGGCCTATCTGTCAAAACAGACCTACCATGGTAGCACATAAGTCCTTGTCCTGCTTTTGTGATAGCTGCTGGAAAGGTTTATGGAATAGGTGTAGGAATGTAAGGAGGCTGGGATGCTACACATACTCTGAATTGAAGCCCCAGATCATGCAAAAGCATACACCTATCACTCATGTGCAATACGAGGGAGACAACCAATGGAAGGCAGAAATTGTAGAAGTAGGCGACAATTTTGTCATAAATGCTGAGGCTGGCAATGAAGAGAATGTCGAATTTTGGATTGTGAAGTGCACGAAGCCTAGACATGTGGTTGAAAATGCATTTAGAGATGAATGGGGCTCTAAGTTCAGCAGGCAAGTTCACATCTAGTAATTTGTGCAAAAGTAGAGCTCCTTCCAGTTGCAGGTGAGGGCAATGTATATGACTTGCCATTGGAGGTGCATGAACACATAATTGATTGCTTACCACCACCAGATTCTGAAACATTGGCTATTGGTAAGTCGAAATCAAGCAAGAAAGACCTACAAAAGAAAAAGAACATCCTCAGTGCTGTGAGGAAGAAGGTATTAGCTAGGAAAAAGATAGTGGCTAGGAAGAAAGTAGTGGCCAGGAAGAATGTAAAGGTAGCCAGGAAGAAAAGGTAGTGGTGTATTTGCTGGTTTTGCCATCTTGCAAAACATAACAACAGGTTTAAAGCATAACCTTGCATCTTCGAGAAGAGGTTAATAATTGAACTCAATCTCTTTCTGAAATTTTTCATTTGTTAACGTGGTTTTCTTGGTTCTATTCTTAGAAAAAGGAAGCAGCATCCTTAAAGAGAGAGCAAGAGGCCAACAGGTGATCGACAGGTCCATGGCAGGCAAGATGCCAGGTCGGCTTAATTTTTTATCTTGTCCTAAAGTGTTTTGTTTATCCCTGTATGATTTTAATAATACTCCTGGAAGATGTTAACAAACTTTGCCATATCAGGCATTTAGATTAAGCCATAAAGACAAAGGTGTAGACACAAATTTTAGATGCACATTCATAGATTGGAGGCTTGGCATAGATAACTATCTTTGCATGATAGGGCAAAGTTTATGACAATGTAGAAAGTAATGTTTTAAGGGGTTAGCTTAAATCATTGTCGCACTTTTCTATTTTGTAACTTTCATTACTTTCTGTGATCTTTACAGGGATGGACATGGACATCATGATCACGAGTCATATTATGGTGTGAGATACATATTCTATTGTTGCGGTATACAGCAGTTTTTATATTGAATGATTTTATTGTGTTATTAAAGTACAACAACACGAATTTTGTGGAGTTTTATCTTGTTATCCTTTACATCATAGCTCCATACACTAAGAAAATCAGCTTTCGTGCATTCTTTCCAAGTCAGAGTTGTGGGATCCCTTCCTTCATTGGGTAACCCTCTGTAAACATGGAACTTTGCGATCCTCATATCCTGGTATAAATAAAAGAAAAAGCAACAAATAACTACCAATCGGCCATGATCCTTTAAAAATAAATCAACAAAGAAAAGGAAATCGACAAATACAGGATACCTTTTCCCCGAATCCGCTGGAGTCTGTCGAATAGAAGGCAGGGATGTTTTCATCTAAATCGTCTACATTGAAATGCATGTTTATTTCGGCATCCAAAAAACTTGAATGATGATAATCAGTTATCACTGCAGAAGCTATGATTCAAATTCGACAGCAAATGCTATGATTCCTCTTCTCCTCTGACGCATGATCATAGAGAGCTCTGGCGCGAAGAAGCAGAGGAATTTTCGTGATGGGCAATGACAGGTGATATGAATTAAAAAAATAAACCTATTAAAAAAGAGTATGAGGGTGCTTTAGGGGTGCTTTGCTAGCGAGAAAATGACCCCCATCTTTATGCTTTTACCCCAAATTGGGCAGGCGCCCAATTTGCACCCCCAGGTGATGTCTGCAGAAGGCACAGACATGCAAGGGGAGTCAAATTGGGCGGGCGCCCAATTTGCACCCCCTTGTGATGTGTAGAACAGGCACAGAATGCAAGGGGTGCCAAATTGGGCGCCCGCCCAATTTGCACCGAAAACAGAAAACAAGCTAAGGGAGATGTGGAGAACTCGGGGGTTCACCTAGCTTATGGGGTATGAAACATGTGAGTGCACCAAATGGGTTTTTTTATTGCTGACCGCAAATACCGGGGTTCCCAGAGATTTGCGTATCGCAAATTAGGTACGCTATAATGAAAAGATACTGGTCGGTTGCGCCAGACAAGCCAACCATTTGATAGCAAAGATCGGGGTTCGTCGTGGATGCCCCTCTCCCCAACATTGTTTGGGCTTTACATTGATCAATTGGAGAGCTGGCTTGTCGATAATGGGGGCTTATGGAGCTCACCTTTCTATTAGATCATCGACGGTTAATATATGCCGATGATGTGGACCTCCAACTTACACACCAGCCAGACATGCAACGCCATCTCGATGCCTCGACACATTCTCGCCAAGCGACCGATATGCGGCCAACCCGCCAAGACTAAGGTGGTTTTCATATCATCTTCACGCCACCGAGGGTCCCCTCCTTCCGCCATCGAGGCCAAAATGTGGAAGTTGCATCCACATACAAATATTTGGGAGTGGAGTTTCCTTCTACTATGCACCGGGACACATCCATACGGCCACGAAAGTGACTAGTGGAAGGCACTATATGCAATGCAAAACAATAGTCATAGAGCTGGAGTTGTATGATTGGGCCCATCGACCACGCCACTGCTCAAGGTCTTAGTGGAGCCCCGCCCTTTTATAATGAGTGGAAATATGGGGCCCAAAAGAGTATCACTTGCTACTTGAATGACTTGGAGCAGTCCGTAAAGCCTTCTTAGTACGAGCACTGGGGTGAAGTCCACAGTCCCATATCAAATTCTATCGCAGGAGACAGGGATTCTTGCCTCTTGAGAGGGCTGCCCTTGATCGCCACATTGTCTATTTTCGTAAGGTGGTCAATATGGACGATGCTCGCCTCCCTAAACTAGCTTATATCATGGCAATGGAGCCGCAGCCCTCAAGGCCCTGTTGGAGGGAAAAGAGAGCTCAATGGTTGGCTAGATGGAATGTGCGGAGCACGTGTGCATACATGTGCAAACAGAGGCAGATCGCCATAGCTTGAGGCAATATCTTGACGATTGCTTCCTCAAAGAAGCTTTGGGATGCCAATGCCCTTGAATAGGTCAAGACAAAGACACTACCGGCGCCACATAAATCCCACATTGGAACGAGGCCCGCAATGCTACCGCGCATCCACTTGCCCATGAAAAGGCGCAGAGACTCATTGCCTCCATTCGCATTGGGGGCACATCATCTTCGAATTGAGACAGGCAGATGGATTGGTGAGCCACGCCAGACGTGGGCTCATCAATTTGCCAAATGGGAGTCATTGAGGATGAATCTCATACCCTTCAAAGTTACCCAAAGATATGATCAAATTCGACACGATATATGCCGAGTTGGGCGTGCCCCGCCACCGCTACATGTGACATTGAGCACAAAGATTCATGGACTTTGGGGATCATATCTTCGGAGGTTATGGACATGCGAGATCAGCTATGTCCCGGGCACACACTTGACATGTATATAAACATTGATGTATACTTGTACAGTTTTGATAAAGATTCTTATTATCGCCACCTTTTTCCTAAAAAACCCTTCCGGGCGGGGTTTTTTACCCCCGACAAGTAATAAGTTTGTCAAGGCCCTTATGGGTCCCATAGGTCGATTGGCCTCAAGTGGACGATAAAAATCATTCTCATTCTCATTTCTGCACCGTGATAATGTAAAGAAAAAATATAAGGTTTTATAGTTTGAATGCCGCACGGATACCGAGAGGGAGTGTGGTGGCTGTTCAATTCAGATTCATACTCTAGGGGTCCGGCCATTTTGGTGAGCTGCTTCATCGTTGGGGATTCTGTAATAATGTGATATGACTATGATAATCCTCCTATATTATAAAAGAATAGCGTCCGTGAGTCTGTGAGTGAGTGAGTGAGTATGTCACGCCCCATCGACGGATAAGGATGCGCCACGTGGCTCGATCTCGGCCGTCCGTGGGCCTTGGCCTCTCAAAAGCTCCCAAGTTTGGTGGACAAAATTTTTTTGGTTTACCACGGACTTGAACCCTGGACATTGCCCCCCAAACCCCCCACCCTTACCACTAGACCAACCAGTCTTTTCTTAAAATAATAAGAAGTCCATGCTTAGTTAAGGCTGGGGCAATGGAAATTCCTTTGGTTAATTAAAAGCCTTGATGATCCTAGAACCTTCTAGAATGTTCTAGAATGAAGCTAGAGAGAGAAGAGAGAGGAGGGAGAGAGGAGAGAGAAGAGAGAGGAGGGAGAAGAGGGAGAGAGATAAATAGAAAAGAGAGAGAAAGGTAGAGAGAGAGGGGAGAAATAGAGAGAGAGGAGAGAAATAGGAGATAGAGAAATAGGAGATAGAGAGAGGAGAGAGATAGGAGATAGAGAGGGGAGAAATAGAGAGAGAGAGAGAGAGAGGAGAGAGAGGAGAGAGGTGAGAGAGAGAGAGAGGAGAGGAGAGAGGAGAGAGGAGAAAGGAGAGAGAAATAGAAAAGAGAGAGAAAGGTAGAGAGAGAGGGGAGAAATAGAGAGAGAGGAGAGAAATAGGAGATAGAGAAATAGGAGATAGAGAGAGGAGAGAGATAGGACATAGAGAGAGGGGAAAAATAGAGAGAGAGGAGAGAGATAGGAGAGGAGAGAGGAGAGAGGAGAGAGGGGAGGGGAGAGGGAGAAGAGAGGAGAGGGAGGAGAGAGAGAGGAGAGAGGGGGAGAGAGAGAAGAGAGGAGGGAGGGAAGAGAGAGGAGAGAGAAGTGAGAAAGGGAAGAGGGAAGAGAGAGGGGAGAGAGAGAAGAGAGGAGAGGGAGGGAAGAGAGAGGAGAGAGAAGAGAGAAAGGGAAGAGGGAAGAGAGAGGGGAGAGGGGAAAGAAGAGAGATGAGTGAGAGAGGAGAGAGAGGAGAGAGAAGAGAGAGAGGGAAGAAGGAGAGAAGAGAGAGAGAGAGAGAAATAGAGAGGAGAGAGAAAGATAGAGAGAGAGAGAGAAGGGAGCATGGGAGGAGAGAGAAGAGAGAGAAGAAGGATGGAAGAGAGAGGAGAGAGAGCAAGGAGAGAGGAAAGACGAAGAAGAGAGAGGAGAGAGAATAGAGACAGAGGGAGATAGAGAGAGGGGAGAAATAGAGAGAGAGGAGAGAGAGAGAGAGGAGAGAGGAGAGAGGAGAGAGAGAGAGAAGAGAGGAGAGAGAGAGAGGGGAGAGAGAGGAGAGAGATAGGAGAGAGAGAGGAGAGAGAGAAAGGTAGAGAGAGAGGGGAGAAATAGAGGGAGAGGAGAGAAATAGGAGATAGAGAGAGGAGAGAGATAGGAGATAGAGAGAGGGGAGAAAGGAGAGAGAGAGGACAGGGAGGAGAGAGAGAGGAGAGAGGAGAGAGGAGGAGAAAAGAGAGAGAGGAGAGGGGGGAGAGAGAGAGGGAGAGAGATAGAGAGAGAGAGAGGAGAGAGATAGGAAAGAGGAGAGAGGAGATAGAGAGAGGAGAGAGAGAGGAGAGAGATAGGAGAGAGAGAGAGGAGAGAGGAGAGGGGAGAAAGGAGAGAGAGAGAAGAGAGGAGAGGGAGGAGAGAAAGAGGAGAGAGGAGAGAGAGAGAAGAGAGGAGAGGAGGGAAGAGGGAAGAGGGAGGAGAGAGAAGAGAGAAAGGGAAGAGGGAAGAGAGAGGAGAGAGAGAGGGAAAGAAGAGAGATGAGAGAGAGAGGAGAGACAAGAGAGAGGGAAGAGGGAGAGAAGAGAGAAGAGAGAGAGAGAGAAATAGAGAGGAGAGAGAAAGATAGAGAGAGAGAAGGGAGCATGGGAGGAGAGAGAAGAGAGAGAAGAAGGATGGAAGAGAGAGGAGAGAGAGAGCAAGGAGAGAGGAGAGACAAATAAGAGAGAGGAGAGAGAATAGAGACAGAGGGAGAGGGGAGAGAGAGAAGAGAGAGAGAAACAAAGAGAGAGGAGAGAGAAAGAGAGGAGGGAGGAGAGAGAAGAGAGAGAAGAAAGAGGGAAGAGAGAGGAGAGAGGGGGGGAAAGAAGAGAGATGAGAGAGAGAAATAGAAAAGAGAGAGAAAGGTTTAGAGAGAGGGGAGAAATAGAGAGAGAGGAGAGAAATAGGAGATAGAGAGAGGAGAGAGATAGGAGATAGAGAGAGGGGAGAAATAGAGAGAGAGGAGAGAGATAGGAGAGAGAGAGGAGAGAGAGAGAAGAGAGGAGAGGGAGGAGAGAGAGAGAGAGAGAAGAGAGAAGAGGAGGGAAGAGGAAAGAGAGAGGAGAGAGAAGAGAGAAAGGGAAGAGGGAAGAGAGAGGGGAGAGAGAGAGGGAAAGAAGAGAGATGAGGAGAGAGGAGAGAGAGGAGAGAGAAGAGAGGGAAGAGGGAGAGAAGAGAGAGAGAGAGAAATACAGAGGAGAGAGAAAGATAGAGAGAGAGAGAGAAGGGAGCATGGGAGGAGAGAGAAGAGAGAGAAGAAGGATGGAAGAGAGAGGAGAGAGAGAGCAAGGAGAGAGGAGAGACAAAGAAGAGAGAGGAGAGAGAAAAGAGACAGAGGGAGATAGAGAGAGGGGAGAAATAGAGAGAGAGGAGAGAGATAGGAGAGAGATAGGAGAGAGAGAGGAGAGAGAGGGTAAAGACAAAGAGAAGAGAAGACAGAGGAGGGAGAAAGAGAGGAGAGAGGACAGAGAGAGAAGAGAGGAGACAGAAAGAAGAGAGAGGAGAGAGAAGAGAGACACGGGGAGAGGGGATAGAGAGAAGAGAAGAGAGAGAGAAAGAAAGGGAGATGAGGGAAGAGAGAGGAGAGAGGAAAGAGAAAAGAGGGAAGAGATAGGGGATAGGGCACATGGGTGGGCCCAAACCGAGGCGCAGGCTCTACGAGGCTTCGCCGAGCCGAGGAAAGGAGTTAAAGAAAGGAATGGCCACGCCGGCCCTTTCTAGTATATATTATAAAATAATAGAGATATCGTATATGTATGGAAGGGGTTGTCAAGTAAAAGTGCTTTGGGCAAGTAATTATATGATATGGGCTGCATTCTTTTACAAATAATGTAGTCGTATACAAAGGGTTTTTCATATGGAACTATCGTATACAGTGGGTTTTTTGGCGATCTAAGGAACGCACATGGCATATATACCTATAATAGAGGTGAATCCCCTGGGGTGGAGAAAAGCAAGGGGTGATGTCTTGGAAAACAAGCAAGGGGTGGTCTCAGAAAGGGCCTATGCCTGCAAAAGAATGCCAATTTGGGCGCTCGCCCTATTTGCAACCCAAGAAGAGGTCTGGGAAAAGGCATGTGCATGTAAGGTGCATGTAAGGCTGTTGTTAGGTGCATGTAAGGGTGTTTCTTATAGCCAAGAGCTTATAGCCAGGGCATAAATGGCTTATAGCGTGCATCTATCAGATGGCCTTCAAAAGTCCGCCCTAAGAACAGATGTAAAGGTAAACAGAACAGCATTACCTTTTCCTCCCTTCGAGGGTCAACTTTCCATCAAGAGGGTGGCACTAGGTTCCAGATATGTTCACTGGACTTCTATGCAAGCTGGTGCGACAGAAAAAGACGATGGATCGAAGGCGACAGAAGAAGACGCGGCGTGATCCTTGGAAAAGAAGCCTACAGACAGTATTGGTCTGAAAGAGAAGAATAAACTTCGAAAAGGTACATGCAATGAGGTTGCATGGCGGAATGACAAGTGGCGGCCATTTTATGGTGGAGCTTCTTGAACAAAAAATAGACCATTAAAATAGACTATAAAAATAGACTTTTGAAATAAATGCACCCCGCCCATTTTTAAAATTAGAATTACCTGTAGCATGATATAATTGTTTTGTAATTAATAACCACGTGGTCGATTGTGAATTTAAATTTTGAAAATTCTCACGTGCCATAATTGACACGGGCCTGCCCACTCAAGTTTGAAATATGTTTGATGGTCACTATGGGGGGAAATTTGAATTTCAAATTATCTTCTGGCGAACAGAGCTGCTTAGCCATTTGAATCTCACATATTCTTGGGCGGCTTATTGTTCTTCTAATTTGCTAGCACCAAACGGATGGCGTGCGCTTCAGCGAAGGTACATTACTCGCGAATAGTATGTTTATTCTTTGGCTCTTGTAGTTTGCTTGCGTTGAGACTAGGATTATTCAGTGGCCACTAGCCAATGTAGTGTTCTCATTATGCCAAAATTTGATGCCTAGATTATTATGGGACATTATGGGTGAGGACATTCATGTCATGAAGATTTTACGTGGTTTTCTGTCCAGTTCCCTCAATATCTAAACATCCATTGAGGGGCCAGCATATATACCAGCTAGGGTAGCAAATTGGGTGGGTGCCCAATTTGACACCCTAGGTATGTGTATCCAAAAGTATATACACATACATAGGGTATACGTATGCCCAAAGTGGATTCCACCTGGGGTAGCAAATTGGGCGGGTGCCCAATTTGACCCCCTAAGTAACTGTGTATGGCCACCCAGATTCCACCTGTGGTAGCATGGGCGGGTGCCCAATTTGACCCCCTAAGTAACTGTGTATGGCCAGCCTAGATTCCACCTGGGGTAGCAAATTGGGTGCCCAATTTGACCCCCAGGTAACTGTATATGGCCAGCTTAGATTGCACCTGGGGTAGCAAATTGGGCAGGTGCCCAATTTGACACCCCAGGTACATGTGTGCCCAATTTGACATCCTAAGTAACTGTATGGCCAGCTTAGATACCACCTGGGGTAGCAAATTGGGCGGGTGCCCAATTTGACCCCTAAGTAATTGTGTATGGCCACCCTAAATTCCACCTGTGGTAGCAAATTGGGCGGGTGCCCAATTTGACCCTCCTAAGTAACTGTGTATGGCCAGCTTAGATTCCACCTGGGTTAGCAAATTGGGCGGGTGCCCAATTCGACCCCCCCCAAGTAACTGTGTATGGCCTAGGCAGATCTGGTCTTACTTGGCTCTGGATCTGATTCAACTTTTTGTGCAGGAGGTGTACCTATTCAAAAATGGTTGCCAAAGGATCCATGGGAGACAGGAAGCGATGGACTTGTGAGTGTTGGTGTTCTAGATGTGTTTGAGGGGCACCATATTCTCTCCTGGCCTCCTCCTGATGCAAAAACTTTAGGGGAGGCCCTGGGGTCCTTCATTCTCTGGAGGGAAGGTGATGTCCACGAACTTCAATATGGTGGGCGTGCCATCTGCATCCAAAAGACAGCGTGTGGGAAGCAGCAGAGATGTTATGTCGCTAACAAGGTACACGCTACTTGAGACCGACTGCAAAATTTGGCACTCTTGTGATGCCATCCCTGCAGGAAAGGGCTTTATATCCTTCATTGGTCCAGACGATGCAGTATGTGACCAGTTCTTGGGTATGAAGACCGTAGGAATGTCTGTTACTGAGGGCTTTCCCCTCCGACTAAGGTGAACTTTCGGTGTCAGGCATGTTTGACAGTGCCTAAAGATCTTGTTAAGGTTAGTGGAGTGAAGGTGTTTGATATTTTAAGTGCAACACCAGTAGAACAACATGAAACGACATCAAGTCAGGGTAGCTCGGAGCTTGAGAAGCATCCGCAATATAAGAAGCGTAAACACCTTCCATTCTCGTCAGCCAAAAAAGGTACTAAAGCCTCCAAAGGTCGATCGGCTCACGACCAATGAACCCATCCTGAGGTATAGGAAGACCATGTCTTGCAAACTGAGATGTTGTGAGAAATTCACTAGGGATCAAGCTATAAACATGCGAAAGGATTTCCTCGCCATGAAATCGAGTGACATGGACACTTTTGTGTATGATATGTTAGGCAACAATATGAAGGGCAGAAGGGTCCATCGGCTAGTGTTGCAAGGCATGAATATATGTGAGAGAGTTTGGTACCTGTAAGAAAAACCTCAGTTTTTCTGTTCACCTCATAATAAAAGACAGTGAAATGATTCAGCATACAAACTGTACAATATTGTATATTGATCTTAGGGTTAGTGGTGAGATGCACATATTGAAGGATCTTGGAAAAGGTACATGATTAGTAAGCTAGGAGAAAAGGGGAAACCATATTTTCAATGGTTACCATGGTGTTATACTTAGGTTTAGGTGATGGTTGTTAAATAGTTCAACCATTGCTAATTTGTTCAAAGAAAAATATGACGTGTTAAAGATAAAATTAGCAGTGCAGATATGGAGGGAATGAAGACTCAAATTTGGAAGATATTTTCGGTCGAATGAATGACCAGACCGGATCGGTAGTTGCCTAAACGGCTGTATCCGATATGGGTGAAAGCATGCTAGGGTGTACCATCTAAAGTTCTTTTTAGGGAGTGCAAAACTACCCAAAAAAGTACCCAGCACTGGTTACTAGGAACTTCCATAAATGTCTCAATAAACAATAAGTTTGAGAGTTGATTCATTCATTTTAGTCTCTAATAGTATTGTTATCCTCTACTACTATAGATTGACATGTTATTGACCTTCAATTCAAAACTTTTGGATTGATTTTAATCAGAGTAGGTTATAGCCAATATGTCAAGCAGATTTGGAGCTGGTTTGCTAACTGCTATAGAAGTGTTTAAGGGAGACTCTGGTTTTCAAGTATGGAAGGAAAAGGTCAAGCATGTACTAGAAGTAGAAGATCTTTGGGATCTGATTGAGAGAGCAGAAGAAGAATCGAAGCTAAGAAGCTTAACTAGAAAAGTTGTGGCAGAAGGAAGTTCAAATACTGGAAGCAATGAAGAAGTTCAAGCTGAAGAGGTGAGTGAGGTATCAGCAAAAGGAGGTGCTGGAGACAAGGCCAGAATAAGAGAAGCTCAAGGAATTATCATGAGCAAAGTAAGTTCTAGTATTGTGCTGAAATTAAGAGGTATGACACCTAAGCAAATGTGGAATTACATGCTAATTAATTATGAGGAAAAGACATCCTCTCAGATTGATGTGTTGGAGAATGAGCTAAGGAGATTGAAGTTCAATGAAAATGATGATGTAAATGAGTTTTTGCAAAACTTTGACAATGTGATTGCAGATTTAGAGGGAGCTGGGGTAACTTACACTCAGCAGCAGCAAGTATTAGCAATGTCTAGGGCTTGCTCAAGTCTAGGTAATATTTCCATATTTATGAGAACTATTGCTAGAACTAAGATGGAAGCAGAAAGAATGTTGGAAACTGAACTGGAGCAAAATAAAGTATTGGGAGAGAATGAAAATGCTCAGGTGCTGTTTGTTAAAGGAAAGGGTGAAAACAAAAGCAAACAAGAGGGACGATTTGGAGGAAAAATTGGACCATGTTTTAATTGCAATAAATATGGGCATCTAAAGGTTGACTGTCCTGTTATGACAAGGGAAATATTCTGCTATCATTGTGGAGGGAGAGGACATATTGCATCCTCCTGCTCAACTCCAAAAGACAATGTAAGTACAAGGGGAAGGGGCAGAGGCAGAGGATCAAATTTCAGAGGCAGGGGAAGAGGGAGGACTGGAAAAACAAATTATGAGGCAAATGTTGCTGAGGAGGTAAGCCTGGAAGAAGACAGTCTAGAAGAAAATGAAGAGGTAAGAAATTCTGAAATTTATGATGTTTCTAGTAACAAGGTTGATGATGATTTGCTGATTATAGATAGTGGAGCTGAAAAATCGATAACATGCTCTTCCAAATACTTGAAGGAGTGTTGTGAAAGCAAAGGAGGAAATGTTCAAGTTGGAAATGGCAGCTTACAGAAAATAGAAAATGTTGGAGTATTAGAGCTATTTGACCTAGATGGAAAAATAGTGAATTTAAGAAATGTTCTTTGTGTTCCTTCATTAGTAAGGAATCTTATTTCAATTTCCCAGTTAGTAGACATGGGATTCAGAGTTGTGTTTGAACAACTTGAATGTAAAATCTTTGAAGGAAATAAATTAAGGTTTCTTGGCAAAAGAGTTGGCAATTTATTTGGATTGAACTCTAAATGTATTGGCAGTATAAACTTGTCTACTATTGCAAATACACATACCTGGCATGAAAGACTAGGACATGCAGGCATAAAATATATTCATAACATGGCCAAGAAAGGATGGATAAAATGTGAAAAGGCAGAAGTTGACAATGAGACATGCATGGGATGCATGCTGGGAAAACATAGCAGGTTACCTTTTGGTAAAGCAAAGGAAAGAGCAAAGGCACCACTAGATTTAGTTCACACTGACTTATGTGGGCCATTAAATAAAACTGGAATTTCAGGGAAAAAATATTTTATAACATTTATTGATGATTTTAGCAGGAAAACACAGGTTTATTGCCTAAGGAGTAAAGATCTTGCCTTTGAAGCATTCAAGAGATACGCTGCTGAAGTTGAGTGTACAAATGGAAGAAAAATCAAGTGTGTTCGATCTGACAGGGGAGGTGAGTACATGTCTTCCAAATTTGTCAAATATTGTATTGAAAAGGGAATTAAGAGACAATTTACATGTAGTTACACTCCTCAGCAAAATGGTGTGGCTGAGAGAAAAAATAAAACTATTCTTAATGCTGTTAGGGCCATGCTGAAGCATAGTGGTCTACCTATTTTTCTATGGGAGGAGGCAGTGAAAACAGCAGTGCTTATACAAAATGGCATGACAGATATAAAACCTATGGTTGTTTGACCTATGTACATGTACCAGAAGAACTAAGATCTAAACTTGATGATAGATCAACAATAGGGTACCTAGTGGGATATGAAGAAAGCTCAAAAGGCTATAGAATTTATAACCCAGCCACTAAGAAAATCATTATTAGCAGAGAAGTGACTTTTGTAGAACAAAAATTGTATAAGCCAATAATGAATGAGGTTGAATCAGAGAATTGTAAAGAAGTTACAAATGAGACAGAAAATTCTATAGATAATGAGCTGAAAGGATATGATACAGATGAAAATGATGAGCATATTTTGAAACATGAAACTGTAGATGACAGAATAAATGGAAATGATGGGGAGGAAGCACAAACAGGAAATGCTGCAGTTAAGGTAGTAAAGAAAAGAAAAACTGAAGGGGAAAGACTCAGGGAGGAGGCTCAGATTGATCCCAGTGCATATGGAAGAATGCCAGATGGTAAAAGTGTCAGGGTTCAGTCAAGAAGGGAAAATATTGAAGTACTCATGGTTTTAGAAACAGGTGTACCAGAAAGTTTTGATGATGCAATGAAAGACCTAGATGGCCAAAGATGGAAGCAAGCCATGAATGATGAAATAGATTCATTCAAAAGAACTGAGACCTACCAAGTTGTAGAAAGACCAAAAAATAAAAATGTGGTGGGAAATAAATGGGTATACAAATTGAAAATAGAGGCAGATGGAAATCCCATGCATAAAGCTCGTCTTGTGGCACAGGGCTTTACTCAGAGAAGAGGAATTGACTATGATGAGACGTATTCACCTGTTGTGAAGATGACAAGCATTAGAATGATCATTTCTATGGCAAATGCTCTAGATTATGAACTACATCACATGGATGTAAATACTGCTTTTTTGAATGCAAAGTTAGATGAGGAAATATACATGGAACAGCCTCCAGGTTATGAGCAAGGGGAAAATAATGTATGGAGATTAAAAATGGGCAGTATATGGGTTGAAACAATCACCAAGGGAATGGTATAAATGCATGGATTCTTTTTTAATGGATCAGGGGTTCAGAAAACTTGATAATGATGGGAATGTATATGTTTTTGAGAAACAGGGAAAGCATTGTATAATAGGATTGTATGTAGATGATTGTGTGATGGCAGGACAGAATTGGACAATTTTAAATCATTGCAAAGACGTGCTGAAAGGGAGATTTATGATGACAGATCTGGGAGAATTAAAGAAGTTCCTTGGGATTGAGGTCACAAGTGACAGGAAAAACAGAAAAATATATCTATCTCAAAGGAAATACATAGACAATATTGTCAAGGCACCAATCTTGCCAGGCTGCAAAATATCAAAAGAAATGTGTCCACAAAATGAAAGAGAGGTAAAGGATATGGAAAAGATCCCATACAGGCCATTAATTGGAAGCTTGCTTTACATATCAAATAACACTAGGCCAGATATCAGTTATATAGTCAATGTTTTGAGTAGGTACAATCATGACCCAGGAAAACAGCATTGGTTGGCAGCAAAGAAAGTTCTTAGATATTTAAAGGGGACAAAAGATGTTGGGATAGAATATTCTACAGATGACTTGAATTTAATAGGTTATTGTGATGCTGACTGGTGTGGAGATCCAGATGAAAGAAGATCAACTTCTGGATACTTGCTCATGTTAGGAGGAGGACCTATAAGTTGGAGAAGTAAAAAACAATCATCTATAGCATTGTCCACAGCAGAAGCAGAATATACATCAGCAACATTGGCAGCCAAGGAAATTGTATGGACAAGGAGAATGTTATAAGAACTTGGAATAAAACAAAGAGACAGTATCATACTTCATTGTGACAGTCAAAGCTGCATCTCTATGGCTAAAAATCCAATCATGCATGAAAGGACAAAGCACATTGAGATGAAAATGCATTTTATAAGAGAAATGGTAAACAAAGGTACAATTCAAATGGAGCATGTCAAATCAGAGGAACAGCTAGCAGATATTCTCACTAAAGTCTTGAGTAGTCACAGGTTCGATTTCTTAACAAGAAAAATAAGTTGCAGACAAGTTACAAGTTGTTACAGCTGAGTTATTGCAAATTGGACTTGTTGACAATAGAATTAATTTGCAGACACATGGTGAATGGTTCAATGACAAAATGAAAGAGCAGATGACATCACAGGAATAATTATTATGAGGTGAAAGGGGAATGTAAGAAAAACCTCAGTTTTTCTGTTCACCTCATAATAAAAGACAGTGAAATGATTCAGCATACAAACTGTACAATATTGTATATTGATCTTAGGGTTGGTGGTGAGATGCACATATTGAAGGATCTTGGAAAAGGTACATGATTAGTAAGCTAGGAGAAAAGGGGAAACCATATTTTCAATGGTTACCATGGTGTTATACTTAGGTTTAGGTGATGGTTGTTAAATAGTTCAACCATTGCTAATTTGTTCAAAGAAAAATATGACGTGTTAAAGATAAAATTAGCAGTGCAGATATGGAGGGAATGAAGACTCAAATTTGGAAGATATTTTCGGTCGAATGAATGACCAGACCGGATCGGTAGTTGCCTAAACGGCCGGATCTGATATGATAAATCTAAGATGTACAGAACGATTGTATATACAGAGAAGTTTGATTGAAAGCTGTGACGGTTGTCTTCAAGGTAAAATATGCTCGATGTTCAGATATTTTTAAATAGTTCAAATGATCTTATTGCCTATGGTTGATCAATAAATACTACAATGGTCTAAGGTAATGCATGATTTGCTTTGAGTGAAGTTTAAATTACTAAGTGGTGAAGATCACCATTATTTTGTGAATCAAATAGAAGTTGAGAAATGTATCTTGTGTATTATTTGTGCTAATGCATATCTAAAGGATTGCATTGAGACATTAAAATTCTAACAGTACCTTGGTCTTGGGATTTCAAAGTCAGGGTATCTCAATAAGAAGGCACAATTCCGCTTTGGTGCTCGCAAAGCTGAGCATGGCAATTCAGGCACGATGAAAGCTCGTGCGGCAATCTTGGCCTCGGAGGCTATTTTCTCCATGTTTGTCAAAGAAAATTGTGAATCCACACCTCACCGTAGCAGGAGGAATGAAGACGGGATTTGAGAAAACGTGAGGAAGTTGCCTGCAATGTTTACGAAGACCTGCATTCTTGAAGAGGTCAACGCAGAAGTGATGGCACTCACAGTCAAGAAGGTGTCTCCGACATGATTTCATAGAACATGGAGGCGTAGCTTCAAGGATGTCAGTATTGCCAAGAAAATTGCATTCTCCAAGTGTGACACTTGTGAGATTATCCACACGAAGCTGTTGAAGACCAAGGATGCGGCTGAAAGGAGAATATTGCATGATCAGAGAAGGGCACATAGACTAGAGCAGCAATCATGTCGCACCTAGTACTGGTCCTGGAGACTGTACTCCCATCTTCGAGACTATGTGTGTATCATTCACGACAAAATGGATCAGGCAAAGATTATGATTCCAAAGTTGCTACAATCAGTGAAGTTCCTTTGGAGACTAGATAAGCTGAAGACTTCATTGACATGTGTACTTACTCACGGCCATGGAAGAGGGTCCTATGGAAATTTTTCTCTGGATCTGTGGTCCAACGACTCCAACTTCCACTTGGGTTCCTTGAATAGTATTCTGAAAATGTTGGAACTGCCTCATGAGTTTGCAGGCCATCTTGCATTGTCTGGTCCATCAGTCCCAGATTGGGCAAGGGCCTTGCGTGACACCACCGCGCTAGTGTCAAAGTTGTCGCTATCTAGCAAGAGCATCCCCGTTGACCTGCCTCAACCCGAGGGACCCTCAATGAAGCGCCTCCCTCACACACTGATGTTGCAACTAGACAACACATCTGGACAAAACAAAAATAGGTATATATTTTCATATCTTTTATACCTTGTATATCTCGGTGTTTTTGAGGAGATTGAGTTAGGTTTTATGATGCCTGGCCACACACATGAGGATATAGATGCTATGTTTCAGGGTAAATTTTAACGGCCCTAAATGTTTTTCTATTCAAATTAAGGTTGGCTAAACCTATGAAAAACAAAAGTTCTTAGAGTTTTTTCTTGGCGAAATTTGATAAAATAAAGCCCTATAATTATCGTCCCATTTGGCTAAAATGTAAAATTTATATGACATGAAATTCTGATGATGGCGAATTTTTCTTGGTCCCCAGCTAAAGTGCAACTATTTAACTTCAAACTTTGAGCACTAATTAGTACATGAATGACATTGATTCAATATGGTTCTTTTACAAAATGATAACAAATATTGTTCAAAGTACAATTCATAAGGAACAAACAATATCGTTTGAAGGAACATGCATGTTTACGTTGGGGCCAAATGCATCCAAATGGTGAATTTGGTGATGAAGCCCTTTAGGGTCAACAATTGCAAGAAGAGATCACTACTATTTAAAGCTTAAAATGCACATCATGTAACATTCTTCATAGCATTTAACCTAAGCAACTCATAGATACAAATTCAAAATATGATTGAGGTAGCTAATGGCAATTCCTAAATGAAAGAGGTCCCTGAATAGAATTGGCATGGCTATTTGACTTAATCAAGGTTCTCCTAATCAACTTTAGAGAAGGCGGTTCAGTACACCATGGAGGAAACAATCCCGGCTAAACTCTAAGCATTAAGAATTTACCCCCTTTTAGAGTGGCTAAATTATGCTTTTTCTAAAAAAATTGCCTTTATAAACTTTAGCCATGAAATTTGACTAAAGGTCTAAAAAATCGCCATTTGGCGAATTTTAGCCACTCTTTATTACCCTGCTATGTTTGGTAGTTTTTCATCTTCCTTGAAGAAAGCGGAAGTGCTAACCATGCCTGAGTTGTTGTATGAATTTCATACATGTAATCTCAACATGCCAGTGTCATATCTTGTTGATAAGGTTCCAGATTGGAAAGGTTTCATAGAAGGGTACATCCTTGATGGGGAAGATAGATTGACTGGTCACACTGGCCCTCTGACCTTCAGGTTCGCTATGAATGGTGACTGGCCTGTCATGTACCACAATGCATGTCCTATGTTCGTGGATTGGTTACCTGCTGCAAGAATAAGCATGTGGAAAGAAGGAGAGGATGGAAAACACCTGATGCCATCTGGAAATCCGAAGATGTTAGCACCTAAGGGCTCAGTAAAAGACCTTGGTCAACTCCAAAATAGTATCCATAAGCATATCCTCCACTAGGTTGCATGCTCGATGAATAATAAGGGCACTCCAGAGACGGCCAAATATACGCACAATTTACATTGACAATTGAATATTGGATGGAACTCTTGCAGCATCTGGGTAATATCACCAATGTGGAAGGTCCTTACGAGGACTTTTGGCTGCGCACTAGGCAAGACAGACTTGATATACCTGATGTGGTAGATGTGGTGGAGCCAATTGCAAGCATCACTCCTACTTATGTTGGTCCACTGAAGGATAAGCCCATACCAGAATTCAATCCATTCACGGATTTGAAAAAGGGCATGTTTATAATGCCGCACCCTGATGACATCTTGTGTCCGACATGGGTAGGATATGCTACAGAGGAACCCCAAATGGATGATAAGAAAGACAACTTCGAGATTATCCAGGTCACTTGGTGGGAGCCTGTCCCTGTTAGAAACCAGGTGTTCCCAGCTAACTATGTCAATTGTTGGAAGAAGAGATGGAGGCCGATGACTGCTAGTAACTGCATTAAGATAGAGAGTATCAACTACGCTTGGAGTCCTTCGAATAAGAAGAAGCTACCAAACACTGTCAAGATTCTTGTGCTTGTTGCCGAAGCATATGCAGCACTCGCTGGGGATGTATGTTAGTGTCATGGAAGCGCTTGTTTTATAAAAGTCCACAAATTAAGATATTGTCCATATTTAATGAAACTGTGCTTTACTTGACATTTCTAGATAGATTTTCAAATTGCCACCAAACTACTAGGAGGGGACGAAAAGAAGTAACTGTACTTATATGTCTAACGGAACTTACTGTAACAGAAATCCTCAAAAAAAAAAAAAAGGTACTTGAGGTAAATTTGCTTCTCTCGAAGAAAAGGTCAGATTGATCAATTCTAGAGAGCGGGACACCTTTCTTGTTCAATTTGGATTGGAACAATCTACTTGTAGGATCATAAAGGGGGACTTTCTTGTTCAAGTAAGGGAATCCTACTTGGAGGATCAGAAAGGGGTCTTTCTCTTGTTCAAGGAAAAACTTATTTGGAGGATCAGAAAAAATTACTTCTCAAAGGAGGTCTGGGATGATCAAACTTAAGAATGGAAGGTCTAATGCACTTTCTCAAAAGGCAATCAACGATCTCAACTTTGAAAAGGAAGACTTATTGTTCTTCTTCCAAGTTAATGATCATCGGGCCAATCACGAGAAGGGAAGACTTCATATGGCACAAGCTCGGGGGAGTGGTCCACAATGAAACGGCTAGGGAGAAAAGGGGCAAAGCTATGCTAAAATCTTATTCTTTGAAGATTGTCTAGTAATAAGAGGGCAAAGGATATTATTAAGAGATACCTTTTTCTAAATATTGAAGGATACCTATTATTCAAAGGAGCACCCTTTATGGAGGAGATGTCTATTTAATGGAGGAGTAGTGAATGTGTAAAGGAGAATAAGGAGAGGCGAACATAAGGGGAGAAGGAGTGGATGACAACGGGATTCAGATATCTTGTTTGCTAGAGGATCAATTACTAGATCGTAGGTTGTGGTGATTAAGTCGTGTTGATCGAGACCTATAGCTAGAATTTTATCTATAAACCATAGCTAGAATTCTTAGCCAGTTGGTCAGAGGTTGGATCTGTGAAACTTAATGTTGACTGGAAGTCAGTGATATAGCTTTGCCTATAGCCCTTAAGGAGGTGGATCCCGTTGGCTGGTAGAGAATTGTGCGGCATAGTTATTTTCTCAACAAAGCTTCTAAGTTCTTCTATTGTTCTATGTAGATCTGAGACTGTAATAAATATATCTTCTTTTCTTCAATCCATAACAATTATCAATGTTAAAAAATTCATCAGCTTCAACTGCCCTAATATCTTGGTCATGGAATAGATGCATTGACAATTACAGATTCTAGTTTTAAGTTACGTATCCCTATACAGAAGCATATACAGGACAAGTAGGAGAAGGGGCCGGAAGCCTAGATATTTCCAAAGCCCCCAGCACCTATTAATAGGAATAATCAGACTAATAATACTCTCAGACCCACTAGGTGATATGTCATCTGCATCACCAAATACACTTCTAAGGGAAACAAAAAAATAGAAATCAAAGAGTAGAAACCAAATCGCTTTCAATACCAGGCTAAGGCCTTGGCATTGAGTTTCAACAAACCAAGACCTAAAGCAATAGGCCAACTCCCAAACCCCAGTATCATGCTAAAGAAGATTTCGACCAGTTCCAAAGCCCCAGGGTCAAGCCAAAGATGGTTTCGGCAAGCTCCAAGCAATCCAAAGATAATTGCAGTCAGCTTCAAAGCAGGAAGCTCCAAGGCAACAGGAGCAAATTTGGCCTTACCTCATACAAATTTGACTGATGTAGTTGCCATTGGCTCGAAATAGAAACTCGCGAAAACATACATTATGTGTGACAGTTGTAACCTAATAGTTGATTTTATGAGAAGTATTGAGCTTGAAAATGCATATGGTTTTCTTTTTTTCCCCTTTTCTTTTCTTTCCTTTTTTTTAAACAGTGCTTCAATCAACATTAATAATTTGAATGTCGATTCATGTTAGTGACTTCACTAGGCCACAAACAACAAAATGTTTTGTTTTTCATTAGATCATAATTATGAGCTTGATAAACTTATGTGGAAACGTGAAGAGCATCATTTTTGTTTTAAAGAAACAAAAAAAATAAAAAAATTAAATACTTCTTTCTGCTTTGGTAGATGGTATGGTCTTAGCAGCCTTGACACCCTAAGAATTTTATATTATTTCCTTTCCTTTAAGAAATGATAATTGTTTAGTGTATGTAGCAAGGCAGAATTTCGGTAAATAACAATGGAATCAATTTGGACAAGGACATAAATAACAATCTCTTCAAACAAAGAGGGCAAATGCGGGATGCGTCACCATCTTGTATACATGAAAGGCCATTTTACTTGACCTCTAGCCATGGAAACAAGGCAACATGCGGCAGTGCGGAGCCCTAATAACACAAGAGGAAGGTCAAGTAACTGTTGTGCATCACCCTGTTTCCACAGCACGGAGGTCAAGTAAATGACCTTCCCTATAACACGGAAGGTTGTTAGGCATCCATTCTGTGCCATGTCTCGTCAACCACACAGTTGAAGCAAAAAGCGTGACAAAAAATTCAAAATGTTATTTTTCGAAGGACGAACGAAAGTAAAATATGATACATAAGAATGCTAAGGGAGGTGGAGATAACCCCAAACCTCATCCTTAATATTAGGGTGTAATTTATAAGTAAAATACTGGTCGTGCAGTCGAGATTTAATCTCATGATAAAGACATGTAGCAGAAATGCATTTGCCTCTGAAAACCACCTGGCATCTGTCAGTTCAAATCAGCCAACAGACTAAAGCCCTGCAGATATTAAAAGCCCACTTCGTAAAACATGGTCAGTTTTGAAGAAAGAGGCCAAGGAGGATATCCTAACTTGCTAGAGTAGTGCTAAATCCATCATGTCTAAAACGCCATTTTTTGAATGTACACACTTCTTCCAAGCTTGTTTCCGGGAAGTAGTGGCAACATCAAGGGCAAGGCATAGACGCCTCACTCTTTTTTACCTTAATTTAATCTGATATACATGGAGTAAGGTAGGTTGCAAGCAAGTGATAGTCATAGGATACCAAACCTACAGTGAGTGTATATTGTATATTGACTTGTCCTCGTGACAAGAAAGATATTTTGTTTCCTTACTTTCTTATGGCATCTTCCAAGTGTAGAACAATGATTTTGGCCACGTTGCAGCATACTGACATATCCGATGCGCACTCTCGCAGATCAACGGCTGAGGATACAGGTTGAAAAATCCGACAGCCATGCAACTTTTCCGTTGTTTTTTGCCGGAGAGCTACAGTGTAGGACGATAACGTGGCACACTGCAGCGACTTGACGCTGCTCGCTCATCCTTTATTTAGGCCTTGGGTTCATATCCGCTTCTACTACCTCGTGATTTCTATCAGTTCAACTGCAGGTGATCAATCGTTTTTTTTTTTTAATTCATTGCTTTCTAGCATCTGTTGTCAAAATAGCAATTTTGTTTCTCGATCTTCTGAAGATTTTGATTTTGAAGTAAATCTTGATCCCACCTACTTCTGAAATTGATCTCATGTTCTGTGTCTTTTGCTCATGTTTTTCGCATTTTTTTAATATGTCATTTTCATTATCCCTGCTTGCTGGATCTTTATTTCCTGCTTAAGGAGTCTGTGTGTTGATCTGCAGAAGAAAACCCAGCAAAATGGATCGTTATGGGCAAGGAAACTATGGTGGGTCGGAGTATGGAGCTCCAAGACCCCATGGCTATGGCGAAGAGTATGAAGGAGGCAGGCAGGGTTATGGTGCTCCAGAACAGCAGGGCTATGGAGGAGGGCCAGGTTATGCTCCTGGACCTGGATATGGGAGCCATGGCCATGGTGGCCATGGTGCCCCCCCTCAGCAGAGCCATGGTGGTGGCCATGGTGCCCCCCCTCAGCAGAGCTATGGTGGTGGCCCAGGCTACAATTCTGGTGGCCATCCAGGTCCTGGCTATGGAAGCCATGAGCCTTCATATGGCCAGACTGAATTTGCTGCACCGCCACCTTACTCTGGTTCCGAATATGGCCATGCTCCTCCCAAAACTGATACTCATCATGGATCCCATCAACAGAGTGGAGAAGAGCCGTGCTTTAAAATATACTCCGAGGCAAGGCCAGATTTCTATCTCACTGCTCGTGGTGACAGTGTAGTTCTTTCTCCAGGAAATGATCTGGATCCAAACCAGGTAATCTCTAGCTGATCCCTTGTTGATCTGGTGCTCATCTGCTTTACTAAGGCCCTAAAAGCTATCCTATGCTAGTCCATGATCCTAAGTCTAGCTTATTGCTTAGAACCCATCAACAATGGCCTAACAGCTTGAATCTTTGAGATTTGACGTTGTTATGGCGTTTTGTTTGCCCATTAAGTTATTTCTGCTAACCCTTCATTTGATTTTCAGCAATGGTTCAAAGATGGAAAGTGGGGTGGAATGGTTAAGGATGAAGCTGGATTTCCAGCTTTTGCTTTAGTCAATCGAGGTACTCAAATGGCCCTGACTCATGGTAAAGGAGGCGTTGGGCAGGTATGCCATCTTCCTGGCATATGAAGACTTGAAACTACCATATCTATCTGGATGACTGATTGCTTTGGTGTTTTTCTTTCTTTGTGTGTAGGCTGTCCGCCTCCACAGGTACAACCCAGATTCATTGGATGAAGCAGTCTTGTGGACCCAAAGTGCAGATGTAGGAAATGGCTATCAATGCATCAGGCCTGTTGTTAACATTCATTTGAACCTGGATGCCAATCACGGAGATAGTGCACATGGAGGTGTCCGGGATGGAACTGATCTCATCCTTCATAAGTGGAATAAGCAAGAAAATCAGAAGTGGAAGATAACTCCTTTAGGTACCTCTGCTTTTTCTCTTGCTACTTAGTTCTCTTTTTCTCTCGTTTTCTCTGTTGTGGTATACTCTCTCTTCTTGCTTAACTTCCTCTGCTCATTTGTGTGATGACCATTCTGCTTTTGCTGTCAGCTTCAACACCTGGAGGTCATATCCAGCTTGGGCACCAGAGCCATTCTCAGCCACTCCGTGGCAGACGAGTGAAATTATACTCAGAAGCCAGACCTGAGTTTTATGTGACTGTAAGAAATGGTAGTGCAGTTCTTGCACCTGGTACCAAATCTGATGAGACACAGGTAATTAACTTTTGTGAAGTGCAATGGTAAACCTTATCTTAGATTGTTTATTGTAGAACTTAAACAACAATCTCATTTGTGATTTAGTAGACCATTAAGACTCAAAAGGTAATCGAAATGCTATTAACAGGTGTGGATTAAGGAGGATGACTTAGCTGGTGGCATGAAGGATGACTCTGGGGCTCCAGCATTTGTCCTCATCAACCAAGCAAGTAACAAAGCATTGAAACATGGAAGCAGGGAGCTTGAACAGGTTTATTTCTTTTCTTTCTTTTTCTCTGATCTTTTTACAAGGGTGGATCATCTGTTCGAGTTTTTATATATTAGGAGCTTTTGTTACTGAGTGCAGGTTGAGCTTGTTAACTTCCATCCTGGTCATGTTGATCGTTCAATTTTGTGGACTTTGAGTAAAGATGTCGGTGATGGTTTCAAGTGCCTTAGGCCTGTGGATAATACCGATCTTAACCTGGATGCCGATCATGGAGATAAAAAGCATGGTGGTATTAAGGATGGAACAGGGCTTGTTATGTATAAATGGCTCAAACGTGAAAACCAGAAGTGGAAGTTTGTCGATGCTTGTAAGAATGGTTACTCTAGACTGTTTTCTTTATTCTGTTTTCTCGGTTGTGAACTGATAATGTCTTTCATTACTAGGACTGCAAAATTTGTTAAGGAGCGCAATATTTCATCTGAAGTTGGTGGTGGATCAAAATGCTTTGAAATGCAGTTTAGCATTCTGGTATTAATAAATATGTAGAGTTTTGTATCAAATAATATTGTTCATATGTATGCAGAGTCTTGTCAATGCCGAACTACGTTCCTCATTGCAGCATCTGATAATAGTTGTCATGAAAATATATGAATGGCATGGCTGTATTTTTCATAAGATTACAGTTTTTGCAACTTCTACTGAACCATTCCACAAAAGCATGCCATGGGCTATTATAGCATTTACAGCACTATTTTTGTTTACTTGTTTATGGATTTATATGCATCTTGTGTTCGTGGCCATTGATCTAGCCCCCAATTATGCCAGATCAACTGACCATGGAACTTTTTGAACAGAAATCCAAATGCAGTTTCAATGACGCAAATGAAATTCAAGAGACCCAATGTTTGAAACATTTATCATATAATTACCTCATAATATTCACATCACAAATGTATGCTATATCTTTATCTTTCATATCATAACCTCATAATAATGTATTTACATGACAACGATCAAACTAACAATGAAACTAAGCACAGGCAACTTAAGCCAAAGACACATTCTCTCCTTTTTGCTGCAACTAGGGATGCGAGGATTATGGCGCCGCCTAATAGATCTTCGCTCTTGCAACTCCTTCACCAACAGCCTAATTGATCTTCGCTCTTGCAACTCCTTCGCCAACAACCCTCTACATAAGTTCATAAGGCTAATAGAATTTTGAGAGGAAAAATACATTTGAGAGTCAATGGTGCGAACTAAAAAATCAAAGAAAGTAAAAAACCATTGAACCTAAAAAAAGGAAAAAAAACATCTTCATTTTCACCTCCCCTGCATTCTGGAAAGAAAGGAAGTCTCCTCCTCCTCCTCCTCCGATACTAGGTTCCACTTAATCTAGCGAGCAGAGTATCAATCTTTTAGGCCCTAGATCAACATCCTCCAGAAGACCTAAATTTGTGATCCAATGCTAGGCCACCAAAACCTTACAGCTATGCCCTTGGTTGCAATTGGACCAGCTCTCTATTAGAAGTACGAATTATTGTACAATCAAAACATGCTCCGGCATCCAAGACATGCATCTAAGACATGCTCCCGCATCCAAACCATGCCAAACAGATGAAGAGCGCTTGTTTCAGCATTAGAACAAACCCACGCGATTATGTCTGTTCTGCTGAGCTTTTCGCAAGATCTCCTTTCTTCTATCCTAGGATCATTGCAAGGAAAATCTCAAAAAAAAATTCTCTCTATAGAAATATGACCTTTAAACCAATTAAGAGCAATTAAGAAAGTTTAACCATCATTCGTTTATTTTGGGATTATTTGGATTGAAGTTTTTTGCAAGTTAAACTATTTCGCATATATTGCAATTAAACACAGAATTGCAAAAAAAAAAAAAAGTTCACATCATAAACTAATATGAATGAAATAAATACATTTTGAGTCACTTTGCAGGGGTGATCCCCAAGGATAATATGGAGGCTATCTCAAGCCACATATCTGGATCACTGAAATTCCTCCTCCACTTCTTTGTCCAACAATCTGTATATCTTTCCTTATCCTGCACATTGGTTAACTGGTGTACAGGACACCACCATTCCACTCGCACTTTATTCAAATTATAGTCACCTGCTTTTGTGCAAATATCTGAGATGGTGTATCCCATTCACACAAGAAAGGTCTCCATATCATCTAGTTTTACAAAGACGAATTGATGACAATTTAAATCTGTCTTTGGATCATAACTCTCCATGCCAAGATATTTAGATCTATCTTTCCTTGGACCAATATAGTGTTTCTCAGCAAAGGGAGATGCCATTGACTTATATATACTACTAGTCATCATCAACAACATCTGCTTCCACCAAGCTCTTCCACCTATCTTTAGATAGCCAACCACCTTTAAGTTCATTACTAGACATATCCACTTTCCCCAGCAATTCATGCACCTTTCTCCAATAATCTATCAGTGCACTATTTGTGTCATCAGTTTACTATTCCAATGTTTGATGTAGTCATTGATACCATCTCTTGTTCTCTTCAAATGCTTCACTTCAAAGTATAGCTTTAGGGCTTTTGGTTGACCCTTGGATATCTTCGATAACTTAGAGTCATTCTCATCCATTTTCCAGATTTTCGATCCTCCAACCATCATCTGAAGGCCTCATCTTCAATTGGAATTTCGGAATCCTTCCTCGACAAAAAATGTGAATTGTAGAGATCTACAATGACCCTCAAGATCTAGTGCATAATCCTGTACAAATCCTTCCAATCAGGCACTTCTTGTGTAACCCAACGGGAAAGAATGGACGTGTCATTCATACCGTCTCTCTCGGTACCTACCTAGCTGCGGAAGCACATCAAACATGAGCACATAGCATCAAATAACATATATATCCACCTCGAAGGGTGGCTCACTATAATATAGCATCTGTAACAACAATATCATTAATATCAACATAAGGGGAATCCTACCCAAGGCTCAAATTGACAGCTCGGGTCTCCAGAGGTCAAAGCAGATAGAGTTCATAACAATGGACTTGGCTGGCATAGAACATGGTCATTGGGTAGTCCACTCCATCTGCCCCTCCTGTGCATACTTTGCAGATAGGCTGATAAGTCTTAGAGCCTGACCGTAGTCTACTAGGTGCATAGCCAAAGGGGCTACTCCTGGATTACATCTCCCAAGTTCCCGATGAGGTAGGAGGAGATCACTCCCCTCCATGCCAGTTACATGCAGGCTAGAGAGCCACTGCTCGTCTACGACTTCAACCCCATTGAAGGTGACGCATTACCCAAGAGGTGTCGAGCCCATACCTTGCCCACACTAAGTGGCAAACTATTAGGCCTAGCCCACAGTGTTCCCCGGTAGGCTTTACACACCAAAGGGATCAACTGTAACCCGACAAGTCTTCCTTGTCAGCCGGTCTAGCTCCGCCACCCACAGCCAGGCGGGCTCTTATGCACAGGCCGCATTAATTGGGAATTAATGAGGCTAGCTAGGTACATCATCTATTAAGGCTTTCAAGATCTCTACCCTCCTTCCCAATACACAGGAGTGTGCACAGAGATACAATATCATCATCCATCCATAGCACTAAAATACGAAATAACATTTAATCTATCTACCTAAACATTCCTTCATTAAGGCTGAGATATTGGAATGTATAGGTCCTCTAAGGCTAATCGAAGATGCTAACTCGACCTAACGCCGGTCGGGAAGTTGGCATTGCATAACAGATTGACCACATATCGAATCCTTGACTCGCTCCAACTCCAGGAAAGGAGTCCATGCTCTCGATCTGGCCTGAGACAATCGAATGCGCATGATCTGTTGGGCAATGCTGGCTTCGCGGCGTCTGGCAAGGCAAAATGGCGCAGGCGTTTGGTCAAAATGGTTCTTTTGATCCGAAAAAGTGGACACTTTTAGGGTTCCTGCCCCTTTATGCCCATGTTTTAGGGTTGGGGTCTAATGGGCCATATGGCTCATATGGGGTATTGCCACGTGGCAATATAGGATATATTTACATATTGCATAACATGTGCAATATAATGGGTTCTAATGGTTGTACACATTGTACAATCCTTTACGGTTGCCCTACGTCACCCCCCGTGTGAATATGCACCCAAACCAAAGGGGGTTTAAGGGGGATTTTAATTTAAATGTGTTGGACCCAATGGTTGTGTTAATTAATGTCAATGGTAGTTATGTGTTGATTGTTAATGTCAATGGTTGTTATGTGTTGGTTGTTATGTGTTGGGGGATTTAATTTTTATATGTTGGATGTTAATGATTTGTGTTGCAAAAAAATTTTTTTGGCCCCTTCGGGGCCTTAGGGACGTCCCCGGTGTGACAAAAACTTTAGAATTCAAACCAGAAAAAAACTAGAATTCATTTGAGGCTTTCATCACCTGTAGCTTTTGAATTTGATCACAATAAAACAAATAGAACATAAGTAAAATTTACCATAAAGATAGAGCAGATTGATCCCTTATTCTGAAAGTCATAAAGTTTGCAACACAAAAAAACCCCCTGTTATTATGCTACATATTGTTACTTCCGCTACAACTATTTCTCTTTCACAATGACACCATTGTTTATCAATCCATATGATTTTGGATGCTCCATCTCTAGATTAAAGGTAATGCATGATTCACCTTACGGTTTGATTAAAGTTCCAAACCTACAATATAAATGCATTCTTGTGGCCATTGTTTGACTGATCTACGTGACATGGAAAAGGGCGTGGAATAATCCGCGCATAAGAATCCATTTGTTGATTGAAGCTAAAGGCTGGCTACTATGAACAATCCGGCAGCCAGGAATATCCAAGAGTTGGAAGCAAACAGAGGGCCTAAACTTGAATCTGCAGCAAATCTTAGGAAGGAAACAAAAGGGGGTTTTGCAGCACTACATTGTAGAATCAGGAAACCAATACCTTGTAAAAAAAAACATTATGCTAACTGAAGAAACATTAAAAAACAAATACCTTTGTAAGTGTGAGCAAAAAATCCATCTCGTGGTAGTAAAATCCACTCCCGCAATAAGAATCCAAGAGGGCAAGTACACATGCATATGCACACATGCACATACATGCACACATGCACATGCACTTGCACTTGCACTTGCACTTGCACATGCACAATACGCATGCACATGCACACACATGCACATGCACACACATGCACATGCATACACATGCGCAGTGTTCATGCACAAACACATGCAGAGAAAGACAACAACCCTCGGATTGTTCCCACCAACGAAAATCAACGGCCCATAAATGGTGCACTCTAGAAATACTATTTAGTACACCTCAACGAATACAACAACGAAATCATAGAAAAACCATGTGAAAAAGCGTATAAAAATCTAAAAGTAACCCCCTGTTATTGTGCTACATATTATACGTATTTATATCGTATATTATACTGGAATATCAGATTCTCTCCACCTTGCACTGATGTGTCCGTAGCATCATGAGTCTTCTTACCTTGAAATCCTGCATTAACTTTACAATATATTTGATTAATACTTACTAGCTTAGACAAGATTTAAGGGATTAGTGCCGATAGTAAAATTATATTTACTCTAGGTTTTACCCCACTGCAATGTAGTGTGGTGTGTGGTCACATGTCCAGTTGGATGCTGCCTAGTGGCGTGACGTTAAAACTTCTATAAACACTAATCATAGTTTAGTCAATCATGTTACCTAGATAAGGTTTTAATTATCACACACGAGAATTAACCATGTGCTTCTTATTCTCTTCCTTGGGTTTTGCATTACCCTTAGAAGTACTATGTTGATGATTGGAAACTTTAAGTTATTGTGCACCTAAGTGTACATGAAATTAATTTTTTTTTACAAGGACCTTGAAGATCGTACATCTATGCTTGCAAGGAATTATATCCTTACAACGCTTTAGTTATCTTAGTTAAGCATTACCTTGGAACCCTGCATGATCCCTACAGGACTCCTTTAATGCATGCAATTAAATTAATTACCTTAAGGTAATATTCCCATATCAACATTGTAGTGATATTGGATATATTGGTTTCAATAGTCTTATTTTTAATTGACCATTCTATCGAACTTTAAGGTCTTTAAAATATACATTCGTGCAATTATTGGCAATACTTATACTTTAGAAATTATTCTAATTATTTATCACATAGCTAGGGTTTATATCATCGGATCCAAGTGTTGAACGTGTGACTCTCACTTGCCACTTGGTTGGTGATATATCAACCTTATATGTATATGCTTTACAGTTGCTATACTTATGATAAGATAGACAAATTCTTATTATATTTACCAGGACCCTATAATGAAGGTTACTTAAATGCCTTTAGAAGGAATTACATCCTTACGAAGGTTGAACTAAGATTTATTATCTTGCTTTATCTCGATACTAAGATATCTACATAAGACAAAACTATCTATGCAGTTATTATGAACATATAATTTATCAACAAGACGTTAAAGCTTATGATACATGCCCTCATGGAGTGCTCTCAATGCAGGCTACTAGCTCATTCCTAAGTATGAATGCAGGCAATTGATCATGGCGTAGGGAAATTATGTGTTTCCCATCATGCATTCTATCTACACTCAGATGCAAAGCCTCTCCCCTCCTTAGTTGTCGCATCCGCTAAGGCTAAAATACATCCCCCCATTGAGCCAGTATCGATTAATTTGGAGATGACTTGGCTGTTGCATTGCTTCCATTAATTTGCTCCCTCGCTTTGGTGCAGTTGGCTACCATGTTAGTCTTGCATGCTGAAGGTGACATGGACATTAAAGCGTCTATCCATCTTATACTGCATCTGCTTTGACTACTTGTGGAAGGCTCTATTCTAAGGATCGACTAATTTGATGGCGATTCAACCCCTAAGATGCATGTAGGTTCAATCCTAAGATTGAGCCCCCACTGTCTTCATAAGAAAATGGTCCTCCAATGATGCTATCCAATGCACCTTATCCCCTCAATTGATGTTGTTATGACATCTCAGCTAATGTATCTACCTTAAGAGGTTATATGCTTCTTACCTAACACATTAATTTGCTAGCTTTAGCTAACATATTTAACCATCTTCCATCATGTTTCACATATCCATCCCTAAGCGACGGGTTACCGAATTATTTAGAATAATTCTAAACCGCAAGGTTTTGTCATCATGACAATTCCTTTTGTCCCGAAAGACTATGTGATTAATATACTTCTTGTTTTAGATGAACCTTTCATGTACTATTCAATTTTATATTCTAGAGATTCCCCCTTTCTTAGTTAGTTACTCTCTTGAAATATTCCTATCGATTGAATTGACGTCATCATAACAAGTTGGCCGGACTTGCTAGATTACTTCTTTTTATTTGGTTGGATTATTCCTTGGAGGTACTATCTTTATACATGGTCAAGGTGATCAATATCACCAAGTGGTTTCAATATATTGGATGTCTGTTAACAATCGTGTATAATCTTAGTTACTCCTATGCATTTCCTTTCCAATCGTTGACGCTTAGCTCAACTTGGGGCAATCCTTTCATGAGAATATCTAGAATGCCTTAATCCCATTATGGATGTTATCATCCATAAGCCTATCTACTCGACTATATGATCGTAACTCCTCAACTTGCTAGAAGCTCATCCACTCGTTGCCTTCTTGAACCTGTAAGATAACGTTCTTTCAAGTTGCTCGAGACTCCGGGCTCCGCCTCGATGTAGAGGTCAACTTTATTCATTAGAGGCCTCCTATTGCTGGTGGTTTTGATGACATAGTCACTTCCCAAAAACCTGAAGGTAGTTCCATTGAAAAACATCCTCCACGTTGAATTCTTCATCTTCGTGGGTAAAGGATGGCTCTAGATATGATATTGTTGTGCCAACTCCATCAACGTCTCTCACTTCAAGTCCTTCTCTTGCCGATAGCATGTTGCCAGACGAGTGTTGAGGCTGCTGATCTCTTCACCCCTTTGAATTGCCCGACATCTCTTCATTTTTATATGTTATACTATGGAAGGGAGGGAATAATAAGGGGGATATCCATGCAAGGCATATAGCTTACACAGTTACAAATACTACACTACGAAAGCTATTAGGTCTCCTTGGTGTCTTGCCTCGAGGTGCACACGTACTCCATGACAGTGTTGTCGATATTCCTCCTAGTGCGATGGTGTTGAAGATCTATATCCTTCTATTTGTGCGTCATGCTCGTGCTCTGGGTAGACTCGTTGACATGCTCTCCAATGGCTCCTGGCTACGTCACAACGTGCTTTTGCTTCACCTCTAACTAGGGGTGCGACGGATGTTGATGCTTTGGCATTCCAGTCTGCTTTCCAATCTTGTTCTTGGGCAATAATTGTTCCCTATCCACAATGTCTAAAGATCTTTGGAGATACTCTTGAAGTTATGCGAAATTCCTTTGGCTAGACTCATAAAGAGTTGTTCCCTTCGTTACTTGCCCTTCGAATTCTCGATCCTTGGGTTCGCCAAGTTGCATGCGAATTGCCGTATGAGGTTTCTAGTTGAATCGTCGATCTCATTGAGCCTGCAATCTTACTTCTTGGATCCCCTCGATTTGGTGGCTTAGACATTATCACGTTCTTGTGACGACCATACGGATATTCGTATCATACGATCATTATACTCGTATGTACAAAAGATGGTCGTCACACAGATGCAAAAGGGTAGTTGCACAAGACAGGGTTTGAACTCGCAACCTTCCAGTTGCGAGTCATACACTCTTGCCAAGCGCACTACCAATATTTGTTGAAGACACTCCTTCACGTCTTCCTCATATGTGGGACTATCTCCAGAAGGTTCTAGAATGTTCTAGAACCTAAATGCATGCGCGACACTTAGCGCGATCTCACCCATTGGAGTGGCGCGATCCTGACCGTTGGTTTAGATATATAAGGAGGCATCTCTTTCTTGTCAAACTATTCCGGTTCAACGCCAGTCTTGAGCCTTCTAGGCATCTGTCTTGTATTCCTGCTTGCCTTCGGGCTATTGTATTATTGATTCCTGTTCATATATCAGATTCTTTGCCGATCTTGGCGTATTTCTTCCGTATTTCTTGCGTATTTTCCACGTATTTTCCTTGTTTTTCGAGTAGGTTCATGACAGTTCTAAGGTGGGTCTTGTGGTACCTCCTAGTTGCAGTTAATCACGTTCCACCGTTTCGAGCCTCCTGTTGTCTCTAAGGAGCTCGTGAAAGTACTAGCATTTCTCTAGCTTCCAGTTTGTGGCCTTTGTCCCTCAATGTATTTGCGTCCCCCTGGCGAGTAAAACCTCATGGATTCCTTCTCCGATGGCTATAGTGTCGTGGATGATGGATCCTTATATCTACTTAGCTTGACCCTTGAGTTGGCGAACTTTCTGCCCTAGATCTACTCGTGTTCTTGAATAGCCTGGCTATGTCTTGAACTCTCTTCTTGCCATAGGTGTTTCGGCTGCTATCTTTGTCATTAAGGTGTCCAATGCTTCTATCTTCGGCATTGAGGTCTCTCGTGTCGGAGATACATTTGGGTTCGTCTAGTTGATGGAGGCATCTCATCGCCGCAGTACCTTTCATAAGTGCATCTCCTTTTAACACGCGTGACACGAGCATTACTATATATCACCACAAGCTGGGATTATGGTCGTCGAGATGTTGCCTTTTCAGTTTGCTCATTGATGTTAGGTCGTCCTGAAGAAGTTCTTGACTCGGTCGGCTTGAGATCGTGGCCACAGTTTCTGAGGATGTCTGGTCGTTCCTCCTATTGTTGAGGACGTCTGTGTCAAGTGTTGCCACTGCTACAAGAGGTAGAGTTGTGTCTCAAAGATGTCCTAGTGCAAAACCTAGATGCTGCAGCGCCAATGATCTTGACATGACCGACATTATCTCTCATCCTGACATTGCATTGGATGAGTGGTCTTCTACTTGGGGTTGTTTCCCGAAGTGTTTGGAGTCGAAGCTTTGCTTGGGCTCTGGTCATTTCTCCCTCATCCATTCGAAAACATGACCTTGGCCTATAGCTGTGCTTCTTTGTTTCATCCTTTGTAGTTGAAGTGATGGAGACTCTTGATCTAAATGCTAAACCCCTAAGACATGACTCTAAACTCATGTTTCTACACTATATGTGTGAGCCTCCGAGATATACAATAGACATATACATGCTTACATTGGGATTTCGATTTATCCACTTTTCCAATTTATATAAGAGGATATACTTAAATGTCTATACTCCTTAGGATTTCCCCCCCTCCTATCGCATTTGATTCTTCGGTTTTGCTACATATTCTTCATTCTGGTTGACTCCGGGTTGAGGTGTTGCTACTATTGTTGACCTTCGTGTCTAATCTGAGCTCATCATTCCAAGTTGCGAAGAATACTCCTCCATGTGATCCCTTAAATGGAAAATGCTCCTCCTTAATGTGTTTACCTGTCGTGTGGAGTGCAGTGTTCGCTTTGCGTCCCTACATGCAGCGTGCCGTTGCAAGGTTGAAAATGTGCGGTGCCATTGATCGCTTATGTAGGATCACCCGGTTTTTGCAGTCAGGCATTCTGGCATGCCTTCGAAGCTATGAGATGGCGATCGGTAGATAGACGGTGTCATTTTTCCACATGTTAAATTTGTGAGCAAGACTCCTGTTTCTTAGACTTTATCGTAGTGAGATGCCTCCCCAGTGCTTGGAAGTGTGGTCATCTCCATTGCACATACCATCGCTCCTCCGAGTTGTCTTTGAGTGGTCTGTAGTTGTTGGCTAGGTCGGCTCCTCCGTCCTTTGGGTCGGGTCCCACTCTGTCTCGAACTACTTGGCCGAAGCACTAAAGTCATCCTTCCTTGGGTTTCTTGGTGTATCTGTATCTGGAACTCTTGTTCGAATCGACTATTCTCCTCCTTGATCTTGCCCTTGATGCTGATATAGGCCTTCAAGTCGGAGATGTTCCTCCCCTAATATATGTCTCCTCTTCTTTCTCCATCATGATCCTCTATTTCTTTTGAAATTGATGAAGTGGTTATCATCTTCCTACTAGTGCAAGGGAGCTGGGAGCTCATCATGGCCGGACTTGGGTGCTTTGCAGTTGTCTAGCTTTGTTGCATTTTTTGTTGATGTTGCTTGACATCCATTTGAGCTGCTAGGTTACGAGATCGTGGTGTCTTCTCTCTGCTTCTCTGCGCTCTTGTGTTGCTATGAATTGTCGTTTTGATGAAAAATTACGCTCTTCAACCCTAGCTCGTGATGCTAATCTGGTTTTTTCCGTTCAACATATTCCTCCACCCATATGTTTCTGCCTTGCATTCTTCCATTTGAACTCATGTGCATTGAGTCAGTGACGGGGTCGAAATCTTCTTTATGATGTGAGCTCGTGGATGTGGCAGTCGAATGCTTGACAGTCCAAAAGATTCTTGATGCGGGTGATTAACATATGTCTTCCATTCGATGAAGATTGTTGATAGGCCGGTGGTGCCTTTGTACTACTTGTTTCATTGGTAGAGGTGTCTGCCATTGTGCTTCGCTCTCTTGGACCTGCCTTTTCACTCTCCTCCCTTCGTTTGTCAGTACGTCGCCTGGGTCTTCAATGTCTTCAAGAAGTTGTGCATCTTGCTCTTCTGTGGCTCTGACCCCGTACTCCAAAGCAAACACTCGTATATCCTAGAGTCTACGGGTTCAGATCAAACGGCTACTTGAAGGGCTCTCTTACAACATTCTGGGCTCTATAAGGAAGCAAGTGGCTCGGGCAGTATTAATAAAAGCAAGTGGCTCGGGCAGTATTAATAGAGACATACTTATATCCTTCAAGTCTATGGACATTAGGAAATGTGGTCTAGCATGAACTGAGGCTTTGTTTTACAAAGCCTTCATGACATTTGTGACATACTCTGAGATCCTAAGCAAAGGTTGGTTTTGAGGGGTTCCAATACTCTACACATGTAGTGACTTGGGCAGCTCTAGACTCTAGCTCCTTTCTAGATATCCTGTGTGCGAGAGGCTGGAGCTAAATTTTAGGTAGGGCTCCAGGCGCACTATGTAAGTAGTTGCCATCTTTTTAGGTCCTAGATGACTCCAAAAGTTTGATATGAGGACATTTTCCTGCTCTACTCAATACGTGGAGCCAAAATTCATCCTTACTTTTCAGTCTTGGGTTCATTTTGATACAGTTCGGAGGTCGAGTACTCACACAATGCGCTAGAGCATGGAGCTAGAATTTAGAAAAGGCTCCAGGCGCACTCTGTGAGTAGTCACTTTCTATTGGCCAAAATTTTTAAGTTTTACTAGAATTTCATACTTACTTTTGCTAACTAATTCTTTTTCTTAGGCTTTTTACACTACTGATAAGAAACAATTTTCCCCTCCCCATTTCCCGAGGTTCATGCTTGGGATTTCAACTCCAAGACTGAAGATCTAGACTGTTAGTACTACTAGAAAAATGGCCAGTGCTCGATCTTGATCCTCCAAGATCATCGTTTTGATACCACTGTGACGTCCCCTGCTCATATATGATGCCCTAATCGTATAGAACTGGAGTTTATCCCTCCTGACAGTGCAAGCTCGTTGCCACGAGGCCGTCCACCTATCATCGGGCGCTCGATGTTGAGCAAGAACCCAACTGGAAAGAATGGACGTGTCATTGATCCCGTCTCCCTCGGGACCTTTCTTGTAGTAGGATGGAGATTGATTTGTTATCTTTTGGAAAGCTGATATATTTCTGAAGGCCATGTGTATGGCTAGTAGAGAGAGGAGCAGAGAATGATAATTTGCATTTACAAGGTATCATGATGAGAGGCTAAAACACAAAAAAGCCCAGTCTAAGGTTACTTATTGCCTTATAAATGATGACGTGGCGTCACCCGATTGGGTAGGCCTTTTGAAGCCATGCTTTGTGTAATGCAGAGGACAGAAGTCGGATGGCCTGCCCATCAATTTCGGCCCTTGAGCTCCCAGGAGAACCGATCAATTGAGGATTTGGAGCTCTATTTAAGAATCAGAGATTTCCAAGCAAAGGGATAACTTCTCTTGGTAGAAGCTTCTGAACTCCCTTGAGACATTCTAATTTGTAGGCATCATTCTGAGTTAGGGACTTTGTAACGCCATGGGGGGATCAAGGATTCTGAGGGTAGAGGCAGTAAGTGTGATTTGATTTGGTTTGTTGCTTCATTGCAACGTAGGTCCATTTAATCGGTATTAGAGCCTAACTTACAGGCTAATATAGAAGGAAAAATCGATATGACAGCAGATCTTCTCATGGGTTTGCCCTCCTTGATTCTTGAAGAAGGGAAAAATGTAGATCTTGATGATCTTGCTCTCAAAAAGTAAGGGATTTGGATGAACTCACATCCAAATTTCATAATAATGGACTTGATGACCAACAAGTAAATCATAAAAAAAAAGAGCAGGTAGCTAAAGAAACCCCAGTTACACCAGAAAACATAGAAGACCTAGATCTTTTTAACTTCCAGGAAGAGTTAGATTATGCCAAAGCAAGGATTCGCGAATTGATGGAGCAGGTTGCAGAAAATAAAATTGAGCAAGCGCATACCAACCAGTTTCTCAAGAGTCTGCAACTTCAAATAGCCAAGCAAGCTAATTAAGTAGCGGGGAGAGAGAAGAAATTGTTCAATACCATAACTGATTATTGGCAAAGGGCCCAGGGGGCATCAATGGTCAATGGGGGTCCTATCCAGGCTCAAGGAGCCTGTGGGAAGGCCTTATCCCAAACAAACCCCTCTCACGTACCCCAAGCTGCGAATGCAAATGAAACCAGACAAAGCTCAGCGGAGTTGGATCTAGGATGATGGATGCAAATCTCACTCAAGGAGTGGAAGTTCCAGCAGCCTTATCACTTGAGGAAGTTAAGGTGCTAGAAAAAAGGGGGTCATCCCGAATGCTGTGGCACTAATGGCTTAATTGGTTAAAAACCTATTTTTGAGCCACCAATTAGGGAGATGCAGCCAAGGTGTTGCATGCTACTCTCCAGTTGCGGGGAGTGGCCGATTCTTAGTGGGATTTTCTCATGGTGAGAGGAGTGGAAATTAACATTTGGGAGAAATTTTGCGAATTCTTTAAGCAAGAGTACACCCCCCACCACGACGAACATCATGCCTTGATCTAACTTAAAAGCATGAGGCAGACAAGCACTTTACAACAATATATCAATGCTTTAAGACATGTATTTGCAAGGATCAAGGATATGCCCGCTTGGATGCAAGTGAACTATTTTGAGGAGGTCTTCGGGACTGTATCCTCAAGGCACATACTAGGCAAGTAAGTCCAGGGTACTTTGAGTCTGTCGTGTCCCTGGTACGGACTTTAGCAAGTTTCCCAAAGGAAGAAGAGGAAGAAAAAAACAAAAAGTTGCGTCGCCTCCAAAAGTGGAAGCAAACAAAAATTGAAATTAAGCAAGGAGGTCCAACAAGAGGGCTAGAGTAGCCCAAGTTAATTCTCCAAGTAATAATAAGGGCAATGGTTTGCTTATTACAATTGTGGTGCAAAGGGCATATGGCCAGGGATTGTCCAAAACCCGACAAGGAAAAGAAGACGATAGCCTCCACAACCAAGCTGAGGGAGGAACAAAGCAACTTTTTGCCATAGCTCGGGGAGAGCTCAATTTGATAAGTAAAGAAGGTAACTTTGTTGGGCAAGTTATTCGTTTACTTGAAAAAAAATAGAAATGTTATTGTTCTTCTTGACTCAGGGAGTACTTACAATTTCATTTTTGCAGATTTAGCATTGGAATTAAAGTTGGAAATGCATACGAGATTGAATCTGAAGTTGGGAAGCAGATTCAACATTGGAGCCCTGGGGCAGTTGGTGTGAACTTGACCATTGAGGAAACAATGAGTTTTGACCTAACAAAACTCACAAAATTTGATGTGATACTGGAGGTATCAGATGGCTTTAAATTATTAATCCTCCTATTGCTTGGAAAGAACATTCAATAGTTATTTCTAGGGGGGGAAATCGATCACCCTTTAGGGTACTTCTTATGTAGCTTCCCCTAAGGTAATAACGGCTATTCAAGCCAACCATTGTTTCCATTCCAATAATAATGAAAAATATCTTGTCTTTGTCCCCCCTTTATTTTAGCACGCCAGCCCAACCAAGCCTATTGCCTTCCTTGCGATTTTAGGCTATCCACGTATCACCTCTACCGCAGTCAAATCTGAGTTGGCAGCATTCTCTGCCATTAGATATTATTTTTCATGCATCAACGGTCACCAAAATTAGGTAAGGCCTAAAATTCACATGGAGATACCATTGGGCATTGTTTTGGTGCTCTTTCCTTGCTGAAAATTTCAACTCTTTCCGGTTCATGGGCACCAGAGATTTGGCCCTTTGACGGCAACCCTTTCTCTAAATAAACTATTTGGATCAATGTACTTAGGGAAAAAAGAAAAAGACTGAAAAATGTAATGCTGCAGGACTTCCATGCAACCAGCGACCTATGTCTCTAACTGAAGAGCACATCCAACTTACTCGGGGCCAGCAAAAAAGAGAATAATGACTATGGTGACTATGGCCATAGTAGACATTTTTTCCCTTCTCAGTCTCTCTGTTCATCTTTTATTTTTGCTTCAAGCTTGTCGGCATTCTCCAACATTACATGTATGTATACCTTGTATTTTGTTAATGTCTCTTGAAAGGGATGCACTTGTTGATATTATTGCCCATGTTTTCTTTGGCCAAGACTATAGACAACACATATAATGCACTGCAACACTTGGGTTATAGCTTTAGATGCAGATGCGTTTAATGAGAAGCTATATATATATATATATATATATATATATATATATATATATACAAGAAATTTAATGCGTCCCACGGTGCATGTTCGAGTTTTAGCATGTTCCTATGCTGCAAGTTCTTGTCGTGCCCTACATTCTAAAAGAATGTCTTGAGAATACTCTAAATTCATAGATTCTCTAAGATTCTACCAAGGTTCTCTTGGAGGTTTCGTGGAGATTCCTCTAAATTTTATAAGATTCCCTCTACATTCCATTAGATTTCCGTAGATTTTCCAAGATTCTATGACGATCCCCTTAGATTCCCTTAGATCCCTTTAGATTTTATGAGATTGCCTTAGGTTCCCTTACATTATATGAGATTCAAAGAGATTCTATAAAGATTCCCTTAGATACTCTAAGATTTCATCAACATTTTCCTAGATTGCCTTAGATTTTATGAAGATTCCCTTAGATCCCCTAGATTTTAAGAGATTCCCTTAGGCTTGTAAATATTTTTCTAGATTCTCTCACATTTTATGAGATTTTCTTAGATTCCGTTAGATTCTCCTAGATTCCTTTACATTCTAGAACTTTTTAGAACATTCTAAGGCTTTCTGGAACATTCTAAGACTTTCTAGAACATTCTGAGACTTTCAAAATATCCTAGAACTTTCTGGAAGTATTTCCCTAGATTCTCTTAGCTTCCCATGGATTCCTACATTCTTGAACATTCTAGAACCTATTAGAACAATTTGAAACTTTCCGGAAGAATTTTCATAGATTCCCCCCAGATTATGTTCTAGAATTTTCTAGAATATTTTGGAACTTTCTAGAAGATTCTAGAACTTTCTAGAGCCTTCCAGAACATTCTAGAAAAACTAGTTAGAATGTTATACTCCATTTTATCTTAACTGGATTGTTACCCTTAAGTATATTTGAAACATAAATTATTCATAGAATTAATGTTTGGTCTAGTGGTTAGAATGGAAATTTGGGGGTCAATGACCAGGGTTCAAATCCCCCACACAACATAAAAATTTTAAAAGCCTTTCCTTAAAGGATGAGCATTCAACGTGGGCCGTAGGATCTTGGACCCGATCAAGGGCTTAGATCGTGCCATGTGGCAAAAATCTAAAGCAACATGAGCCGTAGGATCCTAGATCGACGATCAAGATCAAGAACAACCTGGACCATAGGATCGATTACATATAATTCCCAAAGCCATGTGCACCGTAGGATGTGTCCTAAAGCAATGTGAGCCGTAGGATCTCGGACCGACGATTAGGATCAAATCAACCTGGACCGTAGGATCGCTTACATATATAGTCTATACACAAACTCCCAAGCCATCTGGGCCGTAGGATACGTCCCAAAGCCACGTGAGCCGTAGGATCTCGGATCAACGGTCGGATTTAGGAGGACAAACATAAGAACATATATATATCAGATATATATATATATATATATATATATATATATATATATATATATATATATATATATATATATATATATATATATATATATATATATATATATATATATATATATATATATATATATATATATATATATATATATATATATATATATATATATATACAGTGCATGTTCGAGTTTTAGCATGTTCCTATGCTGCAAGTTCTTGTCGTGCCCTACATTCTAAAAGAATGTCTTGAGAATACTCTAAATTCATAGATTCTCTAAGATTCTACCAAGGTTCTCTTGGAGGTTTCGTGGAGATTCCTCTAAATTTTATAAGATTCCCTCTAGATTCCATTAGATTTCCGTAGATTCTCCAAGATTCTATGACGATCCCCTTAGATCCCTTTAGATTTTATGAGATTGCCTTAGGTTCCCTTACATTATATGAGATTCAAAGAGATTCTATAAAGATTCCCTTAGATACTGTAAGATTTCATCAACATTTTCCTAGATTGCCTTAGATTTTATGAAGATTCTCTTAAATACCCTAGATTTTAAGAGATTCCCCTAGGCTTGTAAATATTTTCCTAGATTCTCTCACATTTTATGAGATTTTCTTAGATTCCGTTAGATTCTCCTAGATTCCTTTATATTCTAGAACTTTTTAGAACATTCTAAGGCTTTCTGGAACATTCTAAGACTTTCTGGAACATTCTGAGACTTTCAAAATATCCTAGAACTAGATTCTCTTACCTTCTTATGGATTCCTACATTCTCGAACATTCTAGAACTTATTAGAACAATTTGAAACTTTCTGGAAGAATTTTCATAGATTCCCCCCAGATTATGTTCTAGAATTTTCTAGAATATTTTGGAACTTTCTAGAAGATTCTAGAACTTTCTAGAGCCTACCAGAACATTCTAGAACTCTTTTGAACTAGGTAGAATTTTATACTCCACTTTATCTTAACTAGATTGTTACCCTTAAGTATATTTGAAACATAAATTATTCATAGAATTAATGCTTGGTCTAGTGGTTAGAATGGGGGGCTGGGGGGTCAATGACCAGGGTTCAAATCCCCCACATAACATAAAAATTTTAAAAGCCTTTCCTTAAAGGATGAGCATTCAACGTGGGCCGTAGGATCTTGGACCCGATCAAGGGCCGAGATCGTGCCATGTGGCAAAAATCTAAAGCAACATGAGCCGTAGGATCCTAGATCGACGATCAAGATCAAGAACAACCTGGACCATAGGATCGATTACATATAATTCCCAAAGCCATGTGCACCGTAGGATGTGTCCCAAAGCAATGTGAGCCGTAGGATCTCGGACCGACGATCAGGATCAAATCAACCTGGACCGTAGGATCGCTTACATATATAGTCTATACACAAACTCCCAAGCCATCTGGGCCGTAGGATACGTCCCAAAGCCACGTGAGCCGTAGGATCTCGGATCAACGGTCGGATTTAGGAGGACAAACATAAGAACATATATATATCAGATATATATATATATCTAATGTTGTTTCTAAATCTCTAGTTGTATCTATGGGCAGATTCAAAATTATCAAAGACAAAACTAGTGATTCCTCTTACATACACTTATTGTATGTTAATAGGATTATGGAACTAGTTAATGTGAAAAAGCTATTTATCACTTGTTGCATGGATAACCTTGGTATTGATGATCCAAATGTTTTGGATACAATAGTATATGGTTGGAAATATCTTCCAAGTATCAAAACCTCTTGGTATAAACCGAAACATACGTTTTGCAAATAGACCTTGGGAGACACTATACAAACCTTGGGAGACACTATACAAATAAACCTTGGGAGACACTATACAAATAGTACTAAGAAATTCAAAAAAAATGATAAACACCAGCAAATGTTCAAGGCAATCCTTGCTATGTCCTACGGAAGTCCCCATATCATATTTTTTATTCCTCAGCTTATCCATTTAGTAGTATGTTTTCTGAATGTGTGTATGAACCTATGTGCGTCTTTCAATAAGTTTTAGCCATTTAGTACAAGTAGGATTTTTTATTGTTCTTGTAAAACAAACCCTATTCTTTAAGTTTTATAAGACTAAGTTTCTAGTTCCTTGAGTCCTATAGTAACCGTGAGAACCTCTTTAATAACTCAAGCGTAACCTTAAATCTTAACTATAACTTAGAACAAACTTGAGCATGATTTTCAAAATTCTTTTTCCATTTTTTTTGTATTTTTAACATAGTAAGGTAACCAGCATTCCCGCATATATGTCAGATAATTTTAGAATGTATCAGACTTAAAAATGTAAATACAGGACATAAGCTGTTAAATTTTTGAAGAAATGCTACTGCACTTGTTCAGATATCATCTGCTATCTTAGCAAGAAATTCCTGTTCAATTTCCTTTGCCCTTTGCTCGATTTCGCACTTGTTACATTTGAAATCAGGGAAGAGATAGAACCTGTATATCTTGGACAAAACTTTCTGATCTTCACATCTAGCATCCTTTTTTCTACATATGACATATTTGAACCATTTTTCTTTGCTGATTATGCATTCCCTTGAATGCTTCATGCTTCCAAAAACATTAGAGTAGGTAGAGTAGAACCTGGTTACCTGCAATCCAAACAACCAAACATTAGCCAAAATATGGGTAAAGCTGGAAGGGATTAGCAGGTAAGCTATAGGGTCCACTGGCTTAACGCCCTTCAACCTAAACAACATGATAGATCTGCTGCAACTACATTTTTTACTTGACTGTATAGACAGAACCAGTCACGAAAGAGATCTAGTTTCAAGTAAAAAGGTTTCAGAGTACTTCCTGTTTTTGTTACCATAGATGATGATGATAACTCCCATAGTTGATCCATTTTGCTGTTTCAAAATTTTACTACACCACAATACCTTGTGCAGATGATAGAAAACTTTCCTGCTATAGTATGATCCGTGACTTCTTTCAAACTTCATGTTACTGTAATCACTAATATGAATTTATTATGTGTTCCATTCTTGTTATCTCTCAATCTCAGAACCCCATATGCAGTTCTACTTGACGCCCAACTAACCTACTAGACATTACTATCTATTGACTAATGTGTTTTTCACAGATCAAAACCAGAACCTGATTCAATGGCATCGCCTCTTCATCAAAGAAATCGTCCCCATCCCCAGATAAGTTGATGCTGCTTCCAGCTTCCATGTTTGCCACTTTTTCAGCTCGGTGTGCAACCGCTGCTAGGCAGGCCTCTATGCTTGATCCAGGACGTTTGCTTGGATTGTGCCTCTTGGCGAATATATCAATCCCAGCCTTCTTTGCCATCTCCTCCAGCACAGCTTTTTTAATGGCTACGCCATCTTTTTTGCAATCAATTCCTTTCTCCTTAAGCATAGCAATAATATCAGCTTTTGTTGGCATGATATTACATGATCCTTCAGGCCTTGGCATTGTGCCAAAACAGAGTGTTGGCGCTGATACGCTTTGGAGGATACTGAGTGCAAGTTCATGAACCCTAATATCAGAATATAAGGTTTCGTCCTTCTGATCCTGTCAGATTTATCTGCCTAAAATTATATCACGTCTCCATTTTTCCTGAATTAGGTTACGTACCTGTTTCTAGCTTGCCCAGCCCTTCAAAGATATGAAACTGAAGATGAATCAAATCACACGAATATGCAGATCGATTTTCGGCCTTCAGTACAATTTGGAGGCGTGCCATCATTTCAATCTTTTGAAGCCTTTTCCTAGGCTTCAGTCTACGCCACTGTATGTCTCCGCCTTCTTCAGATATAAACCCTAAAAAACTTAAGCTTAGCTTATCACACCCCCACGTATTAGGTTAGATTTTCCTGCCAAATCCGTAAGATATACCCGTATTCCCGTCAATGGGTGTTAGGTAGCCTTAAAAACCAATTTCGGTTTTATATTTTATTAAAGGCATGCAGGTCAACACCTATGCTTAAAGCAAATACTCTTTCAAACCTCCAATGTGGTTTTATTTTAACGTCCTTGTAAGTAAAGATACCAACTAAAATAATTATCTTAACATTTTAACATGATATAGGAGTTGCCCATCCTTAGGGTTCCAGTCAGCATCTATGCAGGCTACGTGGCTCATGCTTTTATAGTGTCTTGGCTGACCAATGCTTACTACATCTGCATAAGGAAAAATTCTTTTTTCGAGCCTCCTTGAAGTTAGTATCAAATGTCCATCGTTTGCATTAGCTAATGTAACACATATTTTTGTGTTAGAGAAAGTAGTGTGCTTTTATGTTAGGGTTGGTTTAAAGAGAGTATAAAAACCATACCAGGCAATTATTTCATGAACTAAGCCAGCCTTTTGGATATATATGTATATATGTATATATATATATAAATTTTAACCTACCTCCTACCGGGAGGTGCGGAGGGTTCCTTGTCTAAGTACATAGGGATGCAGAGGGATCCCTATATACATAGGGACCCTCCGCACCACCTATATGTTATATCATCTAATATCAGATCAAAATTGCTATTAAAAGGCAGATTATAGACGGTGGAGTTACCTGTACTTTTTAAGTTCGCTCCTCAATGTGCCCGAATCATATTGCAGACCAGGAAAGTTCGCGTATTTGTAGACTTTGTTTAATGACTTCCATACATCTCTTTCCTCGAAACCTTTGTCAATAAATATTTTTACCAATTTCCCCAGATCTTCAACGGCTAGTATAGGATTACTATGCACATACATATATGGCATAACTTGTGACATAATTACGTTGCAGGCCATTATGTAAGGTCTGCATCCACATGCATGGATAAACTTGGTGGCTTCAAAGGGTAGATTATCCCTCTTATCATATCTATAGGTACAGTATCTCCCTTGGAAACGATTAATCACTTCAATAGTCATATTAAGGAAATTGACTTTTCTACCTATTGTTGTATTCAGATCCAAAATCCAGTATTCAGTTTCATCCTTGATCTTGAGTATATCAAGGTCATATATCCGATCATTTTGTGCACTTTCATCATTCAGCCCTAGATATGATCTTATGTAATAACTGTTAATCCCAATTAGGTCATCCATGTATCTATAGGTGTCCCCAAATGATGCTGCTTCAGTCAATTTACCATTTCTAGCAAGTTTTAGTATAAACTTCAGTTCGAATAGGGCAAGGTAGAGATTGCACCATGCAGGACTGCATGGGAATCCCATTGGTATACCCCTGCACTGTCTCCAAATTCCTTCTCCCATACTTAAGAAGCAACTGTTTAGCAGCCATATGTTAATTTTAATAAACAGCCCTTGACTCATTAGTCTCCACTTTTTTCCTTTTGGATCAATGCTTTTCCATTTGACCTCAACCTTGTCATTACCAGTGATACTATACCACATTTTGTTTCTGCTGTTTAGACTTATTTGGCTTTTCCATACCACATTGCAGATTTCCTGTATAATACAACCAATGCCATGCTCGCCATCTAATGGTATATTTTCAAAGCATTTGGTGATGTCACAAACAAAGACTTCGTCTATCTGTTTTGGTAGATTACATACCAAGTCATATATTGAATTAATTACCCATGCTGCCTTGATCTTATGCTGGCTAAAGAGATTGAATATGGCACACTTTTCGTGGCATATTCTTGGCCATATCTCCAATATGGTGTTTAGACCTGCTGCAACCAATGTGGCTATTTCAGAAAAAATGGTGTTGTGCGCGTTCGTTATCCATCTATACTCCCTTTTGTGTGCCTTGTAAATGCCCAACAAGTATGGAAGTTCAGTAAATGTAGAGCTATTTTCTTCAATCATTTCCCTAATTTCTTCCTCAATTTTTCTGATAATGTCTGATGGCTCAGCCTCAATTCTTTCAAAATCATGACTGTTTAGCCTTTTATATGCCTCCTTCCTAATGTGCACAGGGCATATGAAAGATGCATTATTCGCTGCTTTATCTATACCCGAAATATAAAAATGCTCCTTGAGCCATTTCACATTTTTTTGTGCCTCAGGGTCATTTACCAGGAATTTGCACTTATTATCAGCATTAGCTTTGACAAGATTGGCAGCCTCATGTTTGGCTTCTCTATATATTGCAATTTTGCACTTTTCAATCAATGCAGATTCCTTTTCCTGAAAGGAAAATTTGTGCAGATTGAAGAATTGTTCGATAGTAGTCCTTACTTCCTTTTTGAATTGTTGCAGAGTAAATGGTTGGTCCGGAATGTGGTTCAATCCCATGACAAAACACTTTCTTAGAGATTCATTGTGTATAATGTCAAGGCAAGTAGTTCTGATATGCCCAATATCATGATCAATAAACTTTGCCAACGTGGGATTACCACATGGGCAGTTCAGTTCACCAGATTGTGCAAAAATGGCTTTGGGCTTATAGAACATGCTTTTAATGTTGTTGATATACTTCCATCCAAATATGGAATTTTCATAAAGTAGTAAGCCTTTCTCTCCAAAACATTCCTGCAGCTGATTTTTAAAGAAACTGCTAATCTTCAGTTTGCTGATCAACTTAGAGAAATAGCAGAAGTGTATAAACTTCTTTTTATCTTTATCTTTAGAGAGTGTAATTTTCCATCTCCCTTCCTCATTTAGAACCAAGGATCTGGTCTTCATCTGGATTTTGTTTTGTAAAAAGTGATCAAGAAGATCAGTTTTCATATGTAATGCCATTTTAGGCATTGAATCAAAATGTATGCTTTATGAGTATTCCCTTTCCCCCTTTCATGTTGTTAGTAAATTTTATCAATTAAGTATCCTAAAACAGTATCAGGTGTTCAATACAGTAATTTAACAATAGACATCAAAGAGTGAAACATAGAATAAGTGTAACATAATGTACTTTTGTATTCGTACCTTAAACGAAATTGCCTATATGTCAAAGTCTCGACTGTCGATGTCGTAAACCCTGCTTGCAGATGTTGTTGCTTTAGTCACAGACCTGTCTCCTTGGCTGGAGTCGTCAATTTGTATAAAGTCAATGCCATGGTCATCCGAAGCCATCTGACTGCCAGATTCAGGTTTCTTGTACAAACGTGGCGGCATGATAATGGAACAGTTTGGGCTGTCAGGTTCGCTGCTTCTTTTTCTACTGTTACTGGTTTGCCCAGGGCTGCTCAGTTCCTGCTGCTTAGCAATTAGGAACTTAAGTGGTTTAATGGTTTTTTCCAGGATATCCGTAAGCTTTGTATTACCAAATTCCATGTTCAGATCTATATTTGGGTCTTCTGAGTACCTGACGGCCATTTTGATCATGGTGTCCCTTACCTTAAGATATCCCAGTAGAGCAATAACAGCGTTCTTTACTGGTGCAGTAGACAGTAGAGAAGAGAAAAATCCAAATCTTACAACTGTAGGTAGCTTAGGCCATGCCTTCTCGAGGTTGTTCATGAGGAACCATCACCATGATCCAACCATATTATGGTATCAGGACAGTCCCCATTTTCCTTGGCTATTTTTCCACATGTGCACTTAATAAATGGGCATAGAGTCCTCCACATTTTCTTAATGTAAAAGTCATGTCTTCTTTCTTCAACTTTAGCCTGATGACCTTTTTGGCCCATGCTTATGGTCATACTGTTGCTACATTCCAGTCCAAAGCATTTTGCTGGGAAGGGTAGTATCACTTCCATTTTATCGACTCTTCTAATGCAGTTGTCAGCATCCTCAAAGGCTCGTTTAATGTCATCATCAGAAATACCAGCTAATTTTTTCCATGCCTCCACACTTATTGGGGCCAGTACCCCTAGATTTTTGCTTTTCCACAATGCTTGCTTAAATTGCTCCCCATGTGACTCAACTTCTCTTTGGGACATAATTGGAAATCTTCCACAATTAAAGAGGTTTAACATTGCTATAGGAGGTTTCTCATTTTCATCTTCAAGTCTGTCAGTCTTCTCTTGTTGGGTAATCTCATTGCTGGTAGTAAATGCACTTCTATATTCCTCTGGTAACATGTTGACATTGAAGAGACAGTTATTACCCAGATTGGTTGGTACAATGGTGGTCTGTACAGCAGGCGTCCTACTTCGAACTCTTCGGTTATTGTTAGATGGGAAAGTAAATTTCACACCATTTGCTCTTTCCAGCGCAGTAAGACATTTAACAAATGTCTTCAGGTTGGCAGCTTCCCTTTCAGTAGCATTAAATTGTGCAACGGGTAGTCTATTGTATCTGCTATCTACAATGCCCTTGCATGCCTCCACATTGTAGTTGTTTTGTGCAAAACCAGCCACCATTGTAAGGAAGTTGCTCATACCCATATGAATAATAGCAGAGTGGTCACTGTTAGGAACATTTACTTCCTTCTGGATAATATATTGATGTAACTCGGGACTGAGAATGCATGCTATCACTGTTTGCACCGCCTGATTTGGGGCAGGGCGTCCCAATAAATTGTATCCGTGTGCCTTTAAATCCGTATACCATTCATTAGGAGCCATAACTCCCTCTTCATTTCCATTGCCAGCCACCAGGGCCTGTTTACTTGTATTTGTATATCCTTCCTATAAACATGAGTAAAGCATTAGTAGATGTTTGACATGTATACATATTTATACTAAGCTTCTTTTTGCTTTATACTATGAGTTAAAGACTTGAATATTTTACAAGTAGCTCAGTTTCAAACATTATGATGCTTGACTTCTGTATCTAAATGCATAGTGCCGCCCAAGAATCCACTGCCAGTTAAACCAGCAAACTGAAATCACCGAATATATACAGGTCCAGATCCTGTTCCCAAGATCCAGACATCTAGCCATGTACAGGATCTCCTGCCATGCCTAGACTTATCAGCTCCCCATTTAGAGAGGAGATAAACCTTGGGAGACACTATACAAATAGTACTAAGAAATTCAAAAAAAATGATAAACACCAGCAAATGTTCAAGGCAATCCTTGCTATGTCCTACGGAAGTCCCCATATCATATTTTTTATTCCTCAGCTTATCCATTTAGTAGTATGTTTTCTGAATGTGTGTATGAACCTATGTGCGTCTTTCAATAAGTTTTAGCCATTTAGTACAAGTAGGATTTTTTATTGTTCTTGTAAAACAAACCCTATTCTTTAAGTTTTATAAGACTAAGTTTCTAGTTCCTTGAGTCCTATAGTAACCGTGAGAACCTCTTTAATAACTGAAGCAGAACCTTAAATTCCAGAACTATGACTTAGAACAAACTTGAGCATGATTTTCAAAATTCTTTTTCCATTTTTTTTGTATTTTTAACATAGTAAGGTAACCAGCATTCCCCCATATATGTCAGATAATTTTAGAATGTATCAGACTTAAAAATGTAAATACAGGACATAAGCTGTTAAATTTTTGAAGAAATGCTACTGCACTTGTTCAGATATCATCTGCTATCTTAGCAAGAAACTCCTGTTCAATTTCCTTTGCCCTTTGCTCGATTTCGCACTTGTTACATTTGAAATCAGGGAAGAGATAGAACCTGTATATCTTGGACAAAACTTTCTGATCTTCACATCTAGCATCCTTTTTTCTACATATGACATATTTGAACCATTTTTTTTTTCTTGATTATGCATTCCCTTGAATGCTTCATGCTTCCAAAAACATTAGAGTAGGTAGAGTAGAACCTGGTTACCTGCAATCCAAACAACCAAACATTAGCCAAAATATGGGTAAAGCTGGAAGGGATTAGCAGGTAAGCTATAGGGTCCACTGGCTTAACGCCCTTCAACCTAAACAACATGATAGATCTGCTGCAACTACATTTTTTACTTGACTGTATAGACAGAACCAGTCACGAAAGAGATCTAGTTTCAAGTAAAAAGGTTTCAGAGTACTTCCTGTTTTTGTTACCATAGATGATGATGATAACTCCCATAGTTGATCCATTTTGCTGTTTCAAAATTTTACTACACCACAATACCTTGTGTGCGGATGATAGAAAACTTTCTGCTATAGTATGATCCGTGACTTCTTTCAAACTTCATGTTACTGTAATCACTAATATGAATTTATTATGTGTTCCATTCTTGTTATCTCTCAATCTCAGAACCCCATATGCAGTTCTACTTGACGCCCAACTAACCTACTAGACATTACTATCTATTGACTAATGTGTTTTTCACAGATCAAAACCAGAACCTGATTCAATGGCATCGCCTCTTCATCAAAGAAATCGTCCCCATCCCCGGATAAGTTGATGTCGCTTCCGGCTTCCATGTTTGCCACTTTTTAGCTTCGATTGTGCAACCACTGCCAGGCGAGCCTCTATGCTTGATCGGGGACGTTTGCTTGGATTGTGCCTCTTGGCGAATATATCAATCCGGCCTTCTTTGCCATCTCCTCCAAAGACGGCTTTTTAATGGCTAGCTCGCCATCTTTTTGCAATCAATTCCTTTCTCCTTAAGCATAGCAATAATATCAGCTTTTGTTGGCATGATATTACATGATCCTTCGAGGCCTTGGCATTGTGCCAAAAGCAGTGTTGGCGCCGACACGCTTTGGAGGATCGCGAGTGCAAGTTCATGAACCCTAATATCAGAATATAAGGTTTGCGTCTTTTCCGATCTGTCGATTTATCCGCCTAAAATTATATCACGTCTCCATTTTTCCCGAATTAGGTTACGTGCACTGTTTCTAGCTTGCTTGACCCTTCAAAGATATGAAACGAAGATGAATCAAATCACACCTAATATGCGATCGATTTTTCGGCCAAGTACAATTTGGAGGCGTGCCATCATTTCAATCTTTTGAAGCCTTTTCCTAGGCTTCGGTCTACGCCACTGTATGTCTCCGCCTTCTTCAGATATAAACCCTAAAAAACTTAAGCTTAGCTTATCACACCCCCACGTATTAGGTTAGATTTTCCGCCAAACTGTAAGATATACCCGTATTCCGTCAATGGGTGTTAGGTAGCCTTAAAACCAATTTCGGTTTTATATTTTATTAAAGGCATGCAGGTCAACACCTATGCTTAAAGCAAATACTCTTTCAAACCTCCAATGTGGTTTTATTTTAACGTCCTTGTAAGTAAAGATACCAACTAAAATAATTATCTTAACATTTTAACATGATATAGGAGTTGCCCATCCTTAGGGTTCCAGTCAGCATCTATGCAGGCTACGTGGCTCATGCTTTTATAGTGTCTTGGCTGACCAATGCTTACTACATCTGCATAAGGAAAAATTCTTTTTTCGAGCCTCCTTGAAGTTAGTATCAAATGTCCATCGTTTGCATTAGCTAATGTAACACATATTTTTGTGTTAGAGAAAGTAGTGTGCTTTTATGTTAGGGTTGGTTTAAAGAGAGTATAAAAACCATACCAGGCAATTATTTCATGAACTAAGCCAGCCTTTTGGATATATATGTATATATGTATATATATATATCAATATATATATGTAATTTCTAGTGGTGGCTTCCGGAAAGTTCCATTATATATCAGCCGCCAGATCCCGGCCGTCCGTTCGCTCCCATGCGATCTGGGCCGTCGGATCTGGTGGCTTCCGGAAGCTTCTTGGCGGCGGATCTGGTGGCTTCCAAAATGTCTTGAATGTTGTAGAAATTCTAGAACAAGGTGGTGTAGAACATTCTTGAATCTTCTTGACTGGTCATATATATTTTTGATGATCACATGTCGCAGTTGTTTGACAATTGTTTTGGAATTCTTGAACGGTTTGGTCGTTGCTATTCCGACAGTCCATTCTATAGTATTTTTTTTTTCAATCGAAGTTCTTGCACTCTCCTTTTGTTTTATTTCCGTCATCATTGTTCTCCTTCTCCTCTGTTTTGTGTGCAGTAAGCTTCGCTTTGGAGCCCTTGGAGCGCAACCTACGTCTCTATTAATGCCTTGATATCCTTTTTCCATTAAGAATTGGCCCCTTCACATCGTTCACCATAACTGAGATGCTATTTCTTGATCTTGAATTTGATTGCGGTCTTCTCTAATTGCGAGGGAATTTTTCTTCATGATTATTATGGCAGCAACTCCAATCGGTGTATGGACAAGGGTATAAGGTGTAGCGCTAACGAGTGATGGTGAGTTTTTTGTTTGCCTTTTCCAAAACTCCGCTTAGGCATATGGCGGACTTTATTTCTGCCTCACGCTTCCACTTCTTGACAAATTCGTCTTCTATAGCAGCTTTCTTGACGGCTAGTTTGACAAGCCGGCAATTTGGGCAATTTTTGTGCTCTGCTCTTCCTTTGTGGTGGATGAGACAATATTTTGGGCTATCCTATGTTGCAGCGGAGCGGATGGGGCTATCCTATGTTGTGTGCACGAAATGATCTATTCCAGAGGTATTTATGTGTCTGTTTTTTGGTTTCGTAGAACTGTGAAGACCCATTTCAAATTAACTTCCCCCCTTTGATCGGCCATGAAATCCGATCATTTTGATGCAAAAATCCCCATTAGATCACCCTATTTTGGGCTCCAATTTGATCAAGAACAGTTCTGCCCCAAATTACAGACCTGGTCGACAGTTTCTTCTAATTCCAATTGATTCTAGGGCCAAAATCTAATTTCTTTTCCCTAATAGCTCGAAATGGCCCTATATATCCAGATCTACAAAAAGCCCCATCCAATTTGGCCAATTTGGGCTCCAATTAGATCATCCCCAAATTCTGTCAAACAGGGGACCCAATCTTTCTTTTCTTCCTAATCCAATCGATTCTGTGGCCAAATTCTAATTAACTTTGCCTATTAGCTTAAAAAGCCCTTCCGAATTCAAATCTGCAAAAAGCCCCATTTAGTTTGCTGATTTTGGACTCCATTTTTGCAAATAACAGATCTGCCATAGCCAAGAACTGTAACAGAATTGTCCCTTCGATTTGGACACCCAAATGCTCTCTATTCTTCAATTCGCTTTGCTTGAGTGATCTTATGGCTGATCCCATCATGTTAATCCAAAAAGCCCCTTGGATTACTCAAGATTTTTCTCTTAATCATAAGGTTTTCCACTGTTACAGAAACTGCCAATGAACAGACTATGCCTTAGGAGTTGGATAAAGAACTAATTGGATTGGATAACTAAATTTGGGTTGATTTTGTTTACGTGTACCAATGCAATTCGGTTGCCTTAACATATTACTACATTTTGTTCTGAATGATTGAGATCACGCCCTTTTAGGATCATAGCACTGAGTTTCATGATCCATTTATTTTTGTATGCATCTTTAGATTATTACAATTGGGTTGAGTTGAGTTACAATTAGGTTCTGTCAAGTTTGCAAAGAGGCAATGTTAATGCAGAATGGCACTGTCAAGTTTGCAAAGAGGCAATGTTAATGCAGAATGGCAGGTTTGCAATCATAATTGCAATTTTTGCAATGACATGTTTGCACACCCTGGATGTTTTCAAAGACTTGAATGTTAAATAGATCCTATCATTTTGAACATTCTATAAATTGTCTAGGCATCCCAAAGCAATTGCATTAATTGTTTCTGGCGGAGAAAGAACATATGTATAACCCCTCTTCTAGATTAGTTCTTGATCTCATTTTTGAATTCATGAGAAAATAGAATATAAATCTCTGACATGATTAAAGAATGGATAACATATTCACATTCAAGTTGTAAATGTTGTAATTATCCTATGTTGAATGGTTAACATATCAAAAATGGCACTAGGCACAAATCTTAGCCACCATGCTCTTTTTTTTTCTTTTTCTTTTTTTCTAAAGGGCCCAGAAGGGACCCAAAATTATTTATCACGATCCACACTCTAGACAATTCATACTGCTCGACAAATATTTCGCAATCCATTCAAAACAAATGTCAACAACAACATAATAATTCTATACGACATTAAGGGTCAAAACTCTTTATCTTTGTCCATGGCTCTTGAAGTTTCTTTGAGCAGTCCTTAGCAATATGGCAGGGAACCAGTATTCATCCCATCATTATTAGGAAGAATCTTCAATCAGATATTGTTGCTACTATCTTGTGAAATGTAGAAGCCTGCAAGAGGCTTCCGTCATCTATAGGACATTAGGAGTTTGAAGCATCATACCCTGTAACCTATAATTAGTAAAATGCTTGCCCCTTCCATATCTTTCAGACAAAACAACATGCACCTGCTAAAGGTGCACTTGTGGCAATCTTGAAACTGTCATTGTTCAAGAGTGTTTTGAAAGTTCATAATCAAACAATTAGCAGAAATATCCAATCTGGTTAATATACTGCAATCCAATATTTTCAGTATATGCTCTACTTGGGCAATTGCAAACCATAGAGTCTAAAGTTAATATAAAGCTTATTCTTTGGTTGTTTTGTCTCTTTAGATACGAGTCATATTGTTAATATTATCCATATAAATGTTATTAAAAAAGATATGGTGAGTGCATATGCACTTCACGGTGCATAGATGCTTTCATATTACTGCCATTATATGAAATTATATAAGTGAAGCTATATTGCCTTGAGGCTTGCCTGTTGAACAATTCAAACGATAGAACACAAACAATCAATGTAGGGATATAAATTTTACACAATATACTAGTTCAACTGCGGCTCTCCTACATTGAATTTACCAAATTTAGTTTTATATATGTAAAAAAATTTTGTTAATCCAACATGATACAGATGATCAAGATACAAAGGAAGAACCACTTGCAAGGAACCTTCGAATCAAATATGGAGGAGGCTGTCGCACCCCTCCTTGAGCATTGCCACCATGCTTGAATGAAATCGTGTCAAACTAAGAGGAGGAGAAAGTATCTCCTCACCACCTCTTACATGCCACCATTTGTTCTTCATCTCTTCATCACAATCCCACATTCCCACTTCTTTATCTCACCCATCCATTGATTTTTAAAAATAAACAATGGTCCTAACATACATGCTCCAACAATGCCCAAACTATATGCAGTACCTCACCTCAATAAATAAGGAATTTTAATCCATTGATTTTTAAAAATAAAGAATGGTCCTAACATACATGCTCCAGAGTTCAACATAGCCTCTAAAGAAACACACACTGGCATATACGTATTAACTTTTGACAAATATAAACCCACTCTTGGCTCTAATTTTGAAATACAACAATATTAACATTATAAACTACAACAGTTGAATCCGCACATGCTCATTGCCTATCTATGTACTTCTCTATCATTGTGCTTCAATATTGATGTTATTTGACGAGGGTGATCCATTTATGCGATTTTAAGACAACCCATTTCTTGACCTTATAGTGTTACTGACCCAATATTTAACGAATACATTTATGAGAACCCTCACAAAAATCATTAGGAACCTAAGACAACCTAGGGGAATAATCTTAGAATATACGACGTCAAGAACTTGCACCGTAAGAACATGCATCGTAAAAACATGCTAGAATAAAAGCATTGTACCGTAGGAACGTGCTAAAACTAGAACATGCACCGTAGGACGTGCTAAATTTCTTGTATATATATATATATATATATATATATATATATATATATATATATATATATATATATATATATATATATATATATATATATATATATATATATATATATATATATATATATATATATATATATATATATATATATATATATCTAATGTTGTTTCTAAATCTCTAGTTGTATCTATGGGCAGATTCAAAATTATCAAAGACAAAACTAGTGATTCCTCTTACATACACTTATTGTATGTTAATAGGATTATGGAACTAGTTAATGTGAAAAAGCTATTTATCACTTGTTGCATGGATAACCTTGGTATTGATGATCCAAATGTTTTGGATACAATAGTATATGGTTGGAAATATCTTCCAAGTATCAAAACCTCTTGGTATAAACCGAAACATACGTTTTGCAATTTCTCATGCTTAAGCAATTTAAGTTGCTATTGTGAATACATATCATGGTCTGAGCCATTCCTGGAAGTTGGGGAAGATGGTTGTAAACATGTTACAACACTCTCCATAGACATTTGTCATTTTACAAGATAAGATAAGATAAGATAAGATATAAAATATGGTTTAAACCATATCCATCTTAAGGAACCTAATACGGGCCTTGTTATTATGGAAATACTTAAAGCATGGGAACAAACCATCCAGCTCCTGGAATACCAATTTGGAGAGTTCCATACTCCCAAGATTGATGATGCTAAAGCATTTATTAAAATGAAGATCAAACAATTGGTACATGAGGCAAAAGAGGACAAAAGAAAAAGATTTAGGGTTCCTAAAAGGAACTACATGGTGGAATATAATATGGAAAAAGAATGGCTTAAAGAACATTTGTATATTTCTGGTGCAGAAAAGGCAGAGAATACTCCTGTCTTTATTTGCAAGAACCCTATTTAATGGCAACATACAAAGTCCATAAAAAGAAATTCAGATGGTTAACTAATGCATCGTGTTGTATTTTTTCGGATATGGCTAGGTGTATAACTTCTGTTATACAAGCTATGGTCCCAGTATTCAAAGAGATGTGTTGGACATTAGACTCTAAGATTAAAAGGTTTATGGGGGTGCAAACTAGATCATTTTGATGGATTGATTCCACTATAGACCTAGTGATTAATTTGCCCCAAAGAATAAGTAACACATGGGTTGCTGATATTACGCGATGTTATGAGTCTATACCCTTGTTTGGAGAAGACGGGATCACTACTATTTGTGAAACATTATTTTATAAGGCATTCCATCTGAGGCATCCTCTAAAGTTATGCGTTCACCATGGGGAAACAAAGTATAAAGTTTCATGGAGAAAGAATATTCCTAAACTGGAATCTTATTTTGAACTTACACCCCAAGATCTCATTGCCATGAATAATTATTTACTTGCTAATTGTTGTATACAAGTGGGGGATAGAGTATGGAAACAAATTAGAGGTATCCCTATGGGGTTCTCTTGTTCTCCTTTATGGTGTAACATGTATCTTATGTATTACGAATTTAAATTTATAGGGAGACTGGCAAAACTGGGGAAAACGGAATTCCTGGCATTGTTTATAGGAAATTATAGATATATGGATGACTTGGGGGCAATAAATAATCCAATAATGGACCTATTTATTGATCCGTTGCAACCAAGAGTTGTTGATAATCCGTTTTGGATTTATCCACTGGAGTTCCTGGATATTAAAAAGGAGATAGCTAACCAATTATTCCCGGAATATGAGGTCGCACTCCCTAGATGTAATTTTTTAAACTTGCATATTCAAGTTATTAATCAAGCAGAAGGTTTGTATGTTACGACGAGGTTTGATAAGAGAAGATTGCTTCCGTTTAAGTATATTCAGTTTATACAACTAGCATCTAACAGGAAAATTAGCCAGTGCTACAACCTTGTGATTGCACAAGTGATTACTTTATTATATTTATGTAATCGGCCGGAAGATTTTTTGGTGGAACTAGGGAGAACACTGGATGTGTTTGTGGCCAATGGCTTTTGCCTGCATAGGCTTAAGACCATTGTTATAAGAACAATCCAAAATGCTTGTACCCCTGGAGCACTGGTGGAGAAACAACATGACTTTAAACATCAAATTATGGAGAGTATATGGCAATTTGATAGGTAAAAATCGGTGCTTGACTCTTCTCCATTTGTGCATGGTTTTCCCATTTCCAAATGATTTCATTATGGGGCATTGTGTAAAAGAAAGGTCTATAAATTATTATTTTAACTCAAATGGGATTTTTTTTGGAATAAAGGTTGGAATTGGAATCGAATGGGACTATTGGTAAATGAAAAGCCAAAAACAAAACTATAAATAAGGTCGAGCCTGTACAGGCCGCGACCCCTGTTTCCGGATCCATCTGATCCGCCCAGATAGAGGCTGGTTTAGCCATGGGCATGGCCGATTAAGCCCTCAGCAGGGCCGTTCTGCATCTGCATGCTCAATCTTGAGCATTTGTAGGTGGAATAGCATTTTCATAAATTCTCTGGCTAAACTGATCAGGAGAAGATTTGGATACCCTGGAGATTTCTTTCAGAGCTCTTGTAAGGTAGAATTTGAACATTTGTTCTTTATCTATCTCAAATTCTGGATTTAGATGCTTATGTATGATGATTTATGGAACAGGGTATAGCAAATCTATTGGGAAGGATTCGTCATATTTGCTGGAAATAAATAGCTTCTGTTCCGGAAGGCTTTCTGGAAGTTTAATAGCAGCATTGCTATAAGGTAGAAATCTTAATCTATCTGTAGCTCTTGTGTTGTGATTAAACTAAGACTGTGTGATGCTTCCTGGACCAGCGCATACAAAAGTCTGTGGCAATATTTCCAGTTTGCTGTTTGGTGTATTGGCTGTTTCACAGTAGTCCATATCTTTCTGAGGCATATTCGATTTCAGACCAGCTGTAAAAGAGGTAATTTTTAAGCCCATTATTCAATACAATATTTAATCCTTTCTATATTCTATCTTGGATCGCCTTTTGTAATTTAATGGATCATAACATATAGGCGGATTCTCATGTTTAGTATATACTAAATAATGATTGACTTGCCTTGCTAGATCATTGGAATATTGATGTAATGTCGGAAGAAATGGGAGAATCTAACTATATGGGGTTTGAAGAGGAGCCCGATGCACATATCAACGAAAACCAGGTTAGAAAGATGGATTTTAGTCATGGATGTTTGGCTCTTTAAGGAAAGTATAGTTCAAGGGACTTGTTTTATAATAGGGAAATTGCATGTTGGTATTTTGGAAATTTGGGGTTATATTTGTATTTTATGATTGTAATTTATTGTAAGATAATATTAGTATGGGGAAACTAGCATTTATGTTGCATGCATGATCATGGCTAGCTCATCACTTTCTTGACTCCTCGACACCGATAGCAAGGGGGGTTGTATAAAAAGCATTGACACCTGTCTTCCACATGCATACACCTGTACTAACACGTGTTTTGTCTTGTGACGGTGGCAGGTTAGCTTTTCCCACTTGGATTCGAGATTTTTAATGTGAATGACTAGACCGGAAATTTCATCATGCAACAAAATATTGGTTATTATATGTGTTTTTTATCAATGCAAATTATAAATTCCTAGATTTATTGCATTTATCATGAGTATGGATCCCTTTAAGGGAAGGTTGCTTGTTAAAGCATAATATATATATACATATATATTTTATTTGCTAACTGCTTAGCTTCTGGTACTATGCAATAGGACCATCCCATGTTTCAACAGCATATTAGAGCAAAGCTACATCCCTAGTTTAAGCATTTGCCTAGCTTCTATAGAATGATCCACTTGCTTCCAATTTCTCTTGTGTGTCCATAACTTCTGCAATCTGTATAATATTATTCCAAAAATTGGCAAGATTAGACGACATTGTATTGGGCACTCTTGATTTGTATTGAGTTGTTGATTGCGCATAAAAGGGTAGTTAGTACTATTGGTCAGAACGAAAGTGTTTGATAAGTCACAATAAACAGGGTGAGTTGTTGTAAACATGGCATAGATGTATTTGATAGAAATAACTTTCTAAAAAAGTACTGATCTAGGCTATAGATTTGATACAGAATTTGTTCTCACGTCTTCCTTGAGGTGAGGGAATTTTAAGACATTTTATTCATAACTTGGACATAATATAAAGAGCGTGCATATAGTACAGCATCGGTTTGCCAATATTTGTATTGAAATTAGAATCTTCACCTTCAATATCCATCATGAGATTACTAGGGAAAATTTGAAAAAAGCCCTTAATCTTTTGCAAAATTGCGAAAATACCCATGTTTTAGCGGATTTTTTGGCAAAATGGCCATAACGTTTTTCTGGTGTTCTAAATAGGAATGTATCCTTTAGATGAATTATAGATGAAGATGTATCTTCTCATCAAAGCTAAAATCACCTGAATCGGAGTAGGGAATCATACGTTATGCAAAATCTTAGACACAAACAAATCATAATCATAACTTACAATTTCGAACTCCGATTCAGATGATTTTAGCTTTGACGGAAAACATCATTCTCATCTATAATATCTGAAGGACATATTGATAATATCTGAAGGATATAATATCTGAAGGACATATACCAGAGAAAAGTTCTTGGTCATTTTACCAAAAATGCCCTTAAAACAGGGGTATTTTCGCAATTTTGCAAAAAATTAGGGGCATTTTTAAAATTTTCCCTATTTATTACTTAGCTAAGGCCATGGGTAGGAAACATCTTAAGCTACCTGCGTGCTTAAAGGTTATGTTCATTCCTCTGGATTTGGAAGCAGATGCAAGTATCGAAAACAGAAAAAACTTCTGGCTTGCCTAGCTAACCTTACACTTTTTTGCAAAAAACTAAGTCAAATAACTGTTTTCCTTTAGCAGTCAAAGCTCCTACTTTGTGTTATGCAGTATTGCATAAAGTTTCTCAGCACAATATTAATGTATGTCCTTTACTTTATCACAAAGCTGGACTTCCATCTTCCAATTATTGTAGAAGCAAATATCAATATATCTTTGTATGATAGACAATTAGATCAGCTTGATTTTCCTTTTAGCAGATTTGGATATATAGATTTTTTGAAGGATTCTAACAATGTCTGTCACAGATCAGTTTTTAGGTAACCTTGGGTTCGCTATTCATGGATTTCACTGCATCACCTGGTCGACAAGTTGGACATTGTGCGGCTATTCAGATCGTGAAACGGTTATATGTATGAATACAGTGCTTTCTAGAGCTATTTGTGTCTGCTTTTGTATGTAGTAAACAGAATGATAAAAGACAGGTTGATGCTTCCATTCAAAGCTAAGTACCTTTTGGATGTTAGGAAACTTCAATGGTTAAGTCATCAGGGTATGGTAACCAAAGTTATGAAGTAGTTATGCTCTGTTGCTAGTCACATAGGCTAGATGCTATGATTAATGGGCCCGTTGTTTGATGAATGCACAAAAACAGGAATATAACTTTGCATCTGTGCTTGCCATGGACATAGCAAGCTTCAAGACTTTTCTGTTGTTATTAGCTCTGCCAAACTGGAGCATAACCTGTCCCATCAACTACAACATATCAAACATAGCGGGTGCAATGGCATCTATGGGACAATCATTTGTGCATGTATATAGGCTTGATGGTATGCCAAAGTTGTCCTATTCTTTACCAATTGCTTTGATTTGGATTAGCCATACATGTTTTCATTTTCATCTTTATCTGATGAACTTTAACAATTGAATTTGTATGTAGATCAACTTTGGCAATTGATCAAAGAGAACAATGATGCCCTGATTTTTCGTGCTAGAATGTTATATGTGGTCTTATAAGAGGAATATAGATACCGTTATTGTGTATACATGCAATAAGCGAGCACAATCATGCAAGTTGAATCTCCTTGCATATCTTTTGAGTCAAATATACTACCAATAAATGCGATCTTTCAAAGGAAGAAATTGACGGATCGCTTGTAGACATCGCTCCAACCCTGTCCCATGTGAAGATGGGAAGCTATGGGTCAAAGCACGTAGGTGGGGGACACTTTTGCACCAGCCAAACACCCCCAAAGCACCCTTCATGTCATTTTTTTAAAATGATATTTTTAATTGTTTACACGTCATTGCCCTTCACCTTTTTTGACACAGCTTGCTCTACTACGACCCTAGATGCTTCAACCCTAGATCATTTTACGAAGTAATTCGGCATGATTCATAAAATCGCCATGATTTCCGACGAGCTTTCTCAATCTTTTCTGAGTTGTGACTGCTCATGGACATCCGAGAAGTGAAAAGTATGTGTTCAACTTTGTCTTGCTCTAATTTTAATTGTTTTGCTCTTTCTTTCTTATTTCCCATAGGCTGATTGGTCTCAGTGGACGATAAAAATCATTCATTCTTTCTTTCTTTCTTTCTTATTTCCTAATGCATTTTCTTATTTAACTTTAAAAATTCAATTCTATTCCATTCTATTCTATTCTATTCTATTCTATTCTATTCTATTCTATTCTATTCTATTCTATTCTATTCTATTCTTTAGGAAATGAGGTTTACAGACTGTTCTGGAATTCCATGCTTATGAAAGACTTCTCAATAAAGGTAGAGATCCAGAAACCCTAAGTTTGGGTGTAGCTCTTGAGTTCCTAACAGATGAAGAGAATGGATTAGGATATTTTCCTGTCACACTAAAAAAAAGTTCCCAAATCTGAACAAGCACAAAGATCCCAAATCTGATACAAGGAAAAGCTCATAACTTACCACTATTCCGTCTTTCAAACATTAAAAAAAGTCGGTCCATTTGGTCCTCGATCTCATTGACAAATTGCCATTTCAACGTTTCAAAGTTGAACCACGAATTGAGAACTTTGAATCACATCAAAAGAACATATGTAAAACTCGTAAATACAAATCTGCACAAAGCAGGTTATTTATAATTCATCCTATTCAACTTCAGATACGATCCCCTCCTTTTACTAACTTTATTTTGGGATAGCACATTAGTAGAACCATTCTTCATTCCAAGTATCTGTAGATGCATTCAGGAACAAGTACTGCTATTTAGCCAATACTGTACAGACAGACGCAATACTTTCTTTGCTAGTTACTTTCCCTCAGTCTCATAATCAAGTGAACTCCTACTTTCCTGCATATGTACACAAGTTAAAGAACAATCTTAACTTTGCATCACTTGCTACACCTACAATTCTCAACTTTATGCACGATGCCAGCTCCCAAAATGGGTGTACGATGCAAGCTCCCAAAATGGGTCCTGCAAAACATAGGACATTGATGTTGACTCTACAGACAAAGTCATTTTGAAAATTTTAAAAGATTAAAAATACATTTTTTAGTACCCAATCACTTGTTGCACAAGAAAAATATAAAGCCTTCTGCAAATCTATACCAAATGTCTCAGCTTCTTTACTGAAGATCAAACAAACATTCATCTTGCACTACAAGCCATGTCAAATAAGAGTTCTCAAAAATGGAAAAGCTAATAGAAATTGGCAACAGAATGATCACCATTACATGATCTGCTAATAAAAGCTGAACTTCTCTAAGAGTACAAAGTAGCAAACATATCCAACAACGATTCTATAAGAAACTGCCTTGTTTTTCTTGTTGCTAATGCATGCAACACAAATACAGGTGGAATTTTGCTTCTCAAGAATGACTAGATAGTAATGCCACCCTGCATTAATATAACTTACTGGCATGGCATAAAAACATTTTTTTTACTTAGGTATAATATTAAAAATAATTGCCATGGCAGTCCTTCATATGAGCGGACTTCAAAGATCGCAAGTAGTTTCACTCTACACATAACAATGGTTATATGTCCCAAAATTCTTTCTTTGAAACTAATCACCTTCTTCGTAGAAATGTTACGGATTAAGTTGTTGATTATCCTCCATTATTAGATTGATTTTAATTAACTAGTTTTCTCTCCCCTTTCCATTTTGCAATATATTTATGTGTATTATATGTGACAAGTGTGACGCGTTAGTACCATATCATCTAAACTCTTGTGTATTTGCAGCAAACATTGGAAGATTTTAAGGAAGAAATCAGCATTGAATCATACGTGGTAAATATTTAAAAGACATAATGTTTTATTTTTACTCTACAAGCTATAATCATACACGTTCACAAGATGAGAAAAACTTGGGTACCCTGTTTGGCTCTTCTGATAGTTTCTAACTTGATCTTTGCTCGGCACAACCTCTGGCGTGCTTTTTTGCTAGTTTTTTTTTTTTTATATATGAATTTGAATAATAGGAGGCCACCTTGAATTTGAATAATAGGAGGCCACCTTGACATACGGATGTTTCCCTTATCTTTATGCTGAATTATATTAAAATCATGCCCCCAATAGTCCTTGTTAGCAACTGATTGTTCGAGACATATATCCTATACAAACATGAGGCACATGTCTAGACCACTACTTTGACATTCTCATCCTAGTTGTCCTTGCTTCCTAAATTGCTCTGACCTCTATTTCGAGTTAACCAAGTGGCAGAATATTTATGCTTTTTCCAAAATAGCTAAAATAGTCTATTTCCCTTATTTCAGTATTCAAGAATTCCTAAAATGCCAATTTCACTAACCAATAAACAAAAATAGATCTTGTATTGACGATTAGGGTTCGTGACCTAATCCGAACATCGTGAGCTCCATCTACATATGGATTAGGGTTGCTCTCCTCTTGCCAAGATAATGGGTTCTGCCGCTAACTTCAAACCCACTGCCCCGAATGGAAATGCACCTCTGTCTTGCTTTTGGATTCCGGTAATGGCCGCTGATATATCTTTTTTCCTTAAAAAGCTCAGTTCACAACTTCTGGAATGTATTCGACTTGCTAATTATAGTTCCAAGATATCTATCCCTAGATTATTATTTCATATCACAGATTTCAGATTTCCCTTTGATGCTTGCTTGATGCGTCGATCCAGTCTTGATCTATATATGGCAACAAAGAGAAAGATGTTCCTGTTGTACCAGTGCTGCCCAATGTAAATCTAATTGGTTATGTTATTGCTGAAGATACTCAGGATAAAATCGATGGCAAGATTGCCAACATGATGAATCAGGTTCTTGCAATCTCTAATATTTAATTGCCGCTTGTTTTTTCTTCACAAATTGCTCCTTCTATAGCATTTAATCCTTCTACAGAGTTTGGTTGTGCTTATTTCTATCTATTGATCCTCTATTTTAGTTCGTTTCCTCCTCTTTATAGTCCCAATTTCCTTTCTCTCCCCTCATGTCTTGCATCTGTCTCTTTTGATCCGAGTGATCTTTTGTTTTCCTTGTGTACGCATATGTTTCCAGTTAGATTTGGCTATAGTTTCCTAAGTTCTTCCCTCTATGTAGCAATCTATTTTTGAACTATAAACCTCTTTGATTTTCTTTAGCTTGTTAGATACTCTGTGACACTATGTCAAGCCTACCAGGTTGATATAGACTAATGTAGTTTTTCCTTTTTCTTGAATCTGCTACATCTTATCTTATGGCTGCATTATGTTAGCTAAAACTTTCCATAATATCTTCTAGACCTGCTTATGCCATGCTTATGCTGAGTCTTTCTCCTTAACTTAGATCAATACTTCGGACCTAACCAAACAAGAAATGTTATGAAATATTGCTGGATCAATAGTTTCTGAACTGTTGCACTATGGTTTGGCTTGGCCATTCGCATTTTTAGAGGATGTATATGAGCTCGTTATGTATTTTGAGTTATTTTACAACCCAAATAGTCTCTTCTATAACCTAGTAGATATCGTTTTTTTATCATTATGGTAATCTGCTTATAGAATCTGCTCATACCAGGTCGAATTAGACTAATGCATTATTCCTTTTTTCCTGGTTCTGCTACAGCTTATAGCTTATAGCTGCGTTATGATAGCTACTTCAGCTTTCCATAATCTTACAGATCTGCTTAAGCTATGCTTATGCTGAGTCTTTCTCCTCAATGTAGATCAGTACTTCGGATAAACTAATCTTAAAGTTTTTGCAGCTTTCTCTTTCTTAACTCTAAGGAATTATTCTTATTGTGCTCCTAGCCTAGTTATACTTAGTGGAGAAGCGGATATTACCCAGAAGTCAGAAAACATCTGAATCAACGTCTCAAGCGAATCATTAGGGCAGTAAATGCACTTATTTTGCAGTAAATCATTATTGTGTAGATATTCCAGTTTCACACATATTTGTTGTTTATCAGTTCCCTCTTAATCTTTGCTATATTACATGTCTCCCTTAGGTTTATTCTCTGAACTACCTCTATTTTTGCTGCTTTTAATTTCAAAATTCATTTTCTTAACTACTTGGCCTTATTATTTTATTTATATGTGTTTGTTTTATGGTGAAGGGCGTTAAGCCCGATGAGTTCATTGCTTACATGTTTGTGGCTTATGCATTTACCCTTCTCAGGCTAACTTGCATTTGGTTCCACTGCAGGTAACCGGACTCTTCCCTCCATTTGGTGCTTTGAAGTACAAGGTTGTGCAAGATTATTGCTCAAGCATACATTCCAGTTCATGGTGATATCCAAAAGCTCTAAAGACTTGTTTTTGATTTGTGGAAAAAATGATTTGACAACAACTTTTATGCTGGGTTATTAGTTCGTCCATTTTTCTAGGATCTTATGACTTCAAATATCTTCCAAGTTTTGCCATTTTCAATATGCATGTCTGTACCAGGCTTTTAGTATATGTATTGTGTGGTTATACATTCTATCTGCTGAAATTAAGACACTTATTTCTATCAGAGATTTGTTATATTTTGCTTGTATCATCAGATATGTAAAATATGACATGATGTCTTAAAATTCCGCTTGTAGCCTTTAGGCATATATTTCCAACTTGGGGTTGTTATATGACATAAGATCCTACTGTCTTAAGTTTCTGCTTGCATAGTGTATTTAATTTAAGCTTGCACATTGTTTGTTATTGTATAATCTTAAAGATCCAGATCATTCTTTTTGTCGTGCTTATCCTTATCAGGGCCTAGAATTAGATTGCACCTGTCTATTTCTAGGATTGCAATTGAAGGTCCTTATTTTTCCAAATGGAACTATAAGGCCTAAAGTCTGTTGTTTCTTATGGTCTTAACAGGCGTAAAGGATTTTTTTTTTTTTTTTTTTTTTTTTTTTTTTTTTTTTTTTTGAGGGACGAAAGCCAAAAAGTTTATTAATCAGATATAAAAAGTATAAAATTTACATGTCTCATCTAATTGTGTAAGCATAAAAATATACCACATGAGCACGAGCTTGAAGCACAATGTACTTACTCCAGAATATGAGACTAACGATAAGAATCAATTTGAAGATATTAAATCCAAACACGTTTCGCCATATCTGACTCAACAGAGAAACATTTGTAAGCCGTCAGTATCTTTTTTTGGGCCACCGTAATAACACCGCGTGCAGATGAATAAATGGCCTGAAAAATGTGGCGTCTGCGACGTTCCCATATCGACTACAGGAGCCAATCAGAACCAAGATGAAATGCCTTTTGTTTAGCCGAGGGCCATGCATTGGGATAGGATGCCAAGAAGATGATCGGCAGTCCAATGCACTGCTAAACAAACCTTGTAGCCAGGACCACGCCGCCTGAACCTCTGGACAATAAAAAAGACAGTGCTCAAGAGCCTCAACGTCTGAAAGGTAGAGCGGGCATATTGCAGATATGCGAGGATCATAACGATGTCAGAAGGCATTAACACGCAGGCATTTGTGGACAAAATATCTTGTCTATATTCTTGACTTCCCCATAGATTTGATACAAATAAACGCTATGGATAAGGATATCTAACTTGAGAGTTTGGGTAACAAATATCAGGATGTGTTCCCAAATGAACTTCCAGACAGAGTACCATTACGAAAAATCTCTTATGACATTGAATTGAAGCTGGGAACTAAGCCAGTGGCCAGGGTGCCAGTATATAGACTTAGTCCCTTGGAGCAAGAAGAAGCTAAAAAACAAATTAAAGAATTGCCCCAAAGGGTTTCATAAGGCCAAGCAAGTCACAATTTGGAGCGCCTGTAATGCTTGTTAAGAAAAAGGACGGAAATATGCATATGTGTATTGACTATAGGGCCTTGAATAAAGCTACGACTAAGAATTTTATCCAATGCCTAGGATTGATGATATCGATTAGTACTTAGTAGGAGTAGAATATTTCATCGATCTAAGAAGTGGATATTACCAAATTAGCGTTCGGGAAGGGGATGAATTAAAAATGGGTTTTCAAACCAACCAAGAGCATCTTGAGTTTACAGTAATTCCCTTTGTGTTGACTAATTCCCGAGCCACCTCTATGCGGCTAATGAACAATTCAGGGGTATTTGGATTAAGTTTATCCAGATATTTTTGGATGATACTTTAATCTACTCAGGGAGTAAAGAAGAACACTTGGAACACTTGGAAAAAGTACAGTTATTGCTCTGGGAGTGCAAACTTTTTGCCAGACTCTTCAATTGTAAGTTTCTAATGCAACAAGTGGCCTATCTTGGACACATAGTCTCAGAAATGAGACTGGGCGCAGATCCAGATAAAATACGAGCTATAAGATAACGTCCACAACTAGTAGATGTGCCAGATGTGAGATGCTTTTTAGGCTAAGCCACTTATTATAGAAAATTTGTTCCAAAAGTTTCAAAGATAGCAGCACCCCTTACTGATCTGACAAAAAAGGAACAAGACCTTTGACTTCTTTTTTTTTTCGTTTGGGGTTTTGGGGGGGGGGGGGAGGGAGGGCTGAGGGAAAACAAAAGAAAGTCTTTGAATGTAATAAGGTGTTACTCTCAAGTGAACCAATCCTAAAAATTATGGATTTAGGGTAAAAGCATGTTAGGGTGTACCACTTTTGGAACCTGCAAAAGTACATACACTAGGTACTTCAGAACTGGGTACTTTCTCATTTTTATTTTCATTAAAACTAGTACAAAGGTCCAAAATAAAAGTCAAGGACGCATTAATATTCAAAGTTAAGATAAAGATAATGCTATCGGAGACCAAAATATATATAAAAGTTCTAAAATGTAACTTTTATTGAGATATTACACGGGTACCCAGTACCCAGTCCTGGGTACCTTTTTAGGTACTTTTTTGGTCACTAAATAATACTTTTTAAGGGACACCCTAACATGCTTTTACTCTTAGATTTGCCCTTCGAAGTTTACACCGACGCGTGAGAACAAGCTCTGAGAGCAATCATGATGCAACATGGGCATGTTGTGGCTTATAAGAGGCGCAAGTTAAATTCAGTAAAAAACAAATATGCCACTTATGAACAAGAACTGCTGGCTATAGTTCATGCCTTAAAAACTTGGCGGCATTACTTGAGGTCGCGACACTGCCCCTAGCCATTAGATCTGCGGTAACTCGTGAGCGATTCTAGACACTCATATTCGGAAGCTGCGCAATAGGAATATTGCAGAGTACTTGATCTTAAGGCGAGGTCAACAATTCTCCAAGGCCACATGAGAGAGTGAAGAGTACATATAACGAAATCCTCAACTGACCCAACACCCATGGAGGCCAGGGAGGATTAATGGAGCCAACGTGAGGTCAGTTAACCATGGCCACAAGGTGATCCCGGGAATGGTTTGCCAAAGGACTAGATGATGAAGCCATTGTCACTGGATGACCCAGGGAATGGTTTTCAAAATACGCATACTCTTATAATCCTTGGATACCAAGAATTTAAAAAGGGGAGGTATGTTACAACTTTTAAATAGGGGCTAAAACATAAAAACCCAACCTAAGATTATTTATTGCCTTATTAATGGTGACATGGCGCCACCCAATTGGGTGGACCTTTTGACGCCATCAAAAGTTTCATTTAGCATAGGGGGCAGAAACCAGATGGCCCATCAATTTGACTGATTCCAGTGGGATCTGAAGCAGCCCCAAATGGGTCGAAACTGCATTGCAGCCGTTGGGCTCCGAAAAGAACCGATCAATTGGGGATTTAGAGCCCTATTTCAGAACCAGAGAGCCCCAAGCAAAGGGACAACTTTTCTTGGCAGGAGCTTTTGAATTCCTCTGAGACATTCTACCTTAATTCATAGGCATCATTCCGAGTCAGGGACTCTGTAACACTGTGGGGGAATCAGGGATTCCGAGAGTAGAGGCGGTAGGTGTGGTTTGATGCAGTTTGTTATTCTGTTGCTCCATTTCAGATTACTGCTCACAATGCTACTGCTATGAACAAGTTAATTAAGCAATATCTAGATTGGCAGGATGGGAAGCCGATTGGGTATATGTTTATTTGCAATGTTTTGAAGGTTACAAAATTACATTGTTTTAAGAATAGAATAGAATAGAATAGAATAGAATAGAATAGAATAGAATAGAATAGAATAGAATAGAATAGAATAGAATAGAATAGAATAGAATAGAATAGAATAGAATAGAATAGAATAGAATAGAATGGTAGGTTACTATCTTAAGGATTTGGAAAATTGCATCGTAAATATGCTATGCTTACCATAACATTACTAATAAACATATTCTAGAGGGGAAACGGCTTTATGTTATGTATGGCGCTGAGCACCTAAAGCAAAACATTATTCTTGATTATTAGTGCTTGATTTCGAGAGCAATCCACTTCAGGAATTATCGGATACGTGGTAGCTTAAATCCTGGGTTAATTTACACTCTCACAACTGATTAGGATGGGAGCTTTTCCTTCTCCTCTATTTGGGTTATCTCTAGCAATTTTGCTTATATCCAAAAGAACCATGTCCATGCTGCATAACAAGTTGCTTATAATCCACACGCTGCTTCTGCTAAGGATGCAACTCATCAAGCCAATGTGAGAATCCTGCTGACATCCTTGGGCCAAAAGACCCGCTACGTATGGGCACGGGTTTCATACCATTTAATCTTGATAACTTTACACTTGTATGGGCTAATTTTATTTGAAGTAGTGTTGTTGTAAAATGTGGTGGCGAAGTGAATTATTGTTGAGAAGTATATTGTTTATTTGTGTCAGTGAACTCTTGTTGGTAATGTTATTTCATTAAATGTGGTAGAATAGAATGGATGGAAAGGCTAGAACTTACAGGTTGCAAAACTTAGAATGCTGGAGGCCTTCAGAATTGCATAGAAAGATACCAGGTATGATTTCAATTTTTTGGCTATGTGGAAATGCTTGGGTTCGACTCCCAATGAGCCATTTGCTTGTTTGATTGTTTAGGGAGTAGAGATATTCATTAGCGTTAACCATTATGTATTCATTGAATAGGCTTTTTTTAGGCATATTATTATACTATTGGTATTCCAGTTTTTGGATTTTTATCATAGAGGCTAGGATTTAGCATCATGTGAAATATTTTGGGTTGGTCCTGGTCCGAAGGATCAAGATTTTTCCATAATGTGGGATATTCTTTAAGAGCATCCTAAATTATGATCCTCATGGCTATAATTGCCTATGATCTGTTATCATATATGTTATGAGCCCCATGTATCGCACATTGTACTTCATATTTCTATGTATTCTAAATGAAATGTGCCCCAGACAACCTCGATCGTTTGGATCCCTCCATCCTATGGCTCAGATCATTTGTTAGGGCCTCTGGGCGCCTCTCGTTCTGATTATGGTGATTTATGATTGGGGGTGCCTATGATTTTGAAATATTATACAGGTTCGCCCAAGGTTTTGGAATATGAAATATGGGGGCTCGTCCTTATATGGATTCGCCTAAGGTTTTAGAATATGAAATGTGGAGACTCGAACCCCCTACCAAAATATTCTAATATCCTAATAATGCTTTAACCAATGCAACCAGTGAGCTAAGTTGCTTATTTATTTATTTTTATATATCTATAATAACCTATTCAATTGTGTTAGGGGTATGGTCAATGGTCTCTGGAGTGTGATTTATGCATCTATATCAAATCCCCCTGGAACCCCCTATGATTGTGCTAGATATTCATACCTTAAGATATTTCAAGTCCTAGTCTTTAAATTATAGTCTATTTAAACACAATGGGCACTATCAGGTATGCCAATCATTCCTATTTGGTGCTTTACTAGCTAAAAGTCATTGTGGATATGGTTGACTTTGTGTTTCAAGCTTTAGACGTGTGATCTTTGTTCATGCATCATTCACTGCGTTTCATGGAAAGGTACTCTCTATAGTAGGTAAGTCCCTGGCCTAATTTCAGACACACTTATCTCGAGTGTGGGGTTAGGTTATATTACTTAGCACATGGGAGGACTTTGAGAGTGTTCAAAAAGCTTTCCATTGTAACAACATATGAGAAAAAAACTTGATATATTTAGGGGTCCAAACCACACACACTTTTTTGGCTCCCTAGCTTTAATTAGGGCGCCAATGTGATGCGCTTGATTGAATCTGTGAATTTCTGGGAGGGAATCACTGTCGAGCTAATCAAGTGATGGTGGCACCTATGTGGCATGGTTTTTTGCATTTTTTCTTCCCTGATCATGTGTTCTGCACACCAGCAGATCCGACATGCACACCGGAGCCAGTGCCTGAACCCACATGCTTCACGAGATAGCTCTGAGTAGTTCGAGCTAATCACAGCTGACAAAACTTTTCCCCATAATCATAACGTCTTGAGGCAATACACACACTTTATTATGGCTCGAGCTAATCACATGACATCACATAAATGCACAATAAAAACATGTGAAAACATCGTTGCATTAATTCTCTGTGAGTCCGAGTCTGCAAGCTCCTGCCATGTCATCATCCTATGACTAGCTTGAGCTAGTCACGTGATTAGATAGCAAATCACAGTGATTAGTTGAAGCAATCGTGCCGCGCTATGGTTAAAACTGGGGAGCCAATATCAGCAGGGTCCAAACCATTGATATTAACACATGAGAAGATAAGGATCAGGGTACGAAATTGGGGGTTCGACCCTGAAAAATCTGGCCATTTTAAAAAATTTCCGATAACGAAATTTTTTTGGCATTTTCCAGGCTCTTTTTATAAAAAATTTTAAGAATTTTTTGGAAACCACACTATTAATGCTCCGTGAGTCTGCAAGCTCCTGCCATGTCATTATCCTATGACTAGCTCGAGCTAGTCACGTGATTAGATAACAAATCACAGTGATTAGCTGAAGCTAATCATGCCGCGCTATGGTTAAAACAGGGGAGCCAATATCAGCAGGGTCCAAACCATTGATATTAACACACGAGAAGATAAGGATCAGGTTCGAAATTGGAGGGTTCGACCCTGAAAAATCTGGCCATTTTAAAAAATTTCCGATAACAAAACAAAATTCTGACATTTTTTCATGCTCTTTTTATAAATTTTTCTAAGGATTTTTGGGAAACCACACTATAAATTAGTGTATTTCCAGTAGCCTTATTAAGTAGGCATTTTTACTTGTAATGGTGATTTCTAATTTCAGACATGGATAAAGATCGATCAAACTTGAGCGAAAAGGTTTCCATGTTGGCCAGACATGTTGGCTATAATTGCCTATGATCTGTTATCATATATGTTATGAGCCCCATGTATCGCACATTGTAATTCTAAATGAGATGCGCCCCAGACAACCTCGATCCTTGGATCCCTCCATCCTATGGCTCAGATCATATGTTAGGGCCTCTGGGCGCCTCTCGTTTCGATTACGGTGATTTATGATTGGGGGTGCCTATAATTTTGAAATATGAAAATCAGGTTCGCCCAAGTTTTGGAATATGAAATATGGGGGCTCGTCCTTATATATGGGGGCTCGTCCTTATATGGATTCGCCTAAGGTTTTAGAATATGAAATGTGGAGACTCGAACCCCCTACCAAAATATTCTAATATCCTAATAAGAATGCTTTAAACAATGCAACCAATGAGCTAAGTTGCTTATTTATTTATTTTTTTTATTTTTTTTTTATCTACACATATATAATCTATTATGTCCGATAGGGACGCCCAAGTGGCAGCAAATTATACATTGTAACGTTAATGCATGTTTTTCCCGGATTTTTTTCAGTGAGAGAGAAAAATGAAAAATAGCTATGCATCGAGCAGTTTGCCTCGCTGCTCCGGCCATCTGTCACAAGTTTGTGGTAGATATGAATGGCGACGAACACCTGTGTGGATTATGTGGTTGTATCGATTGCTTCCAAGACAATAAAAGAAATCAAAATATGTTACAAAACTGGCAAGTTTGGCTCCTTCTATCGCGTGTTTTGCAGAAGCAGCCTGGTGCCATAGCCACTTCTGGCACAGAAGCATAAGGTGCAGCGGTGACTCGGCCTGCGTGTAAAAAGCGGTGCTTGCTCTCTGTCCATTTTCCATAGCCTTAAATCCGGCGGCCAGGTATTAATGGGACTAATTGGACAGTGGGGATCAAACCAAAGGAAGGGCAGCGATCAAGCTAGGGCAACGATCAAGCAGCTTCATCCTTGATCCTTTTTTTGCCATTAAAAATCTCTCAGGTATTTCTAGAATCTCTGTGATAGAATACCTTTTAATGTCAGTTGTTTTTGCTCTTAAATGGCGTGATTCTATCAATCTGGCTTAGTTCCGGCTGTTCTTTTTACTTGAAAGACGGCGATGGAGAAGAGGTTCTTGATGCGAAAATGCCATTGAAAACTTTTCCATACCCTACTTCTCTAGCGAGCATAAGCATTAGATATGCCAGAGCTTTTAAGTCCAGTTTGTCTATATTCAGGCACATCATGCATTTGAGGCACACCATAGGTCCTTTTCTTCGATGTGATATTTTACTACCCTGAGAAATCAAATGCAAAGGTTTTATTTCATATTCTGCAATTGGTCCTTCCATCTTTGCGTTATCCAGCATATAGTATGACGTTCATTTGCAAGCCAAGATTGAAGTTCCATTGTTTGCAGATCATTTTAAATATGTCTTCTCTGCTCAAGTAATTTCTGAAAGTAGACAGAGATAATTCTGTTTCTAAGTTAGAGTTTATTCAATGTCATAAATACTCATATCGTCCAAGTGTTTGTTGTGCTATGGTTTGTTAGCATGTGCTGCACTCAGTAGTGCTCCAGTGCTTTAGCTCATGTGTCCGCCCATGCTGAGGATGCACCTACTAGATCCTTATGGGAAAAGGAAGTAGAAGTGGCTTGATCTCATGGCCTCTTCTCTCAGAATTTTAACTGATGTTTTAATGTCTGTGAAACAGACTAAAGCAGGCCTTCTCCATAAACATAATGCTAAGCAGTTGCATAATCATTCCTATTTGGTGCTTTACTAGCTAAAAGTCATTGTGGATATGATTGACTTTTGTGTTTCAAGCTTCAGATGTGTGATCTTTGTTCATGCATCATTCATTGCATTTCATGGAAAGGTACTCTCTATAGTAAGTAAGTCCCTGGCCTAATTTCAGACACACTTATCTCGAGTGTGGGGTTAGGTTATATTACTTAGCACATGATTGTAACAACATATGAGAAAAAAACTTGATATATTTAGGGGTCCAAACCACACACACTTTTTTGGCTCCCTAGCTTTAATCAGGGCGCCAATGTGATGCGCTTGATCGAATCTGTGAATTTTTGGGAGGGAATCACTGTCGAGCTAATCAAGTGATGGTGGCGCCTATGTGGCATGGTTTTTTGCATTTTTGTCTTCCCTGATCCTGTGTTATGCACACCAGCAGATCCGGCATGCACACCTGAGCTAGCGCCTGAACCCACATGCTTCACGAGGTAGCTCTGAGTAGTTCGAGCTAATCACAGCTGACAAAAACTTTTCCCCATAATCATAACCTCTTGAGGCAATACACACACTTTATTATGGCTCGAGCTGATCACATCACATAAATGCACAATAAAAACATGTGAAAACATCGTTGCATTAATGCTCTGTGAGTCTGCAAGCTCCAGCCATGCCATCATCCTATGACTAACTCGAGCGAGTCACGTGATTAGATAGCAAATCACAGCGACTAGCTGAAGCTAATCATGTCGCGCTATGGTTAAAACAGGGGAGCCAATATCAGCAGGGTCCAAACCATTGATATTAAGACACGAGAAGATAAGGATCAGGTTCGAAATTGGGGGGTTCGACCCCGAAAAATCTGGCCATTTTAAAAAATTTCTGATAACAAAACAAAATTCTGACATTTTTTCATGCTCTTTTTATAAAATTTTCTAAGGATTTTTGGGAAACCACATTATAAATTAGTGTATTTCCAGTATAAGTAAGCATTTTTACTTGTAATGGTGATTTCTAATTTCAGACATGGATAAAGATCGATCAAACTTGAGCGAAAAGATTTCCATGTTGGCTAGACACGTCTTCAAAATGCCTGGCTGCCATGCCGTGTAATATGACTTAAGACCAAAGACACCGAGAAAAATTGACACGTATGAGTATGCAGTGTAAAGAGGATAACCGGTCCTTGTCCCTAGCAGGGACAGTCGTTTTACCTTGGCAGCGATGGACGGAAGTGCCGCCTGCCGGTCCATTCCCATCCATCCAATTCCGGCAAAGACAGTAAAATTCCAACTGGGTTTTACAAATTCTTAAAAAAGAAAAAGGAAAAGGATTTGGGATCTGTCTTCAAATATGGTCCTTCAAAATTTTTGGCCTCGATCTCTTCTTCTCCAGCAATGGCCGCTGCTGGAGTAAGGCGCAACATCTCGTTTGATCTTCTCAATTCTAACAGTTCTGGTGACAAGGAAGAAGATTTTAGTATCATGACCGTGGGGTCTATGGTTTCTAGAAATCCTACCCCTCGCCGTCGCCGGAGGTCTAAACATAAAAAGAATGCTAGCAGTTCGTCCCTACCTGCGTCTCTTTCTGCCTCGGATCTTGGGTTGCTTGCAGATGACCCTTTTGCTTCTTCTAACTTTAGCTCTGTGGCTGTGGCATCTGAAGCGAGTGAGTTGAAATTGCCTTTGGATGATAAAACCAACACTTTAGATTCCAAGCAAGGAAATATATCAGCTCAACGTAGTGGTAAGGCCAGATCGGAACCAGACTTTGTGTTGGATAATGAATGGAGTTGTCATGCAAGAGTGGATCAAGCTTCTCAACCTCTGAGATGCTCCACATCTTTTTCTCTCTCTTCTGTGAATGCCAAAACCTTTGACGAGCCTTCTTTTAGTGCTGTAGATGGTCTCAAAAGTTTTCCAACTACACATGATCCCGCCACATCCAAGGATCATTTAGCTAATGACTGCCATCTGACCATAAATGGGGAAGTTCAAAGGAAAATTGACAGCATCTTGTCATCTGATGATGGAAAACAAAATCCAACTGGGCATTGTGAACATGAAGTATCATCCAGGTGTAAGGACCATTATGTGAAAACAGCGACCCATCCACCAAAACATGATACAGTTATTTCAGAACAGGAAATCCAGCCTGTCATTGGGAGTCCTAGATCTCATCAAAATCAGTTACCAGAAACTGGAAATGGATACTCTACTCCAAAGTCATCTGAAGTTAGGTCAAGGCATGCTGAAACCCCTCAAATGCTACAGTGGAAACAACTAATTGCTGAGGATTCTGATGGTATGTACCAAGTTATGTCTATAGATTCATGTATGCTTTTGGCAATTCAAGTAGAAATAATAGTGGGTCCACTTACTATTGGAGTTTCAATTGTGGGCAATTGCTGCTTGTGGTTTGCATGGTATTTCCCTTGTGACCATGGCTTCACTTACACAAAGAACTAAATTGCAATGAGCATCTTCAAGCTTATAGTTTATTATTTAAGCACAACATGGTTAGCTATGCGATTTGCCCTAGTCTTTAACACTTTGCTGCTCAAATTACACAAAGTGCGTCAATACTTCTCATCAATGTGAAGTAACAGCATTGAAAGTGAAACGCATCCTCTAGTTTTTATTGATTGCTGTCTTATTTATGAGCTCTGTGAAATTGCTATCACATTACCAGACCACATTCAAGTGTATGTTATGTGGAATTTAATACTGAGAACCTTTGTAGCCATAGTAGTGACGGCCATGGTACTGGAACCCATTGAAATGCAGTGGATGAACAGTTAACAAGTGAGCACTGCTAAGCAAGACTCGTTTGTTATTTAAAAGGGAATATATATATTATGAATCCCCTTCGACAAATGCTATAAACTTCTCTAAACTGAGGAAGTCAAAAACCACAGGGAATCAAACACCTTAAAAGCAATTGATGTTGAGGGCTGTGATTGGGGTGATTTTGGTTCCCGATTTATTAGATAACGTGTATGGCATTGCTTATTTGTAGGAGTTTCCCTGGATTGGTCTCCATACAAGTATGTTATGGGACAGTTAACGAGTGTGAGTAGTTTACAAAGTACAACTTTTGTCGGCGATGAGCAGGAAAGGCAGTATGTTTACAACACAATGTTCCATGTTCCTTGGCGATGTGAACTGGTGAGATACTGCACGACTTTTTTTTATTTATGTAGAATGTTGTTCACCTTCATCCTCGTTATATAACCAATTTGTGTTGAGCCGCTTGTTTTGTGCATGCATAAAAAATGAATTATGGTGCATGTCTTAAAACTGTAGTTCAATTTATGGAAAATCCTGGAAGGAGCTGAGGTTGAATTTTGCTATCCTTAAGGTGGTGTTATTCTCGTGCTTCAGCTCATCGATATTGGCTTCTTAGTCTGTTTGGACTCGTTTCTCTCTTTATTCACTGTAATGCCAGCACGGATCTTAATTTTTGGCTGGGAACGCCTGTCTAAATGGAGGTGAGCTTTTATAAAATGATACAAAAATGTAGCGCCCAGCTTTATCATGGTATTTAACAAAAGTACTCTTTCCAGGAACTTCCGAAGGCTGTACGCTGAAGAACTTGCTGATATTGGATGCCTAATTGTGTTGGTGACTGGCGTCGCAGTTCTCCAACAAGCGGGTGATTTATTCTCCTTCTGTTCATCTCGAATGTGGTTGTAAATGCAATTATTCTGCAATTCTTTATCGTAAACAAGCTGAGAAAGGACCACCTCAAAAATATGAGATAAAAATGATCATTCATTTCCTGGCTCATGTTTTTGGTGCAGATATAAGCTTCATATATCACTCTATTCGCTTTCAACCATCCGTGAAGCTCTATGTCGTGTACAATGTTCTTGAGGTTAGTTTTGAGGCGCCAGTATTCTGTTGTTAATGTGAATCAATTGGGAAATTCTGGAGATTGCTACATCATGGTTGAGCCAGAATCACCATTGCATATCATGGCTCAAGATCAATGATCTAGAATTAAATAAAACACCCAACGTATGATGCTAAAAAAGTTTGGGAAATGCCATAAAATAGAGGAAGCACTCTCAGTTTGTATTGACGTGTTAATTTGGTCTACCCTCTATACTTGTGAAAGGAAGCCAGTTTATGGAGATTTTGCTTGACTGCTTACTTATTATATTTCCTTTGATTGTAAATTGTGACAAAACACTATTCCGTACATCGATAGATGTTAAATGTTATTTGTACGTTTGCAGGTATTTGACAAGCTTTGTCAATCATTTGGTGGGGACGTTTTACAAGTGCTACTTAATTCAGCAGTTGGAGTGGCTAATTGCTCACAAGATCGAGTTATTACAGAGGCTATTCGTTTTTGTTTCGATCAGTGCATAGCAATTTTTGCCTTCAATATCCTTCTGATGTTATATATATCTTATGCAGTTAGTTTTTTATTAGCTTCATTCACTTCAATTCTTGGATAACCTTGACCATGCACACTCCTGCATTCTTTAATTCTGTTGTCTGAAGCTGTTACTGTGTCTGCTGCACTCAATCCCACTGCAAAAGATCCGCCTTTGAATAAATCATTGCTTTTGTTGCTCATTTCCAACAACTTCGGTGAAATTAAAAGCAACGTTTTCAAACGTGTGTCCAAGGAGAATTTGCACAAGTGGGCATATCATGGTTAGTCAATTATTTCGTTTTCTGTTCGTTTCTTGACTCTAGAATGGGATATTTTTACTTTGGATTAATAGTTCTATTGCTAAAAATGTGAACTATCTATGCATGTTTTCTCTTCCACAACAGTGGATTTCACTTTACAAATAGATGTGTTTTTATTTTGAATCCAATGAAAATGCCTGAAAATATTAATATTTTTTTTTTTAATGGCCATGTCATAGAAAAGGGCAACATAGCATCTTGGTATATTGAGGGTAATCTGGACCTTTATACCTGAGAATGTTTGAAGTTATATGCTGCGTAATGCTTGCAAAATATACGTTCACCTGTTGTCTCAGTTCAAACTATTGAACAATTCTTACTGTTACTACATTCGATTTATGCAGATACGGTGGAGCGCTTTCATATCTTGACATGTTTATTTTTTGTGTTTGTTCAAAGCGTTATGCTGGCGGGAACTGGATGGATGAAATCATTCTTTTGTGTATGTGTTTTCAACCTTTTGCCTCCCTATGCCGGTTTATGTTTCCTGATGGCGTGTATTTTGTTCCTTCAGAATGCAGCACTTGTGCTCACTTGTGAAGTTATTATTGATGCCATAAAGCATTCTTTCCTGGCCAAGTTTAATGACATCAAACCTGCTGCATATTCAGAGTTTTTGGAAGCCCTTTGTAAACAGGTTGGATAATTACCATATTCTTTTCATGCTCTGGCAAGTATGTAAGTTTTTGGCTTGCCTACTGCCTGCCGTTGACCCATTGTATTAATTAAAATGTTTTCAGTTGATCCAATTGGATGGGTTCTATGAATTATCATGTAGATTAGTATTAGATTCCCCATTTGTTTATTTTGCTCCTTTCTTTGTAAGGGGAAATAGCATATCCTTTGAACTGAGTTCTATTATCTTAAGAGTTTGGGATTTGATAATATCATTTGTTTATTTGCTTATTCTATGTCACTGAGCTGCTTTTACCAATCGATCGTAGGTTGTGAAAAGTCAACATTTTGAAGTTCGGAAAGCGTTGACTTTTGTGCCATTAGCACCAGCTTGTGTGGTAAGTGCCGTCTGATCCAATTTGAGATCTCCCATAAGCATTCTGTTACTGAAGAGAACTTGTGATTCTTTGCAGGTGCTTAGAGTCTTGATTCCTTTATATGCATCTTACCTTCCTCAGCATTCAATCTGGTTGAAGGGGCTTTGCGCCATGTTCCTTATAGTGTTGAGTTTCTGTTTCTTAGCTGTACTTAAATTGGTTGTTGGCTTGGGATTGCAAGCATATGCAAGATGGTACCTAAAGGGAAGCGCCAACAAATTGCAACATTTTCATAAGGACTAGTTTCTGCATATTTAATGGATGCCCAAATAAAGGGTGCAAATTTTGGTGATTTTGTCTGACTTCAAGATCAAGCACTTCCAAACGCAACAGACATCTCATGTTGTACAGTCAATTCTGTTTTGCTTTTATAAACTAGCTAAAGCGTGTATTATGTGTATTATAGCTAAAGCGTGTATTATTTTTTCTCTACCCTTGGATGGTGGCACAATTCATAGGATATTCCCTCTCCACACGTCTTTTTGGGGTCAAATTGGCCCTTGTTGACCCGATTTTAATTTTAAAGGGACGCTTGACGACCACACACCATGGGTTAAGATAGTATACTATTAAGATAGTATACTAGCATTTATATAGTACAGTGTTATACTAATACAATCGAACCCTAGTTCCTATCCAATGCTCAGGGCTTACCTGGAACACTAGGCCTCCTCACAATTACAGTAATTCCATGCATACCAGGCCTCCTCACAATTATAGTAATTCCATGCATAGGGACTATCAAACACGCGTCACTGATTGCCACTCCAAGTTGCAACTAGCAGTCGCATGCATTCAATGATTCCTATATGTAGTGCTTGCCATGACGAAGAGCAATACCTGTAAGACCACAAAGGCAGGCTGCCAGTGAGCCTGGGGAATTGAACCCCAGTGCAATGCCAATGCTTAGCAAGGCATAAGGGAGATCCCAGGAGAGGGGATCGCCCTTATGCCTGGGGGTTGAAGCCCACTGAAAGTCCACAAGTGTTGGTAACCATGGCCACAAATCTGCAACAAGAAAACTACTCCGAGGCAAGGCATCAAATCAACAAACATCACATACTTACGAAGTCACTAAATGTACATGGCAGAAATGCCACTGACATGCAACTGCACAATAAAAAGATTTCACACAACAAGAAGAAGACAAAACTCTAGTTCATAGGTTCCTCAGATGTAGTCCGCCTGAGGAAGGCATCAAGCCGGCGGATCTCCTTGGTTAACAGACCCCTAGCAAGGCTCAGGTGTGATCTCAGAGCCTACAACTCAGACATTGGAGCTCCAAGCTGCTCCCAAGAACACTAGAAAGCGCCGAATCAATAGCCACATAAAAACCTGTTAACTACCTCCTCAAGATCTAAAGGAAAGCGGCAATTCTGTGGGCCTCAGTGCCAACCTGCACAATGCTTGTTATGAACTCCTCTGCACTGAAGACCTGTTCATACTTTGGAGGATGGGATACATCAATTCTGGAGCTTATCAAGGAGGGGTCCAAGCTTAAGACGGGATAGCCCATCTCCCCCTGTAGAATTCCCATTGCTTTCCATATCAACCATGCAAGAAGGCGTCACCACCACAAACCATGCTCAAAGAAAACAAAACAAGCACACAATTGAAGCTATACAACGAACAAATTACACATGGAGTCATCCAACGGCCATGATGTGATCCCCAGTTGAATAGGGATGTAATCCATACCATGATCTGAGATTTCAAGCTCAAGGCTGAAGGAGAGATCATGAAGTTCCTCAAAGTTACAATCCATCTCATCAGGTGACATGGAATCATCTCAGTACTACCGGCGCCCAGGGCCATTCCGTTCCACAGCCACATACCCAGCAGGCAAACCAAATATAATAGTCCTGACATTAGATGGCATGCAGTGGGGGGGATTCAAGAGAACCCTCTAGGTAGCATGTATTCTGTGCTCATTCATAGAGCCCAGTTGGAAGGAACGATTCAGCTACTGCTCAAAGTGTACTTTCCACTCCTGAGCATCCTGCAAACAGTAAATGTCAAGCTAGGAGTGAGTCTACGGCCACCATAGTAAAGTACAAAGTGAGCGGCCTTATTCAACAGGTTTCTGTTATCCAACACACACAAACCTTTTGTGTCCCCATCATCCCATCTTAGATAGAGATCCTTCCCCTTCTCAATCATCGATTCAGATATGTTATGGAGATGGCAAGAATATATCCTTCATAATCTATTTGAACCCTTCCTAGGAGTTCATATATGGCAGTCATGGTCCACTAGAAAAATGCCTAAAAATATATATACCTTCATTCTTGTAAGTTATGCTCTAGCAAACTCAGAGGGGTCAAGTACCAAAAGCTTCATGTTCACGTAAAGTCAAACTATCTCGCCAAAACGATTTTTTCAAATTTTTTGATTACCATGATATTTTTCTACACGAGATAGGGAAAATGACACAAAAAACCATATGTCAATCCGAAGTCTGTGAAGAAAGATAGGGCCATTCAAACATGACAGGGTGAAAATTACTTTCTGCCTCCTCAGAACCAATTATAGTTCCCATAAAGCAGTTGTTGTTTAATTACAACAAAACAAGGAAATGTATTTTGAGCTAATATTTGACATATACGCAATTGACAAGTTCAAAAATATTGGCTGGCCTTGAATTTAATGTTTGGACTTTCACTTTTGATCTCAATTTTAGGTAACTTGTAATAATAATTAATATTTCTCCATATAGAGCAAAACTTGCTCTATGATGTCCTCTAAAAACTCAATGAAAGTTCAAAATGATATGAAACCAATACAAAAACAAGCTCATTAAAAACGCAAAAGATATGATCACAAGAAATCAAAAAAGGTTTCTGTACCTGAGCCCATTACGTGGTCCATAGGCCCATTTAAAATCAATAACTTCCTTATGTTAATTGATTTCAAGTTGAATTTTGGGATATAAATAGCTTCTGATTTACTTTAATAATGAAAATATTTGTTGATCATAACCTTGAGATTTGGATTAAACTTTATAGCATCAAATTCAAATATGTCTTCTATGTTTATTCTCGATTTATGCCTCGAGACATGACTTTGAAAACATTCTCAAAACATCCCATGTCATGAAATCAATGCAAAAAAAAAAAGTCAAAGAAAAATATGGAACTTTATGACTATAAAAAGTCAAGCTAGACTGCGATGTGCAATTCCACTTGCAGACCATTATTGGTCCACAGAACTGGAAGTTTAAAAATTAATAGAGGCAATATCTTCATCAATTTTGATCTCAACTTTGCATACAGTTCTCTAAATAATAAAATTAATTGGTTAGATGAGCTTGCATAATTTGAGGGCAATGTTTAAGCACAAACAACTGTGAATTTATGGGGTACTTATTCGCCAGTTGAATCTACATGGACTTCGACTCACACCTTTCAAAAATCATGTTACTAAAGATAAGAAACCGTGGTAACAAGAAATTATATGTTGCAGATTGTTATTTCCCACCAAGGGAGTCTCCTGCATATGCATCAACTAATATGGATAAGGACGATCCATTCCATCACTTAAAACAGGATGCCTTAGATTTAACAACGTTTGGAAATATTATTCAGATGGGAGATTTCAATAGCAGAATAGCAAATAGGAAAGCATATGTGTCTAGTGGCTATGGGGATCCTATATGGATGCAGAAGATGAGCAAAGAGGAACTAGATGCAGCTGGATGGGCCAGAGAGACAGATGATGCATATGTAGATGTGCAGCCGCAAGGCAGTCACTTGTTGAACATGTGTAGTGGTCTGGACTTGATTGTTCTTAATGGAATTAAGAAGTTTCCAGAATCTAAAAAGCGTACATCCGTTGGAGCAAAAGGGAGATGGGACTAGTGTTGTAGATTTAGCATTGGCTGAAATGCAAATTGTAGATTACATATCTACTATCATTGTTGATGATTCATTCACTACCTCTGATCATTTCCCAATTGTGATGCACCTACAGGTAGTAAATAAGGCAAAACAGACATTGAAAAAATTTGAAATAGCGGCGCTTATCTTCAAAAATCTGAGATGGAAACCCTAGGCGGCGTTTAGGGCGGCGGCGCCGGCCGCCCGTTCCTTGCAGGCTTCTGAGACACAGATACGCTGGAAGAGCAGCGAAGCTGCTGCTGCTGCCTGAGTAGAGCCCATGGCTCTTTCAGACGACTTTCTTGCTCTTGTTTCTCACGGACTCCTGCAACGGAGTTAGCTAGAAAAGGTATGGCCGATACCCCTTCGATCTAGCTCCAGCGTAGGGTTTAAACAGGTTAAGGAAATTGTCTGATCTTGTTTGGGTTCGAATCAGAAGCAGTATAAGCTAGCAGAAAGCTAAGTAGTTTCTATGGGTTTCAGTTCTATTAAACAGGTTAGTCAGATGAGAAAGTCACTGAATAGATGGCTGCTGCACTCACTGTAGCTGGAAAAGCCCGCACCCATTGTGGGCTGCCATGCTCATGAAGGCACTCCAGGTGCTCAGGAATTTATCATTTGCACTATGTGTAGATTTTGCTGCTAGCCATAGTCACTTCTTGGTCTGACTAGTAGAAGCCCTCCTTGTCCCAGCAAGGGTTGGATTAGGAGCTAGTGATGGCTGCGCTGCTCAGTTTAGATTGTGCGTCTGGGTAAAAGCATGTTAGGGTGTCCCTTAAAAAGTATTATTTAGTGACCAAAAAAGTACCTAAAAAGGTACCCAGGACTGGGTACTGGGTACTTGTGTAATATCCCAATAAAAGGTACATTCTAGAACTTTTATATATATTTTGGTCTCCGGTAGCATTATCTTTATCTTAACTTTGAATATTAATGCGTCCTTGACTTTTATTTTGGATATTTGTACTAGTTTTAATGAAAATAAAAATGAGAAAGTACCCAGTTCTGAAGTACCTAGTGTACGTACTTTTGCAGGTTCCAAAAGTGGTACACCCTAACATGCTTTTACCCGTCTGGGGGTTTGTCAAGGGCTTCCTTGGGCGGGAGATTAGGGAAGCCCAGGCAGTGTGGGAGAAAGCCCATACTCTGTGCAGAAAGGGATTGAGGCTCAGCAGGCCTGCTCTATTCTTATTGTTTGGAAGAAGGCTATGCCCATAGTACTGCAGTAATGGAATAAGGCCAAGTTAACGCGCAGATGCCACTCCTTGGATGCTAGGGTATCTTTTTCGGAGGGTGCCTAAAGTGGTTCTTTCTCACTAAGGCTTCTAGCCAGCCAGTCTAATCTGAACAGTTGCTGCTTGAACTCTGCTCTTGAGCCTGGGCACTTGGTGATCCATACAGGGGTCCTCACAGGTTTAAAGTCCTCTTTCTGGTGACCATGTACGTATAGCTTATATCATTGTGGAGCCACTATAATAAGGTCATAGACCTTCATTGTAAAAAATTTAGTCTAGGAACAGAGTCCTCTCTCCTATAGTATCCATTGGAGAAGAAGTTGAGAGAGGCTCTAAGTACCAGGCTCAGAGTCTGGACTACTATCCATGGATTCGAGAAGTGGTAGTAGTTCTGGACTCGACTGTATGTGTAAACACTCTTATCCTCTGAATACAATACAGACACTCTTGCCTTCAAAAAAAAAAGAAAAGAAAAAAAAAAGAAAGCAATGCTAAGCTACATATGCATGCAAGAAAGAAAGATGCATACATGTTGTTGTGTGAGGAGAAGGTCGCTAAAGAGCAATGGCCAGATGATGTATTTGATATAGATATCAAGCTTACTTCTCTGCTAACCGATGTTGCTATCTCTTGCTTCACATCACAGAGGAAGGTTAAAGGTTTGTCGTGCAATGGCTGGTATGACCAAGAGTGCAGGATGAAAAGGCTAGAATTCAAAAGGGCAGATAAGGAACACAAATATGAGAAAAAGACAAAGTATCGTAAGCTAATAAGGAGAAAGAAAAGGGCATACTTGCAAACTAAACATGAAGAACTAGTGAATGAATTAATGGTAGATCCTAGAAGGTTTTGAGCCTGCTTGAAACTGAAAAAGGTGCAAACTGAGGCATTAACAGCAGAGGACCTCTTAGATCATGTACACAAACTATATCATATTGAACTATTGCATGACTGTATGATAAAACAGGGAGAGGCACTTGTACTTATTGAGAATGATGTGAAACAAGGGATAAGAAAGCTCTCATGTGGAAAAGCAGTTGATGCTCACAGACTAGTAGCAGAGATGGTCAAATGGGCAGGTCCATCTATAGTGCCTGTGATAACTAATATGATGAACAAAGTGCTAGTGCATGGCTTCCCCCCTTTATGGCAATTGAATAGAGTGGTTTCGATGCATAAGACAGGAGATATACATGATGTTAATAACTACAGAATGATTATGGTGAGTAGTTTGTTCTCCAAATTATTTGCCACAATACTAGAACAAAAGATAAGTTCATGGGCTGAAGGAAATAATTGCAGGGCAGTTGGGCAAGCGGGTTTTAGACCCAAGAAAAGCACGTTAGATCATCTGCCCATAATTAGAGCAATTATAGATGCAGTTAAGAAGACTAAAAAACTCCTCTTCGCTCTTTTTGTGGATCTTACAAAAGCATTTGATATGCTTAGACGCAAGAATATGTAGGTTGTTGGAGTTCCATAGGAACTAAGAAATGCAGTAGCAACTTTATATGATAAAGTAGTAATACAACTCTCTTTTCCATTGAGCAAGCTATGTCAGGACAAAGTGATCAGCAATATAGGAGTTAATCAAGGGTGCCCGCTTTCTCCAACACTCTTTGGCATATACATAGATCAGTTGGAATCTTGGATGAGAATGCATGGCGGTGCAGGTATACTGATCACGGACTACACCATTGCTTTGTTGCTATATGCTGATGACATTGTAATCTTTGCTAGAAATGCTAATGACATGTAAAAGCATTTAGATTCCTTGGCCCTTTTCTGCAGGAACAATGTCAATTTGAATAAGACTAAGATTTTGGTTTTGGGACAAAACAACGAGAGTTTCACTTCCACTATAATGGTCATGACATTGAGATTGCCAGCATATACAAATATTTGGGGTTAATAGTTGATCACAAGTATGGATGGAACAAGACAGTTGAGCAAAGGATTGATGGAGAGATTGAGCATTGTTTGCATTACAAAGAAAATGTAGAAGGGCTGAAATTGTTGATTGGAAGCTAAAAAAGAGGTTACATGATATGCTTGTCATAGCAGTTGTCTTATATGGATGTGAAGTATGGGGATCTGGGTTAGCGCAAGAGTTGTGGGAAAGGGTTGAAAAGATACAAAAGAAACTTCTATTGACAGAATTGGGCGTGAAGACGCAGACTCCAGATCCTATGATATTAGCAAAAGCTGGTATGATACAGCTTGAAGCTGAAGCCATTATTCGTACATTAAGGTATATGAGTCATGTTTCTAGCATGAGCAATGATGCCGCACTTGGCCATGGAGCAAAGTAAGTTAAAAGGATGGTATGCAGATGTACGTCATTGGCTTAAAAAATGGAACATGGACTTGAATGATATGCCCAAAAATGAGAATATGCTGAGGGAATGGGTAAGATGTAATGTGCAATATAAGATGTGATAATATCCCAAGACAAAAATGGCTTTCAACATGATTGCAAATTAAACGGGAGTGTTGCAGCACCCCCGTTTCAAAGATTCCCTTGAAAAAAACAACCTGCTCTAGAAAATGACACTTTTTTCCTTCCAATTGGGAATTCCAATAGGCTTAATTTTTTTTTACCTGCATTTTGGCCCCTTAGTGCAAAAGAACTTAGATTTTGCCAAAAGCAGCACTTGAAAAGGGAAGAATTTAGACATGTTTTTGTATTCTCTAAAAGTATTTTCTTGAAAATACCAGAATGTAATAAATAAAATAATCATTATATAATTAAAGTGTTTCTATAACACTTTTTCTTTTAATTCAAGAATAATACTTGACAATGATGCTGCAACTCTCTTTTGGAAATGTGGGATCAAGCTTGAGAGTCCCGCACCTGATTGCTAGCTACCATATCCAAGTCAAGGCCACATAAATTCGACATGCACAACACATCTTTGAAGGCTAGCAGAAACAATCTTTGGCTCAAATTCTTACCCGCACAACGCATCTATGAAGCACAATTCAGTTGCCAGAGTTTGTCCATGCCTATCTTTGAAAATATTTGACACCATCTAAACCCATTCAATGCTTACGACTTTTAAACTAAAAATAAATTAGTTACCTCTAGCAGCAGCACAAAGCCATGAACAAATTACACCTTCACACAATCATCTGTAATCACCATGCATATACACACAAATGAAGTTGGAGTTGCAAGCACATAGAAAAATAAAAACTTAGTTTATGGCGAATTAATCTCACAACAACAGCAAACATGGAGAGAATACAACACATCGGAAATTGCAAGCCCAAACGGTCAGCCTCACCAGATGTAGAGCTTGAAATGGTTGTGCATGATATTATCACAAATATTCTGTATAAAGTAGGTAGCTTGGAAAGACTGAAACAACAATTTGCTTATTTGCATTGACAAACTTAAAACTCCTCATGTGCAGATTGAACTACCATTTGTGAAGACCAAACAATTCAAGAACTTCATTCATGAGGACCATCCTGCAATGCTGGAGATCCTTTGAACCATAAAAGCCATGTATACTTGCCATTACAGTATCAAAATATCGAACATTACCTGGCAATATTAGCAAGGAAAGAATGTTAAATAACGGAACTGAGCAATTGAATTGCTAACGAATTTGCTAGCAAAATCATAGATGAGATAAACCCAGAAAACTTTGAATTTCAAACCTGATGCAGACCAAAGGCTGATGAGAAGTGTAACATAATTTGTTGCAAACCCATATAAGAAACTGCCATGTAATCAAAGCTCCAAGAGACCCAAAGATGCAGGTCGATTTCACCTCTCAAGCTCTTCTGATGTAGCTCTGACTATGGCGGTTCCTCATTTTGTTACTCCAAAATGTGCTAAGGTAATGCTGCCGCCCCTTTTTTCTAGTCACATTCAAGCCAGTTTCTCGATCCAGCGTCGGTTGCTTTCGAAGCCTTTGGAACATGGAAGAAAGGCCTAGGCGTCAAGGAAGGAAGGAAGGAAGGAAGGAAGGAAGGAAGGAAGGTACTTTTATCGTCCACGGAGACCAATCGGTCTATGGGACCCAATACAAAAACGCAAAGAAACGGACATCGCCCGGATTAAAAACCCCGCCCCGGGAAGGGTTTTCGAGGAAAAACCGTGGCAACAGAATCACCTGCCGACAAACCGTGCTAATCATATAAAATGCGTAAACACCCAAATATATCTGATCATGCACCACACCCGTAGTGCCTAGTCGTGGGCAGCCAGGCGGGGCAAAGGTGACCCGCAGGCCCGATACCTCCCGAATGTATGACCCCGTGGCACGCGTCTCGGCGGTGTGTTCATCAGCAAATGCAAAGGGCACGTCCGGCCGTACTAAGGGAGCGTGATTCGCCCGGATCCGACCGGCGGGCAACTCGGAAAGTGTGAGACTCATCCTCAATGGCACCCGTTTGACAAAGATCGACAGAGCCTGTCTGGCGGGGCTCCCCAATCCCCCGCCCGCCTCGATGGAAGATGGTGGGCACTGTGGCGAATGGAGGCAATGAGTCTCAAGGCTTTTCCGAGGGCAGCCGGGAACGCAGTAGATTTGTGGGCCCGGGCTAACACGGGTTGATGTGCTCCTTGTAATGGGCCATTTTGACCTGCTCTAGAGCGCCGGGGTCCCAGAGCTTGCCAAGGAAACAAGCATCTAGGTACTCCCGCAGTCGTCAAGATCGCCTTCGGTGTGCCCAACTGCATGCATCTCGTGGTTCCCGCACGTTCCATCGGGGCGAACCACTTGCTCTCTTTACCCTCCAACAGGCCCTAAGCCGCTGCGGACCCATGGCCACAGTGTAAGCTAGGTGCGGGAGCCGAGCATCACCCATAGTAACCACTTTCTGAAAATAGACGATGTGTCTATCAAGGGCTGCCCGCTGAAGCGGCAAGAATCCAGTTTCCTGCAGTAGAATCTGATAGGGGACTGAAGGTTTCACCCCAAGTGCCCGTGCCAAAAATGCCTTCTGCACCTGCTCCAAGTCATTCCAGGTCGCCAAAGAGACGACCGGGCCCCAAACCTCGACCCCGTACAGAAGGACAGGCTCGACCAGTGCCCGGAACAGATGTGACTGATGGCCCCAATCATAGAGCTCGCCGATGATCTGTTGTTCCGCATGGCATAAAAGCGCTTTCCGGGCCGTCACCCATAAGCGGATAGACGCCTCCCAGCAGAGCGAGGAGGGGAACTCCACCCCTAGGTACTTGTAGGTGGGCGTGACGTCCACAGGCTGTCCCCGATATGTGAGTGCAGGAGGCATGGGGTGACGTGAAGAGGATATGAGAACCACCCTGGTCTTGGCTAGATTGACGCGCATGTCTGTAGCCTGACAAAATGTGTCTAGGGCATTTAGGTGAGACTGCATAGCTTCTGGGGTGTGGGCCAGCAGGCCAACATCGTCCGCATAGATGAGCTGGCGGACGACCTGGTGCAAAAGCTGTATGCCATCCCCCCCATGCTCAGTAAGCCAGGGCTCTAACTGATCAATGTAAAGGCCAAAAAGTGTTGGCGAGAGGGGGCAACCCTGCCGAACCCCGATACTACTGGTGAATGCTTGGCCCGTCGGCTGCATCCTGCCAAAACAACTCTCATACAACCTGTATATGGCATTCTGCACAGGCAGCGGGAGCCCCAGTTGACGCAGTCTAGCCCACAGCTTTTCCCGGGGGACCGTATCAAAAGCCTTCGCGAAGTCCACAAAGCAGCAATACAAGTCCAGCCGATTATTCCGGCTGTCTTCAATCAGTGCCCGCAGTGTAAAGATATGGTCAATCGTTGAGTGGCGGGGTCTAAAGCCTGCCTGTGTGAGGGGCTCGCCGACGCTGCCGCTGCGCCAGCCGGGTCAACTCGCTGCTTTCGAGAATGCGCCCAAGAGTTTGGCAAATACCGAATCGACCATGATCGTCCGGTAATTGGCGGACGGACGGTGTGGGTCGCCCGCCTTGTGAATGGGAACAACCCCGCTTGTGGTCCATTGTCGGGGAGACCTTCCCCGCAATGCTCGTTGAATGTGGTAGTGAGGACAAGACAAGCGGGCTGCCCCCGCCCATTTGAGTAACTCGGCCCGCAGATACCATCGAGGTCACCGCCTTCCCATTAGCTAGCCGTTGCGGGCCCTCCTCAACATCCTCGCCCACGAGAACCAATGGGGGCCATCCTGTGGGGTATGGGCGCACGCGTCCCCTCGGGCGGGTCATAGAGCTGCTTTGCAAAACCGCTCCCACCGCCGGGGTGTGATGTCCCCTCAGAGGCCGGGCTGGCCTCGAAGCACTCTTCTGCTAAAAAGGTTCGAGGATGAGTGTCCAAAGAGGGCGAACATCTCCCCCGATGCACGGGCAAGGTACCGCGCCTTTGTGTCCTTCGATGATGGCGCCAGACGCTGGCGGGTGGCTCAAGCCGGTACACGGATCCGCATCGTGGCGGAGCTGCGCTATGCGTTCTTTACATCCGCATCAAACCATCGATTCTGGCGGGGAATGTTGCTGACCCCGGCGGCGACGGGGGTCTGCCAAAGCACTGGCCCGCCGCATCCCGTAATAGCGAAGTCGGCACCGGTCCGCTCACGCTGCTCTAGTGTGGAGGTCTGCGGAATTACGGGAGGGCGTGCATGAGCATCTCGGCGTAGTCCCTGCCGCTCATAATCTAGTCTCAACCGAGGGACGGGCGAGGGGTGGCATAGTGGGGGTTTGGCGGCTCGCCAAACCAGGTCCAAATAAAGTGGGAGGTGATCTCGAGTCGACCTCCTCATCCCGACCGCCCTGTGCCCACCCGGAAACGACTGATGAGATGCATATCTTGCGCAACTACGAGCACATAGTCCACCACACTAGACCCTCCCCCCTGATTGTCCTGTCTGCATGTGCACTTGCGAGAATCGGGCCACCGCGGAAAGGCCATTGCAAATTATGAAGTAAAAATGCCACACGCCAGAGAGCAATGCGCCAAAGCGAGTGACCTGGCTGTCATCCGACCTTCGTGGGCATGCTACTTCGGCGGGGCGTAGCTGCAGGACATCGTCAGCGAGGGGGTCAAGTCGCATGGGCTGCTCTACTCCTGTCCGTGCATTGAAATCTCCAAGAAGGACGACCCTACCCAACTGCTGGTGCTGGCCTGTATGTCATCATATAGATCGACATAAGGGTCCATCCTATCCGCATCGGGGTGGCTGCGATAGAAGGTGCTGTCTGCGTGAGGGAAATAACAGGCGGCCAGAAAAAGAGGGTTGCCACTGGTATTATGCACACGAACCCACAAGTACCGGTTGTGTCTGTCTGTCTTCTGGAGGGTAACCGAATGTGCCAAGGTTGTCCGGTAGTAGCAAGCCACTCCACCATGACCCCTCTGTCCTGTACAGGTATTGAAGACCGAGAAATGTTGGTAACCGGATCAGACGTAGCTCAGGCCCAAAGATGCTCCCATGTCTCCATGAGAAAGATGAGATCCATATCGGCTGCCACGGAGTTCAGACTGTCCCCCTTCTGCCAAGGGAAGCCTCGACAATTCCATGAGACCACCCGGAGACACAATTCCTATTTGTCGCCAGGATGGTATCGCGCGACTCGAGCCGCTGGGGAGGGGAAGCGAGGCCGAAAGTGGAGAAGTAGATGGAGCGAGGCAAAGATGTGGTGAGAGGCGTGGGCGTGAGGGAGCAGGAGTAGGAGCAGGAGAAGGGGGGGCCGTGGTAGGAGAAGCGAAGCGAGGGCAGCGGTAAAGGTACCGGGGTTGGGGCTGCGGGTGTGCAGCAAAGATAGCGGTTGTCGGAAAATGTGCATCCCGCCGAACCAATCTGCGGCACTCGTTGGCGAATGCCTCGACCCCGACAAGCTCTCGTCTGCGTGCCTCTGTTGCGGGTGTGAGGTCCCGGCCCACGCATGGGGATGTCCCCTTCAAGATCGGCCCCGGGCGTAATATGGCATCACGCACCAGGCATCCGCGAACCGTGAATATGACAATGCGGTCACGGCCCGGGCGCTGAGCCCCATGCCGGGCTGCTCGAGAAATGTGAACTGGCCCCGGGAATGTCATCCGATCGAGAATGTGTGTTCGGATGTTGTGGGCGAGACTCTCCCCTGGCTGCTCGGCATGCCTCGAACTACCGTTGTGGCCTCTCGGGCCAAGGCTCCGGAGTTCCGGCTGCTGCCTCAGCGGGTCAAAGGTGGGCGAGGGCCGGGTCCTGTGCTGGGGGGGTGGTGGTGGTGGCTGGGATGGCGTGGAGTGGCTGGAGTGTGGCCGGGATGGCGTGGGAGTGGCTGGGAGGGGGGGCAGGCGGTCGCGGGGGGCGTGGCTGCCGTCGTGGAGGCCGTGGGCGGTAGCGGTGTGATGCGAGCCAGCGTTCACCTCGCAATGAAGTCGGGGAGCACAGCTCTTGCGGACTTCCTGCTGCTTGGCCATCCATCTGACCGCTTTGCGGTGACTATGAACCTCGGTAGGGAGACCGGCAAATGCGTGGATGGTTGCCCGCAACCCACGGAGCTCGGGCTCGAGTAGCGGCGTGCTTTCGAGCCCGGCCTGAGCGTCGAGGGCGGGCTTGCTGTTCGATCTTACTCACGAAGATCGAAGGCGTAATGGCGGTGTGCGCAAGAGCGGCTACAGTGCTCCCATGCCATGGTGGTGGTACGCCTCTACCTCGGCGAAGCCGGAGACACCGTGACCATCGTCTCTCTGCATTCGCGGCGCTCTCTCTCTGTGTCATGGTGTCGAGTGATGAACCGCGAGTCTGGGCGGGCCCGCATGTCGGCGACCTCCGCCTAGCTTTGTTGCCGCTCGAAGTGTGCAAGGCCAAGGCCATCTTCCACTGCGGCGTGCGGGTCTCCAAACTGTGATCACGGTTCTTTCGACCCGATTTGCCTTTTGAGCACATGGGATGCCGAGGACTCCATCTCCACGCCATGCCCGGCCCGGTGGGCCTTTGGTAGCCTCAATCACGAATCTTTGTTAGCCTCCATTCCCGCTTTGGCGTGGCTCCATTTCTGCCGAGGCGGGAGTTCCTATGTGGTGCGAGCAATCAATCCCTTCCCGGCCGGGCTGGCCTCGGTTGAGGGGCCTTAGCCTTAGCCCGAGCCTCCTTCTTCATGGAGGATGACTCTCCCCTGTCCATGATGGCTGATCGGGACCGTTTGTGCGGCGGCCCCTCGCCTTGGGTTTCCCAGGCCGGCCCATCTTCTGTGGCCATGACTCCCAAAGTTTGAGGGGTCTCTGGCTGCGGAAAGGGTGCCTAGAATTGAATTTGGGGACTCAGCAACGCGGGCGGAGCACCTTTTGGGCTGGTCAACGGAAACCCTAAGTGGTGGGCAGGGGGTGTCTGTGTGTTTCTAGCGAGCCCAGCAACACCCGGGTAGGGGGTGCCCACCACCTTTGACTTTGACTTTGACTTTGACCTACTGCCACTGCTTCTCATAGGTCTTTCCAAAGCTTTGTATAACACGACACCATTTAACATGCCACTGCTCTAATCTACTGCCACTGCTTCTCATAGATTAGAATAGAACATCACTCCCAATTATTACATGACAACTACAACAGGTGTGGGGGTTTTGGGGGCTCCAAAGTCTGAGGGGTCTCTGGCTGCTTCAAGGGTGCTTAGAATCCAGTTTGGGGACTCGGAAAGGCGGGCGGAGCACCTTTTGGGGGTTTGGGGGTTTTGGGTCTAGAGAGAGATTGTAAACCCTAGAGAGAGAAAGCCAGAAAGGGGCAAATCAAGGGGGTCTATGCAAGGGGAGTGAGGGCGCTAGAGAGAGGGAGTAGGGCCCTGGGGAGGGCGCTGGGCGCTGGGAGGCAAGGAAGGGTAAGCCCTGGGGAGGGCGCTGGGCGCTGGGAGGCTGGGAAGGGCACGGTGCCTTATCCAATTTTGTTGTATGAGACTGGCTTTTGGCCCCTGCAGCATTCTGCTATGCGCATGCACCTTGTGTATTTCCATAAGGTTGACAGGATGGATGCACAACGTCTTCCTCCCCGGGCTCTGTTATTGGCACAAGGGCCACAACGTCTGAAGAGAGTGTGGCAGGAGCATTGTAGGGGATGGTTCGCAAGATGGTCCATCGACTATCAACAAACTTAGAAACCTTGATATTCTTAATGGACCGCCTTTCAGATAAATTATTGGATCTTGTTTTGTGGTTCTGTCTAAGCTCAATCTAAGATTTATCTGATGTAGTTGAACGCTAATGCTCCAAATCTCTTGCTCGAAATAAATCTTGCAAACACTGAAACTTGCTAATTCAGAAACTAATACTGATTTTTTGCCCAAATCTCTAAAAGAAATTGTGGCTCTGCCCTTGCACAAACCAAGAAACAATAGCGTTTATTTTGAAAATTATAGTTTTGTTATTGGCAGCTTTTTGTGCAACTCGGGCAAGATCCTCCATCCTTTAAATTACTAATATCTGACACGACGTAAGAACTTCCACTCTAGATTTTTTACTATAGTACCAGTACTGGTTGTTTAATTATGAATTTGTGATTGAATTTCGCAAAATTGCCGGGCCAATGGGATCCGATCGAATTATATACGCTCGAATTGGGTTAAGGTCTCAAGAATGGAAACCTCCCCTATTTTCCTCCTGTGGAAACCTCCCCATCTTTCAGCCAAAGCCTGGGGAGGTTTCCAGTGTTGCTAACTTGGAGGAGGTCTCTAGGAAGACTAACTTGGGAGGTTTCCATAAAATTCCACTGATCTTTTTTTTTTATCTACGATAGCAGTTATTCATAATGAACCTAAATTTAATGTCTAAGGCTAGATTTAATCCCTTCTTTTTTGTATACATCTTCTATATCTGTTATATGTTTCTTTTTCTAGTCACAACCACATTTTTTAAGCATAGCATCCCTCTTCGGCAAGCAGTGAGAGCGGTTTGATCGTTGTTTGCATATTTGGGCGATATGAGAGCTCCATATGCAGATGAATCACTGACAACGCTTACCTTCTGCGAATCGTCGTAGCTTGCCGCACTGGTTTAAGAAAGAAATGTAGGAGGATCAATATCTTCAAAACATCTTTTTCTCCATGCCTTATTGTATGCATTGTGTCTTCATCATAGCAGACGCCAGGCTCAATGATATCATAGTACCCACATTTAGACACTACATGTTGCATTTGTTTTCAATGTCTAACTGACGTGGCTTTGTGCCTCACAAGACATATTTTGATGCACATTTGGTATTAAATATTATTAGTTTTACATTCCATTGACAAAAAGTATGCCATGACATTAAATATTTGTCATCGCATATAGAGTGCCACATAGGCAAAATATAAACAGCACTACCATAAGCCAACATAACCCTTCATGATTTGGAAATTGGACCCGTACACTAGACCCACCCCTTGGCCTATTGCCAGTTTGCAAAGGTAGTTGTCATAGTGGACCTGGTTGTCTACCTTGAAAAAGGGGTGCATGAGCAACAGCCTATGACTGTGCATACGATTCCTTAAACTTAACGGGCGCGGAATGTCTATAGAACCTAGCAATCTGACATCTCGCAGACATCTTGGATGATCTGCTCGAGCTCCTCCTCATTTGCCACCATAGCCCTTGTAAGTTGTGTTGCCGTCATCCCGACCCACTTTTCAAGTGTATCTTGCTTCTTCTTCACAAGTGCATGATTTCCTAAGCAACAGGAAATGCTGGTATGACTGGCTCGAGAACTGGTGCATCCAAAATTATTGTTTTCTGCACTAAAGCATCTAAGCTTTCTGCAGTCATCCCAGAATTTAACAGGATGAGGTTTGCCAGTGCTTCCTGCATCCCCTGGTGGTAAGTACGCAATTCTGCCAGTAAAACCCGCTGTTGCAGAGTCAGAGCGGACAAGTGACAGAGAACAAATATACCAGCTGCCCTTGCAGCAGCATGTAACATAAGCTGATGGACCTTGTCTAAGAGCTGATGGAATTTGTAGGATCTTTCCAGATGTCTGTACAGATGGAAAGTCGAGAAAATAAAAAATACATCCAAAACCAAAGAAATCGTTTACTTAGTCAAAACAAAATGTTAGTCTTGAAAGAATTTATATTTCTATAAATGAGACTATTACAACATATAAGACAATGGATGAAGAGGCTATGGCGGGCATGTTGTCACAATGATTATACCCTCTTCACGCACAGACCACCTAACAAAAATAATGTGTGGAGCACTCTTCGACATGTTCCAAGGCACGGGAGCAACTTGAAGAAGCTTTTTGAAGTATTAGATATGACCATTATACCTAAAATATAGTTCTCTGATTGTAATTCATAGGTTTTAGTCAACCTTGAACTAGTGGATCTTAGTAGATTAGTGGATCTTGTATACTAATTGTGAAGACTTAAGACATATTTTACTGTTACAAAACATGCCACAACATATCGTAACATTACTAAATATATCTTCATCCTCTTAGAAACAAATCAGAAAAAAAAAACTAAAAAAAAAAAATTTGAACTTGAAAAATTCTTTAAAAATTTTCATAAAGACGTACAAGATTTTTCTCAGATTTATAAATAAAAATATGTTCTTTAACTACTTTGTCTTTTGCTTACTACTTTAGTATCTTGCAAAAACCTATTTTCTTTGTGGACCACTGTTTGTTTCCTTTGACTTCTCGCTGTCAAAAGTGGAGTTCTCCATAATTTTGCAGCATTTGAGTTTGCATTTGAAGCATCAAAATGTTTCATATTGCTGAACAATTTTGTTCACCCTAGTTTTGCAGCAGCATATGACGAGTTCTGCAACAAATTAAGGGCTTTACGATTTGCCCTAATTTTCTCTTGTGCCTCTGGGTTAGAGCTAGGTTTACACTTGATTTAAAAGTTTTTAGTGCTGTAGTAGTTGAAGAGCGCTGCAGCAGTTTAAGGGCTTTGCAGTTTGCCCTAAGTTTTTCTCTAGTGCTAGGGTTAGAACTTGATTTAAAAGTTCCTCGTTCTGTAGTAAAGAATACAACATTTTCATACTCCGAGTTAAAGCAAGGATTTGGATCTCATTCCATTCCAGTTTTTCAATTTATACCAAACAGTGGGTTTGACCACATTATAAAATATTCAGACTCAGAGGCAACTATTTTGTTGTTGTAGCACCTTCCGGCAGTTACAATTGTGAACCCAGCAAAGTCCACATCACATCATACTATACAAGGGCCAAATTGGCCCCTTCATATTAGTTTAAGCACAATCATATACTCTCTCCATGCAGGTCGAATGGCTTCCTACATAATCTGTCAGGCTTTTTCGCGCTTCATGTGTTCGCAGTGTTCGCAACTTAGGCAACCGAATCGGCCATGCTAGGCTCTTTAGTTTCAACCTTTCCTCCTATTACAAAGCTAAAGATCTGATACTTCTATGTACAACCACATCTTCTAAATCGATCTGCTCTTGTGCAACCCTTACTGCCATCTTAACCTTGTTTTTAATCCCTGATGCTAGTTCATATAGTTATCAAAAACCAATTTTCTTTTTTTATTTCTTTGATTCTCTAGATTTAAGCTTAGTTCCTACCTAGCTTACTGTGCATTTCTTATTCAAACACAAATGTTACAATTCCATCCAAGGCTTCTTAAAACACCAGATTAAAATAGTAGATCTCACGACAAGCACCAAATATCTAAATAATAATAACGCTCCTCGGTGTAAGCTTGGAACCAGATCCACCTTTGTTTACTACGAACTCCAGAATCTCCTTCATGGCAAGTTCCTCTTCCAGATTTCTTCCACCAAAAACTGCTATCTGTTTATTGTTTGCTATTTATATTTCACCGTACAAACTTCTTATACATACATGGTATGTATTTTTAGTGCAATGATCAACAGATTGTGCAAACTTTTTTTACGTATTCATGAAAATGCCCTGCGTTTTGTTAATTTATCAAAATCCCTTACTTCAATCCTATTCTGGCATGAAGATGGCTCATGAAAGACAATTGCGAAGATTAGGCTATATTTCAAAAGACCTTGCTGTATTCTAGAGACTCTTTTGCATGCTACTGAATTACGATGTCGGAAAGTGCTGATTTCGTTTTGTTGAGTTCTATCAGTTTGGGATTGAAGGCGACGAACCATTGGACAAGCTCAATTAAAAGGAGTTCGAGCTTTTCCGGGTTCCCAGCGAGCTGATCACCAAGCTCGACAAAGATTTGGTGGACGTTAAGGTTGGAATAGCTAACAAAACCCCGAGTGCAGGCCATTGTCATATGCTCACAAGAAGGTAGGAAGTAGGGCGCTGGTATGGCTGCGGCGGCCAAGGTCATAGCTATGGGGAAGCAAGGTCTTCTCCGACGGTTATGGCGGACGGATGAGGCGGCGAGCGGAAACAAAACAAAATAACAAAAAAATAACCGTCACTTTTTTTTTTAATTTCAAAATTTTCATTTTTTTAATGAAAATATTTATACAGCAGAAATACGCTTCACTTTTTATATGCAAAAATATACGGGGGCGTGATAGGGAATTTTGGTGTTTAGTTTTGAATTCTAAGACTCGATTTTGCCGATCACGCCCCTTTTGCTCCAGAGCCCATTTGATGTCATTTTGGCTATGTCTTGTAGTCAGTTGGACTGTTTGCGATGCGTTGGTGCAAGAATCGCCTCCATCCGAGTTACGTAGAAAAAGTTATGCCCTTAGAAACAAGAGACCTCATTCTCTCCAAACTTAATGTAACTTGATTCTAATGACTCACATCTTAATCCTTAACTAGCTTAATTCTCTCATAACTAGGCCAACACTCATGCTACTATGGAGTTGGGGTAGTTTAATGAAAGTCCCCTACAACTAATCAATCTAACGGGTTAGACTATGGCCAGTGCAATGATTTGGTCTACTAAAATCATGCTCTGATACCACTGTGACGCTCCCAGAATCTATATGATGCTCTTATCGTACAAATACGGGGAATTCCCCTCTTGTGGCGACTACATCACCATGGAAAGGCCCTCCGTCTAACTCGGACCACTTGGGATGGTCGAGTGTCCGGTGAAGGACACAGAGGTGTCATTCGTCTCACGCCCTCTATGGGAATCCTATACAACAGAAGCGTACATACATGTTAGCCCCCAACAATCATACACAATACATTATACCACCATGAAGGGTGGTCCATCCATCATCATATAAATAACAATATAAGGACAAGATAACATAAGCAATATACCATAAATAAGGGCTCTATACTGAGTTCAGACTCTAGGGCCGACTGACAGTCAGGCCTTCAGATAATAGACAGTCAAGGCCTCCAGATAATAGCAAACAGAGACATAACATGGCATTGACTGGCATATAACAATGGCTAGGGTAGTCCACTCCATCCGCCCGTCCTGTGCACACTTTACATATAGGCTGAATCATGTTATGGCATCATTGTAACCTTCCGGAAATGCAATCTCATGGAATCACACTCTGAGACTACTCCGAGCTACATCTCCCCGGTCCGATGAGGCAGGTTGGGAGGCGTCCCCTCCCCGGGCATAATGGATCCCTGGGTGTGCTAGAGGATACGTGCCACATTAGCAGCCCCTGCATCTGTACCCAACTTACCCCCCTAAATCTAAAGGCTGGCTCACCGCACCCGTTTGAGTTAAGGACGCTCCAATGGCCATATCCTGTAACCCAAGGGGTGTCAGACCCATACCCGACCCCTTCAGTGACCGATTATAAGCCTAGCACACTATAGGAATCTTATAGCCATGCTAGACAGGATCCCACCTCCGTTTCACCATCATACCCATTATCTGGTGCTGAATCACAGCATAGCATCCACAGCCAGGTGGGCTCTTGTGCACAGGCCGCAGTTGCTGGATCTTAAGGGTTCTAGCTAGAGACATATCTACTACTAGAAAGCTTTCAAGTCTCTAGCCACCCTTAACCCCCAGACAAACAGGAGGAACAGAAAGAGAGAATATAAACATAAACAAACTAACCATCCTCGTCTTAATAGCACATAATAGGGAAGTTAACCATCCATCTAATCATACAAGGGTCAGTTGAAACACAAGCTATCTAAAGACTAACCAGTCTCTTGGCTAGAGCCATTATCACGAAAGGCTTCCATTCTTCAGGTTTGGATGCAGTGGCAAGTAGCTCCTCCCTTCTCCAACTCTTCCCAAATCGATTTGGGGCACAATTGGGGGTAGGGACCCACTTACTGCCTACTATATTTTGTCCAGCAGGTTGTTCTATCATATCATATGTATGAGTATCAACAAAGGAATTTAGTTCATCAATCATGGCATTTTTCCACTGTTTGGCATTTGAGCTTTCCAAGGCTTGCTCAACTGTTCTGGGCACTTCCACATCTTCTATTATAGCCATAATTTGCTCAACCACATCTGTTTCTTGTTCTTGCTCAAATCTCTTGCTTCCACCTGAGATATTTCTGCCATAAGCTTCCTGATCAAACTGAATTTTATCTTTAAGTCTTTGAGCTTCTGTTCTTCTTTTCCTAGTCTTTTTCTCTGGCACTTCATCATTTTCAATCATTTGTGTTTCTGCAGGTTCAGATTCAGCCCTCTGTACTTGTGCCATATTTTCTTCTCCTTTGTTTTCATTGTTTTCGTCCTCCTCCTATGCATAATCAACTTGTTTGGTTGTTATTTCTGCAGGTTTGATAGCAGCAACCTTTTCAGTGATTTGATGTCTATGTGGAAAGCCTTCAGTACCCTCTCTAGCTTATCCCAAGTACCCTTGCTAACCGCTGGCCCCCAGACCTCTACCCCATACAGCAATACTGGTTCCACGAGTGCTCGGAACGGGTGTGCTTTGCGTGCCCAATCGCAGAGATCTATTCTGTAACAACTATTCTGCACTGCATACAGGGCTTTCCATCCCACGCTGACCCTTCTTTCTACACAGTCATCCCATAGCATGTTAGCAGAGAAATCGATTCCCAGATACTTAAAAGTCCTTACAACTTCCATTCTTTGTCCTCTGTAATAGAAGTCTGGGATATCATGCTGCGCAGACAGCATTGGCAACAGCTTGGTTTTCTGCTGGTTGACTGTCATTCCTGCTATGTCACAGAATTGACTGAGAGCATCCAAATGTTCCTGCATACTCCTAGTTGTATGGGATAATAAGCCCAGATCGTCTGCATAGAGCAATTGTTTTACTGTATATGCCTCTGGCAACTGCGGGCCACCACCTCCATGTTCTTGCATCCAGGTCTCCAACTTGTCAATATAGAGTCCAAAAAGCGTTGGAGATTACGGGCATCCCTGTTTAACACCTATGTTGTTGTTCACCTGGTGGACTGACGCAGGCAAAGTGGCACATATTCCGTCATAGAGCCGGTAGATGGCATTCTGCAAATCCTGTGGGACATGTAGCTCCTGCAAGCGTTGCCACAACAGGTCCCGAGGGACCGTATCATATGCCGTCTTAAAATCCACGAAAGAGCAAGGATTGAACAAAATAATTGACAATTGCTAAGAGGTCGTAGAAGACTAAATGAAGGGAGAATACATAAACTAGAACATCAACTAAGAATTAGCTCTTTGTGAACTAATCGCAAAGCACAAAACTAAATCTATATTTCCGTATACAGGAAAGGCATGTAGATCGCCTTTCTTGTAACGTGGAAATCGGTTAGGAGACACTCTGCAGCTCGGAATGGCCTGGAATGCAAGTAGAAAGCTTCGAAGTGCATAAAATTTGTGGTAAATTTTGGTTACAGAAGTGCATCGCCGGAACGCAGAGTTTCTTAAGCTTCCTGGTTTTGAAACAGGGCCAAAAAGTGCCACATGGCACGATATAAGTGGACGATGGGGCAGAGTGGCTCCTAACCGGTTTTTACGTACTTAGAAATTTGCAGAGAGCATCATACCGACCACTTAGATTAGCAACAGAACAGAACAAAAGAATAACGAACTAAATAGACAAATGGTGTTATGCAGAATACGACACAGCGATACATGGGAATGTACTAATATGCAATTCATATCTCGATGTAAGAAGAATAATGGATGGAAACCACATTAAAGTGCATGAAGTCAATGCTCATAATACATATGGTATTAATACTTATAATATTGAAATACTTTTAAAGTGACATGGATTGTGTAACAACCTTTTTAAACACGACAACGATTTTAATATAGAGTGAATGGACTAATCTGCACTGTTATATAATTGAAAATGCTGGACTAATTGACGTGTTCAGTGTTTAAAATATGGAATGTAAAGAAACAAGGTACATTACGGATGCACAATGATTCCATGATGTTTTATCTTGCTTTGAACAAAGCATGGTAACTAATTTAGCTCCATGTGGAATAGCGATGGCAGTCCTACATCTGCTCATGGGAAGATACTAGACAAACATAAGCGGATATGTATGTGGATACAGGTGGTTGCCAGAATGTATGCTATAGCACAACATACCTATGGTACGATTAACTTGATACACTTTTCTAGAGGGTCAGGGCTGAGTAGAATATTTAACATCCCAGTCATGGAGAATTAAGAGGCTAGAATTGACGAGGGTTCAAAAGGACAGGTGGAAATTTCTTTTTATTTCAAATCCATAGCCAAGACAATGGTCACGAAGATATATGTAATTACCATTGAAGCATCAAAAATTGAGCTGAGAAAAAGTCAGTAGTATCCTTTGGATCAATAAGAGTAGTATTTTGATCAACCTTCATAGCAAAGATTTGACTTCTGAGCACTCTATTTTTAACTATTCTAAAGAAGAACTGTCAGAAACGAGACTGCAACAAATATACAGTAGACTTTTACGAATACCCTAAGTATGGGATCATCACAATTTGTTTTTTCCACATTATTCATGATGGTTCAAGAGACTATGAAGGTCTTGAACATCATCAAAAGAGCCTTTTGGGAAGTCTTTGGATCAACACTCTCATATGGTACTAAAATAGTGGTTGCAATGCCTTGCCCCCAAACTTTTAAGTGCCTTATATAAGTGCAGTTCCATTAGCAATAGATAAATGCTATCAGGCTGGGGACATGAGAAGCCAATGAATTTGACAATGGGCAGTTAAATAGAATTTACTCTATATGCAAGCTGATATTAATGGCCTGAGACTACATGTAATATGCTAAGTACAGACTGTGGAATGTTAGATATCCATTTTAGCATCTAAAATAAATGTCAAAGGATACTTGAAACGCACTCAAAAATATGGAGTTGAGGGGTATTGCATGGCTGTCCCTAGTCATCTAGGCTAATCAAAGGGGGAGGTTCTCTTTCCGGAAGGGTTGGATGAATGGCACCACAACATCGTGAAGAATACAATTATGATCTAGCCCAAAATTCATATCTTAGGGCCTCTAAGGTTGCGGTCAAAATGATCTATTCCCATGATTCTGCTTAGCTTTTAAGATATTTGGGAATGAAAGCCCCATCAAATATTGATGCGTCTGTTGAAAGGCAACAAACCATTCAAAGATTTAATATGTTGGCTTAAAGGAGAAGAATTTCAATTTTGAGACAACAAAGATTAACATTAGAATCGACAAAAAACCTTTAGTAGAAGGGGCCTTTCTTGAAAGGTCCTTGATTAGTACTAACCTTTGGGAGCATCAGCTATCATTCTGTGAGTGTAATATAACTACCTGTATCTAACAAACTACCTTTTAGTAAAATCTTGATGATTCTAGATCATTCTAAAGGGTTCTAGAAGAAATTCTAGAACTTTCTAAAGGGCTATCCATGATTTACCATTCGACTTTCATGTTTACTATCCTCGTCCCTTGCACTTGTTAAGTGCAATTCCAATCCATCACTCTGGATGGATGAGTTTGTTAGAAAATATCCAACCATTATGCCTCAAAATATTAATGCTCATGAAGTTCTACAAAAATTCAAAAGACTGTATAAATCGATGGACTAAATATTTTTACAATTTTTTTTTTTTTTTTGAGGTTAAATCAGTTTTGATATTACATGCAAAAGAAATAATATCTTTACAATTGCTCCAAGTTAAAGCACTTATACTGACATCAGCTAGCTATCTCCCTTCAAAGATTGGAAATCAGAGTTCCAAGTTCTCTCGGCAGCTCCGTCACATTCTGGATCCAGGTACCCGCTTGCAGGCCACCACACAGTACCGCGCCCATCTGAAGGACACAAAGGCGCGGTACCTTGCCAAGCATCAGGGGGAGATGTTTGGCCTGCTGGACACTCATCCTCGAACCTTTTGGCGCAGAGTGCTTCGAAGGCCAGCCCAACCTGACTGGGGACATCACACCCGGCAAGTGGGGAACAAGATTTGCAGCAGCTCTATGACCCGGCCAGTGGACGCCAGCGACGCCCATACCCCCCCAGGATGGCCCCCATTGGTTCTCGTGGACGAGGATGTTGAGGAGGGCACGCAACGGCTAGCTAATGGGAAGGCGGTGACACCCGATGGTATGCGGCCGAAGTTACTCAAGTGGGAGGCGTGCGCTTGTGCCGGTCCTCACTACCCCCGTTCAACGAGCATTGCGGGAGGGTTTCCCCGACAATGGACCCTGGCGGGGTTGTTCCCATTCACAAGGCGGGCGACCCACACCGTCCGCCAACCACCGGACGATCATGGTCGGATTCGATATTTGCCAAACTGTTGGTGGCATTCTCGAAAGCGGCGGTTGACCCGGCTGGGCGAGGCGGCGGATGTGCGCGAGCCCTCACACAGGAGCTTTCGACCCCGCCACTCAACGATTGACCATATCTTTACGCTGCGGGCACCGATTGAAGACGGCCGGGAATCATCATTTGGACTTGTATCTTTGCTTTGTGGACTTCGAAAAGGCTTTTGATACGGTCCCCGGGAAAAGCGTGGGCTAGATCAAGCGTCAACCGGGGCTCCCGCTTTGTCGTGCGTAATGCCATATCTGGTTGTATGAGAGTTGTTTTGGCGGGATGCGTACCGGCGGGCCAAGCATTCACCAAGTAGTATCGGGTCCGGCGGGGTTGCCCCCTCGCCAACACTTTTTGGCCTCTACATTGATCGATTAGAGCCCCGCTTGCGAGCATGGGGGATGGCATACGGCTTTTGCACCGGGTCATCCGCCCGACTCATCTATGCGGGACGATGTTGGCTTCTGGCCCACACCCCGAAGCTATCACGGTCTCACTGGATGCCCTAGACACATTTTGTCGCTACGACATGCGGCGTCAATCTGGCCAAGACGAGGGTGGTTCTCATATCCTCTTCACGTCACCCCATGCCTCCCGCACTCACATATCAGGGGGAGCCTGTGGGCGTCACGCCCACCTACAAGTACCTAGGGGTGGAGTTCCCCTCCTCGCTTCTGGCCTGGGAGGCGCTCTATCCGCTTGCGGGTGGCAAGAGGCCTGAAGCGCTTTATGCCATGCAGAACAACAGTCTGTGGCGAGCTATATGATTGGGGCCATCGGCCACACCATTCAGGGCACCGGTCGGTCGAGCCCGCCCTTCAGACGGGTCGATTTGGGGCCCTGGGCCGCCTCTTTGGCGACTGGAATGACTTGGAGCAGGTGCGAAGGCATTTTGGCACGGGCACTTGGGTGAAACCTTCAGCCCCTATCGATTCTCACTGCAGAAACGGATTTTGCCGCCATTGGCAGCCCTTGATAGACACATCGTCTATTTTCGAGAAAGTGGTTACTATGGGTGATGCTCGGCCCCGCAGACTGGCTTTACGTGGCCATGAGTCCGCTAGCCGCTTAGGGCCTGCTGGAGGGGTAAGAGAGATGGTTCGCCGATGGAACGCGTGTGAGCACCTGATGCGATCTGGGCGCAATGTCGTCGATCGGGACAAACAAGGAGTACCTAGATGCTTGTTTCCTTGGCAAGCTCGGGACCCCATTGCTCTAGAGCAGGTCAAAATGGCCCATTACAAGGAGCACATCAACCCCAGGTGTTAGCCCTGGGCCCACAGCCTCTACTGCTGCTCCCAAATTAAAAAAAAGCCAGACTCATTGCCTCCATTCGCGACATGTGTGCCCACCATCTTCGTGATCGAGATCGGGCGGTGGATTGGGAGCCCCGCCAGATGTGCTCACAAGTCTTTGCCAAACGGGTGCCATTGAGGATGAGTCTCACACTTTCCAGAGTTGCCCAGTGTTCAGTCAGATCCGGGCCAGATACGCTCCCTTAGTACGGCCGGACGTGCCCTTGCATTTGCTGATGAACACACCGTCAGTACGTGCCCTGGGGTCATACATCCAGGAGGTACTGGACCTGCGAGGTCACATTTGCCCCCGCCTGGCTGTCCGCTGACTAGGCACTACGGGGGTGGTGCATGACTGTATATATTGGGATGTTTCTGCATTTTATATGATTAGCACAGTTTGTCAGCAGGCTGATTGCTGCCACGGTTTTTCCCTCGAAAACCCTTCGGGGCGGGGGTTTTTTAATCCGGGCAGTAATCCGCTTGCTGCGTTTTTGTATTGGGTCCCATAGACCGATTGGTCTCCGTGGACGATAAAAGTACCTCCCTCCCTCCCTCCCTATATCTTTTAGCCCTTTGTATTCCCAAAAAGCCCTTTGTATTTTTCAAATTCCCAAAATGCCCTTAAATCTTAAGTATTTTCTCAAATAGTCTTTTGTATTTTAAAAATCACCAAAAAGCACGCACATGATCATTCTTTACAGGGGTTTAAATTCTTGGCTTCTTGAAGCTAGAGATAAGCCTATCATTCCAATGCTTTATTCAAAGACAACTAGCTAAACGCTTTTACAAGAATCGTATTGAAGGAGAAGCTTTGTGGACATCCAGAGCTAGGTTGCAAAAAATCCTATTTGACATTTATGTTGCATATTTTTGTCATAATGCGATGTTCTATTTTTTTTTTTCGAAATTATTGCCATCATAACAAACACTTACTTCCCCTATCGTCTATTGTAAACGTGCTTTTTGCTGATTTTTCAAATACAAAGGGCTATTTGGGAAAACACTTAAGAATTAAGGGCATTTTGGGAATTTCAAAAATACGAAGTGATTTTTGGGAATTAAGTTAACAATTAAGGTTATTTTGGTAAATCTTCCAATAGGTTAATTATTATTAATCTGGCTAATTAATCAAGTGCCACTTGGGCCAAATCAATTTGTCCTAACGGACTTGCCAATCTAGGGTTAACCAAATTGGGGCTTCATCCCAATTTTTGCCCCAAATCGATTTGGGGGAAATTGGTGGAGGAGGAGCAGCTTGTTCAACCTTGTTCAAACTAGAGAGATGGAGACCCTTAGAGACAACGGTTCTAGCCAGGATACATGTTACTGTGTAGATAGCCAAGTTCTAGCTAACCCTTATATGATTAGTTGTATGGTTAACCTTTATTTGTTGTTTAAGCTGAGGTTATGAATGGATATACGAATTATGGTAGTTCTTTTTCTGCACCTCTTGTGCTTTGGGGATCAAGGGGGGTGGAGACGTAAAGGCTAGTAGAAGTAGAGATGTTTCTATTTAAAATCCCAATAAATGCAGCCTGTGCACAAGAACCCACTTGGTTGTGGATGTTATGCCAAGATTGAGCACCATACAACGGACATAATGGTGAAGTGGAGCAGAGCCTTGTTGAACGTGGCTACTGGGGCTCCTATAATGTGCTAGGGTTATAGTAAGTCACTATGTGTTGGGCCGGATATGGGTATATCACCTCCTGTGTCACGGGCACTATTCGTTGGAACATCCTGGACTCAATAGGTGCGGTGAGCTGACCTATGGATTTGGGGGGCTAAGTCAGGTACGGATGCGTGGGCGCCAGTGGTGTCATGATCCTCTAGCCATCCATGTAACCATTGTGCTCCAGGAGGAGATCCGTATCTATCATGCCTCATTGGACCGAGGAGATGCAACCTAGAGTAGTGTCAGAGGGCGATTCCATGAGATTACGTTTTCGGAAGGCTACAATCATGCCATAGCATGTTTCAGCCTATCTGTAAAGTGTGCATAGGAGGGGCGAATGGTGTAGACTACCCTAGCTATTGTTCTATACCAGCCAATGCCATTGTCATGATTCTATCTGTTGCTATCCAGAGACCCTAACCGTCAGTCGATCCCTTTTGAGTCTGAGCCCAGGGTAGAACCCTCATTTATGATGCCTTTTATATGTTATGTTGGCATTATGTTGTTGTTCATTGGATGATGGATGGGCCACCCTTCGTGTTGATATATTACTTATGTGTATTGTTGCTAGTGCTAATATGTATGTATGCTTCCGCCGTATAGGATATCCCATAGAAGGTATGGGATGAATGACACCTCCGTGCCCTTCACCCAGACACTTGGCCATTACGGGTGGTCCGAGTCAGACGGAGGGCCTTCCCTTGGTGATTGAATTGCCATGGGAGAGGATTTTCCCGTATTTATATGATGGGAGTGTCGTATAGGTTCGGGGAGGGTCAGAATAGTATTAGAGCCATGATCTCGGTAGACCGGATCATAGCATTAGCCATGCCCATTTTAATATGCTCGAATAGTTCGTATTGAGATCTAATGTAAGAAATTTTCCTAAATCCCTAGGAAATATGCCCAAGTAGCTTAGGTGTGCGAGAGATGAGCTAATTAGGAAAGGAAATGTAGGAGGGAAAGGAGAAACCATGTAGGTTTTTGATAGAAAGAGGTCACTTGCTCTTGAAAACTATAAATCCTTGTAAAAAGCTCGGATGGAGGCGATTTTTGTGCTATCGCGTAGAGGAACTTGAGCTAAAACCCCCTAAAATCCCCATCAGGAGGTGCATTAGATAAAAGATTTTTAAGGCGCCACAAAAAGTGGCACGCACATATAAATTTGGATTTAGAATTTGATTTTAAAGCTCAAAAACGTCCTGAGCGCCATTTATACACGGACACATGTAAAAATGCCATATAAAAATTTTATACTTAATATAATAAAAAAAAAGGAAAAAGAAGTCTTAAAACCTTTTTTGGAGGATTTGACCGCCTTTCTTCTCGCTTTCCTCTTTGTCGAACTTCGACAAGCCATCAAGCGACCCATTCAGACATGTACAAAGCGGAGATGAACAGAAAAGTTAACCTCCATCTGGCACGAGAAAGTCATGCCTAGCAGAAAGCAGTATAGAGGGCCAATCACAACCCCGACCTACCACCCCTGTCCCCGGGAAAGAGAAGGTGTAAGTATATCGTACGCAAACTTGGGAACGACTACAAAGTGCACCTTCAAGCCGTAGGTGGAGTGAGTAAGGCTACATCATCGGACAGGAGACGGGACCGAGTACAAGCTGCTCGACCACCTCCTGTTACGCCGCCACCAGCACCGGCACGGGCTGCCCCAAGGAAGCCCCATAGGTGGAGGTCGGGTACAATAGCCCTGTAGGAGATCTGCAAGCATCAGAAGACCACTGAACTTCTGATACAGAAGTTGGCCTTTCAGCGGCTGGTTCGAGAAATTGCTCAGAAATTCAAGAATGACCTCCAATTCCAGACTTATGCCATGCTTGCCTTGCAAAAGGCAGCAGAGAACTATTTGATAGCCCTCTTCGATGATGCCAACCCTTGTGCTATTCATGCGAAGCATGTTACCATTATGCCAAAGGACTTGCATCTTGCACGGAGGATTAGAAGGGATAATCGTTAGAGTAGATACATCGTACTTGTTTTGTAAAACCACTGTATACTTTTTGTATAAATACAAATCTTTTACTCTTTTTTAGTAAAGTGCAGGACGACGACGACGACGACAATAAAGTTTATTAACGTCCACTGGAGCCCCTAGGCTATGGGATAAAATATGCTGAGTATGAGTAGAAAACAATACTGAAATGTTCATAGAATTGTTAGCACTCAGCGCTATCCAAAAGTTCTTGAAGGTAATGTCCCAGATAAGGGAGCATTAAGTGCTGCTGAAGCAATCTATCCATAGGCATAGCAAGTCAATCCCAGGCTCACGAGAGGCCCACGTTGCATGAGTTGTTGAATACGGCGTCAGTGGGTTTGTTGGGGTCACACCTCCAGGAGGTAATGGATGCAGGGACTCAGTTGTGTCTTCCGGGACGACATTGAACTGTCCTACACAATTGTACAGCATGCCAGCAGACTTATTACTGCTAAGGTTTTTCCCTCGAAAACCCTTCGGGGCGGGGGTTTTTTAATCCTGTCAGTAATACGTTTGTTGCTCTTTTTTTTGTTTGGGTCCCATAGGCCAGTCGGTCTCCGTGGACGCTAAAAATCTATTCTATTCTATTCTAATCAATCATAAGATATTTGGCCCAGAGTTTATCATGTCTATGACATAAATAAATGGCATGCCTTTCAGTTTCAATGTCTTCATTACAAGTACAGATTCTTTGTTCCTCTACAATATTCAGCCATCTCCCTCGTTTAATCATCAAACAATGGGAGTTCATGCGTATACGTGCTACTGCTTTGACATGGCTAGGAAACATACTGTGAGGGCTCAAGCACTATGCTTTGGAATATAGTATTGGACTTTCTTCTTGGCAGATGTATCGCAGTATGCGAAAAAGGTGGTTGTTTTGAACTCTTTTGAATGGGGACTAACCGAGAGATTCAAGCGGGTAAACCAGCCTTGCAGATCCTTATACCAGTAGCTTTTGCCATTCAAATCAAGCTGCATAGTAGTGTTAAGTGCAAGCCATACAAGAGAGTCCTCTTGCATTTGCTGTTTCTGATCCAGGTATCTCAAAGCGTTGTTCATAGCATGAATTTCCAGTGGATAGGATCCACTGTCATATAACATTATCTCATATGGGAATGCCCTTTTCACCTTAAATGTCATACATTACAAGTGATTCGAAGAGTTTCTTCCCAAGTGGCCAATAGATAATATGGGCGTGCGGCAAATATTTGACAATGATAGAATGCTTTCATAGCAACTGCAATCCTACAATCCATACCTTTAGTCCATGGCTTGCGCCCAGTGTACACTTCGTGTCCGAAAATATTTATAAGATTGGAACCTCTCAATTGCTTCCCCCCAGTATAGCAAAGCCACAGACTGTGTGCCAAAGCACAAGACTTTTGTTTTTTCCAAATTTACTGTAAGCCCAAACTGTGAGCAAAAATTACCCAGAACATCAAGCTGCTTTTGCAAATCATCTACAGTGTGAAAGCATAAAAGTAAATCATCTGCGTAGAGTAAAAGGATTACCAGCTCATGGAACATGCATGGAAAATGACATCATGATTGCTTGAGAAAGTCTTCTAGTTGGTCTATATACAATCCAAACAAGGTAGGAGAAGGCGGGCAGCCCTGCTTTACTCCAATGTTACTGAGAATTAGATCCAAGAGACCGTCTGGAGTAGCAATTATTCCATGGACCAGTTCATACAATCTGCCTAGGGCTAGCACCCACTCGTTTGAGACACCAAGTTGGGTTAATCTGTTTAGTAGTTTTTGGCGGGGAACAGTATCGAATGCCTTGGCGAAATCAATGAAACAACAGAGCAGGAGCTTTTCTTGTGACTTGGCCTCTTCTATCAATGTATGTAATGTGAGCAAGTGATCTATGGTAGAAAAATCTTGTCTAAAGCCCACTTGCCCTCTTGCTCGTATGTTATGCTCTTCAGCCCATGACGTGAGTTTGGAATAAAAAATCTTTCCAAACAGTTTAGCAAGAATGGAGCTGATCATAGTTTTTCTATAATTATTTGGCAACAGAACATCATCTTTGTGGATTGGGTGGATTATACTCGTTGTCCAAGCTTCTAGAAATCCATATACAATTGCCTGGTTAAAGAGTTCTAAGATCAACACTGCTAACTCCGTGCCACCATCTTTACGGTGTTCTGCCATTAGCCCATCTATGTCACATGCTTTGCCATGAGCTAGCTTACAGATCCCATTATTGACATCGTCAGGGGTTACACAAAAAACATTGCATCGTCTCCATGGGCAAGCATAATCTAATCTTCCCTTTGAAGTATAGGTGTAGTGCATATGTTTTTCAAGCCTGCAAATTCGTAAGAGCCAGCTGTTTAGTTGGAGGGGCTAATTTCTTCCAAAACCATTTGCAAGGTTTTCTTGATTTACAATCAAGTTCTTCTTGTTGAGCTTGAATCCATGCTCGCTTTTTCTTCTTAACAAATCTTCTATACTCTTGCAATTTGGCTGGATTATCAACTTGTTTTTGGCCAGCTTCAATTCATCATCATACCATGCGTTTCTAGCTGAGTGCCATTCTTCATGCACTGCTCCCCATACACCTGCTTAGAACATTCCCTTAACAATGTATTAAGCGCGGTTGCCTTTGCATGTATACTGCTGAGGGCTCTTACATGCTGCAGCCCTTTCGTGACTTCCTTCTGGAAAGCCGCCTTTTTAGATCTACTATATTTAACATTTGCCTTTTGAGACCGCACGAGATGGATATTATTTGCAGCCAGAGTAATCATAATTGGAGCATGGTCACTCTCGTTTACAAAATCTCCAATTACAAAATCTTGAATCAGACCCATCAGATGTGACGTGATTATTAAACTTCAATGGTATGCCGATGGTAAGCATTGGGATCCCCAGATCCCTTTCGAGTTCCTTCACCCATATCTCCTTCAAAAGGTAGACCTCATCACCAACATGCATATTAACCTGAGTTAAACCACTTGGCTAGACTTTTACATCCAAGATATAGTTCCCCATTGTGCCCAACTCGGTGAACCTTCCCAATTATATATCGCCCAGAATCTACTGCTTTAGATGTTGGGGCGTGACCGCTATGCATATGACCGTCAATTGCAGGAGCAAACAACTGTCTACCTTATGATGGGAGGGTCAGACTACTTTGAGGTTTGTTTTGCATTGGCCATCTTGATGGATCAATACATCGAAGATGAGGGTATAGAGGATGAGAAGGAAAACATGCCTATTTCTGCTTCTTTAGAAGATGATGAGAGAGTGGGCAACGATGATTATGTGATGTGGAAACAGTTGGCTGAGGAGGTGCTAGTTCATAGGAGTTAGAGACACAAGCTTATGGGGCTGGATAAGTTACCGATCATCCACGTCGCCGGGCAACCTCAAGTGGGAAACTAAAATGGATGTCCTCTATGAGTGAGCTAGTATTGCATGGATGATCTGATTGATTTTTCTGCTCCTAAGCTCCCACCCCTAGTTTCACACCTATTGAGATATCAGCAGGAAGACTTTGATCTTGTCGACACTCTCCTTTAGCTGCGACATGTCTTCTCCAATGGGCCCCATCTAAGCCACCAAAAAAAGCTTTTGTCACTCAAAGTAGAAGGTGAGGATTTGACAGAGAATAACGACCATGTCCGTGAGGAGAAAGAGAGAGCAAAAGAAGAGGAGTTGGAGATGGATCTGGACAAAGAGATCCCATTGCCCCTCTCACCCACTTCTTCGTCTCTGCTTTTAAAGAAGGCCAAGTAATTTTCATTGCTAAGGATTTAGCTCCAGAGGCGGAGGCATCCTGGTGGGCAGTCCAAGTCTTAGTAGCCATGCCAGACCACAAGAAGATCGACTTTCACACCCTCACTCTTATGTTGGTGCGACGTGACCTTGCTATTACTGCCCTGGGCCAGGACATTGCCGCTTGGATGAGCATGAAAATGGTCGTAGCTGCACCTTTGGCAACTGCCTTCCCGCCTGAGATTGCATCAATGGCTACTGTCACTGTCGCTTTGCTTCGTCACCCAAGATAACCTGAGCCTCCAATTCCTATGCAGGATGAGGCAGGGCCAAGTTCTTGACAAAAATTTTGTGACGTTTTAATTGTATTGGGCCTCGAGCACTTTTATATATTATGTAGCCATAACTGGCAATCTTATTTGCACTATATAAAATAATTTCGATTGACAATGGTCTGATTATGGATGAAGCTTACGTATGTTAGATCATTCTTAATTTGATTCATACGCACTTCTCATCTATAACCAAATTTCTCTTTGCTATAGACGGAATATGAAACTCGCCCTGGGCAATTCCAGTGGAACATGGACGGTTAACTCCCGAGCAAGAACTTATCCTTATGAAGCATCAGATGGTCAAACTCTAGGCCTATGTATTGCAAAGGAATCTGTAACCTATGGTCCAAGAATATGGTCCCGAGGTGCCTACAGTTGAATCTAATCAGATGCCGTCACCACCTGCATCGACACGGGCTGCTGTCACCCCAACACATTCCAAGCACATCTGTAGCTCTTTTACATACGATTTCTAGCTCAGAGTCTTCAGATTCCTCAGCTTCAGAAGTAGAGCTTATCAAATCCAGCAAGAAGGAAAGACAGTCGACTTTGCAATTACTAGTGTTTGGAAGAATCGTAAACTTGCTCAGTTTTCAGGAAAGTCTAGGTCTGATATCGATGCAGTCATAAATTGATGAAATGCATGAGTTTGATAAATCTTATGGCATGGCAGAGAAAGATATTGGCAAAGTTATAACTACCAATCTTACAAGTTTCGCATATATTTGGTGGAAGGGATATGCCAAGACTCACGGATTGACTAGGAGCAAATGTAGGTTTAAAACATTTGCAAAGGCATTTAAGTCCCATTATATTCCACGAGCACATCAATGCCAGCAGATCCAGACCTTTTACCGCTTGAAATAGAAGAATATGTCTGTCCAGGCCTATACAGACGAGTTCATGCGTCTTCAGTTGTATGTTCCAGTTATCACAAAACATTGTGCAGTTGAAGGTATATTGAAGGGTTATTATCAAGCCTTAAAAAGATGGTGCGGCCCATCAATCCTAAAGCTATTGTCGAAGCTGGGGGCTTAAGCTCTTAGCCTAGAAGAGAAAACACCGAAGTATTCTTATCCAGGATCCTCAACTTTTGGGGAAGGCAAGGCATATGCGTCATATAAAGCATGTTCACCTAGCCCAGGACCTCCACAGCAATCTTCCTATCAGAAGCCGGATAAGAAGGTCAGTTCTAAGCTGCCAGCACCATGCAACAGATTCTCCATTCCATTCCCAGAGAAGCTCGAGAATAGCTAAGGAAGGACAAAGCATGTTTCTGTTGTTTCTGACCAGGGCATCGCATGCAAGAATGGCCCTATGTCACCCAGGCAGTGCAAGCAGCTTTGGCAGAAATGGAATGCGAGGAACTGCCGGCCTTGTGCGACCTCCCTATTTTAGCTGACGAAGAACCATGCGATTATATCCAAGGTGAGTCCCACATTTTTGCTGCTATAGAAACGGGGAATGCAGATAGTCAACCTACCCTCATATCCATCGTGGGCAAGATACTCCAAGCCTTTTGTCATTCTCATGGATACGGGTTATACACATAATTTTGCATCTCCTAGAATGGCCGGCATTTTGCATCTGAAACCTTTGAGATCTAAACCCTGGCTAGTCGTGCTAGCTTGTGGAGCTATCCATCACACTCAAGGACAGTGCCCCATTTTTGGGGTGAAATTGGTGGAGGAGGAGCAGCTTGTTCAACCTTGTTCAAACTAGAGAGATGGAGACCCTGAGAGACGACAGTTCTAGCCAGGAGCCTGAGTGCTAGCTAATCCTTGTATGATTAACCTTTATTTGTTGCTTAAGTTGAGGTTAGGAATGAATTTAGGTATTATGGTAGTTCTTTTTCTGCACCTCTTGTGCTTGGGGGATTAAGAGGGGTAGAGACATAAAGGCTAGTAGAAGTAGAGATATTTCTAGCTAAAATCCCATAAATCCCAAGTGTGCACAAGAACCCATCTGGCTGTGGATGTTATCCCAAGATTGAGCACCATACAATGGACATAATGGTGAAGTGGAGGCGGAGCCTTGCTGAGCGTGGCTACTGAAGCTCCTATAGTGTGCTAGTCTTATAGTCGGTCACCGCATGTAGGCCGGATATGGGTCTGACACCCCCCTAGGTCGTAGGCACCATCTGGTGGAACGTTCTAAGCTCGATAGGTGCAGTGAGCCGACCTATGGATTTTGAAGGGTTAGTCGGATACGGATGCATGGGCGCCAGTGGTGTCATGATCCTCTAGACATCGATGAAACCATTATGCTCCGGCAGGGGATTCGTCTCTATCCTGCCTCATCGGACTGAGGATATTCAACTTGGAGTAGTGACATAGGGTGATTCCATGAGATTACATCTCCGCAAGGCTACAACCACACCGTAGCATATTTCAGCTTATCTGCATAATGCGCACAGGAGGGGCAGATGGAGTGGACTACCCTAGTTATTGTTCTATGCCAACCAATGCCATTGTCATGACTGTCTGTTGCTATTCGGAGACCCTGACCATTAGTCGACCCGAGCCAGGGGTAGAACAGTCATTTATGATGTCTTTTATATGTCGTGTTGGTATTATACTGTTGTTCATTGGATGATGGATGGGCCACCCTTCGTAGTGGCATATTATTTATGTATATTGTTGCTAGTGCTAATATGTATGTATGCTTCTGCCATATAGGATATTCCATAGAAGGTGTGGGACGAATGACACCTTTGTGCCCTTCACCCGAACACTTGGCCATCAAGGGTAGTTCTAGTCAGATGGAGGGCCTTCCCTTGGTGATTGAGTTGCCATGGAAGGGGAATTTCCCATATTTATACGATAGGAGCATCATATAGGTTCGGGGAGCGTCACATAAACCATTACGTTCCACTCACATTTTCACGTCCAGAAAACCAATGTTATTCGCCAACCAACCAAGGACTCTCATGCAATACCAATAAACCTCATGATTTTGAGTTTGATTATGTTGTCCATTGATATCTATTTTAAATGCCAACTACAACATCCTACATTTTGTACTCAGCAAACTGTATGTAGTCTGCACATTCCAGTCAGACTTCTAGTTTCAAGTTCGCTTGGCTTCTCCCCCCATGTGACTCCATAGCTTACTCCACCAACTTGTATATCATACGTATATATAGTACATATGTTGTCAACTTATGGCAACATCCCACAACAATGCTAGACCTTTTGCTTTAAATTGGTTCAGACCTAAACTTTGGTAGTTACCCTATAACAAAAGTTACCCTATAACAAAACCCACTGCCTATGTGCCAGTCATGATGTGGCTGTATCATCGACTTGCCAAATTGACATAGCCAACTCCTTTTTTGAGTTGTTTAAAACGAGATGCGCGCTGGACTACCTTGGCTGTCGAATCCGTCTATCCTACGGCCCAGATTGTATGTTGGGTCGTCTGGGTGCCTCTCCGTCTATCCTACGGCCCAGATTGTATGTTAGGTCGTCTGGGCGCCTCTCATTTTTATTATGGTCACTTAGATTGGGGGCGCCTATGATTTTGAAATATGAAATACAGGTTCGCCCACGATTTTGAAATATGAAATGCAGAGACTCGAACCTCTACCAAAATAACTCAATATCCTTTTAATAATAATGCTTTAACCAATGCAATCAATGAGTAAACATGCTTAATTTTTCTATTGTATCTATATTTTTCTTTTTTGTCCTTTTTTTGCCCTAATAACCTAGTCAATTATTTCAGGGGTATGATCTATGGTCTTGAGAATGGTGATATGCATCCATATCAAATCCCCTTGGAACCTCTTGTTATTGTGCTACATATTTAACCATTGTTTACGAGTCACCCTTTTGTAGGGTATCTAATTTTGGTTGGGGTAAGGTATTCCCAATCATTACTCTAGTGTCGTAGGGTCATTAAATTCCATGAATAAGCTTAACTATCCCAAGGCATTATATCTGGAGAAATATATTTATGCTTATAATTACAAAATTGTTCAATGGTTATTAGTGGCATATATGAAGGTATTTAATTCATCTTTAATATTTACTACGAATTCATTGTGAAATTATTGCACAACGAAGCTTACACCAAATCGATTTGTTACAAAATTCAGGATGTTTTTCTTCAAAAGTTGGAGACTCATATGCACCCATCTAGATAGACTAACATGCTAGGGTGATGAATACATTCGTAAAAGAATGTATGACTTTTATAGAGGAATTGGGACATCTAGCAACAAGCACCAAGCAAGCAAATTCTTAAGCCATTATGGCATGAGAATTATATACACAAGTGAAATACCAATGAGTTGACCAGCATCACCATGCAAAATCACAGATTTCCGGACTGCACATCCGGCCCCCAGAAACCCTAAAGCGCTCATGGTCTTGGACGCACGTTTCTGATCATATCTAGAGATCCAGAGCTCCGTTTCAGCTGAAATTTGTTGCGTTGGAAAGCCCTCTCAGAGACCTTTCAGTAGGTATGTGATTTTCATGTGGTTGAGTCATATTTCCAAAGCAAAATTGTAGATTTCCGGGCTGCCAATAAAACGCTCTGAAAACCCTGAAGCGCTCGTGGTGCTGGCCACACGTTTCTGATCATATCTGGAGCTTGGGGAGCTTTGGGTTCAGAATCAGGGACTTCACAATAGACTTGGCCTCAGGTTCAGACTTGCAGTAGTGAGACTCTAAATGACCCAGGACGTGACTCTCAGGCAGCAGACAATGGAAGAAAAGCTGCATGCACTAAAGAAGCGAGCACGGAACGGAGAGGGCTCCTCTCCCTCGAGCATGTCACGCAGTCCGAGAATATAATGAGCATTGGAGGCAAAGTTGACAAGAAGTTAGGGATAGGTTGGCAAGTATGGAGGCACAAAGAGACACCCAGCCAACAGTAGCCATCCTCAAGAAACAGTTGGTGAAGGAGAGAGAACGGATCTCCACATTAGAAGAGCAGGTGCGGCCATTGAATGACCGCTTTGGGCTGGCCGACTTCGAGCGCAGTCAAGCACGAGGTATTGTCGCTCAGTTAAGAAGTGAATTCATAGCAACATCTCAAACACCGAATGAGGTTACCCAAATGGATTGATAGGATCCATCGCCAGTGACGATGAGATATCACAACCGGCAGAGAGAGCTCGTGCAAGCAAAGGGAACAGATTACAGCTTGGCTACCGCAGTTCAAGAGACAACGAAGGAGGACAGAAGCAAAGACCCGTGCTCGCCCTAGAGAAGAGGATGGCCGAAGTTTCACCGAGAGATGTATGATCTCCATTTCCGAGATGAAACGAAGCAGTGCACGCCCGGAGGCAAAGATCAACAAGGCGCCCAATGCCGAGAGGCGAGGTGGCCCGTGGAATCGCGCAGTCCTTCATGAGGAGGAGCGTGGATCGCCAATCCCGCCGGCTGAACCTCATTGTCCGGGATTGCCCTCAAGATCATGGGGAAGATCTGCCGGCTAAGCTTAATGCCCAGGCCGATGACTACAACCGCAAGATTTGGGGTGAGAAACCCGACCAGAGCGGGGGCCAAACATGAGACCCCGACCGGTCAAATTCACGTTGTTGGACCGTGCATCCAAGACTCTATTGCTGCAACGCCAGCCGGGTTGAAGGGGACATCAATATACTTGGACATGTGATCTTACTCCAAAGGCAACAAAAAAGAGAGACGAGAGGAGTTCACAAAAATCGTGCAAGTCGAAAGGTGGGGATCGGCGTGCTTGGTTAATGGCAAGATGAAGGTGTTTGTACCTCCGCGCCAACAAGAGTGAGAGGCAGCCGGGGCGATGGGGCCGGGGACATCTAGACCTTTCACCTCCGGGGACGGCAAACCGGATGCAACAACCGGGACCCGGTGCTCGGGCACCACTGAACGCCCCCCGCAACCTCTCGGGGAGCCGGTGCGGGACAACCGCCCACAAAAACATAGGGACAAAGTGTCTTCGACTTGTATCATGGAACCGTAGGGGATTCCCCGAAGAAGGGCAAAGTGGCCTTGTTGGGATCGCTATGTATGGACATCATCTTCTTGCAAGAGACATGGGAATATCGTGGGCATCAGCCGGACATCCGGGATACCGGTGCTTTCGCCGCTAATGCATGCCATGGCAAGCGAGGATATGGAGGGGTGGCATGCTACTTCAAAGATGCTATAGCAGCCACCGGTCTCGCTCCACAAGGGCCGACGGACTTAACCGCTACCGTGGGTGAGAATACCGGAGCTTCAAAGATCGTCCATTATTTATTGCATCTTTGTTATATACCCCATGCACGCCTCTAAGTTCTACAGGTCCGGGAGGCGCAACACGGATGTACAAATGCCTTACGAGAGATCGTATGATGACATAGAGCAATGTCGCCCGGCAAGGGCATGTGCTCTTGTTAGAGATTTCAATGCCCACACCGCATACCGGTGCGGTCGGTTACCTTCCGTGGAGAGGCCGATCGACCCCCCCGCTTTGAAACATTTGCACCCCAACATGCCGCACGGTCTCAAGATACAGTCACCAACGCCTTTGGAAGGGAGTTGGTTCAACTCTGTCAGGTCTTTGACATGGTAGTGTGCAATGGTATGATCAGATGGCCGCAATCAGGGGGTTTTACTTGCAAGAGCGATAGACATGATGGTGGAGCTAGCGTGGTAGACTATCTCCTTGCTCCAGTGGTAGGACTTGACATGATCAGCGAGCTCTCAATTGGCACACGAACAAGGGATGAGGAGGCTTTGTCGGACCACTATCCACTTTATGTCACTTTGGATTGGGAGCACTCAGTAGCGCAATCACAGAGTAGAAACCATCAGGGGTTGAGATACATCCCCGACTATCGAAAGCAAGCAGAATATGAGTATGTGTTGGAAGGTGAACTGCAGGGGATTGATGCCCTTTGCACGTTACATGATAGGTGGGAATGGCTTGTAAATGCCTTACTCACAGCAGCTAGTGTATGCTTTGCAGCGAGGGATCGCTCGCGAATGGACACTGCGCAGTTCCCTCAGAATCCCTGGTTTGACGCTGAGTGCAAGGCTCTAAAGACCCAACTACGCCTCGTCTCAGATCCACAATTGCGGCAGCAGCCATTCAGACTATAGAGCATTCTTGAAATCCAAAAGCATGCGCACATTGCAGACCATCAAGAACGATGTTTGATTTGTTGATGATCGAAATAAAGCCTTCCGGGCGTAGGGTGTTGTACAAGAGGCATCAACCACCCGCAATATTACCGTGAGACCGCTGGATGCATCGCTTGGAGGAGTCTGTATGATCCCCCAGAGCAGCTGCTGGGGGTTCCGTGATCGTAGGAGAAATGCTGCGGCTCACGGAGGAAGACATCCAACAGGGCCTTAGACACCGGCTAATGGCAAAGCGAAAAGGACTTGCAGGGACTTCAAGCCGAGTTATTGAAATGGGGTGGGCCAGCTTTGCTAGGGCCTCTGACAGCGATTATTAACCAGGCCATAAGGGAGGGCCTCCCGGGAGAGTGGATGGTTAGCAAGGTCACCCCAATTCATAAGACAGTGCCGAGGGATGATTTCGCGAACTACCGCGATGATCATGGTGAGCCCATTACTCGCAAAGCTTTTTAGCGGTGTGGTGGAGAAGAAGTTAACTTCGGTGGAGGAAGCCGGAGGCGCGGCAGATTGGCCAAAGGGGTTTCACCGCCCACTCCCTGTCGACCATATATTCACTCTCGAGAATCCTTATGGAAGCTACCGCAACGCGCCGGGCGTGACTGCACTCTATTTCGTGAGATTTCAAGACAAAGATATGATACGGTCCCTCGGGACCTGTTGTGGCAGCATTTGCAGGCGCTGCATGCCCCACAGGACTTACAAAATGTCATCTATAGACTCTATGATGGGATATATGCTGCATTGCCTGCATCAGATCAGCGAGTTGCTAGCACCATAGGGGTTAAACAGGGATGTCCGTTATCTCCAACGCTCTTTGGTCTCTACATTGACAAGTTGGAGACTTGGATGCAAGAACATGGGGGCGGTGGCCCACAGCTACCAGAGGCATACAGTATAAGGCAATTGCTCTATGCAGATGATGTAGACTTGCTATCCCATACAGCCAGGAGTATGCAGCAGCATTTGGACGCTCTTAGTGGGTCTCGCGGACACAACAGAATGACGGTGAACCTGCAGAAAACTAAGCTCCTGGCAGTCCTCTCCTCGCAGCATGATATCCCAGATCTCTATTACAGAGGACAGAAGGTGGATGTTGTAAGGACCTTCAAGTATCTGGGAATCGACTTTTGTGCTAGCATGTTATGGGATGACTGTGTGGAAAGACGGGTCAGCGCGGGATGGAGAGCCCCTCAGATGCTATGCGAGAATAGCCGCTCTGAGAATAGACCTATATGATCGGGCACGTAGAGCACACACTGCTCGTGAGCACTTGTTGAACCAAGATTGTTGTATGGGGTAGAGGTCCGGGGTCCAAAGAATTAGCAAGAACACACAGGATAAGCTAGAGAGGGTGCAAAAGGCCTTCTTAACATACAGCCTAGGTATCAAGGACACGGTGCCTTATCAGATTTTGCTATATGAGACTGGGTTCTGGCCCCTGCAACATTCCGCTATGCGCAGACATCTTGCATATTTCCACAAGGTCACCAGCATGGATGCACAACGTCTTCCCCCGAGGGCTTTGTTATTGGCACAAGAGCCACAATGACTGAAGAGGGTATGGCAGGAGCACTGTCAGGGGTTGTTCGCAACGTGGTCTATAGACTACCAGCAGATTGTGGCTATGCCTGATGCCCAGGGACAGGCTGCACACCTGAATGAGCGCTTTGCCACCACTCTGTGGGATGCAACCACTCGTGCAAAGCCTAAAACAGAGCACTACCACACGCAAGTTAATCCAACACTAGAACATGGCCCACACCAGTACTTGAAAGCGCATATATCTATGAAGAAACGGAGAGCTATTGCCTCCCGGAGGACGGGTCCCATCATCTCGCAATTGAAACAGTCGTTGGACTATAGATGGAGGGGCAGAGAATCCCCGGCATGAGAGAATATGCGGTGTTGCCACATGCGGATGAGAGAGGATGAGCACCATGCTCTGCAAGAGTGTCCGCATATACGCATATCCGAAAGCAACACATGCTGATCTTAGATGCTCCGAGGCACCCGCACAGATCAATTCTTGGCATCGCCAATGGTTGCACGTCTCGCATCCTACATTTTGCAAGTCTCTACCGTTAGAGAATCCCTTACAGGACAAGGGATCTGAGAGCCTACTACCAGGGTTTTTCCTCCCATGTGGGGGTTTTTTCATCCCAGTAGTAGGGACACCTTGTATAGTAGCATTTGTCTTTTTGGTGTGGTTTTATCTGCTTTGTGTACTGCATGTACCGTCTCATAGGTCAAGTTTGGCCTCCGCGGACGTTAAAATATACTTCCTTCCTTCCTTCCTCTTGTAAAATAGAAGTGGCGTTGTACCAGAACAATTAGACAATTCTTTTGTCCTCTTGGTGCTAGAGAATATTATAGCAAACATCTACAGCCACATGAAATTGGTTAACAATGAGACTCACACAATCTAGGCATTCACATGCACATAAAATAATACTGTTTGGACCACTATAGCATCTGCATGACATGAAACAAACATATACACACATATTGGAAACTATTTGGATACACCCAATCCAAAACAGGTTTCTCGTACTCATTTATTCTAGACCCAACTTACTATCCTTGCACATCCGAAGTTCCAAAGTTATAGGCTAACATAAAACCAAATTTCATGTTTATCTAGTGGTCTTCTGCATAGATAAATAGCTCCTCATTAACAAATTTGAGGTGCATTTTAACTATAGGTAGGCTAGTTAAGCTTCTTATTTGCTCTAATGTATGGTCCAATGAGGAATGCTAGGTCATTGATTTGCTAGCCTGAAATCTATTAACATTGATAAACATCTATTGAAAGTCAATTTCCAGAAAACAATTCTATTCCCCTCTTCTATTTAGAAAATTGCAGACCACATTGCGAGAATAAGAGAAGTATTTTATAGCCCATTGCCTTTCCATCTACTGTAGGAACAATTTCAAAAAATGCTTCTATAGGACAACTGTGTTCCACTAGGCTTAGATGTTAGAAGTTGTCCATGCTGATATAGTTAGTCCCATTAGGGATTTTTTGAGATCATAAAAGGGCCTTCTAAGAACTGCTGACTAAGCTATATGAACTACCAATCAGAAAACAGAACTGTTAATCCAGTCAGCAAAACAGTTATAACTAACTCACTGGATCACATTTTCTAGCATAAGTGTTGATAGAAAAGTCCAAATGAGCTTTTGTTTGGTGCAATAGATAGATCTCATTGAGATCTTTCTAACCTTGGGTGGTTTGCATATCTTTTAGCCCCATAGAATAGTAAAAAATGGTAAAAACCATATTTTTTGGAGTTTTGACAATCATAAGTGGTTAAAATATGTGCAAAGCACCTAAGGTTGGAAAGATCTCAATGAGATCTATCTATTGCACTAAACAAGAGATCATTTGGACTTTTCTATCAACAGTTATGCTAGAAAATGTGATCCAGTGAGTTAGTTATAACAGTTTTGCTGACTGGACCCGTCAGGCTCTGATTTCTGATTGGTAGTTCATTTATCTTCATTTGGCTTAGTTGGCATGTTTTGAAGGCCCTTTTTTAATCTCAAAAAAACCCTAATGAATCATAAAATCCAATAGTTATTTTTTGTTTCTTCTGCGTATCTTATAGCACATCTCTTTTTCATGTGCTGCAAGAGATAAAAGACATTTTTAAATAAAGCATTTGTGTTTAGATGTTAGATGTTGTGTGATACGAACTTTAGCTCCAATGCTCCTACAAATAAATATTGAACTTTTGAAGCTAATTGCACGTCTAACTAATCCATTTAGAAAATCCCCACAACTTGCACTTTCCTTGAACCTTTGAAGCTAGTCCTAGTGTACCAGTTCATTCATAGAAATTTTTTTTTTTTTGCAATTTTTTTTTCGCACGTTTGCACAAACGCAAGTTGACAATTTGAAGCAATTCTAGAGTGTCCACGTTGCTGCCAGGTGAGACTTTTGTGCATGTGGCTGCTGTTTCCGTCGTTTGATTTCATCTACGGCTTCAGAATTTCATGGAAATTCCAAGTCAGAGGCAGTTATGGGTGCGTCAGGATATCTTGCGGAAGAGTGTTCCTGGCCTTGTGCCTCGACAGCAGCTTTGGGGCCCAAATTTGATCATCTCATTCTTCGCATTTTAACTCAAACCTTCTTAGCAATCTCTATGCAGCAGAGTAACGAGCTGCCGGATTTGCAAATCCTAGCATGGCTATAACTCATGGATGCTGTTTTTTTTTTGGATAGATTCGGCATGGCGGTATCCCTTAAGCACAAATTTGGCAGATTTTGCAGGATCTTTGGCAGACTTGGGCTTCTGGATGATGTTTTATCTTTCTTACCTGCAGGTTCTTTAGGTTCTTAAGTAAAAGGAAGTCCGCTAAAGACAAACTTCATGGAGAAATTTGCAGACTGGTACTTTCTCGTGGCTATGGCTATGGCTTCCAGAGGATGTTGTTTCTTTACAAATTTGCAGACGAAGGCTAAGGATAACTCCAGCTTTTTGGTTCATCTGGTGCAGAAGAAAAAGGTATACTGGTTCATCTGGTTCGTATCTTTACTCACTATGGAAGTCTACTTGAAGCACATCAGGCATTTCGCAAAATTGCACAGCGTAGTATATGTACATGGACGAAGGTTGTTATGGCAAATGCCAAGCTTGGGCAGACGACCATCGATTTGTATGAGGAAATGTATGAATCAGGTGAGAGAAGTGATAACCATATCTATGTTGCCATTCTTAAAGCATGTCTTAAGGGAAAAGCTCTATTCTCTAGACTAGAATTATTCATGAGCAAATTATATTAGGCGGATTTACGACTGATCTCATTATAAGCAACACAGGGTATGCTAAATGTGGCAGCATTGAGGAAGCATATAAGGTATTTGCATTTTTCCAAATCGAGACATAGCTACATGGAATGTAGTGAATGCAGCTCATGCTTAGCATGGAGATGTTCTTCTTGCTCTAATGCGTTTTGAGAAAATGCAAGAGGAAGCCATGGAATACAATAATTGGAGCATGTGCCCAGCATGCCTGGCCTTCTGTTGCCTTACAACCTTTTGTGCATAAGCAAGAGGAAGGTATCAAGTTAGATGAAGTTACCCTTTTGAACACCTTAAAAGCATGCACTAGCATCTTGTATTCAGAGCGTGGAAGGCTTATCCATGCGCAAATAATCAAATCAAAATTTCATTCTGACGAGGTATTAGGAAACAACCTCATTGATATGCATGCCAAGTGTGCGCAGCTGGAAAGAGCACATGCCATCTTTTGAGATTGTTAAAGCAGGATGTAGTGTCATGGGGATCAATAATCACAGGATTTGCCCACAATGAGTGTAGTCTTCTGGCCCTTCAATATTTTCAAGAAATGCAGCCAAGCAGCATAGAACCAGACGAGATTTTCTTTGCAAGCACCTTGAAGGCATGTTCCATCTTTGGACCGTTAGGGAAAACCAGGTTCATCCATGAGCAATTTATAAGTTATTACCTCAAATCTATTATCAATATGGAAACCAATACGATTGGCCAATATTCAAAGTGAGGAAGCTTGAAAGATGTATCCCAAGCATTTATCTAAGTCCCAAAACAGACCACAGACTTACACAACGAAAAATGTGCTCCAATACCCTATAAAATACCCCGCAAAAATGCCTATAAAATCCCCCTTTTCCGTCGAAGAACAGGGGATAAAATGTATTTTTCGAATCGGGGTATTTGGCCACAATCCCCCTTTTCCTCATTTGTATGATAATACCCCCGTTATGCTGGTGTCGCAATCCCCCAATCAAAGAATGTGAATTCATACCCTGTTATAATCCGTAAGATAATACCCTATTCAGGTAATACCTTATTTCAAATCATACCCTATTATCATTTGCAAAATAATACCCCGTTTCAAATAATACCCCATTCCAAATAATTCCCTATTTTAAATAATACCCCAATCCAAATAATTCCCTGTTTTAAATAGTACCCCATTCCAAATAATTCCCTGTTTCAAATAATACCCCGTTCCAAATAACATACCCTGTTTCAAATAACATACCCTGTTATCATTCATAGGATAATACCCTATGACACCATAAGAAAATACCATGTTATCATTTGTAAGTTAATATATTTCAAAAATAAGTTGATAAGTAACAACTTGGGCAGAGTTAATCAGTAACAAATTGACAAAGTGTAATAAACTGATCAGACTTCAAATAACAAATCTGATATACATAAGATGCCATGTCCCGATAAAGAGAGAATTGAAATAGGTACCTCTGTTTTGTAAAGAGAGAATTTAAGCTTAAAGAGAGAATTGAAATAGGTGCCTCTGTTTTGTAAAGTGTAAAATGATACAGTTTAGCAGAATTCAGAAATATACGTTGAGCCTCCAGTAGAGAGCTTAGGTTGTTGTCTACATGTGCCAAATCTCAGGTTGTTGTCTACATGTGCCAAATCTTGCATCCAGCATACAGCTAGCTTGTACTCGTCATGTAAAATATGCATCCAAACATCCAAAATACAAAGAGATTGGAGATGCAAGACCGGTTACCTGTAACCAAACAGACAACATTAGCAAAGAAATGGTAATGAGGCAAGGGTTAACAGGTAAGCAGTGGTTTTGGCATGGCTCATCGCCCTTCACCAACCATAATTCAATTTAAAACAGTTACCATGATCAATTTACATCTCTACGTATACTACAAAGTAGTAAATACCAACCATAACCAGTTCAAGGAATGCAAGATCCCTCCATTTCTGCAAATCCACCAGTATTTGATGTACCCAAGCCAATGGCAAGTTCATTTGCATGTCATGCAGTTGTATTTGAGTGAAACTGTATCAAGATTTAATATAGTAATGGCTTAGAAGATAGGTTCATGCTTGAATTTAAGCCCCACATAACAGATTCATATAGACATCTAATTATGTCCTGCATGTCAACGTGCTTAGGGGAAAAGTCAGTATTTATTAAATTATCTGAAACGAATCCATTCATGTTCTACAATATTAAAATGGTGGTGGGTCTGTTTATGATTTTATACCACCTTGCATTTCCTGTATCTGCATATCAGTTATACACGCCATATTTCGCTTCAATTTATTCTCAAGAAAAACTGTGGCATATGAGTCTCAAACAGCAAGGTATTGTACTTAGCCTTCTCAAGTGGCATGCAGAACATGATAGAGTAAATCTATGGCTCTGTGATCATTATTCTATACAAATTAATCATATCCTTCTGTACCTAAGCATAGAAACATGCCGTACAAGAGATTACTCTACACGCAGTGTGCACGAATTTCCTACAAATTAAGGCAGATAAACTAGGCAAAAACTAGGCAGATCTGCATATGCCCTTCAGAGTATTGGGGAAATTTCGTCTGGCACTTTAAGAGTGGATTGCTCAATGCAAAAAGCAATGTAAAATGGAAACTACTACTAAGAGAAACCTGGTTGAGTTGAAGCTCCTCTACTTCCTCAAAATCGTCAGCATCCAATGGAACAGCGTCCACAGCTTCTGGAGCAGCAGCACTGTTCGTGCCATCTTCATTTGGCCGCAGGATGTTCGTGCCATCTTCATTTGGAGTGCTTCATAGCAGATATGGTGCGTTAACTGCTTCATTTGGCCATCTTCATTAACGCACCATATCTGCTATGAAGCACTCCAAACAGATTCAGTAAACTCCATTGCCTTTGTGCAGCAGAATTGGGTAGAAATCTTATACTTGCAAACAGATTAACAGGAGGAGGTCTTCAGTGCATGGCCGAGCTGCATGCTCCTCATACACAGTATTTGACACCAAGTACACATGCATTGTTCACAGATTGAAGGACCCAGCAGCACTGCAGCACCCAGCATATCAAGAATCTATTTGACAAGGGCATCCACACAGCAATTATGTGCCAACATACTGCAGTTTCAACAAAACAATTGGGGATTTGAACCCCCTGCCAAGAAACGGCAGTACCAATGGCCTGCCATGAAGAGCTTCTGACAAGAACAAAATGAAGCCTACTACTGCGCTAAACTACAACTACTATGGTAAACTAAAATAAATAATCAGCTTTCTTATGTGACCCTGCTCACACTCCTCTTGCAAATCCTGATATCGTGACTCTGCAAAAACAACCACAAACTGTTGCGCATCCGCCAGCAAGTAAGCCGCCATGCGCAGGTACTCGGCATCATATCCACCAGAAGAAGGCCGCCATGGCCACGCCGCCGTGCCCTGACAATAACAACCCTAGTTTCCACAAAAAGATAGAGCTGCTCCGCTCCACGCGCTCCACGCTCTGCTCTGCTCCACGCCACGACTCCACTTCTAAAAATTACAAAAAAACCAATACAACCCATTCGACCATTGCCAAACCAAACCCAAATTTGTGCGTCAGCAAAATACCATTTTTAGATACGAATACATGGCTAAACCTTGCAAAATCTTATGTTACACGACCCCCAAACAACATTTTGGGAACCTAATGGACACAACTTTTCTTTAATGCTATGCCCATAATTAATCCCTTAGATGCACCATTTCACTTATTTTTGCATAGGGAGCTTACTTTCCCTCGAAAACCCTTCGGGGCGGGGGTTTTTTAATCCGGGCAGTAATCCGCTTGCTGCGTTTTTGTATTGGGTCCCATAGACCGATTGGTCTCCGTGGACGATAAAAGTACCTTCCTTCCTTCCTTCCTAGATCCTTATCTAAACCTCACAAATATCATTAAGAGAATTTTATGGGTGCCAGCCAAAATGGGCTACGAGGGCTGAAGAATATTCTATGTCAATATGTTAATGTTGTGCCAGCAAATGCCTGTTGCCTCCATCATGTGTTATGACCAACCCACATAACAGTTTATCTGGTATAATCATCCAGGCACTTACCAAATGTTCACGATGCCATGTTTCTTCTATGTGCCACCATGTGGAAAGACCAACTAGACTGCTGTATCATGCACATTGTGCAAATTCAAGTAACAAAATGCATTATCCTGACAAAACAATTTAACGTAGATCAAACTTAGTGGTCTATGATTTAGAGTTAAGTCCATAATCGGGAAACCCATATGATAAGCATGCCGTAGCTTTGGCCCCATTCATGTATTGAAACAGTTATCAATACGATAGACCATATGAATTCTTTTCCAGTAGACCATACAAATTGTGCGTCTGAAATATCCAACACAAGAGACATATCTTGCACTAGGCAAAACCCTTGTTAATTTTATGCCTGCATACCTTATCCACTGGTTTGCTCACCAGAATAATTGCCACGTATAGTTTTTTGCAATTTGCCTTGTGCCCTAGGCTCCATATTGCCACCATGTTGCAGGTCATTGATTGCTACATGTGCAATCTATACTGGTCAAACTCTTATGGTTAACAGCTCTGTTAGAACAGGGACTCTACCATGGTTAGAGTAAACATGTACAAGGATGCATATATGTGTACAAATGATAAGGTCGTGTCTTGGACCATTTAGTACTGTTCTAGAAATTTGTCGTGTGCTTTACCATTGCTTTGTCCAGATATGGTTCATGCCCTTTCAGGTGCGAGCTCACCATTGTATTCAACTTGAGCAGGCCTTTACAACAAATGTAGCCTGCAGCATTAGATCCCATATCTGCCACTTTATCATTTATCCCATGAGAAACCATCCTGCATGGGTCTTAAGGTTTTAACAACATGCCCTTTTGCTATTAAGTTGTACATGTAACAACACCGTTACCAGGTCCAAGAATGCTCTATGCACATTCGAGTGCAACCACTTTACACGGAAAAGATACAACAATGATCAAGGAGACGATCATTTGACCATTTTTAACTTAACTTTTAACTTTGTACTGAGCCAAACCCATCTGTTAATTTGCCATGTCCCGATGGAGTGCATAAGATGCTTAGTCATCGTGTGACATGCCATGTCATCATGGAGAAATATGCTTTTTTTAAGATGAGAGCCAAGATCAAGCGCCAAGATACCATACAAGAGTGCTTTTTACTACAACTTTCCTTGAGGCTGAGAAAGGTAATCCTAGTGAGTATGCACTCAAGCAGATACATGAGCATCTTTGGTTAGCAGTTGGGTGTAGAGACAACGGAAAAGGAATTATTTGGGTTCCATCTGTAGGAACAACATGGGTTCTTTCTTTGGATGAGACCTCTTTGAAGGCGTAGTTTATCAGTTGTTTAGTCCAAAAAATCATTCTTATTTCACGTCGTGAAGGTACGGTTCTGGCTTGTGAGCTAATCCGACCACCTACATATGACCATTTAATATATTGAAAGTAGATAGTATTTTGGAAATGCAAACTGACTTGAGTAAATATTTAGCCAGTATACAGCCATAAATTCACTTTTAATTGAAAATACCCTTTTCCTTGAAACTACCCTTTTGCTAGAAAATACCCTGGTATTTATTGCAATCCTCTATTTTTTTGATAATTTCCCTTTCATTCAATCCCCTTTTATTTGAAAATACTCCAATCCATTTGCAAATTCCCTTCTGAACTAGTCCCCCTTTCTTGAAAATTAGCAAATTCCCTTTTTGAACTAGTCCCCTTTCCTTGAAATTACCCCAATCTATTTGCAAATTTATTTGCAAATTCCCCTCTAACCCAATCCCCCTTTCTTGAAAATACCCCGATGTGCATTTGCAATCCCCTATTTCTACCAATTCCCCCATTAGAATATACTCTTTTTATTCAAGAATCCCCCCTTTCTACTAATCTCCCCCCATACGACATACCCTTTTGTTCGAAAATTCTCCGTTGCAAAGAAAATAACCCATTGCTCTCGAGTCCTCCAGTTCCTCAATGGGGGATTCTCCAGGGGATGTGAGCACCTTTTTCGTAGTGTTATGGGCCATGATGGGAATTACAAAATATGCCTGGGATGGGAAACATAATTTGGCTCTAGAATGTGTTTCAGACATGCAAGCAGAAGTCATTGTCCATGGGCACATTATTAAAATGAAACTGCAATCAGACCTTCTATTGTAGGCTATGCAGAGCAGGCTAACGGCATTCTTATTCAAGAATCTTGGAGGGAGATGGAAAAAGAAGGCATAGATCCAAATGAAGCAACGTTTCAGGGTGTTCTCTTAGCCTTTTCCAATAACAAAGCATTAGAATGTGGAAGATTCATTTATGAAAAACTTATTGAAAGAAAAAAACAATTAAATTCCCTTGGAAATGCCTTGATGGAAATGTATGCCAAATGTGGTAGCCTAGAAGAGATGCACATTATTTTTTGCAGGTTGCTGAACCCAGGTGTTACTTTATTGCAGGATATTCTCGACATGAGGAAGACTATCTAGCCCTGTAGTATTTTATGAAGATGTAGAAAATGACATAAAGCCAAATGAAAATGCTCTATTGAGTGCTATGAAATCTTGTGGCCGTATACAGGCAGTAGAAATGGAGAGGCTGATCCATGAAGATACAATTGCAAGTTGTAGCCAATTATGCATTGCCAAATGGAACACAATTGTTTACATGCATGCCCAATGTGGAAGGCTGGATGAGGCATAAAAAGCTTTGACTTCTTGCCAGTGCATAATGTAGTTTCATGGGGCACATTAATTTTGGGATATGTACAGAATAAGAGAAAAATTATGGCCTTAACATGCTTTGATATGATGGAAAGTGAAGGCATCAAACCAGACAATATGATAATGGTGAAATAGGAAGAATAGAACAAGGAAGGATCTTTCATGAGTTACTAATGAATAATGGTGTTGAATCTGTTGTTCTTTTCAATGCTTTGATTGGCATGTATACAAGATGTGGCAGTGTAGATGAGGGAAGCAAAGTCCTTGATAAAATGCCAACAAGGAATATTGTATCATGGAATATAGTTATTGCATAACTTTTTTTGCATAGAAATTGTGCTCTTGCCCTACAGTATTTTGAAATGATGCATTATAACGGTCTAAAAGCTAACGTGGTTTCCTGGTGGTTATTGGAGGATGCCTCTAGTGCAATGAATTTCTTTTGGTCCTGGAATGCCTCCAGCAAATGCCAAAGGTGTGGAACCAATTGAAGTCACCATCTTGAGCATGTGGAAAGCTTGTGCTGGCGTATATGCAATTCAAGAGGGTAGGCTTTTTCATGGAAAGATTATCCACAGTGGACTGCAATTGGATTTGGAGGTGTGGAATTCGTCCATAGACATGCATGTCAAGTGTGGTTTCCTAGCAAAGGGCTTGCTCAGTCTTTAACAACATGAATGGCAGGTGTTAGAGCCTGGACTCTAACCTTGCAAGAAGGATGAAAAACCCAACAATCCAAGCTCAATCTATCAGATCAAGGCAATGCACAAGACAAAGAATCATCATCTCCATAGCTAGATCAAGCAAAATGCTCTCTCCCAATACACCGTCTCTCTCTGTTCTTCTCTTTCTGCTCTGATAATACTGTGGTGATAATGGCTCCATAATGCATACGTACAAATATCCTGCACGCGTGCATGCGCGTATATCACTCTATATACGGTATATGATGAGTGTGGTGAGTGGTGACAAGTGTGGTGAGTGGTGATGAATGTGGTGAGTGGTGACGAGTGTGGTGAGTGGTGAATGGTGTGGTGAGTGGTGACGAGTGTGGTAAGTGGTGACGACCCCAACAGTGGCGACCACAGTGGGAAAATATGCCACGCCGTGGCGGAGAACCCACAACAAAACATACTACTATGGTCCTTGGGACATGTCCCCAAATGACTCATTTACATGTATGTTTAGAAAGAAAATACCCTCCTCAAATCCAAATGACTGATACAAACAAACTGGTCCAAAATGACAGTGACGAAACAGAGCCTCTGTAACTGTGGCAAACTTTGAAAGCTGATATCTTGAGTTCCAGACCTCCGTTTGACCTGCACCATAGCTCGTTGGATTCGTATCGCCGAAACACATCTTTTGATGTAGGATAGATTGTGTATTATGGAACTGTCACCATCTGTTTTTACAGAAAAATGATCTGCTGTAACCCAAAAGTTCTCCACAATTCTCTGTAATTGGAGCTATGCCAAATCTGAATCCCTTAGAATAGCACTTCTCTTTCAAAATAAGGCCTGAGATCCTTGCCATTTCTAGGATTAGGCAACAATTCCCCTTCTGGAGTCATCAAGTAGAAAGCCCCACCTGGTACCTCTTTATCAATCAGAAATGGGCCTTCCCATGGGCTTTGAAATTTGGATAGATGCTTCTTAGTGGTCCTGCACAATACCAATTGCCCTTCCTCAAATGGATTGACAACCTGTAACTTGTCTTTGATAAGCTTTACTTTCTGTTTATGCCTCATATTGAACTCTGCTGCTTCTTGTCTCATCTCTTGCAATTGCAACAAATCATCTATCCTATTATGCACTTGATTTGGAGTTGGAACTTCTCCTAAATTCTCATAATAAGGGAGCTCCACAAATGAACACAAAGGAATGTCCAAATGAATAGGCATCACAGCTTGCACTCCATAAACCAATTCAAATGGTGTAAATCAGAGCCAACTTGTAAGTACACCTGAAACTCCATAAGGCACCTGTCAAGGCTTCATGCCAATTTCTTTGATTATCCTTCACTGTTTTGGCCAAGATAGCTTTCAGAATTTTGTTAGTAGACTCAGCTTGCCCATTTCCCTGTGGATAATAAGCAGAAGCTTGCACATGTTGAACACCAATCTTTTCTGTTAACTGAGCTACTACTTTTCCCATGAAATGACTTCCCCGATCAGACAAAAGAATGGTTGGAACACCAAACCGAGAAATCAAATTGTGATAAAGAAAGCTTATTGTGGTATTTTCTGTAGCATGCTTTGCTGGAATTGCTTCTACCCACTTTGTAAACATGCATGTGGCTGCCAATATATACTTATGACCTTTGGAAGATAGAGGATTGATAGGCCTAATGTAATCCAATCCCCACATATGAAACGGACCAACGCTCAAAATAGGATGGAATGACATATTATTGTGGCCTGTTAATTGTTTATGCCTTTGACACTTCTCACATTTGCTAACAAAGTCTCTAGTATCCTTATAAAGAGTTGGCCAATAATATCCCCAATGAAGGATCTTTCTAGCTGTTGTTCTGGCTGCAAAATGCCCCTGACAATCATGTGCTTGCTGCAACAAATCATGAGTTTGCTGACCAGCAACACACCTCAATAAGAGACCTTCCATAGTCCTCTTATAAAGAATAGCTTCATGCACCACATAACCAGCTGCTTGTACTCTAAAAGCATGCTTTTGTTGCTTTGAAAAAGATGAAGGATAAGTCTGATCTTGCAAATACCTGTATATATTGGCATACCAAAGATCCACCGTCTCAATGAACCCTTGTAATACTCCATTATCCGGAACTGCTACTGGCTGGTCTGTTTCCTCTTCTATTGCAGCACCACTACTCAAATAGGCACTTGGATTATGAGCTCCTTGAGCCATCTTAACATACTTCAACTCAAATTCTTGTATGATAAGAGCCCATCTTGTAAACTTAGGATCTTGGACAGTCTTGTTGTAAATGCATGGCAATGGGTTCACATCCATATGAATGTAAACATACTGTACATTTGCTGAATTCCATTGTGAAGGAAGAAGATAATGTCTAAATTTATTCAAGGCCCACTTCAATGCCAACCCAAGATGCTCCACATGAGTCCATTTCTGCTCTTGTGGAGTTAACAACCTGCTAGCATAGTAATTCACATCATAATGCTTTTGCTGATTTTTCTGACATAGTGTGACAGCCAAAGCTTGCTCCCAAACAGTAAAGAATAAATGAAAAGGCTCACTCATGCTTGGAGGAATCAGCAAAGTTCTCTCTTTCAATTGTCCAAGACACCATTCAAATGCTTCTTGAGCATCCTCCTTCCATCTAAAATTCTGCCCTGGCTTCATACAATCCACAAGTGGCTGGGTTACTTTAGCAAAATTATGCAAATACCTCCTACTAAAACTGAGTTGGCCATATAAGCTTCTCACTTGTGATACATTTATAGGTGGTTTTACCTTCTCCAAGGCTGCAATCTTACCATGATCCACTTGTAATCCCTTTTCTGAAACATAATTGCCCAATAATTTTCCTCCTCTAGTGAAGAAAATACACTTAGCAGGATTCAAACTTATGCCATACAATCGGCATCTTTCAAGAACTTTTCTGAGATGATCCAAGTGATCCCTTCTTGGATTCGAAAACACTGTCAAGTCGTCTATAAAGACTCTAAAAAAGTCTAAAATATCATGAAAAGCATATGTCATAGCTCTCTGAAATGTGGCTGGAGCATTTGTGAGGCCAAAAGGTAATACCTTGTAAGCATAGATGCCAAAAGGTGTTCGAAAAGCCGTCATTGCTTGATGTGGTGGATAGATTTGGATCTGATTATATCCTGAGTAACCATCCAAGAAAGAATAGGCCTGATTTCCTGCAACAATATCCAGCAAAGTGTCTATGAATGGTGTAGGAAAATGATCTCTTTTGGTAGCTTTGTTGAGATCCCTGTAATCAATGCATACTCGGATTGAGTTATTTGGCTTTCTCACTGGTACAATAGAACTGATCCAATCTGAATTTGGCACTGGTACAATGAATCCCGCCTCCAAAAGCTTCATAACTTCAACCTTTACTTGCTCCTCTATTGCTGGACTCATTCTCCTTTGAGCTTGTTGTACTGGTTTTGATCCTTGTTTCAAATCAATGGTATGAACCACAACCTCTGGTGGAATGCCTTTCAATTCTTTGTAATTTCTTGCCAAAACATCCCTGAATTCTCTTAACAAAGATATCAAATCACGTTCCTCCTCTTGAGTAAGATCGCCTCCAATGGTAACCAATTCTTCTTGATTTCCTTGAGAAATATTGATGTTTTTGACTGAATGTGGTGATTGTGATGAATGTTGTGACTGTGATGAATGTGGTGACAGTGACGAATGTGGTGAATGTGGTGACAGTGACGAATGTGGTGAATGTGATGACAGTGATGAATGTGGTGACTGTGGTAACTGTGGTGACTGTAATGGATGTGGTGGATATGGACTGATCTGATTTACCTCATCCTCCAGAATGTGCGCATGCCACCCAGCTGCTTGTCCTTGTATAGTGGGCTGATTTCTGTTTACCCCATCCATGCTTGATGTCAAAATCAGCATCTCTACTTGACCTTGATCAATTTCTTGCTGAAATAAACTCTCCCCAATGGGTCTTTGAATGGACTCCTCCTGCATGTTTACAAGAGTGTCTTGTAACTCAGCTTCACCAATACTTTCAAGTCTTTGGAGATACTTATCTGCAACTTGCTGCTGTAAATGACATATTTTTGAAATTTGGGTACCTTTTAACCACTTGTACAAAGTCTTATCTTCCCTGTCACCCACTTCCAAGACATGAAAACAACTAAGACCTTGCTGGCCAGACACCATAGCATTCTCTTTGCTGATTTCTAACTGCGGACTGCTCAAAGAAGGATTGCAAAGAAAGGTACCTTTTGCTGATTTCAGATGATGATCTATAGTAACCTTGTATTCCCCTTGAAAGATATTCATTTGACGCTTCCTCCATGAAGTCTCAGCTTGTACGGCATCTAACCATGTACGACTCAGCAACAAAGTATAAGTTTCAAAGATGCACACTCTCGGAAATTTCAAAACTATGAAATCCAAGATTGCTTCCACCTCATAAACCTTGCATAAAACATTTCTTATGACTCCCATAGGCTGCACCTTCATTTGATTGAATGCTTTGAGCATCATAGTTGTCAGTTCCATCATTTTCAATCCAACTTGAAGCATTATGTGGTAAGGCATTACATTCACTCCACTGCCGGTATCTATGTTGGCCTCTTTGATTAAATATCCATTAATACTCACATCACAAAGAAATGGCCCAGGATCCTTGGATTGCCGAGCTGGTGGCTCCATTCTCCTCTTGTCGGTATCATTTGATATGATTTGTTGGACTGAAATTTCTGATTTTGTTCTTCCCCCTAACTCTTGCAACAAATTTGGAGAATAATGCATCAATTGCTCAAGAGTAAGTGTAACTTTAGTGGCCAAAACTTGGCTGATCACATCATCTTCATTTTGAATTTCCTCATCCACCATAGGAGGCATCACTATGGGCTGATTTTCTTCTATAGACTAAAAGCGTGCGTGGGCAGCACATTGAATTGCACCTTCTTAGGTGTTGATACCTTCAAAGCTTGTCCCTTCAAAGCCTTTGGACAAGATGTCTTAGTCTTCTCCACAATTGGCACTACTCTTGGTTCTTGCACCACCTTTTGTGATCTTGTAACCGCATTTACTTCTCCAATCTCTTCTTCTTCTTGCTTTGAAATGGGTCAATTTACTTGATTTTACCTCTTCTAATCCACAATTTACTTGAGGATTTTGCCTTCTTTGCATCTTGAAGCTCCTCAATAAGAGCCTTCAAAACTTGGAGGATTATCAATGATTTTCCAACTTTGCATCTTGAATCACATAACTTGCAACATCATTATTAGGGGAAGAGGCCTACATAAACCGATTCAAACACTTTTGCTGCTTTGGTGGATAATTGTTATTTTGCCCTAGACTACAAGAGTGACTAAAAGAAATTGTGTTATGTTCACAGAGTAGTTTACCCATGGACTTTTTTCCAACAAGTAGTCTCATCATGCTTTGAATTTTTTCACATAGTTTGCAAAATATGTAGGAGCCTAACATTGTCCATACTGGATACCATCCCTGTTTTGGCTGCACCATTGGTGTGGAACCCATTGGAACTTGTTGGGCAATTGGAGCTTGTGGCATCATTGGAACTTGTGGTATGATAGGTGCTGCTTGCATTGGTTGAATAGGAATAGATGGTGCTTGTTGCATAACAGCAAATACCGGATTGGCCCTCTCAAAGAATCTCTTCTCCCTACATTCTTGATCATTATGGCCCTTGATTTGGCATCTTGAGCAGAATTTCAGCAATCTACATGTAGCATCAGAATGTCCAAGAGACCCACAATACTCATAAGTAATAAACTGCACCTCCCTTGGCTTCTCACCAATTGTAAGCTTAGAAATCTTGGCTGCAATATCCTCTGTTTTATGCTCTGGAGCAGCAACTTCATGACTGTATCCCAGCCTATCTTCAGCCTTGAGAGCATACTTTTGTGCCTCTTGCAATGTTGTAGGTTGTTTAGCCTTCACCTTATGAGCAATAGCTCGTTTCAGCCCCTTCACATACCATTGGATATCCATTTCATCATTCCTTGCAATCTTCCAATGAACCACGGCTTTGAGAACCGCAATATACCTCTGATTATACTCTCTAATTGATTCATCTTCCTTTTGTGTGAAATTGGTCCACCTCTCCATAGTCTTATCCTTACCATGCACTTCTTGATAATTAGCAATGAAAGCTTCCTTTAATTCCTGATATGTCATGGTATCTGGCTGAGTTTGTGCCCATTCTTCCACTGAATCTTGTAAAGAACTATGAAACCAAAGCAAATAATCACCAGCCGGTAACTTACATTGCTGACAATACCTCTCAAACTTCACAATATGCTTCAAAGGATCCCGATCCACCAGATCATCAAACTTTGGAATCCCCATTGTCTGTAAACCCCATACCATAGGTGGTAATACAGCCATCTCTGCCTCTTCTTGGGTTTCTTGAAATTGGAAAAACGAAATTGAATCTCCCTTCAATTTGAAAAACGAAATTGGATTACCGTCTAGATCGGTAAATGGAATCAAAACCTCCTGGATCTGAGAATTAGACCCCAGATCTGCTCCCAAATCTGAAAACGAAATTGAATCTTGATGCAATTTTGAGCCCAAAGATTGACTCACCAGTCCCCTTCTGTTACGATAGTGCTTGGTGGTATCTCCTTCTTACTTCTCTTGGGCATAAAACTATGCTCCCCTTGTCAAATTCTACTCCACAAAGCAATTATGGCAAAATCCCCTTCACACAAGAAATTGCCACTTTCTCAATGGTGCCGTTCTTTACCGACGATCACCAATACCAATGGTAACAACTCCTTTTTCAATGGAAATTCTTGCCGATCAATGGTCTGTCGAGCACCGTGGTCGCCAAATTGTTAGAGCCTGAACTCTAACCTTGCAAGAAGGATGAAAAACCCAACAATCCAAGCTCAATCTATCAGATCAAGGCAATGCACAAGACAAAGAATCATCATCTCCATAGCTAGATCAAGCAAAATGCTCTCTCCCAATACACCGTCTCTCTCTGTTCTTCTCTTTCTGCTCTGATAATACTGTGGTGATAATGGCTCCATAATGCATACGTGCAAATATCCTGCACGCGTGCATGCGCGTATATCACTCTATATACGGTATATGATGAGTGTGGTGAGTGGTGACAAGTGTGGTGAGTGGTGACGAATGTGGTGAGTGGTGACGAGTGTGGTGAGTGGTGACGAGTGTGGTAAGTGGTGACGACCCCAACAGCAGGAGTGTTGTATCATGGAATGTATTGATTGCTGGATATGCTCAGCATATAGAAAGTTTCTTGGCTGTAAAATGTTATGAGGAAATGGAACAAGAAGGCATCAAACCAGATGCAATAACATATATGAGCACCTTGAAGGCATGTAGCAAAATAGGAGCTATAGGGCAGTGAGAAGTATCCATGAGAGAATGTTTAAAGAAGAGTTCCAATTAAACACTTGTCTAGAGAACACTTTGATTGACATGTATGCAAAATGTGGGAGCTTGAAGGAGGCATATGCAGCATTTGACATCTTGCAAAACCAAGATGTAGTGTCATGGAATGTACTGAAAGCAGGATATACTTATCAGGGAATGGGTGTACTAGCTATAGAATGCTTTGCATCGATGCAAAATGAAGATATTACACCAAATGAGATCACCTTTTTGAATGTCTTAAAACCATGTGCAATTATACATGCATTAGAATATGGAAAGCTAATTCATGTTCATATAATTGAAACAGAAGCATATTCAGACGTTATTGGTAACACCTTAATAGGTATGGTAAAAGTGGAAGTTTAGAGGAGGCACAAAAGACATTCTATAAAATTCGCTACGAATGTGGTTTCTTGGAGTGCAATTATTGGAGGATATGCATAACATGGAGATGGTATTTTGGGCCTGAAATGCTTTGAAAGGATGCAACAAGATGGTATAAGGCAAGATGAAGTGTCATTTAGCAGTATTCTGATTGCGTGCGATCGGTCAGGCCTAGTGGATGAAGGCCATTAGTATTTAAAGTATTATTGCGGCATTGTGCCATCTGCATTCCATAACACTTGTTTTGCTGACCTTTTCGGATGTACAGGATTCCTAAATAGGGCAGAGAACCTACTCCAAATAGTCTGCCAACTAATGTTATGGCCTGGACTATTTTGCTGAATGCATGCAAAGTCCATGGCAGTTTGGAAGTTGGGAGCCACTGCTTTGAACAAATTCATTTATGGAATTCCTCTCGTGTATTTCATTATTCATCAGCAGGACATGGCAAATACTACTGAGGAATAATATAATTCTGCAGTCATGGAAGTGATATTATAAAACATTGCATTGCTAAAACACTCAAATTATTATACCAACTAAATTCCTAAGCAAAGTAACCAAACGTGCTTTTGACTAGTTCCTTTTTTTAGCCCTTTTTTTTTTTATGGATACATGTTGCATTTCATCAAGAGAAGCACACGAGCATATTTTTTTTAAACAAGAGCAACTAAGACCAATATTGCAAGATAACCAAACAAGGCCAATATTGCAAGATAACAGAAAGTGACAACTTCTACCCATACAACGCACAAAAGATTGTGTCAATTTCAAATTAGCATTGAGCAACAGACAATAATGTCAACTGGTATGCAAATTTTAGCATTGAAACAACTCTCATGTTTCAAATATATTAGCTTAGGAGCTACATCATGATACACATGAGCTTGTCCACCTAGAAAAATGTTAATAAGCACATTATTATTATCCTATTGTTTAAATTCGGTTTTTACGGGGTTCCGAAAACTTTTTGGATTTTTTTCTAAGATATTTTCCCTAAGGTTTGAAGGGTTTTGTCAGCCGGAAGACATTCCCGATGTTCCAAAAATTTAGAAAGCATTTTCTACGGTTTTAATGGCTTCGATTTTGGCCGAATATAGGATTTTTTTTAGCTTCCATCTATGCATTGTCCCTCTGGAAGCATGCATCACGGCATGGAAGCCACCGTCGCTAAGGTTAGGGTTCGTGATATTATATTCCTGATTTTTATTTACAGCCATAGCCTGTGGCATGGATGCATTCAAGCTAATAATCTAGAGGTAGAAGTATAGTTTTATTATGCTGAATATGCATGGATTGTAGATCAGTTTTTTTGCAGTGCCGGCTCCGGCATGGGAGCTTCTGCGCTCTTCCACAACCACGGCCACCGTGATCACATACTCCTTTTAGCCCTCTTGGAAAGGATCTCAGGCTGTTGTGCGGTGCTGGATATGGAGCAGTGTAGAAATTTGTACATATGAAGGGCCTGGCAACTTCCTGGCCAGCCAAAGAGGTAAATAAATAAGACATTTTCTTTTGCTTTTTTTCTAGCAGTGGTGTCTAATTTAAAGTAATGCTTTAGGGATACACATGTAGCAAATTTGTAGGATCATTTCTCTACTATGCGTTTCTTCATTATGCTGTTAAATTGGTAAATTTGATTATGGTGGCAATGGAAATGGGATAACTGCTTGACCCTTTTAATACATCTCTAAATGGATGCAAGGGAAGTTCTTTATACATGTGAATGCATCTAATGCTTGAGTTGATGTTGTGGATAATGCTCTGGGCAATATAGATCTCTTTATTTTAAACCTATTTGCATGTTCTACAATATATTAATTGCACAAGTGAATCCCATGACCTATTGGTCTTCGTGGACGTTAAAAAAACTATTCTATTCTATTCTATTCTATTCTATTCTATTCTATTGAAGCCCTAATTTTTAAGATTTACCAATATTATTATTTATATGGAGGATCTATATGCAAGCTCTCTCCGATCAGATAAACTCCATGTTTGCAACAAAAATTGGACAGTTTTTTGTGTGAGGTATTTGTCCACTGGATTCTAAAAGGTATGTGGCAAGGAGCTATGTTGAGATATTCTTGTTGTTTAGTTATTTCAAACATCATCAACTATTTGATAATGTAAATAATATCTTTGTTGATTCTCATGCATTGCCATGGCATTGGCTGATTGTCCATTATTAATAGGACCTTCTAGAGTTCTCTTTTATGCTTCCAGTCAATTTACGATGCTTATTATTTAATTTTTTCAGACATCAATTATTTCATAATGCAAATAATATTTTGTTAGTGCATTTCAGTGAATGTGAACAACCGGAAAAGCAACAAAAATCAATGTTTATGTCCTTCCTGTAATAGAATGTTGACTAGAAGATATTTGGTTTGCACCCTTCTTTTGTTCTAACTTGATACTAGAATGTTGACCCGATGCTCAAGTTTGCACCTTTTGTTCTGAAAGCCCATCTTTTCTTTATTATTGATGATGTAACAACTGACACAACTTCTTTATTTTACTGGAATCAATGGTATGTGTTAGCTACTTGCAAGTTCCATGGAGGAACAAGGACGCAGAAATAGACAACAAACATTGTAGCATCCTTCTAATGCATGCTTGAATAACAGGTACTCAATGCTGTTGTACATATATTTGCATAATTGCTGGCAGACTGTTCAAATGACATACAGAATGTCACCCATGTGATCACGTCAATCAATAATTTGACATTGTGTAGGAATGTCTTATAGTTGTGTCCTTGCCGCATTTCATATATTTTGTTTCCTTTACTTTTTTGTTTTAATGTGCAGGCAGGTTGGCTGTTTACGCTGATTTTTCCTTCCTCTTTTCTCTGCCTGTTGCATGAGCACTGTTGTGGTTGGTTGGTGCAGGTAGAAGCCCCAAATGTTTTCTATTATTGCTATGAATTAATTTATTTTAGAGTAGATGTATTCTTAGACAGTTGCTTCCCATCGATATAAGTCTTTTATAAATCATATGTCAGCTTGCAGGAAGGTATACCCTATAGTTTTGTGGCAAGGTACAACCCACAAAATAAAAAGTGCAGGATTACCCTCAGTCTCAATAAGTACAAACTATAAATGCTTAGATAAGTAGTGTGCATATGCAAAGATTATCAATCTGAATGTGGTCTGCAATTCACTGATTCTATTATGAAACCACTACTTTGTCATGTAGCATTGACTTTGAAACTTCATAACATTGTTGGGCCCATCCTTAGAGGAGTGATATAATATAGATTGTAAAGTACATGCAAATTGGGTTATGTAGCTTGGATCAAACGTATATGGTCCATAATAACCAGAATTAGATAGAGTCATCAGGCCTTATTGCTGGCATCAATATCTTTAGGAAACCATGCTTAGTAGTTGGAGTTGGATATGACGTCAACACATAATGATATAGGTTGCATCATCCTTTCTCTACGTCGTCATTTTTGTTCCAAAAGTAGAAACTGTTGCATAAATTCAGCAGGAGGTGAGCAAATTTGTTGAGAGCATTTAGTGTTTCCTTCTTCTATGGAGGAGGGTAACCCTTTCCTATGATTTTAATTTTGTTGTGGGATGCGAATATTTTTTCAATTCAATTCATATATTTCATCATGCGGTAGGATATGCCTAGAACATGCCTAGAATATTGCTAGGATCCACAATCTTTGGACTTTTTGTGTGGAGCTACTTGAATGACAACCATTACACCTACAAAGCATGCCTTATGTTTTTTTGTCATACATGCAGGTGCAATTACTGGAGCTTATTGTTTGGTCTAATGCTTAGAATTTGACCGATGTGCCAAGACATGGCATTTCACATCCATTCAGTGACAAGTGACAGGTTCCATTTGGATCATGCATAGCAGTATAAAATTGGACATATTTTAAAAGCTACCATGTAACAAACAAGATGGCAAGAAAACTTGCTTAAACAAACAATGGTTTGTAAATGATTGCATATCGGAATCGACTACTTTAGTTTTGCTCATATCATAGGGATTTGAACATGCGAAGAAGCCTATTTATCCAAAATTCATATTATTATGGCTTTCTAAATGTTTCTATTCCACTTTTGAGGCAGTGTCATGCAATTTCTCAGACTAGCTAGCTATGTTGTGCTATGTTGTGTATCAAAAACTATTTGTTCATCTTTTAAGCTAATACTTGCACTAGACACAAACATTACTTGCTTTTTCATATAGAAAAGTTTACACAGAGATAGTGATCTTTAATTGTTTGGCTCTTGAAAAATGGACATTGGAAGTGATATTTTACGAATCAAAACATAAATGATAAAAGTGATGTTTATAGAAGGCTTTAAAGCATTTTGTAGGAAAATAAGAGATAGAAGTGATGTTCATAGACGACTTTAAAGCATTTTGTAGGAATATGCATCCAACACTTTTCATATCTACAATTGAGATTGATGAGTTAACACATAAATGAATATACAAAGTTTAGTACAAACAATTGCATTCTACATTCACTGTGGTCCAGACGGATTTCGTTTGCATGTGTTCATTGTTTTAATATCTAGGGACGATGCCATAAAGATTGCAGAGGAGTATTACATGCCATTTATATGCCAAAGTCCGACTACTACACATGTTTTGAACATGTTTACGGTCATATGGGTCCTTTTGGCGTCCTATCCCAACGCATGGCCTCCAGCTAAACAAAGGGCATTTCATCTTGATTCCGGTTGGCTCCTATGGTCGATATGGGAGCGTCGCAGATACCACATATTTCAGGGCATTTATTCATCTGCACATAGTATTATTACAGTGGCCCAGAAAAAGATATTGACAACCTACGAGTGTTCTTCCCTTGACTCAGAACTGGTGGAACGCATCTGGATTCAGTATCTTCGAATTGATTCTTATCATTAGTCTCCTATTCTGGAGTAAGCACATTGTGCTCCAGGCTCATGCTCCTGTGGCATCTCTGTGTGCTTACATAGTTAGATGAGATATGTAAATTTTGTATTTTTTCTCTGATTAATAAACTTTTTGGCTTTCGTCCTTCAAAAAAAAATATTGTTCATGTTGGACATGGGGTCCTTTGCAAAGATAAGATGTGGGTTCATACAAAAGTGTCCGTGGAAATTAGGACTAAAAAATTAAAAATTCGCATTGCAATATCGAACTAATTCATAACCATGCACTTTTTGTGCTAAAGCTCGATTGTTGGTGTAGGTGCCCAAGTTAATAATCACCCACATTCCAATTAAACCTAATAAATTAACATAATGAAATAATCTCATATTCCAACAAAATAAGGTAAGATATGGTCTTATTTTATGTTGTTTCCTTAGTTCTACGCTTAATCCAATAAGAATGTTCATTGTAGACACTATACATTTCGATAATCCATTATAACCACGTAGTACACCTTCCAAATTTTATAAAGGAAAAAAACTATCACATACATCTCTGTGCATTCCATTCCTTCACCTATTGTCATTCAAATAGAGGAAACTCAATTTGCTCACAATCATCATAACCTACTTAATCAAAATAAACTCATGAGTAATGCTAATTACCACTTCTACCCTCGAAATCAGACATTACTTATAGTTGACGCAATCCAAATTACAACTATTGTTGCTTCCACATTACAATACAAATTTCTATAGGTTGCTAAAGCCTACCAATGCTTCACAATAAAATCATTTCGATAGAACTATCTCATTTCTACAGTTCAACATGTGAGACCAAATCTATAACTTTTTGCACAATGGTTCTTTATCCTTATCAACGAATCTTAAAAGCTTGATCTATACCATCCTTGCCCCCTCCAAGGCACATTGTTTACTCTAACCAACAAATAAAGCAACCATCTCTTCAAATTGTTGTTAAAGCCCGGCAACGCCGGGCACCATAACTAGTTATGTTATGATCCGAGATGGTAGTAATCATGATAGAGCAATGTTTGCAACACTTGTATTCAATCGCATTTTGCTCGATGATTGTTGAGAATGTTGCAATACTAGAGCTTTCAAGTCAGGTTTTGCAAGTGGGTTGACGCAATACTTTTATCTATTCTCTTCTATAGTTCAATATGATATCTTCGGACATAAGTTGAAGTGAGATGTACGAGATCGAAAATGCATACTTTTATCCATTCTCTTCTATAGTTCAATATGATATCTTAGGACATAAGTTGAAGTGAGATGTACGATTTCGAAATGTAGAACCATGAATGAATCAATCACCGACAATTAGAATATATTCTGATATGGTGGCATATCAAAATATAGGTTGTCCTTGCATGCCATTTGTAACCAAAGTGAAGGAAATCCATCAGACCATCATGCGGAGAAGATGATTCTCTTACACCACATAGGGGGTACGCAGGTACGCAATTTCTTGATTTTTTTTAATCTGCTAATTACTCCAAAGATAGAAGACCGCTAGTTTCGTGGTAAAATAAAACAGTTCTACGATCTAAAATTGAGTATCATCAGCAAATATGAAAAGCTGAAGTTTGAAATGATTATACTTGGCATTTGAAAGTGCACATTAGAAAAGCTCTGATCCCATAAACATATAATTTACTATGAAGAAGTTACAAAGATTCATTATGTATGTTTTTCTTGCCCTGTTAGCTTCAACAACAGCTGCAGTAAGGCACAAAAAAAAACGAGATTGGAGAATTGAACCACCAGGCCCCAGAAGACAAATTTTTTTCTCATTCTGAAAAGTCAATAAATTTCCCTCAAAAAGAGAGAGTTTTGCTTGTTTAAAATAAAATTTTCAAGTTCTAGATGGACCTATACGAGCATTAAAGTCTTCCAAGATGATTCTTGCAGATGGGCAGTAGAAGAAAAGTATGATGAAAGTTTGATAAAAGGAAATTAACAGTGATAGCTAAATAATTATAGAAGCTGCTTATCTTTTGCAGGTAGCTCTTATTGCAAATTCTGTCTTGGCCAGCTCTCATATATATTTCTCTTCTGCTCTGGTTTGTTTATATTGAATCAAAGAAAATTATCAGGAACTTCATTTGGAAAGGATCCCACTTGGTAAATTGGAACTCTGTGGCTAGAGCCAAGTATCTAGGGGGGCTAGGCTGTAAAGATCTTCACTTGTAGGCCTGTGCCTTAGCTGGTAAATATATCTGGAGATCTATTTTCAATAATCCCAACCCTTCCTCCCACTTCATCAGATTCTGATTATCTTGCTCCTACCCAGATGGTCATCCTTCAATTGCTCGTATCATTCCCGACTCTTGCTTCAATGAGCTACATCCAGGGCCTAACACATCCTCCTTTGATGAAAAATATTTTTTTCTTTGAAGAACGTGATTTACTTCATATTATACACTCAAAATATTACAAAGTACTTCCAGAAGTAAGAAATGTCCCTGAAGCATCAATCACTTTGAGATAATCACTCCATATTGGAATTTTAATACGATCAGGCCAATTGGAGATCTGAAAGCAATTGTACAACTTCTTACGAATTTCTTGAAGCACCACCTGAGAAGAAATACGCTTATCATAAAAGACCTTTCTTCGCCTTCGCTTCCATACACTCCATATTAGCCAAGACTTTGCCATGCGAAATGCAATCCTTTTAGAAGCAGTCCACTGATTTGGATAAATACCCAAAAGAAAGTGCTGACTATCCAAAGATACTCCAAAAAGAGAATGCGGCCAGGACCTAAGACTACTCAGCTCTGCACACAAATATAAACAGTGCTCCAATGTTTCAATGCACCGCTCACACATTGGGCAAAGTGGGCTTACTCCCGGCTTAAAGTGATGAACCATCTCATTAACTCTCAAAGAGCGATGAATCACCTGCCAAAGTAGAACATTTACTTTGGGAGGATTATATTTCGACCAAACAAGGTTCCAGATGGATTGCCATTGAGAAGGCAAAGTCTGTAAGTGCCATTTTCGAGAAGGTGATAAAGTATTTGAGGAGGTAAGCAATCTGAAGCATGAACTGACTAGCTTTTTGCCTTCTTTAATACCTTGAACAAAGTTTTAGCATCTCTTGTTACCCACCTTCTTAATTAGAGGAAGAGCACTTGCTACATAAGCCCATATACTGATATCTTTATCCAACAATCCATATGTCTCCTGAAACCATTGCCAAGGAACAATGTCAATACCAAAATACCACTGTTCAATAGAAATAATACCTGCTCTCCTCCACCTCGCTTGGGAATGCGCATGCATAAATTCGACAACTGGGTGTAATTGTCCATGAGTATACAAAGGCAACCACAGGAAGGGGGAAGATGTCTGGAGACAAGCTTCCCAATCAAATGTAATCACCTGCTGGACTACCTTCCAGGCCCGAAGCAAGCCTTTCAGTACTGGAGAAGCATGTGAAGCAGCTTTCAATGGATATAACAATGCCCAAGGGAGCTCAATTCTCACACCTCGCTTATGAAAAACCACACACTTCTTTCATGATTGTTTAAGTAACTTCATACCTGGTGATGCACAATCATCTTTCAACAAACTGAACAATAGCTTAGAAGCTAAGACCTTACCCTGTAAAGAAAGATCCAACATACCAAGACCTCCTTGTTGTTTAAACAACATACATTTCTTCCACGCCACCTTCACAGTGCCTCCTTGATCGGTACACCAGACAAAATCTCTTACAATCTTTTTTATCTCTGCAAACTTAGAAGCTGGAGCCAATAGAACCGAAACCAAATAAATATGCGTATTGTTCAATACTGACTTAGCTACTTGAATTCTACCTGCCAAGGATAACTTTGAACCTCTCCACCAAATCAGTTGCCTTTGTAAATTTAAGATAATTTCATCCCATGCTGCATTCATGTCAATATCTAAACCAAAGGAGACTCCTAGAAGCTTTGTCTTTGCAGATGGTACAACAACCTTCCAGGCATACTCATATAAAAAATGCGGAATTGCTTCCTTCCCCACCCATAAAGCACTACACTTAGCCCAATTAAGGAGACAGCCAGATGCAATTGAAAATATATCCAAAATCTTATTGATTATCTGCACATTATTCTCTTCACCATCCACTAGCAAGAAGGTATCGTCTGCAAACTGATTAACCAAAACCTGTTCACCTTCCTCCAATAATAATCCTTTTACCAAACCATCCTTTTCAGCCTCATGCAATAGTTGCGAAAGTCCTTCTGCCACTATAGTAAACAAAAAAGGAGCTAGAGGGCAACCTTGCCTTATGCCACGTTCAATTGGAAAAAGCACCAATGGTTCTCCATGATACAGTACTACCCCCTTAGCAGAAATCAACATTTTTTGCATCATAGATCGGAAACCAGACCCAAATCCCAACTTCAAAAGCATGGCATCCAAGAAAGTCCACTTCACACTATCATAAGCTTTAGCAAAATCCAATTTTAAATATAGAAGATTTTGACCTGAACATTGGGCCCAATGAACTCCTTCATATGCTGCCACTATATTATGAAAAATTTGCCGACCTGGAAGAAAGCCTGACTGAGCCGCATCTATTCTCAATCCCAAAACCTGTTTAAGTCTTTCTGCATAGGCTTTTGCAATAATTTTATAGATAGTAGATAGAAGAGTTATTGGGCGCCAATCATGAATGCTCACAGGTTCTTTCACTTTAGGAATAAGAGAAATCAAACCCGTATTCAAAATCCTATCAAATTGATGTGAAGTACACAAATCTTTGTAGGCCTCCATAATGCTTACTGACGTCCATTCCCAATACCTTTTAAAAAATTCTACAGGGATACCATCCATACCTGGACATTTATCTGAAGCCAACTCAAATGTTGCTGCTCGCAATTCAGACATGGAAAGTGGGGCCTCTAACAATTGAGATTCCTCTTGTGAAAGAATTGCATGAACCTTAGAAAGCACAATATCCTGCATTACATCTTCATAAAGCAAGTGTTTGACCTTAAAAAAATTTTCAAAGTATTGAGTAAGGGACTGCTTAATCTCATTTGGCTCTGTCATTACCCTCCCATCCGGCAGAGATAAAGAGTGCATAGTAGCTGCATACCTCTTCTGCTTTGAAGCTCTAAAAAACAGCTTATTACAACGATCTCCATCTTTCAGCCAGGTTAATCCAGATTTAACTCGTGCTGATTGAATTTGGGCCACTTCAAGACCACGAATAGCATCAATAACTTGTTGCAATCTAAAAGAGTCCGTACCCACTTTCTTAAGCTCCTCTAATTCAGCATATAACTTACTCAATATCTCTTTTTCTTCACGAACTCGTTGCACTCCCCACCTTTTCGCAAAAATCTTGACATTTCCCAAAGCCTCAACAATTCTTCGCATACCATGTTGTTGAGATGAAGCCTTTTGCCAAGCCTCCTGACATCCTGCTTCAAACTCCTCATTAGGCAACCATCTAGTATTCAATTTAAAGACCGTTTTTCTCTTTTGTCGACTATGAGTAAGTTCACGATTTTCAAGAATTTGAGGATTATGGTCCGAGACTGCTTGTGCCAAATAATTAAGCCTCCATAACCGTGGGCATATATCACAAAACACACTATTTGCATACATTCGATCATGACGAGCCTGTGACAATCCTGGGCCAACCCAATTATTAGTCCAAGTAAAAGATGAATCTCCATCAACTTCCATAAACCCATGTTGAAAGAGTAACTTCTGCCACTGCTGCCGTTCAAAGCCGCTTACAAACTGGCCACCACCTAACCTGTCTTATGCTGATTCGACCATATTGAAATCCCCTACTAAAAGCCAAGCCACATTTTCTCCCCATTTTGGTATTTTATTACATAAAGAAGCCCATAAAGTTGCTCTTTTTCTAGGAATATTAGATGCATATACATTAATGATACCACATTCTTGAAGTCCTTTCTTCCATTTAATGGCTGTCCACCTTCCAAATTTATCTTTTGCTGTAAATGTGACATGAACATCCATACTCCAGGCTATCATTGTACCACCCCGAGCCTTGCCTGAAGTACTTATTATAGCAGAAGTTTGCTTCCCAAACAAATTCATCACTGGAACAACCCTGCCTCTATCATACATAAAATATCTGGATTAATGTGTTTAATTAAATTAGCCAACCTCTGCCGTTTTTGAGGAGATGAACGTGCTCCTCTCACATTCCAAGACATGATCTTAAGCATGAGGTATTTTGGATTTCTTCTTCCTCCTCTTTTTTGATGAGGCTTTTCCCACTTTTACCTCAGTTTCCTGTGGCTTATATAATACCAAGGCCTGGTCCATGTTATGCTCACTAATATCACCAGTATCCTTGTGCCTACCTTCCTCCTCAGATGAATCGTCCCCAGCCTCTGACTCTATGAAATCACCGTTATCCAGGTTATGCTTCACCCTTGCTTTACTTTTACGCTTTTTAGGACTTTGCCATGCCAACTCATCATTGGAACATTTTACCATCTCTTCATCTGGTGATGAATCATGAACATCCTCACCAACCACCATTTGAACTGCTTCTGTATCTTTTCCACATTCTTGCGAACCAGATACCTTCTTTTCATCCAGATTCTCTGGAGCAACTTCTGTAGGGTTTGCAGACATATCCATATTTTGTTGTTTATCACCAATGGGATATTCCTTCTGCACATCTACATCCAATATCTTCAAAGAAGGAAACCAACACTTTAACTCACTGCCATTCAAAAGCTCTAAGTTAAAGCGTGAGAAAAACTCCCCACTCTTCACTATTACCTCCTTAGGAAGACTCTGATCCATTGGTAGTGCTACACAAACACGAGCACCTCTGAGAATTGAATGAGATATATGTTTACCAATACCATTAGCAATAGAGATAAGGAACTTTGGAAGCAATAGATCCGGTGGCAAACCATGAATTTGAAACCAACAAGGCAACATTGCTTTATAAGGATTATCAGCAGAAAAGCCTGGTGAATAATGCTGAAAAATGACACATGAGCCTCCTATTGAGAAAACACCTCTTGAAGTCAATCTATTAACAGGCGCTTCGTCTTCAAACCCCAGCAAAAAGAAATTGCACTTTGAAAGAATTAAAAGGTGCAATAGACATCCTTCTGAGCATAGAACCAATCCATCCAGTAATTTTAGTAGAATTAAAATAATTTCCAGCAAAGTACCCAATTACAGAATGTGCCACCAGTTTAGCCACACACTTTCGATGCTCCAATTGATCCACTTCTATAACTGGTATGCCACAAACTTTGTTTCCAACAGCAGAACTATTAATGCCTTTAACAAAGTCCTCCACACAACCAGAATGCGAAAACTCCCCTTTCCTCTCTTTCAACACTTCAAAAAAATCCTGCTTATTACCCTGATCCAAGAAAGTAAGCGCTTCCTGCACACGTGAACTCTGATAATTATGAGCAAGATCTTTACGCACCCAAGTACTAAAATGAGCATTCCTCAATCTTATAACTGTGTCATTTGATCTCCAAGCATTTGGAGGATCTTGGCGAACAGGATTAGACCGCAAATCTGCAAACCCACCATTATTACTTTCGGTAGCGTTAGGTTCCTCAGCAGCTCCTTTCTCCACCTGTAAAGCCTCAGCACATGGCAAATCCTCAGAAACATTGGCTAGTACCTCCATACTTGTTTTGCCCACTATTTTATCATTTGTCATTTTAGTTACTTCCTCAGTCACTGTAAACAAAGATTTCAAGGGTTGCAATGCCTTTGCAATTGAAACAGTTGATGTATTTACTTGCGTATGCATCTTTGCTACTTCACCTGCATGGCTTGAGCCTAAAGGAGTATAAGAGCAAAAATTTTCTGGAAACCCACCAGCCTTCTCCATTTGACTCATAGACCGAAAGTCAGACTTTCGTGCTAAATCCTTCCACCGAACATTATCCTTGATAGAAGATTCAGACATTGAGACATCTGAAGTGAAAACCCCTTCACCAAAACCTACGCCACGCCCTGTTGCAGTAAAACCCCTACTGCAACAGAGCCCCTAAGAAACAGAGATCCGCCCAAGAGAATAGTGCAGGTTGCTCCGCTGAGCCTAACCAACCCTGCTACTACCTCCAATCCTCAAAGGATTTCAGGCAAGATTCTGTAATATGGCCGAAACTGAAAGACTCTTGACTTGCACCAGTAATCTTCTGTAAAAGCATTCATATAATATACCAATGGAAAGGGCTCGAAAAGAGCTTTCCAACGGTGTAAAGATCACTGAATTCTGACTCCGAACGCCAAAGTTATAGCCTCTCAAAATTGGCTCCGGCAAAGTACGGCGCCCTAGGGACCTGCGACTTTTTCTTGCCTTAGTTGCAATATTGCAATATTGTTTCTTGACTTTGATGAAAAATATTATCATGACAATTCAAGAAGCTGGAGTTTAGGGAATATCAACGGAGGAAGTTAGGGGATTGGAAAAAAGGGATCATCCCAAATTCACAGGATCTGAGACTGCAGATCAAGCCATTCAATGGCTTAATTGGCTAGAAAGAAATTTCCCTGCCACCAAGAAGGGAGATGCAGCTAGAGTGTACATGCTGCATTGCAACTCTGGGGAGATGCCGCTTCTTGGTGGGGCCTACTTATAGGAAGAGGCGTAGAAATCAATTCTTGGGCAAATTTTTGGAAATTCTTTAAGCAAGAATATGCCCTGCATCACATGCCTTGATTCAACTCAAAGGCATCATACAAATGGGTAACTTGCAACAATATATTGACAGCCTAAGGGGAATATTTGCAAGGATCAAAGCGACGCCAGCCCGCATGCAAGTAAGCTATTTTGAGGACGGTCGTAAAGATCGTATTCTCAAAGCACATATTAGACAAGTAGGTTTTGGGGACTTTGAGTCTGCAGTGTCCTTGGCAAGGACATTGGCATAAGGAAGAATTAGGGGATGATGAGACTAAGAATTCTCAATTTGGCTCTCATCACGTTTAAGAATGGAAACAAAGGAAGATAGAGAATAAGAATGGGGGTTTTAATGGGCACCAAATTGCTCAAAGCAATTCAGGCAATCCTCCCAATAATGATAAAGGCAAGGCCGAGACCTCTTGAGGAAGAAGTCTACCAAGCCATTTGCTTGTTACAATTGTGGGATTGCCCAAAACCCCACAAAGAAAAGAAGGCGATGGCCGCCACAACTAAGCAAGCCGAGGGAGCAACAAAACAACTCTCGGCCATAGCTCGGGGATAACTCAATTCGATAAGTAGAAGGTAACTTTGTTGGGAAAGTTAACCATTTACTTGGAAAGATAAATGATAGAAATGTTATTGTTCTTGTTGACTCAGGGAGTACTAACAATTTCATTTCTGCAGACTTATCTCAAGAATTAAAGATGCAAATGGTTCAAGTGACATCATACGAGATTGAGGCTGAAGCTGGGAAGCAGATTCAACAATGGAGCCATGGGGTGACTGGGGTGCACTTGACCATTGGGGATTATGAGGAAACAATGAGTTTTGATTTGGCAAAACTAACAAGATTTGAAGTGATACTGGGTATCAAATGGCTTCAAATGATTAATCCTCCTATTGATTGGAGAAAACATTTGATAGTACCCTTCAGGGAACTCCTTATGTAGCTTTCCCTAAGTTAATAAAGGCTATGCAAGCCAAGCATTGTTTCCATCATAATATTAATGAAAAATATATTGTCTATGTCCTTGATTCTCCTTTAGATTCCGTGGAAATAAATGCCATCGATAAAGAAAACAAGCTTGAGAGTTTGCTAGATAAATATCGGGATGTGTTCCAAGAGGAGCTCCCAAAGGGGATACCTTTATGAGAAATATCACATGGGATAGAATTGGAACTAGGAACTAAGCCAGTGGCCAGGGTGCCCTATAGGCTTAGTCCCTTGGAGCAAGAAAAAGTTAAGAAAACAAGGTGCAAAGCACTGTGGATTGCCCCCAAAACGTACATTATGTACTGGAACATGGCCTATGGGCTATTGTTAATGCCACATGCTTGGATCTTGCTACAGATTTCAGAAAATGGCATGTAAGGATGTGGATGTTTCCTGGAAAATAGTCGTTATGTTTATTTGCATCAGCATAATCCTTTTATGTTGCCCCATGAAATAGCAAACTTGCAAGATTTATCAGGATTTCTGCCTGCTTATTATCATGGGACAAATGATTACTTCAAATCCTTCCACTAAATAAATAAAGTAAAACTAAATCAAGTAGGAAGAAGCCTCTACCTTTAAACTTTGATTGCAAATCAACACCTACATAACACTTGCAGAAGACAGCAGAAGAGAGCAAAAAAAGGAGACAAACCTGTAAGGATTTGGTATCGAATCATGCTTCCAGCTCCAAAAATGCATTTCTCTAGATTCTTTGGAATTTTACACAGTGGCATGCAGTGTTAATTGGAAAAAAGATAAATCAAACTAGAGGAGCTGGCTGCCATAGCCATATGTTTAAGATCGTTGGGATCTTTTGAGGGCGGTTTCTGGATTTCTACTTCCATCTATCTCGTGTCCAGGAGTAGAGGCTATGTTCCCACCATGCGTTTCTACCAAAAAGGCCATGCTGGGTGGCAAAGCTTTTCTAGAATTTGCAAGCCATAGCCAGGCCACAACCAACAGAATAAACTGCACCACCATACGATAGCTATAAGCTCAGATCCCCATAATAGCTGCTTCAAGAACCACCAGAATTCTAAGCCTTGTGACATAAGAACAGAAATGGCTCATCATCATATCCTGCATACTATGGATCATAAAAGGGATCTACTTGCAACAGACTTGACGATGCGCTTTCGTTTACAGACTGGGCATTCTAGCTTGGCACGTCTGCCCTTATCCTTCCCTGTACAGTCAGCAAGTCTTGATTTCCCACCTCCCCAGTTTGTTGTTGTTGCATCAAATTTATATTTAAATCATAGTAAACGTGTGCCCGGCGTTGCCGGGCATGTTTGGCCGCACATCAATTTGGATTGCGTGTTTATATGGGCACTCAACTGTGGGTACATGTTTGCTAATTGTTATGTATAATTGCATAAAGGAGAAGTCACCAAACATATAATTGTCAGTCAAAAGCTACATACGTATAGAAACCATCCCATAAAAAAATTGTCTATAAGCTAAGCAAGTATATGAAGCGGATTCCATCACCCTAATGCATTGCCTAATTGGAACTAATGTGTAGTTTCCCAACTCATAGAAAACGTCATGACCCACATGCATTCATCAAATAGGAGCAAATGTTATAACATGTTTTGTGGTTTAAGTTATTGTTTGGCCAATTTAATTACCTAGTTGTCATAATTCATTCAAGTAAATGTATACCTGGCGTTGCCCAAATGTATGCCTGGCGTTGCTGAGCATACGTTGGAATGCATGTGAAAGGCTTTGTAACATTAGGCTTATCGATTCCATATATTATTCAAGGATTTATAAAAGAGACCCTAGCATTCACCAAGGCATTCACTTCGTTAATATTGATGACATTGAGTTTGTAATAATGGCAACCATTGTAATACTGGATTTTACTGCCAATCGTTAATGTCGGGCACACGTTAATATTGATGACATTGAGTTTGTAATAATGGCAACCATTGTATCTTGGAGTTTTCGCCAATCGTTAATCTTAGGGCACACGTTTACGATGGTTGCCACAGAGTTTGCCACTAAAATGATTAGGTGCAGACAGAAGTTATTTGGTACTACTACAGCAATTTGGTCTATGGTGTTTTTCTTGTTGTTGTCGGTTGATTTTCATTGTGGTCTTCCTTTCTTATAGAACATCATAATGTCTTCATATTTCATTACCACCAATATTTGATGAAGTATACTTGATTACTTGATTGTCTAATTTATTATTCGCATAAAAATGGCACAACAAAATTGTGTGCAAAACCACCACCTAAGGTGCAATTCATTTTGAATCTCCGAGAAAATAAGGATGTTATAAAAAAAGAGCGTAACAACCTGTTATAAACTTGCGCTGTCACTGTTTTGTAGAGAAGCACCACATCTACAGGTTATCAAAGTATTGATTTCAATCCCACGCTTTTTTCCATGTTTAATCAGGAACTCAAGTTCATGAACTCGTTTATAGTTGTTCTTCTTGTACACATAAAGGTCTCAATTCTTGTACACATAGAGATCTCAAGCTCTGCCATAAAATATGGATCAATGCATCATCTTCAAGGAACGGTAGAATTATTCAAAAGACTACTGCATTATTCTGCATAGGATTAAATCACATATGTACAACAGAGCTAAAGGACATATAATTTACAACAGAACATGTGTACAACATATAATTTACACCACACGTTCATGCACCATCACCATCAGATCTGATAAGAAGATGCAAGTTGCTTAGCCTGACCCCAAATTGTGATCTGCACTCTAGTCTTTCACTTTAAGATCCCACATTGGTGCACATGGGCCTGCAATGATAAATCAATGTGCTCTTTGCACAACAATTCCAGTATCTATGTCGAGAAAAGAAGTCGTCTTTGCCTGCCCTTTATGCAAGGCCTCTGATATTTAGGTAAATTCAGAGCTAAAGTTCTATAATGTCAGCACTTCATACCGCATAATATCATAATTAATATAGTAGTCAGAATGTGAAACATGATTGGCTGGATCAGTTTTCTAGGCATATAAGGTAATAAGCAATTGGCAACGATCAGTCTTACAACATCGCCCTTTTTTACATATGGTGTAAGTTTTATGGACTCAATTAATATGGCAGACAGTCTAAAAATAACCTTGAAGTTTTCAAGTACTTCAAATTCTTTTCTTTTTCTTCTTCTTCTTTAATCTTGAACATGGAACATCCATCCTTGTCACTGATTTCAGTCATTCAAAACAAAAATATTTAAATAAATGACTGCGTTAAATAAACAATAGCTTAAAATAATGGTCAAGAACTTAGCTGAGCTATTGCAAATGCTGCACATTGTTCCATCTATCCATTTTTGTCCTTAGCCAAGCCAACTAAAGGAATACAGATTTCCATTCCAATGCCTTCATAATGTCCACAAAAACATAAGAAAAGAAGTAGATGGAAACCTACATTCCGGATTGTCAGAAATGGGTATATCGGTTCCAATCGTTAGCTCCTTAATCTTCGGCGACTCCTATGTTCAGAGCCTCCTTTGCTTCAGCGACCTCTGCTTCAGCACAAACAGCTTTAGTTTTAGAATGCCACAACCGACTAACGTCCATTATGCAAAGAAAAAAATTATAGAACCATTGTATACCTGTATGCTTCAGCGATCCTCTGCTGCTATATCGATTGCTCTTGTGATTTAAAGCAACATTTAAGGTAAAATTTAGTGAGTAATTCCTAGCAATAATAGAAGTCGGATGAGAAGCACATCATCACAGCGATATCTCTGCCGTTTCATAGAGGAGAGAATGCCTGAAAGGGAAAATGCCGAAAATTAGTTGGAAAAGAAAAAATATCTAACCTGCACCCTGCACCGTATCCAAAATCCAAGCACGCTTTGATAATCCCAGCATTGCTCCAACGATTGCTCCGGCTCTAGCATGCAAACACCTTGATTCGTTTTGTACAAACACTAAGCAAGGAGGCCGTTTCCATTGTACCAGGCTACATTCCAATAAAAAAATAGTTTGTTTTAAAAATAAAAAACCCAAAGATAAATTCTAAAAAAAGGAATCTCTAGCCCAAAGGTTAAAAAAACCAATAGTTTTTCACAAAAAAAAACGAGTTTCCGATCGCCGGAAAAATAATTTGGCGTCCAAAACACGGAAAACCTTAGCGTATATTCATACGCAAAAAAACCAAAAAGTTTTTCACCGCCGGAAAAACAATCAGTAATGACGGCCGTCAGATTATCAGATATACCCCTGATATGCCAGAATATGCCAAAACCAACCCTCCCCCTAACGAATTGCCCCCTTAACAGGGGCAATCCAAAAATTAAGGAATTGCTCCAAAAGGGTTTCATAAGGCATAGAAAATCACCTTTTGGGGTACTTATCGGTAGTATGTGCATGTGCATTTATTATAGAGCTTTAAATAAAGCCATGATCAAGGGATTGTTACCCAATGCCTAGAATTGATGATATCATGGACCATTTAGTGGGAGCAAAATATTCTCTAAAATCGGTCTAAGAAGTGGATATCGTCAAATTAGCATTCAGGAAGGGGATAAGCCCAAAATGGCTTTTCAAACCAATCAAGGGTACCATGAATTTATAGTCATGCCGTTCGGATTGACAAAATGCCCCAGCCACATTTATGCGGCTCATGAATAATGTGTTTTATGGATATTTAGAATATTTTTGGCTGATATCTTGATCTACTCAAGGAGTAGAGATGAACACTTAGAGTCATTTGGAAAACGTATTGGCATTGCTCAGGGAGTGCAAACTGTTTGCTAAACTTTCTAAGTGTGAATTTGTAAAAGAACAAGTGGCCTATCTTGGACACATAGTCATTAACCCCAGATCCAGACAAGGTAAGAGCCATAAGGGAATGGCCGCAACTAGTAGTTATGTCGGATGTAAGAAGCTTTCTAGGCTTAGCCACTTACTATAGAAATTTTGTTCTAAAATTTTCAAAGGTAATTGCCCTCCTCACCGACTTGCTTAAAAGAAGGACAAAAATTCCTATGGGGAAAGAGCAAAAGGGAGCCTTTGAACGAATTAAGATCTTGCTCTCAAGTGAACCAATTCTGAAAATCTTGGATTTACATTTACCCTTTGAAGTTTACACTGACGCATGTGAACAGACTCTGGGAGCAGTCTTATGCAACAAGGGAACGTGATGGCTTATGAAAGCCATAAATTAAGTCTGGCAGAAAAGAACTATGCCACCTACGAACAAGAGTTGTTGGCCATAGTTCATGCCTTAAAAACTTGGCGGCATTATTTGAGGTCTGGGATCAATAAAGAATCGCGCAAGTTTATAGTGTTTACGGATCACAAGCCATTAAAATTTCTGTAAAGTCAAGCAGAAATAAGTCTCAAACAAGCACGTTGGTTGAATTTCTTACATGAATTTCATTTCGAAATTCAGCATACCCCAAGAAAGAACAACCCAGTTGCAGATGCCCTTTCCCGAATAAAGTATATCAACGAGATGACATCTTTAGAGTGGGACTGTTTCCAAGAAATCAGGGATCGTATCAAAAGGATCAAGATCCAACCAGAAGAGAGGGTGTTCTTTGGACTCAAAATAATAATTTATGGTTTTATAAAGGACGGATTTATGTACCCTTAGTAGAGAATCTTAGGAAGGAGATTCTTTACGAGTTCCACAACACCCCACAAGCAAAGCACGAGAGGAATGGAAGACATATGAATTGATTAAAAGACAGTTCTTTTGGGTTGGTATGAAACATGATGTAAAATTACATGTAGCACAGTGCCAAGTATGTCAAGTTGTTAAAATAGATCATGGCAAGACGTCTGGATTACTACAACCATTACCCATAACTTTTGAGATGTGGAAATGCATAAGCATGATCTTTATGGTCGCACTCCCACGAACAAGTCGGCAACACACACAAGTGTTTGTGATGGTCGATTGTTTAACAAAGTATGCAAAGTTTCTAGCATTATGGGGTGATGCTACAGGGCAAGATTTGGCAAGGGAATACCTATGAGTTGTGTACCATACTTTTGGTCTGCCACGAAAAATTATAAGCGATAGAGATTCTAAGTTCACAGAACACTTACATTTCATGAAAGGACTGGGAGTAAGTCTCAGTATGAGTAGTGGAAATCATCCCCAAACTGATGGACGAACAGAATGAATTAACATGATCCTGGAGGATATGTTGAGAAGTTTTGTGTTTGAGAAACAGTCCATGTGGGAAGAATACTTGCCCTGTGTTGAATTCGCTTACAACAAGTGTACCACACAAGTACCAAAATGAGTCCCTTTATGGCAACGATGGGTAGGAACCCAAGGTCCTATACAGGGATGAATCACGCCTTCAAACTGATGCGGGTATCCATACGTTGAAAGGTATGCAAACTATATTATATCAGTGTAGAGCAAACTTAAAGAAGGCTCAAGGCCGAGCCATGATAAGTGCCAATAAACATCGTAGAGAGTTAACCTTCAAGGAAGGTGACTACACGTTTCTATGGATTTTTACCCTTCGGCACTCAAGGTAGGGACCTTGAAACCATTGGTTAAGGGAAAGATTCCCAAATTGACGCCCCAATATGCTGGACCCTTCAAGGTATTGAGAAGGGTCAATGAGACAGCATATGAGTTGGAGCTTCTAGATGGAAACGGTGCACCCTGTGCTCCATGTGAGCTAACATAAGAAAACAATATTGTCCACGGACAATGTTATAGTTCATGCGACAATACCCCTAGCCCTTAACTCAGAGGTAACTCCTGAGGTAATTCTAGACACTTGCGTTTGGAAGCTGCGCAATTGGAATATTGCAAAGTACTTCGTGACGAGATCAACCACTCTCCGAGGCCACATGGGAGAGTGAAAAGTACGTGCAACAACACCCTCACCTGACTCAAAATCCGTGAATGCCACGGAAGGATTAATCGAGCCAATATGAGGTTAGTTACCTATACGAAGATAAATTAAGAACTTGCATCAAGGATGGCAAGTAGGATGTCCACCTACAATGAGTTACGAAACCATGGTCACTAGGTGACCCAGGGAACGGGTTTCGAAGGGACTAGACGAAACCATGGTCACTAGGTGACCCAGGGAAAAAACTCCCATCATCCTTGGGGAGCAAGGATTGGAAGGTGGGAGGTATGTTATAGACATGGAGCATGACCATTTAATAAGCTAAGAAAGTTAGCTAAGGTAAATAATCACTTTAAAAGTGATGACATGGCATGATGCCATTGGATCAAGAAAAGCAAGAACAGGTCAAAGGAGAGGGCACTGTGAAGGTCATGGCCGGCCAGCTCCCTCTGATTGCCCTGGAGGCAGTACATCAAATTAGAGGATGCCAAGAATCGATTTAGGGTTTTGGACCCTTGGCTTTTCATTGAACCAGAAATCAAGAGCTATGGTGGAATATTTAAGAAAGGCTCTTTTGAGGGGAGGGGCGTGGTTCTTCAGGGAAGAGTTCACTCTTTCATTCTTGCAAATCCATTGATCCTTTGAGAGCATTCTTAAAAGAATCAGGGTGGGGGAGTTTGGAACTCCGAGGGTGAGGCGATACAATGTTGAATGCAGTTCTTGACGGTGACCAAACCAAGAACTTTACACATAAGAACCATCGGCAAAAACCTTGACCCAATTATTATTGTTGTATATCCTATCAAACATCTGAAGAATAATGAATATGGGCACTTTTGGAGGCCATTGCAATTCCAGCAGGTTGTTGTTACGACTTAAAGCTTTTTTACAGTTATTATTGTTTTTAAGAAAATAATCTAACAGGTCTTGCACGATCCCATGATTACACCCGTGCTTTCCTTTGCATTCTATCAAATGCTTAGTCATGCAAACTCGGAAAATCCTGGTATGGGATGAGCTTCTACTAAGGGAAAATTCCAGATATACCCCTTAAGCTTACAAATATTCCAAAAATACCCCTAAAAAGAAGGTATTTGGCTCAAATGACAATAACTTTCTTATGATCAACCAATTAAAAAAGTACTCTTTATGAAGCTTATAGTTGAGAGCGAGCCCTATCCAATAGCAGTAGAATCATCTAAAACGGAGTTGGAATCTTCAAGTTATAGTCTTTTAAGTTAGTGCTATAAAAAAACAACGTAAATTAGCAGAACTTGTGAATTTCAACTCCAATTTAGATGAATCTGATTTTGTTGGGAAGATCTTATTCTAATCTATAATGTTCGTGATGATAATAAGGCCCTTTTCACACGATGTCTTAAAATATAGTTGTCCCATTTCATATAAGATATCATTTGTGACTCCAAAGCGAAAAATAAGACAACACATATATAAGTTGCTTTCACACTACATGGTGCATTTTGTAGTCTTGTACAAATAAGACACTAATAAACACTAGTGTGAAAACCATCACAAAATAAAGCCATCTATTACTTTGAATATGATTGTTCAATAAGTAGTGTCTTATTTTATGGCAGGGAAGTCCTCCAATATAAAATAAGACTCCATTTCCCTTACCAACCTATCCGACGTGTCTTATTTTTTATAGTGTGAAAAAAACTTCACCCCTTTTGCTTAAGTGGCATATTCCTATTGGATACTTCTAAAAAAAAGGGCCTAACTTTGGAATTTGAGGAGCAACAAAAACTTTATTACCATTTTTCCAAAAATATTCTTCAATTTTTGGAGTTCTTGCAAACTTGAGGTATATTTAAAATTTTCCCTTCTATTAACTAGTGAATGTTGTCTATAACTAGTGAATGTTGTAACGGGCTCGAGATGGACTTCTATACAAAGCTTTCCATCACAGCAATTACCTTGTTCTATCATCTTGCACCTGTAATTCACCGGTTAAGATAAAGCATTGAAATCATTGCTACAAAGGCAATGGAGCACCAAATTGCCTCACCACTTATTATATCCTGGAGTTGGAGTTGCATGACCGAAGAACTCTTCTGTCTTAAGAGACAATTTTATGAGGTTCAATACTCAAAAAAACATCAAGACTCAGACTCTTTTTCTCTCGAGGATAGGAAACCGCTCCGGCCCGTGATAACTCAGTTTAGTGGCAATCATGCAAATTTCCTAATAAGCATTTGATGTCTTATGGTGGAGGTACAAATCTAAAAACCATCTTGTTACTAGTACTAGGATGCTATAAAATGCACTGAACCAACCAAAGATTCCCACATGAAGCTTTTGCAGCCCATTCAATGTATCTTTCCTAACTACTATTCAAACTGATTTGATTCTAGTCAAGATTACAGTCATTGAACTCAATAAATATGTCTTGAATTTTCTGATAATAACCTGCCCACAAAGCTAAGAAAAGAGTGTACTAATGAGCTTTAAAAAGGAAGGGGTAGATGCAGCAATAACCACTGCTCCAACACACTGCTAGAAGAGCTCCTTGCTTCAATTTGTTATGAAAAGAAAATGCTAAGGGTTTTGTTTCCTTGCCTGGTCCACGAATGAAACCTAATAATGAAGTAGAAACTATAGGTGACTTCCTTGTATCATAGATCGCTATCAATCCAGCATAAGTTGCATCACCTCCGTTGTAAGAGACTGCTAACCTTTCACCAGTACCATCCCATGCAATTTTGTCAATGGTTCCATGGGATCCTGTAATTGCATCTATTTCAGGTAAATCCAACGGCAACAGATGGACGTCAAGTGAAGGCGGTCTTCCAGCAAAATGCAAAGTACCAAGAGTAGTAGTTCGATCAAATGCACAAAGAAGAACCCTGCCATCAGGACTCCACATTGCACTAGTAATGCAACCCCCAGCAGATGACCAGGGCTCAGATGTCCATGTGGTAGTTTCCCAAAAATTGAACATTCCATTATGTTTGGTTGTCAGAAGATAGTCTCCTGTGGTGGACCATTTAAGCAATGAAATTCCATCAAGACCTCTTCGAAGGGGCGTTGCTTCGCCCAATGAAACATCCCAGACACAGAATGCAGAATCCTCAATTGATGCTGATGCTAGAAACCTTCCACATGGACTCCAAGACAACGCTGTAATAGGCGCACCACTCGGGCTACGAAGGAAATCTGCAAGAACCCATCTAGCACTAGCAACCTTGGTATGTGGGCCTAGAAGAGAAGCCACATTTGAGCGAACAGGCGCAATGCTTCCTGGGTACGATGCCATCCATATAGCAATTCCATCCCTACAAGCAACACCAACCGCGGCACCTGAGTTGGGCCGCCACTCTACAGCTTCAACATCTTTCTGAGATTCATTACTCAATATATACGGGTCGCTTGTATCTCGATCTTCAAAGTCGTAAACGATTACCTGATCATTACCTGCTATGAAGGCCAGAAAATGCTTGTGCTTATGCCAGCTGACTGCTTGAAAGTTCTTAATTCTTTCAACGCAAATTTTCTCCAGCTGTGGAATCAAGCGTTGAACTAAAACATAGAAATGGTTTTTTACTGCCAAAACTTTCTTCATAAATGACGCCTGTTCTACGGCATCCTCTACAGCTTCTTCTGTAACAGGTTCTAGCTCTGGCATCTGATCATCTGGGCTTTGCATGGAAACTTCGGGTTGGATGCGAAAAGGTATGGGCGGATATGTCCTGCCCAGGATTTTGCTGTACTCATCTTGGGCATGTGAATCGGTCTGGTCTTTACACGTTAAAAATTCTCGACTAATCTCACACACTGTATACTCACCCGGAGATGGCACGGCCGGCATTGCTTCCTAGCTACGGTAACATAGAACGATGGAGCGCTCCGCTGAACCTCCTCTGGAACCCTAATCTCTATTTCCCAATCCAAAATACTTACCCTTACCCTAGACTAACATGTACACCAATTAAAATACCGAGCTTTTTATTGTACTTACCAAAATATCGACCGAAATTGAAATTGCTCAAGACATAGTATTTGCCAGCTCAGATTTAGCACACAAATGCTATGATCCGAGTACCGCATCCAGCCTCACATGTAAGACGAACATCCGTGCATTGCATGCATTGCATTTATGCATCGCATGCATTTTTAGAACGCTAATCCGGTGGAGAGATCACTATTTATTGCAGGGCTCTTCATCGACTTCTCATTGTCGCTTTCTTATCTTTCAATAGTACCTTTTGATTTTTTTCTTTGATCTTATGCAGGGCCTCCCTCGAGGGGCTTCTTCCTACATGGGTTGATGTTTCTTGATGTTTTATACCCTTTTCTCTAATATTTTCTATCATAGTCTTATTTGTCTTGCTTGGGACAATCTTTCGACCTTCGCCTTGGACCTAGTTTGTAGAAACTGGAAGTTCTTTGGTGTCGGGATGCTGTTGTATCTTGTGAGTCATAGCACGAAAATGCTATCGATCTGAGTACGGATCAGGATTTTCGTGCAAGACGAACATCCACGAATAGCATGCATCGCATATATGCATGCATTTTCGGGCCGCTAATCTAGTGGAGAGATTGGAGAGATCGCTATTTATTGCAAGATTCTTCATTGGCATCTCATCGTTATTTTCTTATCTCTCAGCAATACTCTGAATTTATTTTTGTATATATTCATTTTTATTTTTATTTTTAAAGTATGTAATTGCCTAAATTCAACTAATAATGCATGTAGTTGCTTGATTTCATTCAGCCTTGACAATTGCATCACCATGTTCAGTCCTAGGAAGGAAAAGATGGAGAGAACAATATGATCACCATAAATGATTAGCAGGATAGCATGTTTTCCAGCATATTAAACTATAAGGGTCTTTTTTCTACCTTTGAAATACGGGAATATTAATTGTGCTCTTAAAAACCTAAAAACTCTTTGTTTCCCTATGATATTTATGAGCGGAGATTGCAGAGAGATCCCTTATCGAGGATAATATCGGCTGGGCTCTGTTCCATGCAATCTGGCAGGGTAAATTAAAGCCGGGCTGATACAGTGACCAAGTTTTTCAGGGCTTTAACACTCATGGATCAGTAGGACCTTATTCTGGAAGAAGACCTCCCCATTTCTGATGCGGCCAAGCAGCGCATTCAAGTCTATTTTGAATAGGAAAATAGCTTTTTGCATGCAAGACTTAGATCTCAATAAAAATATGGATAGCTATCATAAACATAGCAAATATGGCTATGGTGGACAGCCTCAAAACAAAAGGCTCCAAATTGCCATGGACAGAGCTATGGTGATGCTTTACGCTTCGTTCCTGAAATCCAATATATAGCTGAGCAGGACTCTGATACGAAAGATAACTAGGTACTTGATGGTAGAAAGTTGTTTAATATAACTTTTTTGGACTCTGGTACGAAAGATAACTAGGTACTTGATGGTAGAAAGTTGTTTAATATAACTTTTTTGGAAGTCTTGGCGGTTTTACAAATACTTAGCTAGCACTATTGTGCTTAACATGCCCTGATTTTTTCCAATCGAATGTTTTAGAAAGCTGATCCTCTGCTCTTGCATAATGTTTCATCTTATGTATAGGGCATTAAATGATTGTATCTCTTTTTGTCTTATATTTTGGCATTGTTTTTGTTAACCACCTAGTGGTTAACATTGTGCATGCACATGTTAGGTGCATGCACATGTTAGGTGTCAGTGGTGGCAGACTGACACTTGGCATGATTAGGTTAACTTAAGTGTATGGCTTAGATTTAGTTAGTGTACGGCTCAGATTTACGGTCTACACTATATTAGACCGGAGCCTCTTCAGATGTACTCAGGTTTTATCTCAAATTTGGAGAGCCTCACTTGGCACGTTTCCCTCATTCTTTTGTGCATATTTCTTTGTCTTGTTCTTGTTTTGTGATCATGAGCATGGCAGCTTTGTAGCATCCGGCAGTCATGGACTGCTGCTGCAGGGTGTATGCCAAGAACTCAAACTAACACTGGCGCCGTTATGCCGGGTTCGCTCGTGATCACTTCTTCCGCCTTGCTGTTTTGCTGTTGTCCTTGCTGCTCTTATCCTCATTAGTTCTTGAATGCTTCTTGTACACTACTCTCAACCCTTCAATCCCTTTTATTGGCCCAACCAGTTGTTGAAATGGTCCGGCTGGAGGCCCTTTTTGTCAATCAATTCCTTAGCAATTAGTCTAGTTATGAAATCAGTTTTCAAAACTCTGTTTTTCATGGTGCAGCAAGCGCAGTTTTACAGTAGGGGATTTCTGGAGTGGTGACAGCACTCCTCTTTTTGCAAAAAAAGCTTATCAAAAACACCTATTGATTCGATTTATTCTCTTCTATTATGGCAAAATTGTGCCCTCTGTTCGGTACAGCAAAAAGCACTCTTAATTCTTCATGTTTTTCTGTATATCAGCAAGAAAGGAAGAGGCCCAACGGCTCTTTTTGACTTTATCAGCAAGAAAGGAAGAGGCCCAACGGCTCTTCTTGACTTTTTGCAACATTTTTGGGTATGTTTGCGCTCTGTTTTCTCAGAGTTCTTTTCAAAGCTGCATCTCTTGAACAGATAAGTTATGTGTTCTTCATCGGTATATTCTCCATTCCAGTGGCAAAATTAGTTTTGGCCGAGTTCTGTTACTCATGGTGGACAAACCTCTGTTTTTTACGACAAAAGCTATGATGCAAAAGGCTTTCTTCAAGTATTCGGGCTCAAATTTGTCTCACTTCTTCAATTTTTTAAGAGGGCCAGCATCCCTGCTAGCCCCCATCCATCTGCCTCATGTATGTCACAGCTGCAGAGCACTCTTAAGCAAGCATATTTATACACATTCTTGCAGCCTTCACTCGGATTACTCCAGGCTAGTATCATCTGCACAAAAAGCACATATTCACATCAGTCCAGGCTCGAAGATACAATCTTTCTGAGGCGTTTATGGCACCGATTCCTGCACACAAATGGCTCAGCCACCGCATATCCGGCCAGTTCCTTCCATTTCGGCACCATATCAGGATCCCTTTTCTTCAAATCTATCTTTAGCATGCGCATTTCAAGGCACATCTTCAGCCCATTCGCTATCCTATCCTCTGGAAATAGAAGCAACAGTATCCTCTGCAAACCAAGTACATATCTTTATCAGTTAAGAAGAAAAATTCTGTAATCATTGTGAAGCACAGTCCCATTTTTATCTGTGTAGCATTCCGGCTTTATCTAGTCATGCTCAACCAGCAACATTTTTATGGGCTACATTCTGTTATTTCGCTTCAAGAGGGCCAGCCCTTTTTGGACAGCCCCCATCCTTTGCTAAGCCTAAACAGCCATGCCATTTCCAGTATCATCTGCTATCCGGAAGCATCTGCAAATACAAGGAAGGTTATCAAAGAAAGCGCCCAAATCTTCATATTCAGTCTTCAAAACAACCTTGAAGCCGATTTGCAAGCACCTTAGAATGCCGAAATCAAGCCGCCATAACCTATTCTGGCTCTGCACTTTCTCATCATCGCTTCTTTATCAAACCAGAAACAGCAGGCCGCCAGTTTGCAAGTTCTATCCAGATCCGGATTGAAGGCCGATATTCTGCAGCTCGTCATGCCCTCACAAATAGCAAAATGGATCACCGCCATAATAGCCGGCCATCAGTGCTCTTTTGGCCCCACGCTCTGTTTTACGAAATATTCCAGGTTGATAACGGGCCACGCTGGGTTTTTGCCCACGCCACGGGCACGATACATTTTATGCTGGCTGATAACCGCCCACGGCCACGGCCACGCCTCACGGCCCATCTCCACGGCCAACCCACGCTTTGTCACGCCACAGCCACGCTCGTCACGCTTTTTGTTCCTCTGATCACGCACATCCACGCTCGTCACGCCCATGACCCACGCTGCGACAAAAAGTTCACGCTCCCCTATGGTTGATCACGGGGCACGCTTTTATAGTGCTTACCTTTTTAAGCCCCCTATCATACTTGTTTTTAAGTAAAATTTTGGGCATTGTTTGTTCAAATGAACTTCCCCATGATATAAGGGGATAGTCTTCATATTTTTTGCCCCAGTTCCTCTGATCCACGTTCCGCATCGACATTCCTTCGGATCCTATTCGTCATCAATGCCTTCATGAAGATCTTTTGGCGACACAACAAACCATTACCAGTACCCTCATTTTCGCCCCTAAATTTTTGGCACCTTGTTGTAATTGTTGGACTTGTCTTATAAAAGTCTGTACATGTTTTCGTGCTAAAAACTTTTAGGGGGAGGCAGTGTTAACCACCTAGTGGTTAACATTGTGCATGCACATGTTAGGTGCATGCACATGTTAGGTGCATGCACATGTTAGGTGTCAGTGGTGGCAGACTGACACTTGGCATGATTAGGTTAACTTAAGTGTATGGCTTAGATTTAGTTAGTGTACGGCTCAGATTTACGGTCTACACTATATTAGACCGGAGCCTCTTCAGATGTACTCAGGTTTTATCTCAAATTTGGAGAGCCTCACTTGGCACGTTTCCCTCATTCTTTTGTGCATATTTCTTTGTCTTGTTCTTGTTTTGTGATCATGAGCATGGCAGCTTTGTAGCATCCGGCAGTCATGGACTGCTACTGCAGGGTGTATGCCAAGAACTCAAACTAACAGTTTTCTAAGCTCTTTCTTTGCTTTATATTATGGCATTCTTTTCTAAGCTCTTTTTTCTATTCTTGGGCAAAAAGATTACATTAGGCAAACGGTTGATAGCCAGAAAAGCCTAAGGTACCTTTTGCCCTTGCAAAATTACCTAGCTTATGGTTAATTTTGTATTGATTGGCTGCAGGTACGGGCTTCTCTTCTTAATGTTTTACTTTTGTCCAATTTATATTAGGAGTATTTGGGAAGTCGAATGCAACAGTGGCATGACCTTGAATGGATGCTGCTCGATGAAAGCATAAAGTTTGAATACGAGACTTGAAAACATGTGCACAGGAAGTGTATTTCTTTTTCTATCATTCCTTAATAAAGGTACTCTGTTGTGACTGCAATAATGTTTGAGATCCAATACTTTGTATTCTGGTTGTTATATTTGTCCTTATGGCAAATCTGAAGTCCTTGGCTGGGTTATGCCTTGTTCTAGAACTCTAATTCAGCTATGGATGAAAAACTTGGGCTTCCTGGCTCCATATATTTTGTAAACTTTTCTAATATTCTGATATCTACTTATAGCCACTCTCTGTGTTATGATCTATTTGCAAAAACATAATAGACTTGGAAGTGGATTATTCTGACCCATGTTCCTTAGTCTTGGTTGTATAATACTGATGGTACGCTATGATATGACTAGGTTTGAATGGGTTGTCTCTTATTTTTGCATACTATTGGGTATACTACAGTAGTATTTTAGAACCATATATGGTCAATATTTCATAGGATACGCTTGTAATTGTTTTTATAAAAAATCATGTAACTATGTTCATGAAAGTCTTTGGGATAGAATACCAAACATTTAGTCAGGCTAAGAGTAATTAAAAAAGCATTACACATATTGTTGCTTAAATAGCATAACAGAAATATGACTTGCACATAATATACACCATTTGATACATTCCAAGGCTTTGATTGTGGAAAACATGTATGATACAATTTGCCATTTGATCCTATATCAAACTTGTTGGTATACTAACTCAAGGTGCATATTTTGTGCAATATGTTGTCTATTGGCAATGTTTTCTAAACTTCTTTCCAGTTAACTTTTTTGCCAGCTCCAATGTCGAGAAAATTTTAACGATACTTGATATTACCTAATATTTACAATAGTCATGAGTTATGGACTTTTGTAAATAAGGTCTCTTGGCATAATATGCCTATGTTTACATGGCCGAAAGAAAACTGAACAAAGACTAGTATATTCTATTAGGCAATAGTAATAATGATAGCAAATTCTTTACCTTGGAAAAAATGGTACCATCTAGGACTGTGAAATTCTTGTATGGCCAGATAAGACAGCAGGGGAATTGACCAATGCTAATGTTTGTGACGTTCCAGCACAGTATACGGTCCCAAGACGTATACTGTACTGCCCCGTCATGCGTACACGCCACCCCGACTGACGTGTACGCCAACGTGTAGCCAGGCGGGTAGCCCTAGGGGGCAACTTGTAAGGAATGTGCATTTATTAATGTGCACATTTAACCATGTGCACATTTATCTAGGTGCACATTTCCCCCATGTGGACACTTTATGCCAAGTGGGCCATACCCAAGGTGCAATTAATGTGCACATTTTCCAATGTGCACATTTATTAAGGTGCACACCTTTCCATGTGGGCACATTTTGCCACCTAGCCATTAAAGGCAAGTGGGCCCATTCCCAATTATCCCACATGCCTAAAGGGGATAATTGGAAACCCTAGCCAACCCCTTGTCTATTTAAGAAGGGAAACCCTAACTTGCCCATTTTTCGTTTCTAGGGTTTTAGAGCTCTGTTTTGGCTGCCCCAGGGGTCAAAACCGCCTCCCAGACTCTGTCTGAGCGAATTGCCCCATTAGTTTCCCTTGATTCGAGCAGTTTAGCAGGATGGTTGAGCTCAGGTCAGGAGGAGGAACTCAAGGATCAGGTATTTCGTCAATTTAATAGCCTAAACCATCTTCTAGTCATTAAATCAGTAGGTTTAGCCTATTAAATTGCCCATAGCAGCCCTCTAGATCTCTAGATACCAGACTCTAACTAAAGAACCTAACTAGATCTTGCTCTTTAGTTCTCCTGTGATATATATGGATGATGTATTGTTTGGATTCTTGGCATGAACCCTGCAGCAGCAGTCCATGACTGCCGGATGCTACAAAGCTGCCATGCTCATGATCACAAAACAAGAACAAGACAAGAAATATGTATAAAGAATGAAGGGGAACGTGGCCAAATGAGGCTCTCCAAATATGAGATAAACCTGAGTACATCTGAAGAGGCTCCAGTCTAATATAGTGTAGACCGCAAATCTGAGCCGTACATCTAACTAAATCTAATCCCTACACTTATGTTAACCTAATCATGCCAAGTGTCAGTCTGCCACCACTGACACCTAACATGTGCATGCACCTAACATGTGCATGCACAATGTTAACCACTAGGTGGTTAACACTGCCTCCCCCTAAAGGTTTTTAGCACGAAAACATGTACAGACTTTTATAAGACAAGTCCGACAATTACAACATGGTGCCAAAAAGTAGGGGTAAAAATGATGGTAATGGTAATGGTTTGTTGTGTCGCCGAAAGATCTTCATGAAGGCATTGATGACTAGGATCCGAAGGAATGTCGATGCAGAACATGGATCATAGGAACTTTGGGGCAAAAAAAAAAAAAAACATAAGGACCATCCCCTTATATTATGGGTAAGTCCATTGGAACAAATATTGCCCAAAAGTGCACGAAAAAAGCTTAAAAACAATGATTATAGGGGGCCTTCAAAACGTAAGCACCTTAAAAGCATCCCCCGTGATCGACCATAGGAGAGCGTGGCTATGCGTCACAATATTTGTGCAGAGCGTGGATGTTGAGCAAAAAGCGTGGCCATAAGCAAGCAAAGCGTGAGCGTGGGAGCATGAAGCGTGGCTGGAGCGTGGTCAATCTGCGTGGTCAATTTGCGTGGTCAAACGTGGGCAAAAATACAGAGCGTGGGTGTGAGCGTGACTTTTGAATTAGCGTGCCCGTGGCGTGGAGCGTGACCCGTGGGTGAGAGCAGTAAAGTGAGCGTGGGTCAACGCGTGGAAGTATCCGGTCAACAATGTGAAGCCGTGTGCACGTGAAGCTATCAAAGCGTGACAGCGTGCCCTAGCGTGAGCCATAAAACCCTAGCGTGAGCCATAAAAACAATATTGTATCGGAGCCATAGATCTTAGGCGGCGAAATCTGAGCCATTGGTCCAAAAAAAACCCTAGCGTGAGGCCTCTTGAAGAAAACAGAGGCGGCTTGAAGAATAGGCATGGCTGCCGGATTTGCAGGTATGTCGGCCAAGCCTTTCGGATATCTCTGAAAGTTCGAAAATAGAAGGAAAGGCCTGATATAGTAGGATTGCCAAGCCGCTGATAGAAAGCTCCAGAAAATGGAGGCCAGGCCCTGATAGAATGCCAGAATGGGAGCAATAATGCTATTGTGTGCCGGATTTGGCTTGATAAGCGGCCGGATCGAAGGCACTGCTGCTGCTTGCATAATAGGAAGGATCCAGGCAGCAAAGTTTTAGCCAGGCAACGAAGTTTCTATCAATAGAAGTAGACCGAACAGGGTATTGCCTACAACTGGAATTTATGGAATCTGAGCCTGCTTTGACATCGCCTTGAATCTGTGCTGCAGAGCTTGGAGAGATAAAATATCTAACTCATAAAGAATTTTCGAATTGAATCCACTGGTGACTGATGAAATGTTTACTTGTGTGCAGAGGATGCAGACTAAACAGCTTGAAGAAGGCCGACCTGATGCTTCAAGGATCTGCTGATAAATGTGCTTGCTGAATTTGCAACCGGTACTTGCGGGAGCAGATGGATATAAGATGCTAACTGAGTGTATGTGATGCAGGTAGCTAAAGGTATCAAACCAGATGATTCTCTGCAGGTGAATTAGGGATGGGGGCTAACCACAGAGCTGGCCCTCTTGAAAAAACTTCAATAAGGACAATGGGAACGCTGTAGGCTGAAACTCTGGCAGATCTTTGTGAAACCTCAAAACTCCTTGCTTGAAACCAAGTTCTGTAGAGGGGCAGCTTCTGTAAGTATTGCAAATGATCCCGCATGAGATGGAGTATGGCTGCTTCAAACTAGAAAAGGTACTGAGATACGCTGGTGAAACATGCTGACACGACATGAAGAAAAAAATCTCTGATGCTTGCTTTCAGGAGATAGTCTTTGGCAGATGAACTTCGTGAAAAAACAAGTAACTCGCTCTTAAGAAATCTGTCTGATAACTAATTTGGACTCTTGTGTAAATGCAGGAACCAGAAAGAAAGAAAGCTGTAAATCGATAGGCTCCAGCCATGAGTTGCTTCTTAGTTGATTCATTTGCAGGTAATGTGAACTAAGAGGCTCAAAGGGGGCTAGCCAAGTGCTGGCCCTCTATAAATAAACTGAAGAAGAAATGATAGAGAATATTTTTGGGGTGCAAGAGCACGATTTCTGATCAAACTGAGAGAAAAACAGAGGATAATGAAAAAAGAGCATGATATTTTGACATTTTTTCAGCAGTGAGAAAAGAAAAGAGGATCAAACTTTTGATTTTTCTGAAAATCTTGCAGAGAGGAGTGCTGTCACCACTCCAGAAATCCCCTACTGTAAAACTGTGCTTGTTGCAGCAGGAAAAACAGAGTTTTTGAAAACGATTTTCATGACAAACTAAGGGCTAAGGAATTGAATGACAAAGGGGCCTCCAGCCGGACCATTTCAACAACTGGTTGGGCCAAATAAAGGGATTGAAGGGTTGAGAGTAGTGTACAAGAAGTATTCAAGAACTGATGATGATGAGAGCAGCAAGAACAACAGCAAAACAGCAAGGCTGAAACAAGTGATCACAAGCGAACCCGGCATAACGGCGCCAATGTTTGGATTCTTGGCATGCACCCTGCAGCAGCAGTCCATGACTGTCGGATGCTACAAAGCTGCCATGCTCATGATCACAAAACAAGAACAAGACAAGAAATATGTATAAAGAATGAAGGGGAACGTGGCCAAATGAGGCTCTCCAAATATGAGATAAACCTGAGTACATCTGAAGAGGCTCCAGTCTAATATAGTGTAGACCGCAAATCTGAGCCGTACATCTAACTAAATCTAATCCCTACACTTATGTTAACCTAATCATGCCAAGTGTCAGTCTGCCACCACTGACACCTAACATGTGCATGCACCTAACATGTGCATGCACAATGTTAACCACTAGGTGGTTAACATGTATCTCTATGAACTCCTTGTATTGGGAAGGGGGGTAGAGACCTAAAGCTTGGTAGTAGATGCTCCTATATTAGCCTCTCTAGCACACTATAGATTCAGCCTGTGTACAAGAACCACACCTGGTTGTGGGTGAAGGGGCCAGACTGGCTGATAAGGAGATTCGTGTTCTGACTCTTGAACGATCCCTCTGGTGTGTAAGGCCTACCGGGGATCATTGTGACTAGGTCTAATGGCTTACCACTGAGTGTGGGTAAGGCATGGGCTCGACACCCGTGAAGTGGTGTACACTTTCCAGTGGGTTCAGTCGAATAAGGGCAGTGGCCCTCTAGTCACCTCAAGTCAGCATGTAGATCTCTGGAGGGAGAGCTCCCTACCTGCCCCATCGGAACTGGGGAGATGCAACCCAGGAATAGCCCCTTTGGCTATGCATCTGGCGGGCTACAGTCAGGTCCCAACACTTTTCAGCCTACTCTGCAAAGTGTGCACAGGAGGGGCGGATGGAGTGGACAACCCTATGCCATGTTCTTATGCCAGCCAATTCCATTACCATGAATTCTGTCTGCAATGAACTCTGGAGACCCAAGCCGTCAGTCACCCCTTCGAGTCTGAGCCTTGGGTAGGATCCCTATGTATGATGCAGATGTTGACGCACCACCCTTCGCAGTGGATATGTGTTTATGTTGTATACTGACATGTATGTTTACGCTTCCGCAGCTAGGTAGGCCCTGAGGGAGACGGGGTAAAATGACCCCTTCACTCTTCCCACTGGGACTCGTTACGGGTGCAGTGATTGTGGAGGGCCCTGTATCAGTGTGGAGCTGGTATGGGGGATGAACTCCTGTTTGTATACGGTGGGTGCACCGTATACGAGTAGGGGACGTCACAGTGGTATCAAAGCAATGTTCTTGGAGACCAAGAGCAAAGCACTGGCCATGCTCCCAGTAGTACTAACTTGATAGGATCCTTAAACCTCGAAAAATGGGAAAAAAAATTTCTCATTTTTGTAGTTTATGCTAAGCGAGTAACAGTTAAAATGAATGAAAACATAAAAAGACTAAAATTGGTGAGCCAACATCCAAAAAGTAGGGTGGTCTCACACGTCGCGCCAGGACAGATAATGAGAATCTCATTTTTGGGCTGGGCGCAACGTGTGAGACATTCAGCTTGAAACACACTAAAAAGTCATAAATTACAGAAAAATAACTTGATAATTCTAGTTTTGAGCTAAGAAGTAGTAAAAATTGACATGTTATATGCTTAGAAAGTATAAAATTTAGTAGCGGGACCCACCATGTCTCAACGTCGCGCCAGGACAGAAAATGAACTTCTCATTATCGGTCTGGGCGCAACGTGTGAGACCTTGCTTAAATTTAGGTGTTTTAGATGTTTTAGGCAACCCAAAACGGTAGTTTGGAATTTGACCTAAAATCGACCCCTATAAATAGATCTAGACCCCCCCATTTCCGTGTCCCTTCCTTAGAACATCTGCTCTCTTTTGCCAAGGCGATCTTCTGGCGCATAGCTCGGATCGGCGAAACGTCGAACATGGCTCGGACAAAGCAGACTGCGAGGAAGCCCCGCCGAGGCTTAATCTTCCCCGCCAAATGATCCATACCGATTGAGAGGATACTCCAAGAACGCCTTTTCCGGCAAGGCGAATCGTCGTCAAGTGAAGAGGCAGACTCGGGCCAAAGCGACGGAACAGAGGTCATAGAGGAGGAGCAGCCGGATGTCATGCACCAGATCCTCGAACAAATCGCCGAGGAGGAAAGGAGGAGCAAGGAGGAACGGGAGCAGAAGGGACAGGCAACCGTCGAGGAACAACTCAAGCTGCAACTGCCCCGCAGAAGCCGAGGAGAGAGAGGAGCAGCCGGCGGCTTAGCCCTCGCCGAAGAAGCAGACCTCGCGGGCCTTCATCGCCGCCATGAAGCCGGGCGAGCGCTGCCGAGAGAGGAGGACAAAGAGACAGCAGGACGAGCCAACCGCAGCCGGCGAGCCGAAGAGGAAGAAGGCCAAAGGCATTAAGGCGGGCAACAGAAGAGTTGTGAAGGTTGGTAAGCGAGGGCAGGGTCCCGTCATCAATGAGCCATCAGGCGAGCAGACCCCGCCTTCGACCGACGACTCGGACGAGGATTACGTCCCCAACACAGAGGGGGCAAGCTCTTCGAAACCCCTACTGCGTAGAAGGAAGTACCCGAAAGCAAGTGGCACCTCGAGGAAGAACAGCTCGGACAGCGCCCAAGCCCCCACCTTTTCGACGCGGGATAGAGTTAAAGCCCGCGACCACAACGAAGCGCACGTGATAGACACCGGCCAAGGTCTATCGTAAGAAGATTAAGGGAGCACAACGCCTACATGGCTAAGTGGGAGGCGCATGCAATGCTTACTACCGGGAGCAATGTGGTGAGAACAATTGAAGGCGGACGCCCACAAAAAGCCGACCACTCGGCCGCCGCCACCCAGGCCCAAGCCTCCCGTGAGCACCGTGAAAGAAGCGGACCAAGAGCAAGCGTAGGAAGGAGCAGAGCCCTCAAGGAAACCGCACTTCCAAATGGGTTACGGACTCTTGATTCCCGGGCACCGCTTTCAACGCTTGGTCGAGAAGTCATGCAGAGTACAACACGGACATGCGGGTGACCGATGAAATGTCTGCTGTGCCTGCCTGGAGGCAGCAGAGGCTAAAATAGTGCAAAGATTTTGAGGATTCGACGGCCTGCACAGTTCACGCGAAGAGGGTCATGCTCATGAGGCAGGATATGCACTTAGCTAGACACATCAAGGGAGAACGCCCTTGAACCTTTTTGTAAATAATGAAAATGTTTGTTAATATAAAGAATTTTTGTGTAAATAATGTGTCCAATCTTGCTTAATTAGGTTAAGATATCGATTTCTGGCTTTTGTTTTGGTCAAATTGGAGTTTTTGAGCAAAATTGAGGCGATGTCTCACACGTCGCGCTAGGACAGAAAATGAGAATCTCATTTTCGGGCTGGGCGCAACGTGTGAGACCATGCCCCAAAAATGCCCAAAACAGCTCCAAATCAACCAAATAAGGGGTCAATTCTGCCTATCTCGACGAGTCCAGTAGAATTACACCCTTAGATCACCCAAATTGATCAAGTTTAGCCCATTTAGAGCCCATGTCTCACGCGTCGCGCCAGGGCAGAAAATGAACTTTTCATTATTGGTCTGGGCGCAACGTGTGAGACCTCTCAGCATTTTCTTCACCATGCCACATTCAAATGATCTCCAATTTGTTGCAATAGGTTCATTAGTCCATCTTAGCATGCTCAAACCCTAAAAGTAGTCTTCAAACTCTCAATTGCACCCTTTAATAGATCAGAATCACCCAATCCCAGTAAATTCTAGGTCATCCCAAAATTAGGGTTTTCCCCTTTTCTATAAATAGGTCTCCCATTTCTCATTCAGCACCTTACAAGTTCGCTCTCGACTGCTTAGACGATCTTCCAGCTCCCTGAGGCGCTTCTGCATCTGTTTGATACTCCCTTCTTCGCTAGATCAATGGCCACTGCTGACTTCAGGCGATGGTACAACGCCAGTGCCCATGCTGTCGAGGCGGATGTCAATGACATCTTCCGAGTCTTTGGGAAAGAAATAGATGTCCAAGCCACTGTAAATGCAACCCCAGCATATAGACAAGTTCTAGCAGAGTTCCAAGCTAGGGTAGGACCCTCTCTCGTTCAGCTCCCCCCTTGCATAGGCTACTTTGTTCCCCGCCCATCCCTTCAAGCAGCCTTGGGTGATGTCCCCAACATCGCCAAGTACTTGACTAACAAGGCGCAGAGGCTGCCAGACTACATGGTCCTGACAGTTGACAGGACCAAGTATTTCTCCTACACCGCTGCCCTAGCTATTTTTCTATCCCACCGCGCCGAAAACCCAATGGGGGAAACCTCTATCCCTCCGATGGAGGTGGACCCCATAGCAGTCCAAGCAGAAGAACAGATGTTTTTGCAGTACCAGCAGGAGCAAGAAGGAAGAGAAGAAGAAGAGGAGTCGGACGACGAAGAGTATACCGAGCTAGACTCAGAGGAGGAACGGCGACAAGCAGAAGAGAAGCTGGTCAACTTCGAGCAGAGCCGGCAGAACATCAGAGTTGCTCCCCCACTTGGGCTAGGCATCACAAGCCTAGCCCCTATCATCATCGACGGAGAGGAGTACCTACTCCTCAGTGACATCCAGAACCTCCCCGAATGCAGGGAGAGGGAGCTCCGATTGGATGAACTGCTCCACTAACTACGGCAGTCCGACTTGGACGACTTCATCGTCCGGGGAGTCTCGGACTTTCCGCTTCAAGTCAGGGAAGCCGACACCTATACAGGGGAGTCGACTTCCGACATCCAGGCCTACAGCAACATCAGGCAAATGATGGAAGCGCGAGAGCTGCCAACGGAGGAGGAGTTCCTCGCCCTCCAGGAACAGATGGGGATCCGTGGGAAGACCACGAGCATCTTAATGCCGAGGCCTTCGACACCACCTCCAACAAGAGGAGCAGGAATTGACCTCAGGCGAGTCGACTCCACAATTGAAGGCTACCCGGAGGTGACTGAGATAGAGGTCGACGAATACGCCGGGCGGCATAGAGTTGGAGGCCAAACAAGCGGAGAAGCTTCAGCGACACACAATGACAGGTCCCTGAGGTACTACCTGCCCCTGCTGCTGGATGGGAGAATAGCGGTAGTACACCGCAAGTTCAGCCCCCGGGGTGAAGAAGGAGTGTTCATGCTGATTGCACTCTCAGGATTCGGCAGACATGCTCGAATAGCGGCAAATGTCGACTATGCTGTCCTAGTCAAGAGAGCAATGGCACTTGACCTCTTCGACTTCGCCATACCCCATCGACGGCAGGCGAGATTGGCGGTGACCGCGGCCTGCACATCCGACCGCAGGGTGGAAGAGTTGGCGAGAGCCTTGCAGGGCGGCTCGTCAGCAAACGTCCTCAGGAACTTGGGTCATTCGGTAGGAACGGCCCAAGTTAAGAAGTTCCTTGAGGACAACCCATCTTACCGGCGATTTCAAGATTAGTTAGACTCTTGATCCCGGAGACTTTTTGTACTAAAATATTATATAATATATGAATATAATTTCTTTTGCACTTTAAATGTTTTGTTGATGTATTTTGTCCCACAACTATACCAACAAACATAAATAATGCAAGAGAACAAGATAAAACTAACCATATAGCCATGAATTACTTGTGCATGCAGCTAGAGGCCTAAGCTCAGGGGAACGACAACGCCGAGACCACGTGGAAGAACAGAGTCCGCCCAGGCCACCCCCGGCAAGGAACCTGTTTGAGGAATTTGGACCCATGACCCCAGAAGAGGAAATATCACAGATGAGAACAGACCTTGAGCAGATAAAGGCTTTGCTGGCCGCACAAGCAGGAGTGGGATCGGTGGGCAACGCTCAGTTGCCTCAAGCATCAGCTCGGAAAACAGGAAGGGACAAGAAGAGGAGCAAGAGAAGGAGGTCCTCCAGCTCGGAATCCTCCGACTCAAGCTCCGATTCGGACTCCGACTCCGAGGAAGAGGAAGAGCAGGCACAGGACCGAGCAGATGGAAGGCAGAGGAACACTGCAGATGGAAGGCAGAGGGATACCACAGATGGACAACAAAGGGACACAAGAACCTCTGACTACCAGAAGAAGGTAGACTCTGCATTGAGAAATGTTTGGAAGGCCAGGAAGCTCGAGCAATTCTCAGGCGAGAACAGGTCGGGCATGGAGGCAGAGGCTTGGCTCGATGAGATGAGCGAATATGGCAACGCTTATGGTATGAAGGACAAGGATAAAGGCAGGGTGGCAACAGCCAACCTGAAAGGAGCAGCACGCATATGGTGGAAGGGGTATGCAAAGGCCCATGGCTTGAGCAGGGATGCTTGCAGGTTCAGGAAGTTTGCTAAAGCCTTCAAGCGCCATTACGTCCCAAGAGAGCACAAGTCCAGCATGATGCAGCAGTTCTATAGGCTGCAACAGGGAAACAAATCAGTCCAGAAATATACAGAGGAATTCATGAGGCTAAGGCTTTATGTGCCAAAGTTGGGTGAAAAGCATGCAGTGGAAAGCTATATATTGAGGGGCTGAATGATGAGATCCGCAAGCTTGTAAGGGCAATAAACCCTAAGACAGTATCGGAAGCAGAGTCCAAGGAAATAAGTTTGCAAGGAACAGGGCCTCAGAATAGTGGGCAGAGGCAACAGTATTATCAGGACAAAGGCAAGGCAACAGGGAGTTATAGCCCTAGGGCAGCCAGCCCAGGTCCAGCTAGAGCCCCATATGGTGGCAATCAAGGGAAGCAGCAGGAGAAAAAGCAGGTGTCCTTCAAGGACAAGCAGGAGGGGTTAAACTACTCCAAAGTAGTGCGATCCTTTTTGCAGGCTATGCCCAAGGAAAAGAGACAGGAGTGCATAGAAAAACAGCTTTGCTTCAGGTGCTTCCAGCCAGGCCATAGGACAGCGAACTGCCCCTACGTCATGAGTGCGGCACTAGCGGAGTTGGGAGATTGGGACATCCTGTCTGACGATGACGGCGAGGCAGCCCGCGACTACATCCAGGGTGAGTGTCATATCTTTGCCGCAATAGACACAGAGCAAGCAGAAAGCCAGTATAAGGTAATTTCTACAGTAGGGAAGGCCAAGGCCAAATCTTTCATAGTCCTGATAGACTCAGGAAGTAGCCATAACTTTGCATCCCTCAGAATGGTTGAAATATTGAAGTTGAAACCACTGAAGTCGAAGCCGAGGCCCGTTCTCTTAGCAAGTGGAGCAGTAAGGCAGACGGCAGGCAAGAGAATTAATTTCGACATCGACTTGCCAGGGATTAATATCCAGATGGGGGCAGAGGTAATGGGCATTGGCAAGTATGACCTGATCATAGGAATGGAGTATCTTGGACCAGCAGGGGCCATCATCGATTGTGGGAAGCGGAAGGTGACCTTCCCAACGCCCGAGGCAAGATCATTGAGATCACAGGTAAGGAAGTTGTTCCCATCATGCAGTGTATGTCTTCTAAACGGATGCTCAAGTGCATAAGGAGTGAGCAGGTAGCTTATATCTTCAAGCTTGAGATCCAAGAGCCGGAGCCAGAAGAAGATAAGGAGGATGAGGGGCTCAGCAAGTTACCTAAGCAGGTAGCTAACCTGATCACGGAGTTCCATGATCTCTTTCCAGACGAGATCAAGCAGCTCCCTCCTTATAGGGGAGTCGAGTGCGAGATAGCACTCGAACGAAACGGTATAATTTGCCATGTGGAAGATGGAGGACGCGGGAGCGGGAGCGCAGGTGGGAGAACGACGTCTTCTCTACCCTAAACCATGAAGCACTTCACCATTCTGATCCAGGGAGAAAGATTTTCTTGTGGATGGTTAGAGGGAGAAAGTACTCAGCTATGGGAAAGCCTGATGTATAACCGATTCTTCCCTGAGGAATTGTTTACTTCAGTTTTCTCAACAGTTCCTCAATCTGAGGTAGCACTTCTAGAATCTTGGTTGGGAGAGTTTGTAGGTGACAGAAATGCTAGTGCTGCTGGTATCTTTCATGTGCACTGTTCTTGGGTAGACAGTAAGATAGTAGCCAGAGTTTACAGTTAGTTCTGATTGGTAGGGTGGTAACTAGAAGAAAGACTGGAAAAAGATAAAAAATTAGGTTCTGAGTCAGGAAACAGGGGGTAAGAATGTCTGGGAATATGCAACAGTCGGGACAGTTGGGACAGACCTTGGGAAATGTGCAAAATAGGGCAGACTCAAAGGAAAAAGGAACAGTAGGGAAAGGTGGGGATACTGGAAAGCGAGATTCTGGAGAGCTACTGGATTTAATCCGTACCCTGAGCGAAAAAGGACTTGATCAAATCAAAGAAATCACTAGTTGTTTGGCCGCCTTTGAGAAGGGAGAGAAGGTGCAAAACTTTGTCGCTTTCGGAGACTTCCTTACTTCCATAGACATGGTGAATACCAGGCGGTCGTCCGGGGTCGGAACACTCCAAAGGCAGAAGGAAGCGGTGAACCAGATCTTGGAATATGCAAATCAGGTGCAGGAAGATGTGCGAAAGGAGCTGCTGACAGAAAAGGAGTCGACCTTTGTTGGTAAGCCACTTAGGAATGCAGCAGTTGAAAATAAATTAAAATTTCTTAAGACTCGTGGGTTGATAGGATGCATTCGCCATGAAGGGGTCAGATTACAGTATATTAAAGGGGAAATTGAGAGGATGGAACAGGGGGTCGCTATCAATAGCATATATTGGATAGATTTCCCATTTTTTATGCTTGAATGTAGAAACAGTCAAACAGCCACTCTTCTCCTAAAACAGGGAACCATATCCAAAGCCAACACTCAGTTTTTTTTCCAAAAATGGTCCCCATCCTTCGATCCACAAAACTTTTCGGAGCTCTTTCACCCGGCCTGGACTTCCCTACAGGGACTAAACCCCATGTACTGGAACGAACAGTCCATGTTAACTCTCTTCCAAGAAACAGGGAATATTATTAGCTGGGAAATTGCTCAGGATAAGGCCCCAAAGGTTTGGGCACAGATTGATCTCCTTAAGCCGATCCCGGATGTGATAAACTTTGTGGATTACTTTGGTAATCCCAAAACACTAAAACTTGCATGGCAGGGATTGCCCCAACCATGCTCGGCCTGTGGACTAAGATTGCATGGAGGGAGGGTGTGCAAGGGGGCTCAGGAAGCCAAGACCTTGCTCAACGAACCGGATGCTGAGAAACAGAAGGAAGAAATTTGGATCACTCCAAATAAGGGAAGAATGGAGAGACAAAATAAAAATGGTAGCGAAAAAAGAAGAAGGAGAAGGCAAAGAATCAGAGAAGAGAAGGAGAAAGAAAAAGCAAAAATAGAATCTGGAAAAAATAATGAAAAGAAATTGAAGACGGAGTGGAAGAAAAAAGTGCAGTTCAGGGAGGACTCTTTCAAGGTTAAGGTCTTAAATAATCCGACAGCTAAAGGCAAGGAAGCAGCTCTCGTGATTAGGGAGCCTTTGGCACCTGAATTAAGCTATTCATCTTCTGAGGAGTTGACAGAATACAAAGAGAAAGGAGAACCTAGCTCGCCAAGGGGTCCTCTTTTCTTATCTCAAACGGATTGTGTCAATGACTCCCCACTTCCTATTTTGGAGCTGTTTCCCAAAGAAATAGGTAATCTGGGCACAAGCATCACTATGGATATCACTAAAGATGGAGAGGTGGACATACCAGCTGCCCTCCCAAAGATACCAGCTCAATTGGAGGTTCAGTCCCAACTAAATCAGCAGGAAAATGATTGTATCACCTCAAAAGGCCAGGAAACTGAATCTGTTCACAAAAGTAGACCTATAAGTCCAGCTGGCCAGTTGGAGTCAGGTGGCCAGGGAACTTGTGAACAGGTCAGGAGACCTATAAGCCCTTCTGGACAAGATTTTCAAAAAGCTGACCCAAAGAACCAAGGAACTGAAAGTAATCAAAGGTCTGTAACTCCAAACAACCTGGTAACTGACTCTCCTCATAGTAGTAGACCTATAAGCCCAACTGGTCAACCTGTTACTCTAGTTGGCCAGGGAACTTTCTGTGAGCAGAGCAGGAAATCTACAAGTCCTCTTGCAGAGAGAGATGTAGAATCTGAAGTCTTCAAGACACCAGCTGCTCAGTTAAAGGAACTGAGGGATTCCTCATCTCGATTGGCTGGAAAATTCTGGGATGATGAGGAAGATGATGATAAGGATCCTAAAGAACTCAGTGATCAGTCCTGTGTCACCCCTCTCCCACATGCTACAAAAAGAAAGAAGAAGGTCTACACTCCTAGGGAGCAAGGGCCTGTCACTAGGAGCTCCAAATCCCAATGAAGATTGTTTCTTGGAATATGAGAGGTATTAAGGGTCCTTTGAAAAGAAAGAGGGCTCTAATTGCCATTAGGGAGATCAAAGCAGATATAATCCTCCTTCAAGAACACAGGCTTCCATCCTTTGAAGCATCAAATCTAGGTAATTGGATTTTTCCAAATGGGGATTCTATATGGGCCCCAGCAGATGGTACCAAGGGGGGTATATGCATTGCTTGGAAAGGGTTAAAAAAAATAGACTTCTTCTCACATCCCTCGGGCAGGTGGCAGGTTGTGTTTCTGGAAATCGAAAAAGAGCAGGTAGGCATCATCAATGTCTATGCCTCAACTGCCCCTGAAGAAAGAGAAAAACAATGGTTGGAAATGTGTGATTGGTTACAGAGACAAAATGTCAATAATTGGATCTTGAGTGGGGATTTTAACAACACCCCCTCATGGGATCGAAGGCGGTAAAAAATTGAACATGACAAGGGGAGAAAGGTTCCAATGGGATAAGGCGATCCACGATTTGTGTATCATGCCCCATCATCCTCAAATGCTTATTCTTGGAGTAATAAAAGGAAAGGATTGGACAGAGTGTATTGTCTTCTTGATAGATACTACACAAACATATCCTCCTTAACAGGCTGGGACAACTTGACTATAAGTAATGACTGTGATAATTCCATTTAGGATCACTATCCCCGGATATTAGACAATTGGAAAGATACCTCAAAATAATCCCTCTGACATCCCATTTAAGTTCAATAACAGTTTATTGAGCAACAAAGCCTTCTGTGATGATTTTACCGCATATTACAGCTCCTTGAAAGCTATAAATCGAAGTGGATCAATGAAAGAGTTTGTCATGAAATGTAAGCAGATAAAAAATTGGATAAAACAGTGGGGTAAACAATGGAATCAGAGGAAGAAACAGGAAAAATCAGAGATCTACTTAGAAATGAAAGAAGTTAGACAAAAACTTTTTCTTGACAAAAATGATGTGGCTCTTCAACAAAGGGAAGAAATTTTGGAAAGGAAAGTTAAGTTAATAGAAGAACATGAGGCTAAGAGTTTGGCAATCAAGAGTAGAAGCTTGTATATTAACTTCATGGATGATCAGTAGCTCAGTTTTTTTCTTAGGGCTGCTAAAAGCGGGGATATTGAACAATGGGATTGTTTCAGTAACAGATAATCAACAGGAAATATCTAAACAGGAGGACATACTACATTTGTTCCATAGCAAATATAAAGATCTTTTTGCTGCAAAAGACATGGATAGTGAAAGCATGTCAGATTTTTTTAATTCTCTTGGTCCCAAAGATTTGCCAGTTGAAGAAAATCAACTTCTGGCTATCCCAATGGAGAATGAAATTCTGGAAACTGTGAGAAGTATGGCACATGGGAAAAGCCCAGGGCCAGATGGCTTACCCCCTGAGTTTTATGAACACTTTTGGAGCATAATGTCCAAAGATCTTACAACATTTATACAAGGTGCATGGCAGGCTGAAAAGCTTCACCCAGCTATTAATGCTGGACTCATTGCCTTAGTTCCAAAAGTGGATAAGCCTGCTACCTTCTCGGACTGGAGACCAATATCATTGACTAATGTGTCATACAAAATTATAGCCAAGATCTTTGCCAATAGGCTTAAGAATATTCTGCAAACAAAGATAAGCCCAGTCCAATCTGGCTTCTTACCAGGCAGAAGTATTCTCGATAACTTCATTGGTGCATATGAAGGGCTTCACTGGAATAGAGCCACAAATCAGAATTGTGTGCTACTAAAGTTGGATTTCAAAAGAGCCTATGATACCATTGATTGGAATTTCTTATACAGAGCAATGTCTCAAATGGGATTTTCAGAGGCAGTAATCAAAAAGGTTGATGGGTTGAATGTCACAGGGAGTTCAGCAGTGTTGGTCAATGGTTCCCCATCTCCATTCTTTGAATGTAAAAGAGGAGTTAGACAGGGCTGTCCCCTTGCCCCCTATCTTTTTTTAATAGTAGCAGAGATGGTGACTAGAACTATTTTTAAATTGCAGCAAAATGATAAAATTAGTTGCCTTGAGCTTCCAGATACATGTGAGTCCCTGTCAGCCATGCAGTATGCAGATGACACATTTGTGTTTTTAAAAAGACAAGGTGATCATATCAGAAACTTCCTACTGGCAATGGAGGGGTTTGGAAAGGCATCTGGTGTATTGCTGAACAAGGATAAATGTGCAATAATTTCTGACAGTATGGATGACTACATTGAAGGGATTAAAGTTTGTGGATTTCATTGTGCTACCAAACTCTTAGGACTGCCTTTGGCCCTAAATATGAGTTTACATGGTCTTTGGGAGCCAATAGTCACAAAAATAAAAAAGAAATTACAAATGTACCCCAAAACTCTCTCTATGGCTGGTAGAGTAGAGATCATTAATAGTGTCATTGCTAGCTCCCATGTATACTTTTCCTCTGCTATAATTGCAGATAAGAAAACCTATAAGGAGTTGGAGATAATTATGAAGGAATTCATCTGGCAAGGCTCCCATATGGTTGGATGGCAAAACCTGACACTACCCAGGAAGAAGGGAGGCCTTGGATGCAATGATCTCTTTTTACAAGCACAGGTACTGGCAGCTAAACAGGTATGGAGGTCTTTAATGTCATCCTCAAAGTCCCCTGCACTTCATCTTATTAAATATTGGATTGGAAAAACCTCATTAGTAGGGAGCCCTTCTACTCCTCACCAATTGCCTGACTCTGCATTTTATCAACTCAACCCAAGCAGTGGCACTTCCAATATCATGAGGAGAATCATTCAAGCATGGAATAAAGCATCTGTCTGCTTCAGAGCCCTTCCTATGGAGAGTGTTTCACAAGAGTTTAATTTCTTTTGGCACCAAAACCTTACAGCTGAGGAGGAGGGATGTCTAGCATTGAAACATCCAAGAAAGTATAAAGAATGGACAAGTAAAGGATTATACACAGTGAGCAGCATGATCAGAGAGGATAATTGGAAAACATGGCAGGAAATCTCTGCAATTGTACAAGATTCCAACTGTAACAGGAATATTTACAACACACTCACCCGACATCAAAGAGGACAGGATGTTGAATCAGACCAACTGAATTGGGTTCTTGAAGGAAAGGGATACAAAGTGTCCAGAATATATTCAATATTGTTGAGTTCACAGGGCACTAAAGTAGCTGAACAATGGGATTGTCCAGATAGTGAAGCTATTCGAGTCATCAGAAAGGGATGGAAATTACAATGTGCTAAAAAAATTACCCTTTTTAGATGGCTACTTCTGAACAGAAGCCTTAAATGCAATGCCTATAGAGCCAAATATAATGACCAGATCTCAGATAGGTGCCCTTTAGGTCGCGGGCGAGATTGAATCATCAAGCCATATCTTCATCGCCCCACGGCTTTCTCCTTTCTGGAATTGGATTAGACCCTATATAGGAGTCACTCCAATTAATGAGTCTGACCTTTTTTGCTTCATTGCAAACAGCTCCCCATTCTTGGATACACTTAGATCTCTTTGTCTTTGGGTGATCTGGAAACACAGAAATAATGTTGCTATCAACCACTCCAACCCAGATTTGAATTTTCTCAAATCAACATTACAATTAGAACTGGCAGATGCTGCCATGGCTCACAGATTAAGTAAAGGTTCCAATTATGACAGGAATTGGGACACATTGGGCTCCTTCCAGGGGTTCTATTCTTACTTTACTTCTTACTTTAACAATTTGTGTGATGATGGAAACAGATTATCTGGTCAGGAAACATCATGAAGGAGGGCATGCAAGGGAGGTCCCGGAAGATACAAGGCCCATGTCTCATCAGGAGGTTCTGGAAGCTCTTCTCTGGGTCAAAACAGAGACAATTATGATCCGGACACTCAAGAAGATTCTGCAGGATGCTGATATATGGCAGTTTAAACAAGAGCTGAAACCTTTCTTTGAAGAAAAACTTGACATAGTCGAGGGAGCGCGCGAGTCGTGGATCCTTTATATTCTGGATGGGGCAGCATATGGAGCAATTGAGTTGGATGATCTGCTCTTCAAGCATACAGATCATGCTTTTGCTATAATTACTCTGGACGGAGTAAGGGAAGACTAAGGACACATCTGCTAAGATCACATCTGCTATCGACGAACTTCTTAATTTCTAATTTTCATGATCAATATCTAGATTATGGTCCTTTTACGGTTTTAAAAACTTTTAAACAGTGTTTGTTTCTGTTAAATTTTCCTCCTTTGGAGTGATCGGCCATTTTTGATATTATGGCTACTATAACAGAGCTTTGCTCTGTCCTTTTGTATTACCATGTATTACATGTAATATAATACTTCTGCCGTTTCTAAAAAAAAAAAAAAAAAAAAAAAGAGAGATAGCACTCGAACCGGGAACAAAGCCGACAAGTAAGGCTCCATACAGAATGACGACGCAGGAGTTAACGGAGCTAAAGAAGCAATTGCAGGAGTTGCTCGACCTAGGCTTCATTAGACCTAGCATCTCGCCGTTTGGAGCGCCCATTCTGTTTGTTAAGAAGAAGGATGGCAGCTTAAGGATGTGCATCGACTATAGGCAGTTGAATAAGCACACCATTAAGAACAGTATGCGCTCCCTAGATCAGATGACTTGATGGATCAGCTTCAAGGTGCAAAGGTCTTCTCCAAAATCGACTTAAGGTCAGGTTATCATCAGATCCAGATAAAGGAAGAAGATATCCATAAAACCGCCTTCAGAACGCGGTATGGGCATTATGAGTTCACGGTAATGCCTTTCGGCTTATCGAATGCCCCCGCGACATTCATGAGGCTCATGAACGACATCTTCAGGGAGTTTTTAGACACCTTTGTGATTGTATTCTTTGACGACATTTTGGTGTATAGTAGATCCCTTGAAGAACACGTGCAACACTTAAGGAGAGTGCTGGAAAAGTTGAAGAGGCACCAGTTGTACGCCAAGTTGTCGAAGTGTCACTTCGCAACGGAGAGGGTGGAATATCTAGGTCATGTGATATCAGCAGAAGGAATTTCAACGGATCCTGCCAAGATTGAAGCAGTGATTCAGTGGCCGGCACCGAAGAATGTGCATGAAGTCAGAAGCTTTCTCGGCCTAGCAGGGTACTACAGAAAGTTCGTGAAGAACTTTGCTAAGATAGCGGCCCCGCTAACAGACTTGACGAGGGCGGAAAAGGTAAAAGATTGGGCAGAGCATTGGCACAAGAAAGCCCAAGCAGGGTTTGAATTGTTGAAGGAAGCTTTAATAACCGCCCCAGTCCTAACCCTGCCGGACCCAGAGAAAGATAAGCTTGTAGCAACAGACGCGAGTAAGATAGCTACAGGCGCAGTGCTCATGCAAGAAGAGCGTATGGTAGCGTACGACTCCAGGAAGATGAACGACGCCGAAACGCGCTACCCCACGCATGATCAGGAATTGCTCGTGGTTGTCAGGGCATTAAGAACCTTTTGGGAAGGAAGTTCCAATTAGATACAGATCATCAGAGCCTCCAGTATGTATTCACGCAACCACACCTCAACCTGAGGCAGAGAAGATGGATGGAGTTCCTTGAAGAGTATGACTTTGATATAGTCTACAAGCCAGGGAAGCTCAATGTGGTAGCAGATGCGCTTTCAAGGCATCCCCTGACAAATAGAGTGCATTGCAATGCAATTTCGACGCTCTCCAGCGACTTTGGTAAGAAGATTGAAGAGTCCTTGCCAACGGATGTGGATTTCAAGGAAGTATGGGCAAGCCTCTCTAGGGAGGCAAGAACAGATAAAGAGCGGGAAGCCTTTAAACATTATAAGAAGGAAGCAACCTGTTATACCATAAGAACAAGTTGTGCGTGCCTGAATCATCAGGTGTAAGGAAATTGATCCTCCATGACACGCACAACAGCCCAATAGCTGGCCATGCGAGATTCATGAAAACATATTTCAAAGTGCGCAGCAGCTATTATTGGCCAGGAATGAAGAAGCAGGTAGCTCGCTACATCAAGGAATGTCAGCTATGCCAGCAGACGAAAGCAGAGCAGCTTCGAATTCCAGGGGCATTAGAACCATTAGCGGTGCCAAACGCTAAGTGGGAGGTGATCAGCATGGATTTCATCACAGGGCTTCCAAGGATAGTAAGAGGGAAAGATGCCTTGATGGTAGTGGTCGACAAGTTGTCGAAGATGGCACATTTTGTGCCTTGCAGGACCACGGATACGGCTATGGATACAGCGAAGCTCTTCACCAAAGAGATCTTCAGGCTTCATGGCATGCCAAGGAAGATTATCTCCGACAGGGATCCGAAGTTTATGAGTGCCTTTTGGCAAGACCTCTTTGCGACATTCAGACGAAGCTATCCATGAGCACGGCGTATCATCCTCAGACGGATGGCCAAACGGAGCGGACCAACAGGATTTTAGAAGACATGCTACGGAACTATGTCTGGAATAAGCAAGGTATGTGGGAAGAATTTATTCACTTGGTGGAGTTTGCATATAATAGCACCAAGCAGGAATCGTCCCAAATGTCGCCGTTTATGATCAATTACGGCTATCAATGCCTAACTCCAGACACTTGGCACAACCCCGTGTCAAAGGTAGAAGTTTCGCAGCAGATGTTGGCCGACATGCAGCAGCTCGTGGAAGAAGTTTGAGGATATCTGCTAGCAGCAAGGAGTCGACAGAAGAGCATCGCCGACAAACATCGAACAGTCAGGGAGTTCGAAGTTGGCGACAATGTGTGGCTCAAGATCAAAGTGAAGCAGGCGAAGCTCCGCATCGGAAATTGTAAGAAGCTTGCTCCAAGGTGGGCTGGACCTTTCAGAATAGTCAAGAGAGTAGGTAATCAATCCTACAGGTTAGACTTGCCAGCACACCTAAAGATTCATAAGGTCTTCCACGTGAGTTTGTTGAAGAAGCACACTCCAAATCCAGACGAAGTCTTGGACACTCCAACGTTGTTGGAAATGACAGAGGAGCAGCTGGAAATAGTTCCAGAATTGATTCTTGATAAAGCTTTCAAGAAAACAAGGAGGTCGGAGTTCCTCCAATACTTGGTCAAGTGGAAACACTTGCCAGTGGAAGACGCGACATGGGTACTTAAGAAAGATCTAGTAAAGCAGTACCTACAGTTCATGGAGCAATGGGACGGCAAGGTCATCTCCGAAGAAATCGGCTCAGGCATGTCGATTTGTGTAGATTAATTCTATGTGTAGTTAAGATTAATCTACGCATGCAACCTATGCTAGGTATGGATTGCATGCGTTGTTACCGATGATGGGACCACTACGGTGATCTCTAGGGCGTGGTGTAATGTCAATGTAGGCATGACCGCGTTTTCGCTGGGATGAGTGGAAGGTAGATTAGAAAGTCTACTTCTGTCCCACGGAAGTAGACGACCTCGAGAGAAAAGAGGTCATTGAGAGATGCATCGATAGGAAAGGCACCTTTAGCCCCATATATGCTTTGATAGGAGGAAATTATCCTTCACGCCCCATATACGGGAAGGATATCCTCCACGCTGGGCAACTAGAGGTGTAGGCATGAGCGGCATATAGGCATATAGGCGCTGTCTCCGCGGCCATAATGGAAGATTCATCCTCTTCCTACGCCGGGAGATTAGCCATGCATGCATGTAGATAGGTGGGGTGGTCACCATATAACCAAAATTTTATTAATAATTAAAATGGTACTAACGTAGTGTGACGCTCCCTGAATATATACGACCCCCGGCCGTATACATACGGGGACTTTCCCCTCCCATGGCAACCATCTCGCCATGAGCAGGGCCCTCCGTCTAACTCGGGCCATCTATAAGAAGATGCTCAAGTGAAGGACACAGAGGGGTCATTCGGCCCACGCCTTCAATGGGGCTCCTACGTCGCGGAAGCGTGAATACATGTTAGCACCGAACATAAATCATATATAAATAACCACCACGAAGGGTGGCACATCCATCCAAATACCAACGGCAAAGAATATGCATCTAATACTAAGGAAAACACCCAAACCCGCGGTTCTACCCCGGCTCGGACTCTTGTGAGGATGGACTGACGGCTCGGTCTCAAGAGATCAGCAGACGGAAGTATAACCTGGCGTTGGCTGGCATAGAACATCGGCTAGGGTTGTCCACTCCATCCGCCCCTCCTGTGCACACTTTGCAGATGGGTCGATTCACGCTATGGCTTCGCTATAGCCTTCCGGAGACGCAAACTCAAGGTATCACCCTTTTGAGTCTACTCCGGGGTTCATGGCGCCCGGTCCGATGAGGCAGGTCGTGGGGAAGCGTCCCCTTCCGGGATCCGCGGTGGTTCCATGGGTGAGCTAGAGAATGCGTGCGCATCAGCGACCCCGCATCCGTGCGGACTTACTCACCCTAAATCTACTCAAAGTGCAAGGTGCCCCATACGGGTCACACCTCTACACCGAGGAGTGTCGGACCCATACCCCGCCCCTCACGTGACCCGGCTATCGGGCCTAGCCCCCTTTGTAGGAGTCTCGGGAGCCTTTTATGTTTAGGTGCAAGATCCCACCCCCACTTCACCACTTTGTGTCCCTTCTGCGGTGCTAAGCCAATCCATAGCATCTATGACCCGGTGGTCTCTTGTACACAGGCCGCATCTAATGGGATAATACAGGGCTCTATCTAGGAGCATACTACAATACATGGGCTCAGAGGTCTCTACCCCCCGTAATCCCCCATCTCTGGAGTGCTAACTAAGCAAAGAACAATTAAACCATCAACCAAAGCACATACAGAGACTAGAGATAAGAATACTCACCATATCAATCAAGGGTTAGCCTAACAGGTAAACCACAGAGAAAACAGAGAAAGAACACACCACAGAGAGGCGCTATGCTATAAATCAACAAGGTAACCTACTGACTAACCCTCAAATTGGTCTTGGGCCACTCCATCTCGACTAACAGAAGGGCGCTTGGCGGCTGCTTCTCCTCCTCCATCTCCAATTGCTCCTAATTCGAGTTGGGGCACAAAAGCCCCAATTTGGGTGTCCCCAATTGGAAACCCGGAACCATAGCTAGCTCCATGATCCCTCTGGGTCGCCATCCTTCTGGCTGGAACATGGTCGAATAGCCTCTCAGGGTTGGGCAGCATCTCCTCCTCCATCTCCAATTGCCCCAAATCGAATTGGGGCAAATTGGGAACAACCCCAATTTGGGTGTCCCAAATTGGAAACTCTACCTTGCCCAATCGATTTGGGCCAGGTGGCGACTTTAGGTTGGTTAATATTAGCTAATTTGGTATTTTAGCCCTTTTTAATATTAGGTTAAGCCCTAAATTCGAATTAGGGTTTTGGTTAGGTTTCCACCTTCATAATTTAATTATTAACATAGCTAACCTTAGCTTATGAATAATTAATGTGCCATTAATTATTCATAGTGACGTGTCATGTATTTATACTTAAATATGCGTATAAATATGTGGAACGTCACATTCTCCCCACCTTAAAAATGATGCTGTCCTCAGCATGAAGACTACTCTTGTTGCAGGGCAACACATCATACATTGGAAGGAAGTCCCCCCCTCCTTAAAGAGATAGCGTGAGATTATAAGTTACACAGACGTTGTCATGTTCAAAGTGATTAAGTTTGAAATGACTTGTAATGTGCAATTTATAATTCTGGAATATAAGAGGTAGAGGTATAGATCAGAGATGATCATCGGTTAGGACTGTCAAAAGTGAACAGTCAAGGTTTGTGGAAGTCTCACTGTTTCATTCGTGGTGTCGAGTTCACAGTCTATCTATTTTAGAAATCATTCTTTCTATACATACAGGTAACTGATTATATATTAAAAGCGGTATAGATATAAAGAACTTCTATTTGTTGTTATATTATAATCTGAGTTATTAACCTCGCACTGTTTAGTAGAAAATCATTCTAATCATATTAACTTCTGTGTATATATCTATTATATTCTCCCTTCACTTTGCAAGTGATTTTATTACAGCCAGGCTTAATGTAATTTTGCATCTAAATTTTGTTTTTCTATTTGGTTACAATTTTAACAACTCATATATTGCTATCGTGAGTGTTTAGATGCCCCTGACATTTATAGTTACCCTTTAATAGTATTATATATTGTATTGTATTTGCCATTTTGACCTATATACTTTAATATTAATTACAGACAGACGTTCTTCATTTATTATTCATAACCTTGTTATAACATTATCTAAGTCTCGTCATTCCCTTAGGAGTTTGTGTAAGACATACATAATTATCTGCTTCTATTATATTTGATTATGTTGTGTTTTTAAGTAGCTTGCTCCTTTCGATTATCTTTAACGTTTCCACACTTACACTCACTATCTTTAGCATAGATTACAGTTATATGAGGACACCTATTAATTCATTAGCTATGTTTATAGATTTACCAGACGTCCTGATATCCTTACATTTGAATTACTTATTTATCCTATTGCTATTTTCGTAAATTTATCACACATACAGACACTGCTATATTTACAGGGCACAGGTACAGCCGACATATATATATTCGTAATTGGTACCGCCCCAGTCGGTATCCGGCAGTGCTATGGCTATGCAATCGTCCTGTATCACAGAAGGCCAGTTGCGACTATGGTGTCCACGGCGGAAGCATCGAAAGCATGCCTGGTCTGTCCTGAGCCTGTTATATGGCGATGACTGAGCAGGTGCTGGGCTCTTATTCGAAGCAGAAGTGCTGAATGTTGGGAATAAGGAGTGTTAAGGTATCCCTATTTTGGATGGATACTCGAGAAAAAAAATGGTATGCCGATGTTTGGTATCTGATTGAAACACTGGAGTTAATAATTACGAGGATTGATTTATTATGCGGCATATATATTGCCACTCAACGTAGAAGGAGACTGGATATAGCACCATATATCCGAGGAAGAAGTGGTTTATGATTATCTACCATATACCACGTTAGAGAGGTACTATACTAAGGTGGAAACTGGATTATGAGTACCCAACTCGTGAGAGGGAAACCACTTTAGAAGTGTGGGCCAACATTTTATAGCTATTGCTACTTGAATAGAGGTATGATTCGCGGAAAGGTAGAGAACAATGTCGTATAAGGATGTTGATCCATAAACTATGGATTATAAAATTACACATATATTGTGTATGGTAAAGAGATTGATGTTCCTGAGGCGTGAAATAAAGATGCAAGATTATAGACAACTAAGAAGACCACGTAGCCTCGTGGATATGCTTAATGAGGTTGGTGAAATGCATGACCATTATGGATGATATAAATTAAGGAAATGGACACATGTTATGTCTGCTGGGAGCATCGAGATGACGTATAACGGACGGGACAATAGTGTGGAACGTACCCCACACAAGGTCAAGAGAAGACGATAATTGGTAGGACCAGGCGCAACCATCTAAAGGCTGCAAGGTATGTTGGACCTTTGGTGGAGCTAGATTATGAAGGAAAGTTGACCTTCAACTAATGATACATTAGGAAGGCAAATAATGTATCCATAGGACAAGGGGGAGACAAGAGATGGTTGAAAGTTTGGAGGAACACTTTGAATAGACCAAAGTCTGGAGTATGAACAAGGTAGGTGCCCAATGAACATCTCACCAAGGAGGATGTGCTGTGGACTTCGTATCGTGTGTGTATCCGGAGGAATAGCTCCGCGTTGGCATATCTAGGAACATTTAATGGAAAAACCATAACTAGAAAAAGATAAGATGTGTAATAGAACTTTTGGTTCACATTTATGAATACGGAAGTAATGAAGATGAGAGTTCTTATACTAGAGATGAAACATGTCCACAAGGAAGTTAGGTTGGCATTTGCCCCTGTGGAAGTTAGTGGTGTTGAAACCACAAGATGTGTATGGTACTAGATAACCAAGTTGAGGAAATAAGTTGGCCGCAAGTATGAATATAGTTAGATGCCTATGCCAACGAGTTACATATGAGTGTAGACTTAGGGTTGGTGCACACATGTTACTATATCATATAATAACAACGTAGCATTCTTGGATGTAGGAAGGATTTAGTAGTATGAAATACTGTAGTGGTGACCCTATCGAGGATGTCGATTGTGATATTCAGATGTATATCATATTAAAAGATAGTAGAATATTCATACAAGGCGAGTGAAATATTACTCGACAAGGTTTAAAGAATGAGCATAATGATATGCTGATATACGAAGATATTGGGTTAGGTATGCTTATCAGAGATAAGCATTCAAGTTATCCCAATGGTTAGAGTCAACTATCTTGGATACGTCGTACTAAGGGAGATGAGAAGAGTTTAAATCAGTGAAGAACATCCCGAGGATGGTTGGAACGGTATTGGAATAACCGATAATGAGAGGTTAACTACTGAAAGGTTCTAGATACCAATGAATTACTTCAACGTTATAAGCTGAGAGCATTTATTTGGTTTGGAGATAAAAATATATATAAAATATCGCATCCCTCTGATGGAAGAAAGAAGGAGTACGATGACGATTATACGTTTAGGGATAACCGACTAGTCCATATAGTCGAAGAGTTACCCTACACACTGGGAACAATTCTAGGCACTGAAGGAGAAGCTGGAGGATGCGTTGCCTTGAAGCATAGACCCCTTAGAGGTTATGACTTTGAAACTCTTAAGAGGGTAAAGAACCGGATAATGTTATGGCGATTACTAACGAAGATCGAAACATTGGGTTTTCCTATTAAGAGACCAGGAGGTTTTAGTGCCTCGACTTCATTATGAGGGAGCCAAAGACGACAGCATTTGAAGCTGATCAAAAACTGAAGTCCACATGATAACTTAAGGAAAAATAGGTTAAGTGTAACTAAGCATGGGTAATATGGAGGACGCAAAGGGTCCTTAGTGAAAGAAGCCTTTAGAAAAGCTCTGCATGTGAGGTAATAGCCCTTCGGAATTATGGCATAATCCCATGGGTGGTATCATAGTGTATGTATACGACTGAAATACCATAAGGCACTAAAGGGATGGTTGAAGCTAGAGACCCTATCAAAATATAGGCAACATATACCAGTCCAACATAGAGTATTTTGTCCATTTGGGAAATAAGTGGCGAAGCCACATCATAAAGATACATAGGCGATGGATTTGTTTGAAAGAACTACCACGGTTATAGTTTAGCTAAGTTAGAGCAGAGCTCTAGCATTGTGGGATGGAAAGATATGTTTATTATGTACATACCATGTACACATACGATAACATCTCAGGGAGGCAATCTAGGTGGCGACACAAGGAGAGAAAGACGAGCGTATCCTAAAGTTACTGGTGAAGGGTCTAGAGATACGAAGGACTGTCAATCCGTTGCATGCTAGGGTATGATGTGGTAGTTGGCACTTGAAATAAATGTCAACAGCCAATAGAATAAAGCTTAAGGTAGTGGGGTTGAGTAGTACAATAGTACAATTCCAGGATAAGTATCGAATAGCAGTTACCTGGTAAATGTTCGAATGTGTCTTGCATAGACACCTAAGACTAGCTTTCCCACATGATCCATATCTGGGTCACACAGAGGTGAACGCCATGGGATACATGGAGGTGTAAGTTAGGATATATAGGACTCGAACATGAATACAAGTCCGTTATCTCAACATAGGTAATTGTAGAAAGACTCACAAAATACCAGGCAGGCACCTTGATGACTCCAGGTAATTCATGATTTATACGAAGGCTCACCTGCTCTTAGGTCATGACTATGGCTTAAATGAGGATGCCAAGTTATTTGGAATGCCAGAACAGCGCTATAGCATCATGAGAGAGAAATGTAATGGCTAACATTTCCAGGATGTAGGACAATGTTGAATCATAACCCCCAATGATAGGTGGGTTAACAATATAGGGAACATATAATAGCGGCTTAGAAGCCACAAGACGATTAATGAATACGCAAAGGAGTGAATGGATTAGTGACTCTACTAAATAAAGGTCACAACCAAAGGGTGAAATGTGTACGCTTGTGGCAGGCATATCATAGACGTAGAAAACATATTGAAGAAGAGAAGGGTAGTCTTTGCTAACATGCAAAGGTATACCTGTGGCTTGAAAGGCAGCAAGAGCTGGAAAACTCTTTAAAGATTTGGTGCATGGCTTAGGGGAGAAGACTTGCATGTCTTAGGACAACATGGTGAATTGAGTTCACCAAGGACCCCCTTTTTTTTTTTTTTTTTTAAAATAGATAGATAGGTAGATAGCATTTATACGTCATGCCATATTGGTAGCGTCCATGAGACTTGAACACAAGATCTCTGAATAGAGGAGGCCTATCTTGAGGGGTCTTTGGGTGGTACTGTCCTTTGGGAAATTCATATAATCCTTTGGAATATGTAAGTTCATTTGCAGAACCTAAAGATGTTTAGGTATTAAAATAATGGTTGGAACATTTTGCTCGGACCTTATCTAGGTACCCTAGAAGGAGGTGAGTAATCAACAATGGTTGGGTGGCATTGGAATATACGGGAGAACACTCCTAAAGAGGGTAGACGGTTGTCACTTTGACAGGTGTGTGGCACAGATAATTAATCACATCCATATAGACGGTGAAGTTTGGCACAAAGTGTTGAGATTATTATGGGGGTTCTAACACAGGCACCTCACTACGTATTACAGAGTTTGTACCGTGGTCTGGGAAAATGGTCCATAAAAAGAACACGACCATTGAGAAGAAGTAGTGAGGGGTGGTAGGATTAAAGCTACCCATGGTCTAGAGGGGTGCTGCATGGCAGTCCCTAGTTGGTTGGGCGAAAAGAAATCTTTTGTCTGGGAATTGAGATAAGGCAAGGTTTAGACACTAGAGAGAGACAACGTTAATTATAGTTATGTCTATAACATATTACGTATATAACGTCGAATAAGGTCTAAGATAAAGCTTATGAATGTAGGCCGGAAGAAATTGTGTTATTAAGGCATCTACCAAAGGAAAAAAATAATAATAATTAAAGTTATAAGTCGAGGAACGCCGATAACTGGGTATTATTACCGTCGCCTAAAGAATATCCAAGGATATAATACACGCTGCTATTCTAGAAAGTTGCCCTGTCGTTGTTAATTAAGTTCCGGAATTAGTCCCACCAAGTGAGTTGATGTTGTCATAACAAGTTGGCCGGACTTGCTAGATTACGTCGTGTCATTTGGTCGGTTTATTCCTAGGGGGATACTAGCTTTATATATGGTTAACAGTCATCCGGTTGACTATGGCAGAGAGAGGTCGACTCCCGTGGCTATGGCAAGACTGCTTACTCCGGCGGCTATGGCAAGGGAGCTTGCTCCGGCGGCTATGGCGAGAGAGCTTTCTCCGGCAGCTATGGCGAGAGAGCTTGCTCCGGCGGCTATGGCGGGAGAGCTTGCTCCGGCGGCTATGGCGGGAGAGCTTGCTCTGGTGGAGTTGTCGCCTCCACAACGTGGGTTTACCAAAGGCACGCCTCTAATTTAAATATGGAATAGATGCGCTACAAATACTAGAAAAAAGAATTATATTTGTTCAACAAAGAAGTTGGCTCATTGGTAAAGGTGTTGGCTTGGGTGCAAAAGGTCAGAGGTTCAATCCCATGATGTACCTTTTTCTTAAACGAACTGCTAACTGGATAAAACAGCATATTACATATGTATAACAAAGAAATAGAACATACATATGCTACATAAAGAGAGTTGGCAGAATGGAAAGAGTGTTGAGTTGGAAGTAGGAGCGCGGGTGGGAAAAGAAAAACTTTTTAAAAAAAAAAAAAAAAGGATGCGTATTTTTATACGGCGGACCGTATGGGGCGCTGCCTTACTTATACGGCCTTAACTTTTCGAAATAAACACCTCCGAGGACAGCAGCGCCCCTTTCGATTTTTCGGCGGCCTGTTGTCTTTTTGACCTCGGGAGATGCGCCCCTTAGGGTATTTGGGAGGTGCCCGATCCATTGGAACCATTTTTGCCTTCATCCGAACTGCCTACAAAAAGTTATAGCCCTTCCAACTTGGGTCCTCCAGTCACAACTTTTTCCCTCCAAAATCGCCCTAAACTTCCTAAAACTCAACATTTTCTTACATCAACCTAGCACAAGATTAAATCACCGAAAAGTCAGGCAGTCCAACTAGCTTAGCTCCTACTTAACTACCGAACTAACGGGTTAGAGATTTGGTCAGTGCTATGATTCCGGTCAACCAAAATCATGGCTCTGATACCACTGTGACGCTCCCTGAATATATACGACCCCCGGCCGTATACATACGGGGACTTTCCCCTCCCATGGCAACCATCTCGCCATGAGCAGGGCCCTCCGTCTAACTCGGGCCATCTATAAGAAGATGCTCAAGTGAAGGACACAGAGGGGTCATTCGGCCCACGCCTTCAATGGGGCTCCTACGTCGCGGAAGCGTGAATACATGTTAGCACCGAACATAAATCATATATAAATAACCACCACGAAGGGTGGCACATCCATCCAAATACCAACGGCAAAGAATATGCATCTAATACTAAGGAAAACACCCAAACCCGCGGTTCTACCCCGGCTCGGACTCTTGTGAGGATGGACTGACGGCTCGGTCTCAAGAGATCAGCAGACGGAAGTATAACCTGGCGTTGGCTGGCATAGAACATCGGCTAGGGTTGTCCACTCCATCCGCCCCTCCTGTGCACACTTTGCAGATGGGTCGATTCACGCTATGGCTTCGCTATAGCCTTCCGGAGACGCAAACTCAAGGTATCACCCTTTTGAGTCTACTCCAGGGTTCATGACGCCCCGGTCCGATGAGGCAGGTCAGGGAAGCGTCCCCTTCCAGGATCACAGTGGTTCCATGGGTGAGCTAGAGAATACGTGCCGCATCAGCGACCCCCGCATCCGTACCCGACTTACTCACCCTAAATCTACTCAAAGTGCAAGGTGCCCCATACGGGTCACACCTCTACACCCAGGGAGTGTCAGACCCATACCCGGCCCTCTACGTGACCGGCTATCGGGCCTAGCCCACTGTAGGAGTCTCAGGAGCCTTTTATGTTCGTGCAAGATCCCACCCCCACTTCACCACTGTGTCCCTTCTCTGGTGCTAAGCCAATCCATAGCATCTATGACCCGGTGGTCTCTTGTACACAGGCCGCATCTAATGGGATAATACAGGGCTCTATCTAGGAGCATACTACAATACATGGGCTCAGAGGTCTCTACCCCCCGTAATCCCCCATCTCTGGAGTGCTAACTAAGCAAAGAACAATTAAACCATCAACCAAAGCACGTACAGAGACTAGAGATAAGAATACTCACCATATCAACCAAGGGTTAGCCTAACAGGTAAACCACAGAGAAAACAGAGAGAGAACACACCACAGAGAGGCGCTATGCTATAAATCAACAAAGTAACCTACTGACTAACCGTCAAATCGGTCTTGGGCTACTCCATCTCGACTGACAGAAGGGCGCCTGGCGGCTGCTTCTCCTCCTCCATCTCCAATTGCTCCTAATTCGAGTTGGGGCACAAAAGCCCCAATTTGGGTGTCCCCAATTGGAAACCCGGAACCATAGCTAGCTCCATGATCCCTCTGGGTCGCCATCCTTCTGGCTGGAACATGGTCGAATAGCCTCTCAGGGTTGGGCAGCATCTCCTCCTCCATCTCCAATTGCCCCAAATCGAATTGGGGCAAATTGGGGTGCAACCCCCAATTTGGGTGTCCCAAATTGGAAACTCTACCTTGCCCAATCGATTTGGGCCAGGTGGCGACTTTAGGTTGGTTAATATTAGCTAATTTGGTATTTTAGCCCTTTTTAATATTAGGTTAAGCCCTAAATTCGAATTAGGGTTTTGGTTAGGTTTCCACCTTTATAATTTAATTATTAACATAGCTAACCTTAGCTTATGAATAATTAATATGCCATTAATTATTCATAGTGACGTGTCATGTATTTATACTTAAATATGCGTATAAATATGTGGAACGTCACACGTAGTGTCGACCTGCAGGCCAATAGAGCGCTCCGGAGGGCAAGGAGGTCGAACTACGAAGACTTGCAACACAAATTTTGTTGGAATGTGTTGCAAGGAATGAAGAGTACCTCGAACAATAATTATGAAATGTTAAAACTTGATAAAGTAAATTGTTGTGATAAGTGAATTGTTGAGTAACTTGTTTGACGATGTTATAAATTGATAAGTTATTTTATAAGTAAAAGGCGTAATAATGTTTTAAAAATATTACCTTAAGGTAATCTCAGGAAATGTGTAAGTATTAAAGTAGTATATTGTATGTATCAGGGTGATTGCAGGTTAAGAAGATCCCAAGGTGGGGAGACCCACGATGCTGCGGACAGCATCATTTCAAGGTGGGGAGAATGTGACGTTCCAGCACAGTATAGGGTCCCAGGACGTATACTGTACTGCCCCGTCACGCGTACACGCCACCCCGACTGACGTGTACGCCAACGTGTAGCCAGGCGGGTAGCCCTAGGGGGCAACTTGTAAGGAATGTGCATTTATTAATGTGCACATTTAACCATGTGCACATTTATCTAGGTGCACATTTCCCCCATGTGGACACTTTATGCCAAGTGGGCCATACCCAAGGTGCAATTAATGTGCACAATATGGTACTTGGGTCGCCAAATTTGGCGTTGGGTTATTCTAGTGATGCCACGTGGCATACTATTCTATTGCAGAATGGTATTTTGGGTCGACCATTCCGCATGTCCAGTTTCCAGCCAGTTACTCTGTTTACTCTGTTTTCTTTTTTGATTAATTCTTTAGACAATGCCATAACTTGAATCTGGCCCTGTTGCAGCTTGTTTATCCTGTCAAATGGTGGTAGCCTTAGCTTCATCATATCCACAGCTTTAAATCTCTCCTTCTTTTGCTGCAAAAACAAGAAGCAGGGCTTTTGCCGGAAGCACAGAAGACTTGAACAAGAAAACAGAAGCAAAGGAAGCACAAAAAAAGAAGACTTGAAGCACAGAATAGGAAGCAGGATATGAGGCCGGAAGCACAGAAAACTTGAACAAGAAAACAGAAGCAAAGGAAGTACAAAAACAAGACTTGAAGCACAGAATAGGAATCCGGAAGTCCGTAAGCAGGGTTTGAAGCAGGAAGAAGGGCTTGAAGCCGGACACCAGAAGCAAGGAACAAGAAGGGCTTGTACAAGAGGACAGAACAGGAAGCCGGAAGCCAGAGATCAAAAACTTGGCAAAACATCGCCATCGCCGCTGCATCGCCATCGCTGAAGGAGGAAGCCGGAAAGAAGCTTTTGCACAGCCCTGCGGCACCATCGCTTGAAGCTAGAAGTCGGAAGCCGAAAGCAAGAAAATTTGGCTCCCCAAGTACCATATTGTCAGTTCATGGCATATGGTCTGCCATTCTGGCATGCACCGGTGACCCGCTCCCGGCTAACGCCGGTTGCGGGACCCCACCGGTACATGCCAGAATGGCATCCCATATGCCATGAACTGGTACATTTTCCAATGTGCACATTTATTAAGGTGCACACCTTTCCATGTGGGCACATTTTGCCACCTAGCCATTAAAGGCAAGTGGGCCCATTCCCAATTATCCCACATGCCTAAAGGGGATAATTGGAAACCCTAGCCAACCCCTTGTCTATTTAAGAAGGGAAACCCTAACTTGCCCATTTTTCGTTTCTAGGGTGACAGAGGTTTGCTTTTTTTCTTTTATGATTTAAGACATAATTGAAATTTTGGCAAGGTATTCGCCATCTGCGTGTGAATCATAAAAGCATTAGGATCTTTTCACATTACAAATGTAATGTGTAGCAGTACAGTAGAACATATGCTACCTTTCCAACTTTGAATGTTACAAAACTGTATCGCTGCATTGCATCGTCGAACATGCATGCTTGAATTGCCGTATTCTGCAATAGCATCTAATGAGTCCCTAAAACTAATATGTATCAGTAATACACATCTTCATTAGTCAGCTCAACATGGAAAACATGGCCTTCATGAGGTTTTGTATGTGCTCTTAATTCTCCCTTTCTTGTTGCTTGGACTTTTATACTCTGATCTGTTTCATACGGAATGAGTTGAGATACAGGCATAATTCTTTTGCTTATCTGCAGTCCATTAACAACTGCGAAACTGCGGTTGTCACGTTCGTTCTTTTCTGCTCCTTTATCCATATCTACAAATTACTTTGACTATGAATTAAGTAATTGAATCCATGGCCAATATGCATGGTAGAAACCACGCTGCCCATAGAATAAATTATTGCTACAGAAATCATAAATCACGACGTATCCACAATCAGTGCCATATTACAAATGCCCATGGCCAAAAGCAGTTGCTGTCTATGGAAGCACTATTGGACATATTCGTGCAGCCCAGACTATAACTTGATTAGAGTGTTCTTCACCCTAGTAGCTGAACTTTTTTTTGTACAATATTTTGAAGAATAGAACATAATTGGTAAGTTGGTTTTCACTTCTCAGAAATGCATTGAAGTTCATATCTGAAACATTGAGGCCATAGATGTGCTACACCATGCTACCGAAGCTACTGCAAATGCTATTAGAGTTGTTGTTATCGTTGCCATGTTGACTATTGAGTCTTTCTTACTGCTCCTGCTCCCGCCATCTCTGCCCCAGTTGCTTCTAATACCGGTTCTGCTCCACCATCCTATTCCTGCTACTTCTCCTGCTCATGTTGCTCCACTTGCTTCTGGCCTGTACCATATACATGTTGGTGGTAGACTAGGATCTACACTTGGTTATCAGCCTTCACATTGGCACAAATAATAGAGATGATGAAGAAGTAAATTCTGATTACCAACCTCTTTCCTGCAGATGGATTAGCAGACTGCCCGCATCCCCATTGCTCCAACACCCCACAACTGCGCTTAGATTATGACCATGCAGAGACCTATGCCTAGATGGCACAACTGACTTAGAGGAAGTACTACAACTTCCCATGCTATACCAATAGACTACCCAGCTAGTCAATGTGCTTGTAACTGCTGTTGATAGACGCTTTGGTAGAAACCACTCACGGAGGCTCTTGGAGGCTAAAACTTTTCTTCAGAACTAGTGGTTTAATGATGAATGTGGGGATCTTAAATGCTGGCTTCGATAAGTCACTAATTATGACTTGTGCCCGCCTACGATTCAATAGTGCCACATGTTTCTCAAGGGAAAAAAAGCTCGGTACATTGCGGAACATTAAGAGAAATGTTTTAATCTCCTGGAACATCATTCTAAGACATTATAGCCTTGGTAGCCTATGGGGAATATCATTTCAGAGCAACAGGTACAATACTTGTAGCAGTCAGTAGTCATTACAAAGGCAGTGGTTACCAAGGGCTTACAATGCCTCACCAATGGCAAGGTGGTGGATTTAGATGGCATGTATGTAGAGTTGTACAAGGGGCACCCATAGTGCCCATCCTCATGGCATTGTTCAACATGGCATTACATGAAGGCTTTTCCACACAGTGGACCACTAGCAGGGTTGTTTTCATCTACAAGGTAAGCGACCCTCATTGTCCGGTCAAACAAATACCACACAATTATGGTCAGTTCGCTCTTTACAAAATTGCTGCCCGACATTCTCACGCAACAATTGATGATATGGGCAGAGGAAGAAGAGGTATGAGCTCTCACACAGGCAAGATTCAGGCCATAACATTCTACCATTGATCATATTCTCACTCTGCAGATCTTGGTGGAAGATAGCAGGAACTGCCGACATGACCTGCACTATTGCTTCGTTTGCAAAGGCTTTCGACAATGTGCCTCGGGTCAAGTTGTGGAAAAGATTAAGGCAATTGAAGGCCTCTGTGGATCTGCAAAATGTGATACACAGTTTGTATGAGTCTAGATATTGATTAGAGGAGATCAGCTTGTGCACCAAATAATTAGGCAACATATGCACCAACGATGTGAATGTCTTAGCCTAGGATGACATGCAATGCCATTTGGATGCCCAGATACTTTTTGTCGAGCCATTGACATGCAGATTAACCTGGCTAAGACTAAGATGTTGCTCATCTCATCCTCGCGTCAACTCAAACCTTCCCATTTGCTTACCATGGCTAAAATGTAGAGGTGATGCCCATCTACAAGTATTTGAGAGTGGAATTTCCTTCTACCACATATTGGGACACTTCCGTCCAGTTCTGGATGACATCGAGCCGGAGGGGACTGTAACAATGCAGAACAACAGTTATAAAGCAGAGCTATATGACTTGGCCCATCAAATGCACTTGTTTAGAGCTTTGATAGAGCATGTTCTCCTATATGTGGCTGAGGTTTGGGGCACTGTCATATCCCTTGCCACCTAGAAGACCTGGAACAGGTGCAAAAAACCTTCCTAGCCCAGACACTTGGGGTAACGTCCACAGTCCCATATCAGGTCTTTCTGCAGGAGACATGATTCTTGCCGCTTCAAACGGCCGCATTAGACCGCTACATCATCTACTTTCAGAAGATGGTCAGTATAAATGATGCTCATCTTCCCAACCTTGCTTATGCCATGGCATTGTATCCGCAACATCTTAAAGCTTGCTAGAATGAAAAACAAGCCAAGTAGTTCTCCCATGGAATGTGCTAGAGCACAGGTGCACACATGTCCAAACTAACGAAGATCACCATCACTTGAGGCAATACCTGATGCTTACTTCCTTAGCAAGCTTTGGGATGCAGGTGCTCTGGAACATGTCAAAACGGGACATTACTAGCAACAAATTAATCATATGTTCAAGCGAGGTCCACAGTGCTACCTGTATGCACATTTGCCATGAAGAAGCATAGACTGATCGATTCCGTTCGCATAGGTGCACATCGCCTCCACGTTAAGACAAGCAGATAGATTGGGGGGAGGGGGGGCACATGAGGACAAGCTCTGTCAGTGTTGCCAACTAATGCCACACTCTTCAGATTTTCCTTGAATTCTACCATATTCGGGCATGCGATGCTGAGTTAATTTCGTCTAACCAGCCGTTCCATGAGCTATTAGACACACCTCTTTGGGGCTATTAGAATCATATCTTCAAGAGATCATGGATACTTAGATATGTTCTTCGGCACAATATTGAAATGTATTCTAATGTATCAATTGTACAGTTTGTCAGTATGCTTATTACTGCCAAAGTTTTTCCTTTGAAAACCCTTTGAAACGGGGGTTTTTAATCCTGACAGCAATACATTTGTTGTGTCCTTTAATTGATCCCATAGGCCTATTGGTCTCTTTGGATGATGAAAATCCATTTAATTCAATTCAAATAAAAGTTAAGTGGAATCACTTAAATAAAAAAGATACTTCAAATGTTCTCTACAATTTAAAATATGTTAAGCTTAGTTAGTTGTGTAGTCGACGATGCAATGTGGCATAGCATTGGTATATAACTTAATGATAATAGAAGGCCATGACATGGCAATCTGGTACGATCTGGCTTCGAAATCGTGGGAGACGCTAGTAACTTGAGGAGATGGAATGATGAAAAGGGAGGATGGATATGCAGATGGGTATGCGACAAAGGATGGTATATGAGGAATAATGAACTCATGATGAACATCTTCTTCGTCACAAAATTGTATGAAAGCGTGCGACTTGTATTCTCCACCATTGCCACTCCTCAATCTCTACAATCGCCTACCTGTTTGTGTTCCAACCATTCTCTTGAACTCTTTGAATTTAGATAACACCTTGAGAACATCTATACATATGTATATCGAGAAAAATCATCGATCAATAGTAAAAAAAAATATTGGCCACCTCCGTATGAATACGAAAATGGACTACAAATATTAGAATGCACCAAATCAAGAATATTAGATGTTGAAATTTCAGATTTGAAAAATGGTCTTCTATGCAATTTTCCAAGAGCACATGTATTACAATCCCATGGATTTTGAATTGAAATGAAACCCTTTCACAACCTTGCTACATTCCATAGCCATAAGATATGGAAAACTGACATGACCAAACCCGCGATCCCATAACAAAGATAAACCCACGATCCTATACTATGAGCGGTAGCTAGTAAACAACCGTCGATAATAAAGTGATAAATGTTCCTTTCAAACTGCATCGCAACACCTAAGTCAGTAAGACGAGAAATAGAAAGCAATGTCCTTCGCAATTCAGGAACATGGAGAACACTACCACCCCAATTCTGGGTTGCCCCAGGGGTCAAAACCGCCTCCCAGACTCTGTCTGAGCGAATTGCCCCATTAGTTTCCCTTGATTCGAGCAGTTTAGCAGGATGGTTGAGCTCAAGTCAGGAGGAGGAACTCAAGGATCAGGTATTTCGTCAATTTAATAGCCTAAACCATCTTCTAGTCATTAAATCAGTAGGTTTAGCCTATTAAATTGCCCATAACAGCCCTCTAGATCTCTAGATACCAGACTCTAACTAAAGAACCTAACTCTATGATATAGATTAGAACTTGCTCTTTAGTTCTCCTGTGTATCTCTATGAACTCCTTGTATTGGGAAGGGGGGTAGAGACCTAAAGCTTGGTAGTAGATGCTCCTAGATTAGCCTCTCTAGCACACTATAGATTCGGCCTGTGTACAAGAACCACACCTGGTTGTGGGTGAAGGGGCCAGACTGGCTGATAAGAAGGTTCGTGTTCTGACTCTTGAAGATCCCTCTGGTGTGTAAGGCCTACCGGGGATCATTGTGACTAGGTCTAATGGCTTACCACTGAGTGTGGGTAAGGCATGGGCTCGACACCCGTGAAGTGGTGTACACTTTCCAGTGGGTTCAGTCGAATAAGGGCAGTGGCCCTCTAGTCACCTCGAGTCAGCATGTAGATCTCTGGAGGGAGAGCTCCCTACCTGCCCCATCGGAACTGGGGAGATGCAACCCAGGAATAGCCCCTTTGGCTATGCATCCGGCGGGCTACAGTCAGGTCCCAACACTTTTCAGCCTACTCTGCAAAGTGTGCACAGGAGGGACGGATGGAGTGGACAAGCCTATGCCATGTTCTTATGCCAGCCAATTCCATTACCATGAATTCTGTCTGCAATGAACTCTGGAGACCCAAGCCGTCAGTCACCGCTTCGAGTCTGAGCCTTGGGTAGGATCCCTATGTATGATGCTGATCATTGTCTATGCAGATGTTGACGCACCACCCTTCGCGGTGGATATGTGTTTATGTTGTATACTGACATGTATGTTTACGCTTCCGCAGCTAGGTAGGCCCTGAGGGAGACGGGGTAAAATGACTGGGACTCGTTACGGGTGCAGTGATTGTGGAGGGCCCTGTATCAGTGTGGAGCTGGTATGGGGGATGAACTCCTGTTTATATACGGTGGGTGCACCGTATACGAGTAGGGGACGTCACAATGTTTGAGCTAGTTTTTACTAGTTCAAGCTGGTTTTTTTCATGATATTTCTGTGCATTGGTCTTACCAGTGCTGCCATATTTCCTTGGTATTTATTTGCTTGGATTGTTATGTATTCCATCTGATATTTGTGGTTATATCATTGCTTTGGCTTTAAAATCTCTAAGACTCATATTTCTACTGAACTAATGTAGGGAGAATATGACAATTATGAAGAAACTGAGTTCAAATTGGTGATTCCAACTTGGAGCTCAGAACTTATTGGATGGGGTTATGTCAAGAACAACATCGAATGTCCCAACAATGCTGTTCAAACCCTATTATGTTGTACCAAACATGACAAAACACATCAAAAAATTCTGGAAAAAGAAACCCTCAAAGGACCTAATGGATATTCCTTAGTGAGTCATTTAGGCTTTAGCAACTGGCTAAAACTGATACCTACATTCATGGGGACAAAGAATGAGTGGGACGAGATTAATACTCTGGTAGATGCCCTATATGATAAACTGCCAGCACAAATAAGTGCCTGGACACTTGAAGATGACATTGCTAAGTCTGACGTCATGAAGCACTCAACAATGCAAATAATATTAAAGTTCTACCTAAAGAAGGGGACTATATGATTCAAACTAAAAGTATGGACAACTGCAAGATGCTTAGTGCAAATGATAATGAACCTTGTTCGCAGTCGAAACTCATTTTGAGAACCGTCTGTTATGGCATAGCATAGTAGCATCCCCGGAAGCGTGCATGCATCGGTAGGAATGGGAGCTACTTCAAACCCCTTGAAGGCCGTGGAGATGCCAGGAGCAGGAAAGAGTCCTTCAGGAGCAGGTATTTGGGTTAGACTCCTTTTGTAGATCAACTGGAAGCAAGGATTCCAGATGAGGTAGCATTTCGTATCTCTAGTAGAGCCATTCTAGAACCCTCAGTCTAGATCTTGAACCCTAATCAATGAACCCTAACTGTAAGTTAGACGCAGGTGATTAGGATTAGATGTTATCTTCATTATTTATCATGTTATGTTGATGTACGATAATGGTTGATCTTATGTTTGCACCTCTTGTGTTTTGGGAAGGGGGGTAGAGACCTAGTGGCCATTATCTAGATGATGCTCCTAGTTTAGACCTTAGTTCCTATTATATGCGGCATGTGCATAGGAACCCACCCGGCTACGAGGGCTATGGAGTGACTTAACACTATATAACAAGGCTAGTGGCAAAGTGGAGGGAGGTCCCTGCTGGGGACTCATAGCGGGCTAAGCCTATAGCCACTCACTTCGTGTGGGCCGGGTATGGGTCCAACACCTCCTGGGTCAATGGTGTCACCCTGACTCTCAAGAGTTGCAAATGCCGGCCTGGCTCTTGTTTTGGGGGGTTCAGTCAGATACGGATCGTGTGTCGCCACGATCCTCTAGCCACCCATAGATCCACTAGTCCTCGGGAAGGGGAGATGCAACCCTCCCTACCTCATCGGGAGATGCAACCCGGAGTAGTCCCAATAAATGATACCATGGAATTATGTCTCCGGCAAGTTATAGTCACATCAGAGCCCAATTTAGCCAATCTGCAAAGTATGCACAGGAGGGGCGAATGGAGTGGTCAACCCTAGCCATTGTCTATAGCCAGCCCCGCCATTGTTATATCTTGGTCTGCTCTATCTTGAGGCCCAGCCATCAGTCTACTTCCCTTACGAGTCTGAAGCTGGGTAGGAGCTCTCATGTTTTATGGTATGCTGATAACTTTGATGTATCTATGGATGTACAGATGTGCTACCCTTCGAGGTAGTTGGATGTATTGTTATTGTTAGTGCTGACATTATGTTATGCTTCCGCTATCATAGGAGCCTATAGGGGAAGGGCACGCAAGGCACCTTCGTGTCCCCTTCCCGCAGTAGGGATACCTTGGGTGCGGGATAGACGGAGGGCCCATGCAGCCGAAGGGCTGGATGGGGGATTTCCCGCGAGATGTACGACCGAGCGTCATATATTTGGTGGGGAATGTTACAACTATGTAACAGTTCGACATAAGCCAATTGTTAATCTTGATAAAATTTTGCTCACTTATATGCTGTCAGCATTTACTATGTAGAGTATACTTAATCTACTTAATCATATATCCAGATTCACCATTCTTTTTAATCAACAGTTCATGTTTCTCATGAGCAACTTTTTATATTTCCATGTTGCTTCAATTACCTTCCTCATGGTATTGCAGATGCCTGATTCACCATTCAAAGGTATGGCCTCATAACACTTAGTGATGTCTGCCACATAGACCTCAATAATGTAGCTAGGAAGGATAAGTGCAACATCATACACTGATTCAACCACCCAACGTAAGTTCACTGCACCAATTGTCGCAAGCATCATGCATATCCTTTTTAACTCCATAATATCCAATACTTTATCAGGAATGTGATTTAGGCCCTTCTTGAAGAGGTTCCTAAGTTCTTTATTTCTAGTGATGTTGAGATCTGTGGTACGGACATGTCCAATATTCATGTCAATGAAATTCTTGATATTAGGATTAGTGCAAGGATAGTTGACCTCTTTGTCAACAACAAATATTGAAGAAGGTTTGTAACATATGTCACTCAGATTTTCAGTGAACTCCCAAGAGAGCATGGTTTCCTCCATGATATATTGTCCTAATTCCCCTAGGATTTCTGTTAAAGCTTGGTGGAAAATTGTAGGCATCTATCTAAGATCTTAGAAAAGAATCTGTCATGTACAAGTTTCCTTTTATTTTTGGAGCCCATATATGTCAAGTGTACGGCTAGGCAGTCCTTATATAGTTTCCTGGATGTCTGTACAGATAGCAGCCATATTACAAATAGGGATAACAAATCTTACATAAATAATAATGTGTCCTATAGACTGCCAGGGTAATGGGAATAGAGCATGTTTAAATGCAACAAAGCTTAGCATCTTTCAGTAGGCCGAGTGCATTTTAGGCATAACAGCCAGAGTTAGACTTGTCAATGAGATCACTCATGTTCAAATCAAACAAAGAATAAAAACATCGTAAAAAAAGAATAATTCTTGACCATAGCTATAGCAATATAAATGAGAATTACATTTATATATTTTATGAAAACTGAAGAATGTTTGTAGGCATACCTCTCTAATTATTGTACTTTAGATTTTGCACAACGATATCATCTTTTGCAAGGTCTCGAGCAACCTGGTTCTTAGTGACTGAATTATTTATACCTCCAGGTGAACCCAGTACCTCCAGAACAACTGTCTGAAGTAGTATTTACTGCCTTAGTAGGTGTAATCATCATTTTTGGTGGGACACTAACTCGGCTCTGTCCAATAGTAGATGGGGATGCCATCGACTATTTCTTATGAAAGATCCCTCCCCTCCCCCCTCCCCCACCCTCCTCCCCCCAGGGCCATCCATTCTTTTGAGAAAAGATGATGGTTTGATAGTCTTTTCACAAATGTCAACTAACTTACATTTAGGTCAGCCCAGCTTGAGATCTGCTAATGGATCTGATGCTAACTTCATGCATTCTAATGAGTATGCTCCTCACCTCCAAATAAGAAATATAGGCCAGAATACTGGTTTTGAGAGTGGTTTTCAAACAGTTCCTGATGGAACCATTTGCCCAGCAAATGACATATCAGGATAGATGATGTGCAGATTGTTTAACATAAACCCCCACAACGTGGTCAACCCAAGTCATATTGTCCTTACATTCAGAGTTATCTGGAGATCTACCTTTTGGTTCACAAGGGCACTTGAAATATGGGCAGAGTGTACGCCATATACGTTTAACGTAAAAGTCCTCACGCTTAATGGAAGGGTATGCCATATGGCCCTCTCTTTTTTTTTTTTTTTTTTTTATGAACGTGGACTTTATTACTCAAAAGAATACAAAGAGTACTTGGGGGACCCAAAACCCAGTGGAGAAGATGTCCACTAGAGCAACACTACCCATCATATACATAACACACAAAAGCAGAGAATACATATCACCACGAGCACAACTGTTTGCTATGAGTAAGCCTGAATCTGAAGATATCGCTCCCAAATGACACTCTTGACATCATCCTTTAAGGAAGAACACTTGTACTCCTTTACAATGCAACTACGAGCATCATTAAGCACTTCCGTATCTGAAAAGACATGTCCCTTGAAGATGAGGAGATTTCGTCTTTTCCAGATGGACCAGATGATCCAAGCAGATGCTAAGTGGAAAGCCCTCTTTGCCAACTTGTCCCAAGTCTCATTTCTCTGCATGCAAAGAGGGCAGAACACAAAGACTTTTGGACGAAATCTATGAACAACAATGTTTACCCGCACACATCTATGAATGATCTGCCACCATAAGATAGATAGCTTAGGATGGAACAATTTATTCCATACCCATCGCCAAATTGCTTTCCGATGAGGCTCAAGGTTAACTAAAGGCTACTTTGGCGATGAAGGCAACACTTCAGGATGAAGCAGGACCACATACATCGAGTGCACCAGGTGCTCCTCCTTAACACTACCATGAACCACCCAGAGCTGGGGAGCCACATCTTGTGGATGTGGAGGAAGAGTAGCAGCTACTTTTTCCCAAATGCCACGGTCCCAACAGAGGAGGCAGAACTTCAATTTGAACTCATTCCACGTCAACAATCTTGCCTCATTATACCATCCAAATACTGTGAGCACACCCACTGCTCGCCATCGACGCTGCGTCAATGGATGGACAGAAGAGACTAGGGGACAATCCGCCTGGCCGTCACCCAAAGGGATCCACCAACAATTGGCTGTAGAATTTGTGTGAGCCATCGGATGGAATTGAAACAAAGTGCGCACAGTCTCCCAAGCAGCTAGCAACCCCTTGAGAAAAGGCAAGGCATTAGGATATGGAGAAAGTGGATTGAATAATGCCCATGGGAGGAGTGGCTTAATGGATGGAGAGCCAAAGGAAATGCAGATTTGTAAAGACTGGTGAATGAGGCGCAGCCCTGGGGAATTATCAACATTATTTAGAATCTGCCATATGAACTTAGAAATTATCACCTTGCTCTGGAGAAGAAAGTGAATCATCCCCAGCCCCCCACAAAGTTTAGGCATAATGCACTTTGCCCAACTAATTTTGACATGAGCTCCTTCTTCAGTGCCACCCCAGATAAAGTTCCTGACAATACGAACAATGAGCTGCACCTTTGTTTACGGTGCGTGCAAGATGGATGCCATATAGACATGTGTACTACTTAGAACTGACTTTTCCATAGTTACGCGGCCAGCCATGGATAACTTAGCCGTGGATCACCAGAACAAATGCCTTTCCAACCTCTTAACATCCCACGCGTCTCCAGATGAGAGGTGTATACCAACTGGAATGCCCAGCCTAGTTGCCTTCCAATGAGGAAGAACCTTCCATGGAAATGCAACCATAGAAGACGGCACTGGAGAGTCTAGGGCCCACAAGGCAGTACACTTTTGCCATCCCACAAAGATACCAGAAGCCAAAGAGAAACTGTCCAACAAGGAAATGGCATTCTGCAAATTCTGCTCATCAGTCATTAAGAACAAGAAAGTGTCATCTGCGTACTGATTACAAATCCCCTGTGAACCATTATTCATGGTAAGACCATGCAAGATGCCTTTCTACATTGCAAGAGAGAATACTTGAGAAAGAATCTCTGCCACAATTGTAAAAAGCAGCGGTGCCAAAGGACAGCCCTGGCGAATGCCACGCCCCACCTGAAAAAATGTCGATGGTTCCCCTTGAAAAAAAACTGAAGAATGAGCAGAATAATGAAGTTTCATAACGTCTGTTGCGAACTGGGCACCAAAACCAAGACGTAGGAGGCACTGCTCCAGGAAACTCCAGTCAACACCGTCATATGCTTTTGCAAAGTCCAGCTTCAAGTATACAATAGGATAACTATGCATTCTAGCCCAATAGAGACCCTCATACGCTGTTGTCACATTATTCAAGATACACCGGCGAGGCAAGAAACCTGACTGTGTGGAAGAGATGGACTCAGTAAGCACACCACAAAGCTTCTGAGCAAAAGCTTTAGCAAAGATCTTGTACATTGAGACAACAAGGTAATGGGGCACCAATCTGAAATGGAAGAGGGATCCTTACATTTTGGAATAAGGGAGATAGAACCATATGGCCTTTTGGCTGATGAAAATGCAGTCACTTACTGAGCAGTGTTTGTCAAAGAACTTATTGTTTATGCACACTTTAACTTTGAGTCTGTTCACGTATTTGTCCATTCTATGCACTGCCAGCTTGGCATCTTCTACTTATTTGGGTGAAATACATCTAAGAGAATCATCCACGCTTCTAAGATATAGGTGCCAATGCTCCAAAGTTCTTAGACCTCCAAAGACTTTGATTATATAAAGCACCATTGCTTTCCACATGCCTGGCAGGAATAATAAGAAACTTAATGATGTTAGCCAAAGTGAAGCAGAACTGATTACCATCAGGGTTGCGAATACCACTTTTAGCTTTGATAGCAGCCTTATCTTAGTCAGAGAGGAGCATTTCTACAAAAGACTATTGGAGCCAGAAAAATGGCCTAGGGTTAGGGTTTGGCCATTTATAGGTTAGGGATCCATGTCACTGCCACGTGCTCCAATGGGGTGCTTCCATGTGGCGGGTGCCCAATAGAGTGAGGCCATGTGGAAATGGCCCTATGCCTAAGGTTGGCTATGTTATATGAGTAACTTAGCCATGCTCCTTTATCCACCTACTATGGTGTAAAAGGCTACTAAAGTAGACTTGTACGGTGATGTGGCCTAGAAACATACGTATTTATAGCATATATTTCAGGGGAATGTCATATTCTCCCCCCCTTAGGATAATGTTGTCCTCAGCATTATGCTACGGTGACGAACCTGCAACAGCCTTGCAAAAACTCACAAAATGAATATAGGAACACTCCTTTATTGAAAGAACCAGACTTCCTGTTAATTATAAGGGTATATTAATAACTTATACAAAATTATATAGTTGTAACAAGCATTATTATAAAAGTTTGCACACATATTATTATCATGACAAATTTAGGAGTTCATAGTTGTGTCTAAAATCTATGACTCCTATCTTCTTGTAACGTGCTCCCTTCTCATGCTCCCCTTCACAGGCCTGCACAAGTAGCACATTACATTAGTTTGATTAATAAGTTTGTGACTTTAGGGGGCCATCTCCCTAACTACCTCCTTGAGCCGAACTACTCCTGTGCCTACTCGTGCATGACCCCTTTAGTCATGCACACCTGCAATGCATCATGGCCCTGAAGGTTTAAGCTAGGGAACATTGCACTGATTCCATCATCGCCCACGATGCTGCGCTCCTCTCACATGACCCTCCCGATCATGCGCTCTCTTGGTACTGGCTTAGAGAATGCCCCTCGGGGGGGGGGGATCTCATCATCGCCTACACTCCAAGATCTTCGCGTATGCATCCCAACTACCCTAGAATACTACACTAACACTACACTACACTACACTAAGGCATACTCAAGCTTAGCTAAGAGCACCTGATAGGTTGGTGTCGACCAATACAGAGATGACTTGATCATCTAATTTCTCTACTAATTCCGGGTATTGCTTCTCTAGATCTTGCTTTAATACCCATGTTGCATCTTCCATAGGCAAGTGCTTCCACTTGACCAAGTGTTGAAGGGATTGAAACCTTCTTGTTTTCTTGAACACTTTGTCAAGAATTAATTCGGGAACTATTCAATTTGTTCCTCAATCATCTCCAACAAGGTTGGAGTCTCCAAAACCTCCTCTGGGTTTGGAGTATGCCTCTTAAGTAGGCTCATATAGAAGACCTTGTGAACTTTTAGATGAGCAGGCAAGTCGAGCTTGTAGGCTTGGCTCCCTACTCGCACCAAAATCTTTGAAAGGTCCCGCCCACCTTGGAGCAAGCTTCCTACAATTGCCGATGCGAAGCTTCGCTTGCTTGATCTTTACTGAGCCAAACTTTATCTCCCACAACAAACTCTCGAGGAGCTTTATGTCTATCTGCTAGACTCTTCTGATGTGTCTTTTGCTGTTTGAAGATATTCTCACACTTCTACTACAAGCTACTATATATCTGCTGAAGTTGTTGAAAAACTTCTACTAGATCGTGCCATGTATCTAGGGTCAAGCATTGGTAACCATAACCATTTGGATTGTTTGTTCCAAAAATAGTTTCTCAACATGTCCTCCAAGATTCTGTTGGTGCACTCCATTTGCCCTTTTGTCTGCGGATGATAAGCAAGACTCATCCACAAGTTGGTGCAGATCGTGTTGAAGAAGTCTTACCAAAAGGCGCTGATGACTTCGGATCTTTATCAGAGATGATTGCCCTGGGCACTCCATGCAACCTAAAAAAAAGGAAAAAAAGAAACTCTTAAGTAGACAATAAGGTTGTATCCAAAGTTGTGTCTGTGGTGCAGCATGGCAAGAAAATGCCCTTTTAGATAGCTTATCATGACTTTGGATCTCTATTAGAGATGATCGCCTTGGGCACTCCATGCAACCCTCAAAAAAAAAAAAAAAAAAAAAAAAAAACTCTTATGTAGACAACAAGGCATTCAAAGTTGTGTCTGTGGTGCAGCACGACAAGAGTATGCCCTTTTAGATAGCTTATCTACCACAACCATCAAAACATCAAAGCTACCTTGTTGTCCTTGGAAGGCCCGCTATGAAATCCATGCTGGCAACTTTCCACCTGGCGTCTGGCACCGCCCAAGGTTCTAAAGCTCCCGGGAGCCTTTGCCTGCTAACGCAACTAGCATTTTTGGATATGCCTGACTATCTGCTTCTTTATTCTTGAACGAAGTAGCTACTTCTAATCTTTAAGTAGGTCTTTATAAATCCTGCATGGCCAGTAATAGGGCTATTATGCGTGTTAAGATTAGCTTCCTTACTCCTAATGCTTCAGGTATGCATAGCTTGTTCTTGTGATATAAAAGATTGCCTTCTTTTTTAAAATGTTTGAAGGTCTCTCTTTCCTTATCCGTTCCTGCACTCTTGCAAAGACTAGCCCATATGTACTTGAACTCCATGCTAGAGGAGATGGCTTCTTCTATCTTCTTGCCGATTTTTCTTATCAATATGGAGATGGCATTTCAAAACGATACTTCAAAAGCTTGCCAACAAGTGCCTTTGTCTTATCATCTCCAAGGTTCTCCTCAAATGGTGCATGCTCCTCCAAGATTCTATTGTAGATCACAATGTCGTCAAAGAAGATGACGACAACTCATCCAAGAACACCCTGAAGATGTCGTTCATTAGCCTCATGAACGTTGTTGGGGCATTCGATAGGCCGAAAGGCACGATTGTAAATTTATAATGCTCATACTGCATTCTAAAGGCGGTCTTATGAATGTCCTCTTTCTTGATTCTTATGTGATAGTAACCCAATCTCAAGTCGATTTTGTCGAAGAATCTTGCTCCTTGTTGATCGATTACATCGTCTGCTTGTTGAGATGCCAATGGTTGGTATACATCTTTAGACTTCCATCTTGGCCGAAAGAATCCCCAAGTCGAGCAACTCCTACAACTACTTCTTGAGCTCTACTAGCTCAGAAGTGCTCATTCTATAAAGAGCTTTGCTGGTCAGCTCTTCATCTGGTGCAAGAGTGATTTCAAACTCTACGTCTCTACAGCAAAAGCTCTTGAATTTCATCCAGAGATATATGATGGATTTCTTGATCAACTTAACAATCGGCCGAGGCAACTGTTTCGAAGTGGCATCTTTCTTCTTACTCTTGTTGTCGGGGTCGACGGCTTCTAGCTTAAGTATGTACGACCTCATCCCTCATGATACACTTAAGTAGTTGCTTCATTGACATGCGTTGAAATTATTCCCTTAACTTTAATTGTGAGTTGCTTGCCATTTGGTGCTAGGGTAGACATCTCTTGCTTATGAACCATGTCTATTATGAGGTCATACTTGCCGATGCACGTGGCTTGATGCCAATGCTTTACTTTGCTCCGCTTAAGGTTGATGTCGAACTTGACTCTTGTTCCTTTAGTGCTGCTAATTGTTTGGGGTCTGGGTTCGGGAACTCCTGGAAGACAGCCCTCTGTGAGGACCCGTGGATCTAACAGGAGAGTCCGGGGGACTATGTCACGCGGGATTTGCTGAAAGAGAAGAAAAAGAAGAGAACAGAACAAATGAGAGAAAGATGATAAGCTTCCTTGATATCAATGATGAAAATACATGAGCTCTCGCAATAGAGAGAAAACTGAAAGGAGACAAGACTCAAAACTCATCTAAAAACTTATGAGCTAACTCTACTCATATATATAGTACAATGGCCTTGGGCCCAATATAGACACTCGACCGATCTCGGTGCCGACTCGGAAGGAGGGAGGCCTGATTTGAGGAATGTTGGCGGTGCCTCTTGAAGTGCCTAGAATCACGCTGACGCCGACGCTGGCGGTGACGTCCGTCACTTGTCCGAAGGGCGCCTCTTGTTGATGACCAAAGGCTTTGATCAAGCGTGGCTTCTTTGCTTAGTCTTCAAGCGGAGGCTTGGATGTGACCCCGTGGTTGATCGAGGATCTTTGAGCTTGACCTGGTCCGACGATGATGAATAGTCTGCCGGGGAGGCACAGATTAACACTCCCCCCACCAAACGACACTCGTGAGTGAAGAAAAGGAGGAAGCGTTTGAGGGGGGAAGCCATCACGAAAGTGATCCTCACGGGGAGTGAGGACGGGCACCATTATGGTACTGGCTGATGAGATCTTGGCGTGATTGAAGAGCTTGAGGTGTGTTTTGGCCAAGGGCAGGATCAGCATCAATAAGAAAACGAGAGCGTACCATGTCTTCAAGTGCAGCGTGGGCGTCTGAAGAAATGTACTGACACTCCATGAGGAGACAGGTCTGAAGGCCAAAGGCACCGGCCGGCATTTGGATTGCGAGTGAAAAATGGGACGCTGCCGATTTAAGGAGCTTAGCAAAATGCATTTGAGGGCAGCGCAAAATCCTGCTTGAAGATGGACAGAAGGATCAGGTGAGGTGGAGGCGTTCTGCAAGAAGGTGTTGAGACCATGAAGCGCATCCGCGGGCTGTTGCCAACCACGCTCATTAGCAATGTAGATCCAATTGGTGGTGTTGTCCAGAGTAGCACCTTCTTCCCAATGTGATCGGCGAACAAAACGTGGATCCCACCGGAGATCCGTCGAGATCTGAGGTGGTGTCCAGCCTGCATGACCATCCATGACCTTGGTCCAAAAAGGAAGACGCCAATCAGAAGTCAGGAACCTGGGGCGTGGAGGTACGCCCAGGGAAGCATAGGGAGAAGGAACCATGCCCGTGGGCGTGGGTTGCTGAGCAGTCTCCCTGAATTGACTGACAAGATCTGGATCAAGTGCCTGACACCAGCGATCCCAAAGAGAAGCCGAGAGCGAGAGTTGATGGAGAGGGCTATCCCATCCCGTGGGGACCGTCTTGCTATCCAACAGAGCCTGTAACTGATTGTAACCAGCGAGGTGCTGCATATAGACTTGTGCATAGGGAAGATCTTCGGGATGTCCTAGATACTTCCTAATTTGTTGCAGCGCTTCCGCTTGCCAGAGAGATAAATGATTGGCAAGCTCAGGCATGTACTCCTGATGAAAAGTTTGGGTCTGAGCAGGATCCGCAAGATATGGATTGTTATCCTGAAGCACCCATTGCGCAGATGGGGTCACCCCGAAAAGTCGGGCGTGGCCCATTGCCAAAGTTTTCCTGTGTATCACCCAGATAGAAATCATGAAAGATATAAGCCATGGGCTGAACCACGCGGAAAGTGAGAAAGTCTGGATCGGCACAGTGTATGAGATCAAAGACAACAAGGGCACAAAGACAACCCTTTGTCTTCAATGGAGAGTTCCGCCAAATCCGGAGAAAAATCAGCCTTTGCTTTCATTGGGATATCCACGGGGCCATCAGTTTGCGTGCCACTTTGAAAGGAAGAGGTGGCGTCGAGCAACCACATAATCATGATAGCAGGAGGGAGCAGGGAAGTCAACTGGCATTCTTTGAAGAATTGCAGTCTGGTCGTCAAGTTTTGCTTGAGCCTCCTCGCCAGACCCGAATAGCTTGTTGCAGCTGTTGTTCGAGATCACGGATCCGATTTTCCTTTTCGAGTAGGAGGCGTGACTGGTCACGGACCCGTTTCTGAGAAGGATTGACCTGGGAGGAAGATTTCCCGGTGTATTGAGACGAAGCACGGCAATCTCCGCGTCATCGAAAGTATTTTACGTTTTCGCACCTCTAAAGTCGATCTTGAAGAGAGGTGAGCTGAGAGGTCTGTGTAGAAAGCTGAGCCGTCAAGGAGGCGACTTGAGCGTCCCGGGCTGAAAGATTTTGAACTTGAGTGCTGAAATTTTCACACAGTTCCGAGTACAAGGCATTGAGTTTAGCAATATCTTCGTCCTTGGTACTCAGGAGAGCGGCTTTGGACTTGTTGTGCTCCAATAGAGTCTGAATTTCTGACTGGAGCTGAGCCTTTGATCTGCGAGTTGGCTGACTTGAGCTTGTGTACTTTTGAGATCCGCATGAGCCTGTAAGAGAGCTTCATGCTTGTCTTGAAGTTTGGCCTCCAAAGTTGCAACTTGGGCAGTTGCAGCTTGAAGGTCTTGGTGTACCGCATCAGAGGCCTCGAGTGCCCGTTGAACCCCGCTCATAAGAGCGTCTTGGGATTCTTGTAACTTAAGAGCAGCAGCTTGAGCATCCTGCTGATACTGATACAACAACTGACGAGGGTGTTGTGGTGGTGGAACTGGCTGTTGCCTGGTTTGGGAGGTTTGGGAAAAATGGTGTGAAGTGGATGGTGTAGCGGAGGAAGAGACAGTGACATGAGTGTGACTGTGGTCATGACCAGGAGAAGACGGGCGTGATGTGCCAACTTGGTGATTGATTGGAAGGGAGCGCTGAGTGGAAGTATGAGAATTTGGTGGTGTGGGAGGGAAGTAATGACGGATGAGGGCTTGAAAGTGCCCTCCCACAGAAACTTCAGAAATGGAAGTGGTACCCCGAAGGCGGTCCATTTCTTGGAGAAGACGATAGAACATCATTTGGGGCCAATCTATGTGGTGTTTGGAGTGTGTAGCAGTGAGGACCAGGTTATAGAAAGGCTTATTGATATGGGTGTTCTTGATAGAATACCCAAGGAATTTCCGCCACAGAAATTTAACAAAGGTCTCGTGAGGCTTGTCGATATTGGTCAGACGATGGACATTGGCATGATAAGCAGGTGCACCAAACTCTGTGACATCAATATCCTGTATAGCAGACCATGATACACAAGGAGTGTGCAAGGGAATATGAAATACCTCAGAAATCAAGTGTTGAGTCAATGAAATAGTGGTGCCATCGACCACAGTGGTGTAACCTTGCGGGCTGTTAACAATATTGGCGATGAACTGCTGCAACTGGGCAGGATTTGGAGCCGGAAGTTCCATTTGAGAGAATTCGTAAAGCTGGTGTCGTTCAGCGACTTCTTTACTGGGGCCAACAAGGGCTTCACGGAAAGTGGGCGTCAAGAAGGATACAGATGCAAAAAGGGCCGGATCCTTGGGAGCAGTAGCTTGAAGTGTAGAAAATCTTGGGGCAGCCATGGGAATGATTTGCGTAAGCTAAGAGAGATGCCAAAGGCGGAAGACGAAAAGTCGAAAGCCTGGAGGATGAAGGCGCAGAGGAACGAAAAAGGTTTGTTTTAGGGCGCACTAACCGAGGCTTAAGAGGTATGAAGAGTTCAAAAACGGGAACCGTTGATGATGCCAGTGTCAAAAGATGCTAAGAAGGGGATTGAGAGGCAAAAATTTGGCTAAGTCCCCAAAAACGTAAGGGAGAAGCAATGAACGGTGAGGATGAGAGGCGGAAAGAAAGATCGGATGTGATGAGATGGCAAAGGACATCCATTAATGTTAAACGGGTGTGAAAAGAAGGAATGGCATTCAATGCCGGCAACTCGAAGTGGGATATCATTAAAAAAGGAATGTGTCAGAAGGTACCATGGCTAGATATGCGGCGGGAGAACAGATTCTCATTTTAGAAACAGCCTTGCATTGCAAACACGTTGGCGATTTGTGTGATTGGTCCACGTCGACAAGGAGTTCCTCAGTTGGCTATATAAGACGAACCGAGAGAAACGAAGGCATCCGATGGCGCCAAGATGGCAAAGCTGCTGGCTTGAACGAAGATTGCACCATGCCGACTAACTGTCAGGAGTGGATCACTTGTAAGATGAATTGTCTGGATCTCTGGCGCTGCCACAACCGTGGCATTCGCATGGACGGCTGGTGTGCCGGGATGGCTGAACATCCCGACCCGAAGACCAACGGGATGGAGGTGGTTCTGCACCTTCGCTGGGATCCGGAGCAGAACCTCTACCATCTCCTCCGCATCACCTCTGCTCCGAACCCGGAGTAGAGGGTTTTTCCTCTTAGGACTTAGTAGATAGGGCTCTGAGCCCGTTTTTGTATATAGGGCAGTGCCCATAGCGGAAATAGCTGGGCTGCGCCCACATTTTGTAAAAAAAATCTCCACTATAATATAATCTACCGCCTTTCTAGTCACTTTCTGTGGTGTTTGATTCTTGAACTGTCTCTGTGTGTTGATGTTCACTTTCTGTGTGATGAAATGCTTTGAGACGAAAGCCATTAACCAATGTAGGTAATGGAGTGCCATCTAATTCAGCTAGTTGGAAAACGCTTGGTCTAACCACTTGAACAATTTTATAAGGGCCAAGCCAACGAAACTTGAGTTTACCCGGAAAATTTTTGTACCTGGAGTCATAAAGAAGAACCAAATCTCCTTCGTTGAATGTTTTTGTCTTCAAACGTTTGTCATGTAAAGATTTTTGCAACTGTTGTCCATGAAGAACACGAATATAAGCATCCCTTCGAAGTTCATCCAACTGTTCTAATTGATAGACCCGTTCTTTGAGAGCAGCTGGTGGATTATGAGCGGAGCTTGAGGTTGAAAACGGAGTGTTGGAAGGATATATTCAAATGGCATGAGAGCTTCCTGACCATAAACCAATTTAAAAGGAGTGTGACCCGTAGCAATCTTGAAACAAGTATTGTAGGCCCAAAGAACAGTAGGAAGTTTTGTCTGCCAATCCGTGCGGGAAGCGTCACAAATTTTCTTGAGAATGGTGACCAGAGTTTTGTTGGTGCTTTCTGCCAACCCATTGCCTTGAGGATAGTAAGGTGTGCTCTTGTGATGATGTATCAAGAGATAATCCGTCAGCTCTTTGATAGTATGATTGATGAAATGAACACCACGGTCACCGACCCCAGCTCCAGGTGGGGCGGGCCGAATCAGCGTGATAATTTGTTGATAGAGAACTTCGAGTACATGTGCTTGCAGCAGTGTTGTGCGGAAGTGCACAAGCTTCCGCCCATTTGGTGGCGAGTCGGTGAGAACCGAGAATGTATCGCACGAGTGTGCCGCGCAGAGGATCTATAGGTCCCACAAAGTCCATTCCCCATTTCTTTGAAGGGAAGTGGCGTGGCGACCGGCGTCAAGGGAAGAGCGTCACGGGCCGTGGGGCGTCCCACCCGCTGGCAAGCGTCACACGTGCGGGCGTGGGCGTGAGCATCTCTAAAGAGCGTGGGCCAATAATACCCGGCAAGAAGGATTTTTGCGTCTTGCGTGGTGTCACCATGAAAATGACCACCACCGAGTCCTTGATGAGCTTCTCGAACAATGTCTGGAACTTCATGAGGTAGAACACAGCGTCGAAGGATGGTGTCCTTACCCTTTTTGTAGAGATGTCCGGCAACCATGGTGTAGTCACGGACCTCTCGGAGAAATTGATGGCGACGGGATTGTCGCTTGGCAGGAGAGAGCGTCTCATCTTCTGGTGGAAGAGCACCGGTGAGGAGGTACTGCTGAAAATCATGAAACCAATGTGGTGTTGCCGTGACTAAAAAGAGTTGAGCATCAGGGAAGGCGTCTGAGACCCCTGTTGCGGGATCATCCGTGTGGATGCGTGAAAGATAATCCGGAACAACATGAGATTTGCCAGCCTTATGAACGATTTCAAAAGGAGCAAATTCTTGGAGAAGAAGGACCCAACGAGCAATGCGGCCCGTGGGCGTGGATTTGTTGATCAAATAGAGAAGTGCTTGGTGGTCCACAAAGAACTTGATTTGACTGCCCAAAAGGTAATGACGGAAGCGTTGGACACAGAAAATGAGACCCAAAGCTTCACGCCCGTGGCGAGAATAGTTGGCGCCGCCAGAATTGAGTTTTCTACCGGGCGTAGCGATTTGGTTTATCGGTGTGCACATCATATTCTTGAGAAAGAACGGCTCCAATAGCAAACGCCGGAGACATCGACATGAGCGCGTGAAAGGGCTTGTCCCATTGAGGAGGAACAAGAACCGTGCACGAGTAAGCAAAAGCTTCATTTGTTGAAAGCGGCTTTACTGGGAATTCCAAGCCCGGTGGATTAGATCACCCGTGAGTTTATGAATGGGATCCGCAATGGCTGCCATCCGTGTATGAAGGTGGAGTAATAATTGACCTTTCCGTGAAAGAGCGTGTCTCTTTGATATTGGCTGGTGCTTGAGCTTTGAGCACAACAATCGATTTTGGCGGGATCGGTGGTGATTCTCGCTTTGTCGACAACATGGCCCTATGAGAACACCGAAGTGGACTTAAAAGGTGCATTTCTCGGATTGAGACTAATGCGGACTCATCACATTTCTCGGAAGACGAAGTTCCAATTTATCCAAATGGTCAGCCATGGAACCAGAGGCGAGAAGAAGTCATCTTGAAAAATTTGCAAGAAGGGATTTTCCTTCATGAAATCATGAAAAACCGAGAGCATGATTCGTTGAAATGTTGAAGGAGAGTTGGATAATCCAAAAGGAACCACCTTGTAGGCAAAAAGTGCCCCTGGGGTGGTGAAAGTGGTCTTGAGTTGATCAGATTCTTTGATGGAGATCTGATTGTAGCCAGAAAAACCATCCATAAAGGAGTACATCTCATGTCCAGCCACTTCTTCCAGAACTTGGTCTGTGAAGGGAAGTGGAAAATGATCACGCTCCGTGGCCTGATTGAGTTTCCGATAGTCTACACAGACGCGGATCTTACCATTGTGCTTAAGGGCAATGACGATAGGGCTCACCCATTCAGAATGTTTGACCTCATAGATCAAACCTGCAGCAAGGAGTTTGTCAATTTCCGCCTTGACGTAGCGATCCGCGGTAATTAGGGTTGAGCCATGCATCGTCGTTGCTAATCGGGTCGTCGTGCATCAGATTTGGTAGGAATGGTGAGTTCCCCCAAGCTTTTGTTGATTCCCCGAAGATCTTTGTAACTCCAGGCGAAAATGTGTTTGAATTTTTTGAACAGCGTGACGGCCCTGTTACGATAAGGAGCCGGAAGGTTTGCAGCAATGCGGACAGGTTGATTGTTGCCAACATCCACAATCTCGACTTCGGGAGTCTGAATATGGGGTATGACTTCAGTATCCTGGACAATGTGTGCAGGAGGTTGGAGCATAACCGGATGCGTGGCACTTTGCGTGGTGAAAAAGAGAGGTTGCTCAGTGTCATCTAGCAGTGGTTGCTTCATGACGGCGTGTACATCAACAGGAGTTGCAGGAGTGTCAGCATCTGAAAAGTGATCAACGCGTTGGATTCGATTGCAAGGAGCCAGGTAGGGGTCAAGCAAGGCAGCCATACCTGGTCCCGATCAAGAGTCATTTCTCCCCAAGGATCAAAGATATTCGGGGGTAGGCCGATAGAGGCGACACGCAGGAGTGGAGCCCGAACTTGATAAATATTCGAGCTTCTTCCGAATCGATTAATCCGAGAGAGGGTTCCGCATTGTCAACAGAAATGATCCTGCCTGTTTGCAAGTCCATGGTGGCATTGAGATGACCATCTGTGATGACTAACTGGTCCGTGGCCCAGTAATGGATACTCTTTGCCTGGCGGAGAAAGGGTCTGCCTACCAGCATTTCATAGTCACCTGGATCTTCGCCAGCTTTCCACACTCCAAATTCCATGGGAAAGCGGAGATCACCTATGTTGATGTGAAGAATAGGTGTGACGCCTTGAGGTCGCGTGATATGGCCATTAGCCAATTTGATGTCATATGGGGCAACGAAAAGAGTTGTGTGATGCCCATTTGTTTGCGGAGTTTATCCGTGATGAGATTGACTGCACTACCTCCATCGATTTGAACATGGTTGACTTGCTGATTTCCCACCGTGGCATGGACCGTGGGTGTAGAGGTAGCCACAGCCCCAACTAAAACAGTTGGGAGTGGTAACTGGTCCTTGAGAGCAGGACAGAGTTTTAAAATGGTTGCCAAGCTTAAAGGAATTTTGATCTTGGCAAGCTCCTCTTGGAGTTCGAGAGGTACATGAGAAAAAGGATCGGCCTGGTTCCATGTGCGGGAGCGGAGTGGCGTGGGGGAAGCAACTTCTTTGAGTAAGTCAACCTCGGCTGCAATATTGGGATATGTCTGAGAGCGTGGAGGTTGAGATGTTGAAGGGTATCTTGTCTTTGTTGAGCTCTAGTGGTGGCATGAACATTGGCCAATGTGCGGCCTTCAGCAGCTTGCATGAGATTCAAAATGCTTTGGCGAACTTTGGGCATGACATTTGGCATGAGCTTTTCCAAGTCAGGTGCAAAGTGAACCTTTTTTTCGTCCTCATGAGGAATGGTGTCAACTGCAAAGGCAGGTTGCGTGTCCTTCTGAATAATAGTCAAGGGACGTGATGCCTTGGTCTGGCGTGAAACTAGACCAACCCAATTTGACTACCGTATGCGGGAGGATTAAGTGCACGAAAAATTTCCTCTTGGGCTTGTTGATCCGGTGAGGTTGATTTCTTCGGAGCTGGTTGATAGCGTGATTGCCGAGGCGCTCTTGGGGGCTTCTTAAGAACTGGTCGGGCCTTGTTTGCCATTAGCAAGCCGAGTTGGTAAGCCGTGAGGCGGACCGATGTGGTCCGATTTGTGCCGAGGTGAATTTGGACTGAACTTGTGGAAGTTGAGGACACGCCGGTGGTGGTATGACCCCATTCTTGGCGGTGATAACACCGAGCTTTAGAAGGATCAAAAGGAGGGCGTTGGTTGGATCCCCGTGGTTGGTCCATTCTGTCGATAGAGTTGCGTGGGCTGCACATGAAGAGGTGGGCTGGCGATAGTGCGATTGTGGGCTGAGGTGTGGTTTGCACTTGATAAACCATTTTGTTGCGGAGCGGTGTGGGATGAGTGCGAGTGCACTCTTCCGCGGGCATGCATGATTGCACATGTTGCATCGCTTGCAATGAGGCGGGCCATTGGTGGAGTTGCACTCATTGGCCAAATGGCCTTGATATTTGCAAATATGGCACCAGATTTGATCGCTACTGTGGATTAGCGTGTTGAGGCTGAACGGCCGTTTGTGGAACCATGACGGGTGGAATGAGCGGGAGCTCTTGAAGAGCCTCGGGAGGAAATATTGACGGAGTGATTGACAAGGTCGATAGCTTTGCTCCAAAGTTTTTGGACGCAGTATTGATCATGAGTCGAATAGCGGGGAGGAAGTCCTTGGAGAAACCGGACCAAAATCGGCTCGTGTAGGGTACTCCTTGAGCTTACTTAGCTTAGAATGTGAAGTCGATCCGCAAAATCCGAGGCGCAGACTCGTGGGCTCTTGTTGAAGTTCATTGAGTTGCTTGAGATGAAGTTGATCATCATCCGTGGTCCCAGAATGAGAGAGAAAAAGCGGTCGCATTTCGGACCAGTCTTGTTTCCAATGGCTTTTGTTGGACATGAGCCATTGATGAGGAGAGCCACGCAGTGTGGTGGAAAAGATGTGGAATTTCAGTTGAGGTTGCGCGTGACCATTTAGGACAGCTAGAGCCTCAAATTCTTCCATGTGGGCCTGAGCACTTTGGTCTAACGGTTTGCCTTTCGTGTTGCCGAAGGTGGGATAAGTCAGTTTCAGAGTCTGAAAGGTAGATGTGAAAGTGCTGGGCTGGACAGGAACAGGATAGTGAGGATCAGGGTTGCCCTTAAGGCCAAATTTGTCTAAGCATAATTTAGAAGGTCGGGCGAATAATAGAGTTGCAAGATTAGTTATGCTGGCGAATGTTTTCTAGACATGAATTTTTTTTTATAGAAATCTAGACGAATCGTGGCCAATATTATTTTGCCAAGATTTAAGTGTCTTTATTTTCCAAGTACAATTTCTATGGTGAGATTTTATTCACCAGCATCCATATTTAATCAAGGACACAAATACATTATAACTATAGTTGCATGATTCAATACCACAAATTAACATTTGCAAATGAGAACGTGGCTTATCCTTGTAGATAAAACAAATCTATTAAAAGGAAGGTCTGTAAAAAAATGCTCTCCAGTGCATCCTTAGAAATATTTGAAACACAATAGCTACAAAAGTAACTCTTAAAATTATCACATGTACCTGGATGGATATGGAGACTAGATTAGGTTATGAAGAAAGTCCAGAATATTAGACGATTCCTAAAGAAATCTTCGAGAAGGAGGGTAGAGGATAAGGCGAATCTATAGTTATGAAGCTTAGTGGATGTGGCGAATTTTCAAGTGGAGTGAGATTTGTTTATAGAAAAGTTGGCTAATTTTATTTTTTTCATCTATAACGGACCCTACTAAACCATAGCATCAAAATTTCTCGATACCCTTAAAAAATAGCCTTTTGACGAACTTTCGTCCTTAAGGGCTACCCTGGTGAGGATATGGAGGTTGAGGTGGATGTGGCATTGTGCCTGACGGACCCTGATGAAGGGGTGACTGCGGTTGAGAAACTGAAGTAGCCGGAGCATTGGTTTTGAGATCTGTAAGGTTGTAAACAGGAAGAGCCGTGGGGAACGTAGGGAAAGGATATTCCTGGGTAGGCGCAAAGGAGACATGTGGATAGCCGTGCCCACCCGGGGGAGATGATGGTTGCGAAGGAAGAGGCGTATGGCCTGAAGAATGATGGATGTAGGCATGTTCAGGGGTGTGAAAGTACGGTTGAGAAGGTTGAGCGGATAAGGCTCCCCGATAGTGATGAGGGGACCGAGGTTGTGAGCAATGTTTGCACGCTTTGGGGCGGGAACTGGGACGAGACCGGACACGAGGGTGGGTGGGGCGGACCGAGCCCTAGACCGAAGATGGCCTCCCTCTATGTCATAAGTAGATCCATACATGTCGCAACAACAGTTTCCGACGCCGATGGCGCCCAAGCGAGATGCCGCTCGAGAAAGGAGTTCTTCCTCGGGCGTGGAAATTACCTTTAATGCACATGGCATGGCGTAAGAAAGTAGGAGAAAATCAGACCCGGCAGCGGCGACAGTGTTTGGGGTCTGGGTTCGGGAACTCCTGGAAGACAGCCCTCTGTGAGGACCCGTGGATCTAACAGGAGAGTCCGGGGGACTATGTCACGCGGGATTTGCTGAAAGAGAAGAAAAAGAAGAGAAACGTAACAAATGAGAGAAAGATGATAAGCTTCCTTGATATCAATGATGAAAATACATGAGCTCTCGCAATAGAGAGAAAACTGAAAGGAGACAAGACTCAAAACTCATCTAAAAAACTTATGAGCTAACTCTACTCATATATATAGTACAATGGCCTTGGGCCCAATATAGACACTCTGACTGATCTCGGTGCCGACTCCTGGAAGGAGGCCTGATTTGCAGGAATGTTGGCGGTGCCTCTTGAAGTGCCTAGAATCACTTGGACGCCGACGCTGGCGGTGGTGGCGGGCCGTCACTTGTCCGAAGCGGGCGCCTCTTGTTGACAGACCAAAGGCTTTGATGCGTGGCTTTCTTTGCTTAGTCTTCTCGCGGAGGCTTGGATGTCTGACCCGTGGTTGACTGAGGATCTTTGAGCTTGACCTGGTCTGACGTATGCATGAATAGTCATGTACCAGGAGGCACAGGACTAACACTAATTGCTCAACCTTGCCATACTTACTGGCCTAGATTTAGACTTAAGAGAAGATGTCCGACATCTAGGAGGTGCAAGGTTACAGGTTAAAGAATTATTTACATAAATCCTATAGCCATAAGTTTTTGTCGACATGACATTTTCTTTGGACACAAACTAGCAATTAAATAATTATTCTTGTTTTAGATGTAATCTATACTCTAGGATCCCCCCTTTCTTAATTATTGCCCTCTTGAAATAGTCCCACCTTTGAATTGATGCCATCTAAGAAGTTGGCCGGACTTGTTAGATTGCTTCTCTTCATTGGGTCAGATTATTCCTTATATTGTGGAGTTACTCATCATATACATGGTCGACGGTTATCCGATTATTGAATCTTGCTTAGCGAGATGATCAAGTTCACGAAGAGGTTCCAATATATTGGATATCTGTCAACAATTGTATATAGTTTTAGTACTCCCTACGTCTTTCTTTCCAATCTTTGAAGCTTTGCTCAATTCTTGGGTTCATCCTTTCTAAAAGAAATGACAAAATCTACTCGATATTTCGTCCCAATCCTATCATGGATGTTATCACCCATAATTCTAAGAGATTCAACTATCTGATAGGTCCTCTAGCTTGCTAAAAGTTGGTGTAGTCATTAGTCATTGGGGTAGCAAGGCGATGATCCACAATTTTGTTGAAAAATCTGATCTGAGTCGTTGTATAATCATTCATGTGCCCTGTTTTTTCGTCGAACATATTCTGACTGTGCTCGTCCTTAATTTTGATGTTGACTACCTTCATTAAAGTTATCCACATTAGTGGGCTTGATGATGTAGTTGGCAACATAAGGTCTCGTCATCACATCCCCAAAGGCTTCATCCCCAAAGGCTTGAAGGTAGTGTTCTCCACTCTGTAGAATCTTTCATGGTGACTCATCTGCCTTGGAGGTTACAAGATTTGAGGATGATTCTTCTAACTCCTGAATTGATACTGTTGTGTTGACCTTATCAATTCGATTCTTCATCTTGGCGGTCGCATGCTGCTGATGACAATGTTGAGTGCTTTACCAATTCTAATTGTGCAACTTCTCTTCCTGAGAAAAGGCTATTTGCATCCATGTGCAGGGACTATAATCTTGATTGATCAGTTAAAAATGCTAGTATTTGGTCCCCCCCCTCCCCCCCTTTTCCCCCATGGTGTCTTCTTGAGATGGTGTTGTCGGGGTTGATGTAGCTGCTCTGAAGTATCAGGGCTGATGAGGAAGAAGTTGGTTGCAGTCTGGCCATACTCCTATTCCTGAGCTGCCCATCCTTGCTAGCTTGTAATACCTTCTTAGTCGAAGCATCTTTGCTTAATGTCTAGATCTGATACTACTATGGGCATGTATATTTGAGGTAGCTGCACTTCCTAGGGGATATATCTGGTCTCCTCTTTTAGAAACTCTTGATGTCACTAGTCGATAAAGTCATCTACTTGGTGGCGTGGTTCTGACATTAGTCATCGATGTGCGGCCCTTCCTCGAGACAATATGGCACTTAGCTGTTCCTCCCCTAATGTGATCCATAGTGTAAGTGTCGTGATGCCCATTGGCTGTTGCATAGCCCTCCTTGGTAACTAGTGTATCTATCCTTGATGTCTCAATCATCCTTTCTGTAGGTTCCTCTCTATTATTGTGTTTGGGTTCCCCTGCGCACCATCTTGACCTTCGCCTTGCTAAAGTTTCCTCCGTAAGGTTGCCCTCTGTTTTCAAATTCATCGATGTTGTCGAGTGGCTCCCGTGTCGCGAGCTCAGGGATCTGCAATGAAGGTTTCCCTGATCTATTTGACTGCCCTAAAGTGCAAAGCCCTCTAATACTACCACAACAATAATTATTTATGTCTACTTACTGTATAATCCCTATATTTATTCTCTGTTTTTATGCCTTTATCTACTCTAACCACAAATGACCCCTTGGCATTTGGCACTTTACTAGACACTGAGAAGGGTACTTATTTACTGTTGGGGTGGTATACGGAGACTTATTTTATGGGTGTACTTGGTGTATGCCAAGGCCGCCCTCTATCTCCTACATTGTTTGGCCTTTTCATTGATGAATTAGATGATTGGTTACAGGTGCACTCACTAGCAGGGACACAGATTGGGGATTATATTATTCAGCTTCTGTTATATGCTGATTATGTGGTACTTTGGTGGTACTCTTGGCCAACAAAAAGAAGGTTGCTAAAGGAACACCTTAACCATCTAGAAGCTTTTTGTGAGGCCAAACAAATGAGGGTGAATATTGCAAAATAAAAAAGAATGGTATTTGGCACGAGAGAGAGAACTCCTTTTTTGTATCACGGACAAGGATTGAAAATAATGGAAAGTTTCAAGTACCTCGGGATTGATTTCTCATCAAGACGCAATTAGAAAGAATGTGTGAAAAGGAGAGCAATAGGTGGCAAATCAGCACTTTATTGTATGCTTGTTAAATGCTCAAGAGTCTCACTACACGACTGGGGACTCAAGAAGGTACTTTTTAAATTATTAGTTCAATCAGTATTGCTTATGGAGTTCCTGTGTGGGGGCCAAGTACTTCAAGTAAGATGTGGAATCAATAAGAAGCAGTCCAGAAATTATTCTTGAGGCATGAGCTTGGCATTAAGGCTCAAACACCATATGCTATTATGCTGGCAGAGGTAGGTATGTATCCATTGGAACTGGAAGCTCTCTTTCAATCCATAAATTTTGTTAATAGGATTAGAGAACAAGATCCGGAACACTTATCTTATCAAGCATTGCTCATATCAGAGCAACAAGGATGGATGCATGATCTAAAAGTATGTGCAAATAAGTGGGGTATAGATTGATGATAATCGGCCAACAGGCAAATCAGTTGCAAGAAAAATGTTGGAATCTTTAGTAATTGAACGCCTTTGGGCACAATAAGGGAGAAGAATGCAATATTATAAAGCTTATGTGAACTCTTTGAAGGCATATAGCAGCCAAAAATACCCGATGTCTGATATGCCCAAGACATTGAAGCAAATTATAGCATGTTACAGGACAAGCTCGCGTCAATTGGAGGTAGAGACAGGTAGATGGAATGGGATTCCATTGGAGAGTAGAATATATAAAAACTGTGATGCTAATGCGGTGGCGGATGAAGAACATGTTTTTCTCTAGTGCTCGGCATACAATGATATCAGGGAGAGACTTGCTTTACAAGTCTTGGATCTACAATCATTATTTTCTTGTTGTTGTCATGAGTTAGGACCATATTTTAAAGTGGTTGATGAACACCGTACATTGATGCTAAAATTATTAATACTGCTTATTTTTATTAAGTGCTCCATGGCCTTCAAGGCCCTATGTGAGCAAGACCAATTACATGGAATAAGTTGGAATAAGTTGCGGAGCCAAGCATTTCATTTAGCATCAGGATGGTTGTTATGGTCCATCTGGAAGCACAGAAGACTGTCTATCTTTCAGGGTTTGGATATTCCTCCTGCAGTTGTCCTCCAAGACGCACAAGCTAGAATTGTTAAGGCTTACCATTGCTCTTCGCTTGCTCCTGCCAAGCGACGGTTGATATTTGAGTCCTATTTGAGTGTGTTGTCTTATGCATAGGCTGGTGGTTCTACTCAGTGGATCATGATTATCCTCTGAGACTTTATTCCCACCTCTGCATTTGTATTTTGCTTTTTGGCTTGGAGTTTCAATAAAGTTTGTCGTCCTTCAAAAAAAAAGACCAATTACATAAATAAATAAATAAATAAATATCTTAGTGCTTGCTTCATATAAATATCTTCTTTCAATTTAGCATTCAAGAATGCTGTCCATGTGATGTATTTCTGAATTCCAAGCATTTGTCACTGCCAATAGTACCCTCGACTAGTAAATTTTACAACTGGAGAAAATATCTCATTGTAATCCCTCCCCTTTTTATGTGAAAAACCTTGTGCCACCAATCTTGCTTTAAATCTTTTACTTCCATCAATGCTTGTCTTTATTTTGAATATCCATTTATTCCCAATTACATTTATTCCTTCAGGCTTCTTTACTACATCATATGTTTTAGTATCAGCAAAAGATCTCATTTCTTCTTCTGTGGCTTTAATCCATTCTACCTTATCAACATTTTCTAATGCCTCTTCAACATTACATGTCTTTAACATGTTTTACATGTCTTTAACATTACTATCATCATCATCATCATTGCAGGGTTCAAGTTTAAAACTAACATGTTTTTTAGTCTTTCTTGTTGCCCTTGCAGATTTTATCTTTTTCCTATCTTTATAAGAGATTTGTTCATTGAATACAACATCCCTGCTTATAACTATTTTGTTTGGGTCTGGCACAAACATTATGTAAGCTTTACTTTGTTCATCATATCCAACTAGATAACCAACCTCTGCTTTGTCATCAAGTTTTTTTCTTAATTCTTCTGGTATATCGATGTACCCTAGGCATCCATATGACTTAAATATGCCATGATCTATATCCCTTTTGTATGACCAAATTAGCTCTGGAATATTACCTTTTAAACTCGATGTAGGCAGCCTGTTTTGAATATAGATAGCTGCCTTGCGTGCTTCTTCCCACAAATAATTTGGCAATCCAGAGCATTTCAACATTGACCTTACTGCATTGAGCGAGGTTCTATTTTTTCTTTCAACAGTTCCATTTTGTTGTGGTGTGTATCTGCAGGTTAGTTGTCTTCTTATCCCTTTTTTCTTACAAAACAATTTGAATTGATCTGATAGGTATTCTCCTCCTCTATCTGATCTCAAGCATTTAAGTTTATGACATGTTTGCCTCTCCATTTCATTCACATACAACTTTAATTCTTCAAGTGCTTGAGATTTTCTCCTGAGACAACATCCCTTACACTTTCTGCTGTAATCATATCTATAAATGAGATGCAATACCTTTTTTCAGTTTTCCCTTTTACATTTAATGGCCCACACAAATCTGTATGGACCAAGTCTAATATTTGTTCTGCCCTTTTCTTAGTTTTTTGAAATGGGAATTTGCTAATTTTCCCCATCATGCAACCCTCACATATGCATTTCTTTTCTTCTTGAACATTACAGTTTATAAAGCCCTTTTTTGCCATGAATTTCACATTATTGTGATGTGTATGTGCAAGTCTATTATGCCATAATTCTATATCAGAAAACATTATTGCATTTATGCCATCAATGGAAGAATTTTCCATTTGAAACAGGTTCCCAACTCGGTTTGCTAAAAGCTTCAGTTTATTATTCAAAAAGATTTTACAAATTTTCTCTTTAAAGAAGATTTTGTAGCCTAGATCAACCAACTGGCATATTGAAATCAAGTTCTTAATCAAACTGGGAACACATAAAACATTTTCAATATTTACAACATTGCCCTCAAGATCCAATAGCTCCAGCATTCCACATCCCTCAATTGATTGTAATTCACCATTTCCAACTTGAACATGTCTTGTGTGAGCTGATGAGTGATTTTTGAGCATGTATAGAGATCTCAAAACTGATCTCTTAGCTCCACTATCAACTACGATCACAAAATTTTTGAGGTTAGATTTTGTATCAAAATTGTGCAAAGAGCAAATATAGTTTATCTCATCATCATCAATACGATCTTCTTTATCATTAGATTCAGGCCTCTCTTGAGCTATGTGCACATCTGTTGCTCCTCCTCTTTTCTTAAAGAAATTTCCTCTTCCTCTAGATTCTCGTCTCCTGCCTCTATCCCTGCCACAAAGATCTTTTGGGCTGGGACATTTTGCTGCAACCTTACAGTTGTAACAACATATGTCACTTCCAAGCTTTGGGCAATTAGGCTTTATATGCAATTATAGCAATCATGTTTTTTTTTTCCTTGTGCCTCCTTTTTTTCCCTACATATAATATTTCTGCAGTCTTCTCCTCTTCACTCATCATTTTATTTTGTTCGATTTTAGTTCTCACCATATTTTCTGCCTCATCTCTTCTGTTTGCAACGTCTCTAATTAGAATAGATAGCCGAGTATTTGCACTCATAGCTCTTGCAATGGAGAGTACTAAAAATGGCTCATTTATGTTAACTCCTGCACCATCTAAATCTGCCAGAATATTATCAAACCTATTGAGAAAGGTTGACACCTCTCTTCCTCATTATATTTCAGGTTTCTAAGTTTCTTTTATTAACACATCAATTTGTGAAGAAGCCTTATCTTCATACTGTTTCAACATATAAGACCACATCTGCCTAGCGGACTTACCTCTCAATTTCAGTAAGATAGTTGGCCCTACTTTGCTGGTAATGATTCCCCTTGCCTCTTTCAGTTTTGTAAGGAGTGTACTTGCAGAAGTGAGACCTCCCTTCACAATTGCTGGTTCTGCAATAGGGCTACCTCCAGAAGTTGCAGATGTTGCATCTTCCACACCTCTTGCAGCAGAACTTGCTGCCACAGTACTACTGCCTGCATCTACACTAATAGCTACCACATCAATGTTATTAGGATCAACAATTTTCCATAAGTTTTCAACATCGAGGGTATGCTGGATTTGGTCCTTCCACACTTGGAAGCCTGATCCTCCATTGTAGACCTCAACTGCACTCAACAATCCTGCACCAAACCTTGTAGCCATTTTGCTGGCTCTAATACCAAATGTTAAAAGTTAAGAAAAACTTAACTAAGACAATCTCACAATTGCTAGTGCAAGTCTACACCTTCCAGTTCTTATTAAACAACCATGACCCTTGCAACAATATCACTATAGAAATATCAATTTATTGATCACTGTTCATTGCTTGGATATGAACAAACAAACTCGAGCATATTAAAATGTCGAATCAATCTCCTTTCTATTCTATTCTTTAGATAAATTATATACATGCATTTTACAGTTATTTATAGAGCCATATCTGGCCAAGCAGGCACCGATCCGCCCTCTATGGGCTTCTTGTCTCAGTCTCCTTGTTCTCAACATATTTCCAAAGTTCAAATGCAATTTGCCTCCTTATGGCACCGAAACCCTATTAGCAATTTCGAGCTAATGGATAAACATTCAATATTTACCCTTGACTATTAACCATTAATCTTGTAGAAATATTCTAATGATTATTCACCTTCACCATTTGCTTAAGCCAAAGTTCATCATATCTTCTTAACGGTGTCTGTGTACAACTCCCTATGAGATATGTTGTTGTCAGCTTAAATATATGATGACTACTTTGTACCATAATCCAACATAATAGAGAAGACTTGTTCATCGTGACGTTGGCTTCGTGGTAAGTTTTTGGGTTGGATGACCCCCACTAGGGTGGTTCTAACTAGGGTTCAAAACCCACTGGCTATCCAATTGATTATGGAAAATCTCATAGACAGAGCCAAAAGTGCCTTCAAGTATATAAATGAAGTACTAAAACTTCGGAGGAGGAGGAGCATGTAATGTCATACATAAGGGGTAAGGGAATCCTTTTGATTGTTTTTTGTTCACATTTGTCCACAATGCATTTGTCGCTAAAAGGTAAACCATCCTCCCACCCTCGTTTTTTTAATCCTGATGTGTTTACAAATCCTTTGTATATGCTGATCAACTATGCTCCTCTATGAATCTTTAAGTTGGATACTCTTTTTTTAAAGAGCTATCCCATAATTACGAAATGATACATCTTTAAGACAGATGAGCCTTTTCATAATGTGCCTACATTTTGATAAGAACGAAGTTGAATATAATGGTTCTATTGAAAATCACATGCTAAAGGGCAAAATTATGCTGGTGGGTATCAAAAGCATGCGTCCGGACGCATGCTGTCAGCACTCATATAGCACCCCATATGGCAGCTTGTTTAGGGTGTTACTGGTACTAGCACATGGTAATTAGGTAATCAATAGAAATATGTAACAGCTCCAATGAATGACAAGTGGAATACTATGATAGAATAGTACATCCAGGGTGCTGATCTAAGTGCTGGGGCCGCGTTTTTTTGATACCCACTAGCATACTTTTGCCCTAAAGCCTTAATTATGGTAGACACAAGTCTATTTTGTGCCACTTTCCATATGAGACACATAATTGAATTGTTAGTGTCTTTAGTTGCTTCTACTGAAGCGACCACAGAATATGATGATATTTTGCAAGTAAACTCATGTCCAAGCTAGTTCATTTTAGATCTTCACTTTATGTACCACGTATGCCACTCTAAAATATGGTAGAAGAACTTTTTATCAAACATAAGCTTTTGGAGATGTTGCCAATAATGAGCACTAAATGTGGCAGGCATCTAATGCCAATATTGTCTAGGTGTCGAAAGTATGCACATTTATATCTAGTATTTTTCCATCTCTGTTTGCACAAGTGAACCGGTATGTCTCCCATTGTAAAATAGGGTGTTGAAAGTCAAGCAAAATAAAAGCAACCAATGTACTAAGATGAAGAGAATTGAATTGATTTTTTTACGTCCACATGACCAAATGGTGTATAGGATCCAATACAAAAAAAAAGGGGCACTGTAAGCCTATTATTGTACAAGATTAAAAGACCCTTGCCCCGAGAAAAGCCTTGGTAGTAATAAGTTTACTCAAAAGTAAATACGCTGGCAAATAAGAACATCAAGGTTTCTAAAGAAAGCATTTGAATTTGAATAATAAAGTGTGTTTTTTTTTTCTTCCACGTTTCAAAGAACATAAATTGTGAAGAACGGTAATTTCATTATACCGTGGAGTGGTAAGACATGATTCAGTTATTTCCTAATCACTAGAACAAAAATAGGGTATAAATGACACGAAGGTGAAAAGAAAGAAAGAAAGAATAATTTTTATCGTCCACTGAGACCAATCGGCCTATGGGACCCAAAAGGAGCGCAGCAAAAATGTGCACAGACCGAAGCATAAAGGCATATACATCCACAAATGACGGATAATCTGCCCTTTGTGCACATATAAAGGCATAAATAACATTAGTCGGAGTGGAATAGATATGATTTACTTCTTGCCACCCATCAACTCTTAGAGCAGGTGTGAGTCAAGCACATCCATGCTTGGTCATAAGCTTTTAGAAGAGAAATCAAGCTTAGGGGAAGTTTTCCAGGGACTAGCAGTTATCGATCGGTCTTGAATCATATCTCCGACACGCGCCCTAAAAGGCTTTGCCCTACCGCAGATGCGGCATCGGCTCGAGGGCATATAAAGGCATATATGTCCACAAATGACGGATAATCTACCCTTTGTGCACATATCTGTCATTTATGCTGCTTCTTTTCTTTGCCATTAGATGGTTTATACAATGTGCGGTCATTGTATCCTTAATGAATATAATATAATGAGCTCCATAAAAACATCAAGTGCCAAAGTAAGCCTAAAAACCTCATTGTAAAATTCTACTTAACGAGTGGCATTTGGCCATAAGAAATATTTTTTTCATTAACTTTTCTTACAATAATATTTCAACATGATCTAGTGTTGCTTTAATTTATTTCTGTTGTGTATTTCGATAGATTGAAGCTGAGATTGACTACAAATTCTATATTGTGTGGCAATTTGGGGCATGCTTTGGATGGTGGTGGCATTTTTCTTTTTGTGAGGGGAAGAATTTTACTATTGGAAGTTCACATTATAATGCCAGGCTGGAGAAGAGACCCAACGCCTCTTCCTCTTCCTTCCCTTCTGAAACATTAACTCCCCTAGATTACAGGTTCTGTTGCTTCATCAATGTTAAATATGAGTCTAAAACTCCAGGGAGTGTGAAGAAGAGGAGATCATGAGATGTATGTTAAATATGTCATTGAACTTTCTCAATCTTCCAATGGGAGGATCTTCAACAGGCCGAGATTCTGAAGTGTACTTTTCCACTAGTGTAAATTCCAGGTGGGAGGTTTTTAGCATCCAACTTCAATTAGTTAGTGCCATGTATCAACTTTTCTTTCTTTGCATAATGTGTGACGACCATCGTATTCTGTTCAACTGAATCTTCTGATTATTTTTTTCTTTTCTTTTTGCGTGCCTGTAATCTCCCATATGAACTCTACGTTTGGAAAATGGCATTGGGCTTGAGCTAGCAAGAAAAAATAGGCTAGCACTGCCGCGCTCTCTATTTTTTCCTTGGCCAAAATCCCAAGTCCAAGCCCATTTTTCTTTCATTGACTGGCAAGATTTTGGATCAAGGCATTCCTGACCGTTGATAGGGCATAACAGGTCGGTGCAAACTCGAGAAGGGGAGGGATTCCACCTGAAAATTTCGAGGCAACATTGCCAGCCGAGACGGTGCATCCACCGGGGCTGGGGGGGTTCCGCCTGAAAATATTAAACGTAATGAACATTTGCTTCAAATTACGTACCTGAAAAAATTTTCTGGGAGAGTTTTTGGAACGGCCATGGCGGAACATGAACGGCTATGGCGGAGGAATGTCTAAGAACAGGGCTCTTCTCCGACATTTTCTTCACAACTCTTTTGTTCAAAGAAGGAGATGCTGCAGCGTTCGATGGAGCCATCCATTTCCAGGTTCCCAATCCGGCAAATACGAGCTTCAAGGGCTCCACTATGCTTTCCCAGGCCAAGAGTCAAGCAAAATCATGGAAAGAACGGATAATGTACAGAATAAGAATAAGAATAAGAATAAGAATGATTTTTTATCCTCCACTGAGGCCAATCGGCCTATGGGACCCATAAGAAGTGCAGCAAACTTATTACTGTCCGGGTTTTCGAGCGAAAAACCGTGGCAGTAATAAGAATGTTGTCAAACTGTACAAGTATACATCATCATGAAATAAATGTATATATACATGTCAAGTGAGCGAAAATGAGAAGATCATGCCATGTGAACAACTACGAAAGGATTTGGGAGCTTCAAACCATTCACTGTAACACTAAGATTTGGTTCTGACCCATTACTAGCCCTTACTTGAACCAAACTACGAGAAAAGTTGCTCAAGGCATGAAAAGCAGGAGCTGGAAGAGATTTCTAAAGTCTGGATGCTTGATCCAAGTCCGGCAGGCACCATTATCTGCAAAATACATTCTCCAGTAAGTAGAGCTTAACTAGTGCAAAAGATAACTCCACAGCAGCGCCGCTGTAGATAGCGAGGGAGATATTGCGCGTGATAAAATAGACATAATTTTACGGTAATTTGAAGCAAACGTTTATAACGAAAAAAATATGGGGACCAAACAATAAACCATGTGGGTGAAATTTAATAAAATTCTATACAAGTACGGGGCATATATGTATTAGGCGGGAATTCTACAAGCGGCGCCGCGAAGGACGTGTCACGGCGCCACCGGCGGCGCCGCCAAGAAGGTATTCTACCGGAACTGCGGAAGCAAGCATACTTTCTTCTTCGTCCAGCTTCTGGAACAGCTCCGGCCTGCGCCCAAATAAAAAAATATGATCCAAGCTTTCTAGGTATTTTCCACTTTCTAGCATCTAGCACATCATCTACTCAAGCTCTTCAATCCCTGTAACACCCAAATCTTTTCCCTCCGCCTTCAAATTGCAGGATTCCGCCTTAAAAATCCCCCGTTTCTGTACCAGATTGCACAAATTCTTTCTGGGTTCATCTGTTTCCTGCTCAATCCCCTGAACGAAAATCTGCACGGATTTTTCATATTCATAGCCGTGGGGCCGCCGTAGTTGCCGATGGCGATGGCGTAACCCAGTGCTAGAATGATAAATCCATCTCCAATTGTCTTCTGACGTACTAAATGCAAGTTTTAATATGTTCTTTGGCACTGGTTTTTGGGATTTACGATCCTTTAAATCTGGCATGGTCTGGTGTTGCGTTTGATCTTTGGCTCAAAGAATGGACGAAAATCTTCTTACCCATCTGCTACTAGATCTGTCTCTTGCTTGATTTCTTTTTGCTTTTCAAGGTTCCGGATGGTCTTATTCGATCTGAGTCTTCAAGGTAAGGGTCGATTACTCCAGATTCACGGTTTTCCTCGCTGATAGATTGATCGGCAAGAAAGAGCTTAAAAGCTGGAAGCTCTAATCTGTCTGCTAGAAATTGGCGATTTTAGCAATTTAGCTCTGGTATAGCTTGCTCTTTTCAAGATTTTTGCTGTCAAGTCAAGAAAATTTTAGAACTGGGTGGGTCTTTTGAAGCTTCTAATAAAGGTAAAATGAGTTTTGGGTTTTGCACCAGACCAAATCTGACAGAAATTCTTGTCAAGAATTGATAGCTCCAGCGCACTGGATTGAGTAGCAGGTTTTAAAACAATAAATTACTGTTCTTTTGCGGGTTGAATGTATAAAATGAACAGGACTTTCTATTCCAGGCACAGATAGAGCTCCATTTTAAAGCTTCTGGCTAGGATCTAGTAGCTACAGATTAGAACAATGGCTTGTCTTGTCACGATCAATGATGTTTTGACACAGGTGGGCTGTTTTTTTTTTTTCTTGCTTTCTGCTGCAGATTCAAGTAGCAGAAACAGAAGTCTGAATCGGATGATCCCAACAGCAAATCCGGCAGGGCAGCATGGCGCAGAATCATCAGTGACATGGGTGGCAGATCAGTACTATAATCAGCCTGTAAGAACGGAATGGGACTGGGAAAACCCAATAATTTTTGCGCAAAATCCCACTTCCATAGCCAACCCTCTGGTAGAATCAGACCATTCTGATCAAAAACCCACTTCGATCCTTGCTCCAACTCCTCTTGCAAACATCCGGCCATATAATCAAGCACCCAGCTATGGCGGATCAAGCTTAGCTCCGACATTTCCAGCCCAAAATGGAATTATGTACACATTTTCGTCCGGTCTGAGAAATTACGAAGATCTACATGCGTATCACGCCCTTTCTGATGCGCATAGCTCGTTGAACTCTGGAATCCCGGGTGTAGCAGCGACAAGCAATAATCTGAATGCAGAATTCAGATCGTATGAGCAGAGGAGGAGATTTTTGGGTATGATAGATCTGGAGAGGGGGATTGGAACGGATTTGATAAAGAGGGAGGATGTGTATTTGGGGGACGGAAGGATTGGGTTGAATCTGGGCGGCAGGACGTATTTTTCTCACGAGGATTCGATGGAGGGGAGGCTTGGAAAAAGAAACCGATTAACCGGACCGGGAGCTCATGTTCCAAGATGCCAGGCCGAAGGATGCACTGCAGATTTGAGCAAAGCTAAGCATTACCATCGCCGGCATAAGGTCTGCGAAATCCATTCTAAAGCTCCCAATGTCTACGCCAATGGCCAGACCCAGCGTTTCTGCCAGCAATGTAGCAGGTATTTTCTTTCTTCTCCCTCTTCTTCTTGCTGGGTCTTTATTCAAATGCTGCAGCGGCATCGTCGAATCTGTCGAATTCTTTTTTAATCTGTTTTGTGTGTCGTTGAAAGTTTTTCAATTCAATCTCCTTTGTGGGTTGCTTTCTATTGCCGTGATCTTGCCCATTTGGTAGTTTCTCGATGTGAAATGCAACACTAAAATGCAAAATATTCTTCCTTAGCAGAACTAGTAGCTTCTACGTGATCATCTGAATTCAGATCGGCACCATCGCCTGAAGCTCCATGGGTTCTTAATTTTGTGCCGAATTCTCTTTGATTCTTGTGTTTACAAAATTTTCCACCACCATGCAGACCAGACTGGTAGCCTAAGATATTTGCAGAAAATTTTTGAGGAGATTTACTGGTGTAATTCTTTTGGTGGATTGGCAGATTTCATCCTTTATCCGAGTTCGACGATACAAAACGAAGCTGCAGAAAAAGGCTGGCAGATCACAACCGAAGACGACGGAAACCTCAGCCCAACACAGTTTCCGTTTCTATAACAATGCCGGATCCTCTAGCATTCAAATCCGAAGCCCAGAGCTCGATTAATCATTCCTCCGGTGAGATTTCCTCGGAAAAATTCATAAGATTTGACCCACAATTTGGGCCTTTGTGTTGGGCACAAAGAATTTCTTCCCGTTTGTACGAAATTTTTTGCGATCCCACAAAAAAACTCTTCTGTTTTCTGCAAGCTTACGAAGATTCTGGTTAACCCACAAAAACAATCCTCTGATTTTTGCAGCTATGGCGGATAATAGACCCGCATTGCTGAAGAATAATAGCAACTCGACGGAAGCGGGAGGATCAAACCCTAAAATGGATTCCGACCACCATACTCAGGGATCAAGGTCGGAAGAAAAGGAAGAATCGAGCAGATCAATTGTGGTAGCTTCTTCCGCTGCAGATTCAGAGCTTTTATCTTCAGTTCCAAGATCGGCATCGCCCAGCAAACGAAGATTTTCTTCCATAGATCCTGCAGCTGTGTATCAGCAATTTCTCCAGGGCCCAGGCCAGACTAAATTATCCCTTTCCTCTTCTTCCACCCATCAGGGCGAGAATTCTGCTAATTGGCTCAAATCCGGCAGCCCATCTCGAAGCTTTGATGCATCTGGGTCGGAGAAATTTGGCGATTCTAGATCTTGCTCCAGATCTACCCGATTCTTGGGAGAATCAGGCAAAGGGTTGCTTAAAATCCATTCGCCCAGGCATAATTCGTCCTCAGATTGGATGGTTTCGCCTGTTTCTGGCTCCAAAGACCATGATCCGACGGATCAGCACCGTCAAATGGTCGCTTTTCTGGAAAATCCGGTTCGATCTGGTGGCAATAATCAGGCCAGAAATTCTGCTTCTTCTGTGCACATGGATCACTCGTCTATGTATGAATCTAGCAGCAGTCTGCTGTAGAATGCATTGCTGCTATGTAAAAGGCTGTATATGTATGAAATTAGTTCTGTTCTAGGGTTTAGGATTTCGAGATGATAGATCCTCCTCGACCTCTGAGAAAATCATCCTTGAAATCTGTTTTCCCTATTTTTTTCCAAATCCTGAACCATGTAACTTATTGTTATATATACAGTAATCTTCAATGCTATACATATATGTCGTCCATGTGTTAGTGTTTGTCCCTTGTTGTTTGTTATTATTGAATCATTCAATACCTCATAATCTTTGTCTTCTCCATTTCATGTTCCAACATTCATACTCCACTTATAACATCCTCATCTTGGCTTCATATTTCACCATTAATTTGACCTTAACCACATGCCCTTGCAGATTAACTTAATCTAGCCATTGCCCACCGTCCGATCCAAGGAACGTTATATTGCATAACCTTCAAAATATTCTCTTTTTGAAGAATATTCGAGTGATTATCGCACTAATTTTTCGAATATGCCATAATCGTCGAATATTCTGTTGCTCCATTGCGATGGGTCTTGCTTGCTATGGATTCTCTGCTGTGATGGGGCACTCGATCTTCACTCCAATGCATCAGAGGTCCGCTCTAAGCAAATTTTTTTGGTCTTCTATATACATTCCACCACAGCAGCTGCAGATTCATCAAAAATCATTCATGGCACAGAGCAGAGCAAATGGTATTGCTTGCTATGGCCATCGCCAATCCATCCACTCTCATCAAGCCAGGAGTACAGGGCAGAAATGATACAAGGCAGATATGAATCAAGGCAATAAATAGGACCATATGGCCCCTTCGACCACGACAATGCTACAAAATCTACAAAGGGACCTTCTGAGGAAGCCATTGATCCAAAACTCTGCTTTTTCCAATCCTATCTACTCGTTTTTGCATCAAGCGGCTTCGAAATTGACATGCATGCAATGAACTCCAGATTGCTCCAGCAAAGGATAATTTCTCTTCTGTGGGCACCCATTTGGCGTCGAGCCCAAACAAATTGGTTTTTAACTTCTAGCTCCAGCATGGCCAGAAATTCACAGCAAAAAAATCCATGTGTAATTCGTTGTCTTCTTATCTGCTTGAAGGCCAGAATGCATGCAGAATAACATTCCTAGATCCAAATTCTTTCATATCCACTTCTTCAATCCAAATTTCCTTTTCCGGAATCACTAATTCCTGTCTCTGCACTGCGATTTAGTAATTTTTAGCCAATTTTTCTTTGAAATTTTCTAGTTAATCTGCTCGGGCATTAGAGGAAAAATGAGATCACATTTTGTCCCATTAAGGGATGCTTAAAATTCGATGTCAGCTTTTTAAACTGTCCAATAAGAGAAGAGCTCCAGTATATCTCATTCCAGTATTATGTGGCAGCCTGTAATTAATGCAGCTGCAACTAACTTCTGTAGTATCATTTTTTCATTATAACTTTTGATCCAAAACGCCGATTCAAAAACTTTTTGTAGCAATGGGTTCGTCTTCACAAGATCTATCTAGTGATAACCCATTCATACATCTTTTACGATATAAATATATAAGAAATAAGCAAAAAATCATATTTTTTTAAGGTTAACGTATATGACCATATTGAAATATATCATAACTATATATCATTGGAAAGATCTTTTCATTCCACATCTAATGCAACAAACGCCGCAACATTTTGACAAGTGGATCAAAAGTTATGGGGGAAAAACAACAGCAATGAAGTTGTTGGTGCTGCATTAATTGCAGTTAATAGAGGGTAGCCATTCCATTGGAGGATTCTTATGGGGATGAAATGAGATCTCAAATTTCCTCTAATGTGGTTAAGGGAGGCCAACCCCTCCCTTTCGTGGGCTATGCAAAATAACCCACTTGGCCTAATGGCCTCGTGGGTTATTTTGCATAACCCAATCAAGGGAGGGGTTATCCTCCTCTTCAACAACATTTTTAGCAAAACAATCGAAGACTCAGTTGAAAAACACTCAGGTGAAGCATAAATGTGCATAAATCATCTAATGGCAAAGAAAAGGAGGAGCATAAATTATAGATATGTGCACAAAGGGCAGATTATCCGTCTTTTTGTGGACATGTATGCCTTTATGCTTCGCTCTGTGCACATTTATGCTTCACCTGAGTACCTACTCTTTGAATTCGGGTCAGGATAGTCTTACCCTGGTTTCGGGGATCCCGGAGGTAAAAAAACCGTCCTCCCAGATCACCGCTGTGGCTCGACGGATCCGTTTCAGACCCCTGTTTACTGCGTCTTGACACGCGTGAGGGGTCCTGCATGATAATCTGGCCGCCCGCCACGCGACACATCCGGGCCGTCAGGTGGTGTTCCCCGCCTCGGTATCACCAACGCCGATCCCCGGCCAGGAATCACCGATGCACGATCCCCTCGGGATCACCAAGCCCCCGCCGATAACAGCGCCCCAGATATCCGGTAGTGGGTGTGATCCCCTCCTCGGGATCGCCATCGGCGTGGCGATCTCGGCCACCCGATATCACGCCGCCACGATCCGGCCTCGGGATCACCACCATAACCCGACTTCGGGCGGCGCCGAGGACGGGGGAAGATCGCCCTCGGGATCGGAAAGGACTCTGGCCGATAAGCGCGCCCGATATCGGCCGTGGTGAATCCCTCCTCGGGATCACCGATACCCCTCGCGTGATTACTGCCGGGATCACCGGAATCGGCGGCGATGATCCCCTCCTCGGATCGGATGCGTTATCGCCGGGCTTATTAGACCTCGGGATCCCGAAAGTCCTTCGGTGAAAACCTCCTCGGGATCACCCTTTGCCTTGCGGGGCCGTCCGCGTGGTTCAATCGATGCCATTGGTTTGAATTAATGCGGCGGCGGCCTAGGTGGTGTAAATGCGCCATCCACTAATGGTGTAAACGAGAGCGGGAAAACCGCCCGGTTATTCAGACGGGCCCAATTGCGAAGTCGCCACGTGTGCGGTGGGGATTTAGGAGGAAGGAGCACTGATGGTGCGATGGCTATGTCGAACTCAGGCGCTTAAGAACGATTGCCCTTTCCGACCGAACTGATTGGAAAGGGCCCGATTGCTGCCGAATCCAGAGGCGCTGTCGCTGCTGTTTCATCTGCCGAGTATTTAAAGGTAAGCGCCATGGATAGATCCGTTGTTAAAGTCTATTTTAGTCTTATTCTAACCGGTTATGTTATTTTACAGATGGTGGAGGAGTCGATTAACTTCGAAATCAGCCTAAATACCTCCATTAACGAGAACTGGAATGGGGAAATGGAAGGAAACTCGGCTTGGCCATTGCCCGACTGCCTCAAAGATATTGCTCAGATTGAATCCGACCAAGAGGTTCAATCCCCGAACAAGAAGAGATTAAGGGCAGAAGTAAGAGCTAAGGGGCTTCACCACGGGAAGAATACCCCGCCGCTGGGGACGAGGCTTCAGTTGATGGCCAATGCCACGAAAAAGCAGATGATCTAAAGAATGCTAAAAATGCAGATGAGGGGGATGAGGCCCCGAAAAGTAATATTGAATGTTTTAACGTCAATCTAAGCGAGGAACTGACCACTGAAGAAATTTTGAAGGACTACAAGTATGATCAGGTCGGGTCGAAAAATGGCGTTGCTGTGTCGGTGGATCGCAACAAATCCTCTGGCCAGGAAGATCGAATCGAGAATCATAGGTTCAGGGTGCATCAATTATGGCAAAATTACAGGCCTTCAGATGCCGAGGGGTCGAATTCCGAAGAACAAGGCTGAGGTGAGGGTTAGAGATTATGGGAAGATAAGTGTGGAGAGATCTCTTGACCCCGACTTCAAATTTAGCCACAATCTGAGACGAAAACTTCAGAGGGCAAGGGCAGCAGCAGAGCGTATGGCGATGAGCAAATCGCCCTCGGCCTTTTGGATGACACTACCCGAAAGCCGAAGTTTATAAACCTGCAGGTGCGGAGAAAGGAGGCCACAGAACTAGAAATGCAGGTAGAGCGGATAAGGGAAATCAAGGAAAGGATTAGGGGCAAGCATGGCAATTTGGATGAGAAGGATTTGTTTGGTGATTTGAGCTATGAACAAACACCGGTTGGACGAAGACGATGTGAGTGCGGAGTTTGAAGTCTGCAAGACACGCTTGATTTTAATTCACCTCCTCCCAAAACCCCAAATTGAATAGCCCAAGTCTGGTGACCCCAAGGAAGCGGAATTTTGTGCAGGGCCGAGGAGGGATGCGATTTGATGGCTCCAAACCATATTGTGCATGAAGAATCGGGGGAGGAGGAGGAGCCTGAAAATGCAGATGAATTGGCTCCCCGACCCCCGAAAGCAAGATAAAAATGTGGTATTTGTATATCTTTGGACCCCCACTTCTTTGAATCTCTAAAATTATATGACAGAGGGATTAGAAAGGAGCTTTGGCAGTTTAGATTTTCTCTGGATTATCCAATTGTGGTTCAAAGTCCTCTGCTGAAGGTGGGCAGCAAATCATCCGATGTTGAATTCCACATCTCGAGGAGAGAGGCACTAAAATTCTCGACTATTCCGGTGACCCGGTATTGAAGATTCGGAGATCGATGCCGACCGCCTAGGAGCCTATTTCTTGTATGTGTGTTGTCTTTGTTTTTATTTCTTGCATGGTATGCTAAGTTGAGCTTTGGCAGGGTTCTTGCACACTCAATTCCTCACCAAAAACGCTGTCATCATGTCTTCCTCCACCCTGCTGCTTTTGGCATGTTTCTAAATGGCACAAAACCAGGCCTCTGTGGTGCCTACGAGCAGTTCGTCAAGCTAATTCCGGGATCCCCCTTTGGCAAGGCCGTGTGGAAAATCCAGTATGCACAGTTCTACTACATAGGTCAATGCCGAGGTAAATTGGGTTTGGGAAGTGGATTTTTATTGCCTTTTAGTTCTGGTTTGAATTGATGGCAGCTTGTCCTATCAAAGGGCCACTTTGGAGCCTGTTCATTTTGGTGGCTGATCCTTTGGCATGCCGAAATTGAAGAAGCCTTGCCCTTGCATATTGCACGCCGATTCCTTTGATCCCTCCATGCTCCAACACGCGGGTTCATCACTTTGTGAGTGCAAAATTTGGTAACTATTCATTCATAGCCTATCTTCTAATGCCTTGAATTGCAGGTTTTTAAGTGATGTATTTAAGAGGTGGAGGCACGAGGCATCAGCATTGCATAATGCACCAGTAATCTTGATGGAAGCTCCACAAGCAGCACAACAACCAGGATTGTGGCATCTATGTTATTGGTTGTGTGCGTAAATTCATCAAAGAAATCTACATGAAGGATATAGATGTGAGTTGTCTATGTCTTAACTTCTGTCTTTCTTGATCAGCAAATTTATTTAGTGTCCATTTATAATCTACTGTGTACAGATGGTGATCCACAGGGACTGGTTTGCCAAAGAAGACATGGACAATTTGAGGACAAGCTTCAAGGTCATTTGCGAAGTTAAGTGACTGCCTAAAAGCAGGAAAATCAACCTTCTACTTGCCCGAGGGTAGCAACCAATTCGATCGGCCCGTGACCCGTTTGATGCTGAATGGTCCATAACAGAAAAAAACTTTTGATCCTTGTTCAACATGTAAATTTTTGGCTATGATTGTAAAATATGACAGTTTCTGAATGGTTAATTGATGTGGGAAATAGCTTTTGTTTTTCCTTATCCGGGTTTACTCCTGAACTGTCAATCTGCATCCCCTCAATTCATAACAGATGTTGGCCACAGATGTTTGGGAATTTGAACACCTCTGGGATCCCCAAACTTGAATAGCTCTGGGATCCCGAAGTTTGAACACCTCCGGGATCCCCAGGGAGGCAAATATTAAAACAACCAATGGAAAAGACAAACACAAAAAACAATTATTGTGGTGATCCCGGAGGGGCGGGGAATAAATTCAAAAACCTTAGAACCATAGAGCCTTAAAAAAAGGCTCGTCCGCCATCTGGTGATCCCGGAGGTGGGGATCACCACCATGGGTGATCCCCACCTCCGGGATCACCAGATGGCGGACGGGAATATAACCATTGTACCTAATAGGCAGGGAAAAAAAAAATAAAGTCCGTCCGCGATCTGGTGATCCCGGAGGTGATCCCCACCTCCGGGATCACCAGATCGCGGACGGGAATAAATTCGAAAAGCTTAGAACCATAGAGCCTTAGAAAAAAAAGGCTCGTCCGCCACCAGGTGATCCGGAGGTGGGGATCACCCATGGTGATCCCCATCTCCCGGGATCACCGGTGGTGAGGACGGAATATAACCATTGTACCTAATAGGTAGGGAAAAAAAAATAAAGTCCGTCCGCGATCTGGTGATCCGGAGGTGGGGATCACTAGGTGATCCCCTCCCGGATCACCAGGTGATCCCCACCTCCGGGATCACCAGATCGCGGACAGGAATAAATTCGAAAACCTTAGAACCATAGGATCACCACCGGCGATCCAGTCATCCGGGATCCCCAAGCGTGGATTCCGTCCTCCGGGATTCCCACGTCCAAAAAAATAATAGAGGTACCTAGCCATTGAAAAAAAGGTCCACTTTACCACTTTACCATTACAAATTGAAATCAAGGGTTAACCGTTGTACAACGGATAGTACAACGGTTGATTCATGAGTCTATATATAGTTCTTGCTAGAAAGTAAGTTGGGGCTTGGTTTCAATTGAGTTCAGTAGCTGAGTGACAGATGGTGAGGACCCGACAACGATTACAAGAGGCAAAGGTGCCATCAATGCCCCTGACCTTGAGGATATTCTCGCCCACTTGAATGAAATTAGGGAGGAAGTGGGGCTAGATCTCGCCCAACCCGACAGCATCAAAACGTTCCAAAGTAAGCATGTTGTTGTCTTCCTTCACATTTATGTTCTACTTTCATACTAATCTTTTCAGCCATCTTTGCATGATCCCCTCATGGTTCATGCAGAGACCGTGGAGAATGGGGAATACAGCAGAGAGACCCCTAGGCCTCTGGACAATGATCCCGGTCGGCCAAGCCACAGGGCATTGCTTTGGGAATTGAAGAAGTGCATTATCCAGGGCAAGGCTTTGAAGAATTTGCTTGCTACGGACATTGTCTGGGAAGGCAACACCCTAAAAGCCTGCTTCGAGGAAATGTATGCTGCACGGAGGCTGCGAAAGAAGGTTCTAATTAGGGAAGTCCTAGAGGGGTCTGATCCATCTTTATGCGACATCTTCGATCACATCATGTGGACACTACCCTGTGGTGTTCCAGATGTAACTGCTGAGGACGTCCGGGCAGAAGGCATGGCAACAGTGCTTGATGTTGATTCAGAATGATTCGGAATTAGAATGTCAGTTTTAGGCCATTGTAAGGCCCCATTGTAACTTATGATCCATTTGAAACATGCAAATGAATTGAATTAAACCATTAGGAAATAAATAGACCTTAGAACCATGGTACCTTAGGGGGAGAAAAGAAAATAAAAAATGAATCCCCGTCGCCAGCGTTCTTTGGAGATCCCGGAGGTGGGGATCACCACACGTGATCCCATCCTCCGGGATCACCAGCAGGCGGACGGATTAAAATGATAACCTTAGAACCATTGTACCTTAGGGGAAAAAAAAAATTAAAAAATGAATCCCGTCCGCCTGCTGGAGATCCCGGAGGTGGGGATCACCACACGTCCGGGATCACCAGCAGGCGGACGGGATTAAAATGATAACCTTAGAACCATTGTACGTTGGGGGAAAAAAAAATAAAAAATAATCCCGTCCACCTGCTGGTGATCCCGGAGGTGGGGATCACCACACGTGATCCCATCCTCCGGGGTCACCAGCAGGCGGACGGGATTAAAATGATAACCTTAGAACCATTGTACGTTGGGGGAAAAAAAAAATTAAAAAATAATCCCGTCCGCCTGCTGGTGATCCCGGAGGTGGGGATCACCACACGTGATCCCATCCTCCGGGATCACCAGCAGGCGGACGGGATTAAATTGATAACCCTAGAACCATTGTACCTTAGGTGAAAAAAAAATTAAAAAATAATCCCATCCGCCTGCTCGTGATCCCGGAGGTGGGGATCACCACACGTGATCCCATGCTCCGGGATCACCAGCAGGTGGACGGGATTAAAATGACAACCTTAGAACCATGATACCTTGGGGGGAAACATTTACCATTACATAACATTTACCATTTACCATTTACCATTACCTTAGAACATTTAAACATTACATTTAGTGATATTCATTGAAAGATTGAGAAATAAAAGTCATGTTCTGATTCTGAGTGTCATGTTTCAGGTCCCGAAATTTGGGAATCATGGTGCCTTGCATGAAGCCTCCATCTGAAGTTCCTTCCAACTCTTCCTTGCTTTCTTCACCTTATGTTTTCCAAGTTCTATAACAGGCTTCAGCCGTGACAAGCTAGTACCACAATTCACCTCCAAGGTAAGTTCAGGTAGAGTTGATATATTAGTGCTCGTGCCAACTATGTCATCCATCTTCTCAAGTCTAAAGTCGAGCTGCCTCATGAGAGAATCAGTTGCAACTAAAATGTTAGGATCTTTTTGAGCCCTAGACATCACTCTAGCAATTACCGCCTCCAAGGAGGCCTGAGTCTTGTTCAAGTCCACTTGACTGCTTGTTTGCAAGGGAGACTTTTCCCCTAGGCGTACTATCTCAAGCACCTCCGATCCCTGGTCTCCACAACTCTCTTGCACGGCTTCGTATTGCTTCAGGTGGTCCATGCCCCCACCTATTGTCCCATATTGGGAACCCAACACCTGTAAGAGATCTTGATCCCTGTAATTGCCAAGCATTTGCATAACTTTCACCTGATGTTTACATAGATTACCCTTGGCTCCCCAAGGGCAATCACAACATGCCCAATTCTTGTGTGCTCCAGCAACAAAGTACGGGCCCTGTCCAAGAGTGCGCTCGGTTTGCACTTCAGCCTCGCCCTCCTCGAAGTTGGTAATTGTGACTTGTTCGTCGGCAATTCTCCGAGCGCCTCTCCTGTGAGGTGTTCACTACAAATCCATGTTCCTTCATAGACCTAGAACATAGCTATATATCAACCATTTGCAAGGTAAATTTGCAAGGTAAATAGTGATATGTAAATGTTACCTCATATAAGCCATGTGTGTCTCCACATTGTTAGTGAGAATGTAGAGCAACCAGTCAATTCTCCTGCCTCGAAGTGCACGTTTACATATGCCTAGGCGCAACTTAAGGGCAGCATGCCATGCCTCTATGGCAGCATTGGTCTCTTGATTGGAGTGCATGTACATTCTTGTAGCCAATACCCATTCACAGATGTTCTTAGTCCACTCCTTACTCATGTAGGCCGACAATTTAGGGTATTGAGAATACTTCCTCACCAACTCTTCCAATCTCTTGATAGCCTCTTTCCTAACAACTTCCCTGTACTCATGACCATACTCATTGTCCTCTACAGGACCCTCTGTCTTGTACATTATATTCCCTAGCTCCTTGAACATTTCATTTCTATGCACCTTACTCCTTACATTTTTGCTTAGCCACTTAATCCAGGCTCTTCTCACATGCCAAATGCATATTTGCACAGGCACGTTTGGGAAAACCTACAAGTGTTAGTGTTAGAAAGTATGCAAGAAAGTATAACTTGGGGGAAAATTGCCAGGCATCACTTACATTTTTTACCGCCTTGATCAGCATCGTCAGTTATGATGCAAGAAGGGTGCCAGTCCGGATCATCCTGGCATAATGAATCCTTTAGTGCTTTCAACCACTTAGTTATAGCCCTACTTTTTTGAGAATTGGTTATGACATATGCCAATGGCATGCCATTGCAATGGTCATCGAAGGCAATGAGTGTAAAAAAGATAGTACGCATAATTGAAACCAATAGCTGTCATTGCATCTTGAATTTTAAACCAATAGATGTCATTGCATGATTGAAACCAACTGCTATAGCCATTTTAAAGTGACTATGGAAAAGATCTAGAATGGAAATGAACTCTTAGAGTGTACCTCTTGTCATTAGTTTTGAAGGTTGCATCCATGCAAATGGCCCTATTCTTTCCAAATTTCAGCATTGCCTCTCTTTGGATTGGAGTCATCACTCCCAATTGGAACGTGTCACCATGTTCATACAAGAACACGGACTCTAGATGTTGTTGCACCCACATGTTGATGCTAGTGGGAAGGTCTTCATGTAGCTTCCAAGTGTTTCTAACAACACTCTTCTCAATGTTGTAAACATCCCGAATCTTCAGCATGTCATCCCTACACAAACTATCCTTGCCATGCACATCTACTTTAAATCTCCACCTCTCCTCGTGCATGTTCATAACACTTCGTGGGGTGTGCCAATGCACGAGCTTTTCTCTAACCCATTCCCTCAATTCCTGTGAGATCCACGGTGCTAGCTTGAATCTGATACCTTTCTCTACGTCAACAAATTTACCATGGCAAGGCTCACCTTGGAGATTTCTATGCTCAAACCCATAATAAGTAACTTGAGAGCATTCTGGGAGAAGGTAGAGTTGCCTAATGGTAAAATGGCATTGGCAGCCCCTACGCACACTCTCACCCCTCTCAACTCTTTTCCTGCGTGTGCCAGGTTGACGTGGTCCATCAGCAACCACGTGAGTGTTCAAAGTCTTGTCCTGGGGACCATATGTGCACCAGTACCTATTTTGAGTGTTCAAAATTAGTGCATGAAAGTAGTGCATGTACATCTAAGAATTAAATATACTTCTGCTACAATGTTTTCTACTACATAAACAACAACAACAACAGTAAACTAGAGGATAGGGTTTTTTAAATACATACCTTTTCATAGTCAAATAAGAATCCCTGGTTGGCCTCTTTAGCACCCTCTCGGGATTGGAACTCCTTAAGTAGAAGCTGCACGGTGCCACACAATTTCTTTGCTCTCCAAGAATGAAGTCTTCAACCCGGTTTGTTGGGAGGTAGCAGGTCCACACAAGCATTTCTCCACCTCCCTGTACAGAAGGAACTTGGTGCTCTTCTGGAAACCAGTGTAGGTTGCTGTGGTCGAAAATGCCATTAGGGGGTGACTCCACATGTATTTCAAAGACGCAAATGGGAATGGCGAGAAAGGGAACTCGGATACGTTTTTACCTCCTAAAATGATCTTAAGCGGATAAATACTGTGCTATCTTCTCCTCCAGCCCCAAACGTCCATAGCTGCAAGGGGCGCTTGAACATCCGTCTGCAAAAAGAGCCAGAGAAATTCGAAGACAAATGTGCGATCCCCGGAGGGTGGTTTTCGGCGTCCCTGTGTCCAGATCGGGATGGTTGGTCCGTGCATGGGCTGACATGTTCAAAACTGGCCGCACGATCATTCCACGCCCGCTGGCCACCGTCGATTTTCATGCAAATCGTACATGGGGATCCCGGAGGAAGGAATCACGACCGGAGGTGGTGATCCCGGAGGCGGGGATAACGAGGCGGATATCGGATTGCCGATATCGGCCCCACGGTGGTGATCCCGGAGGCAGGGATAACGCGGCCGATATCGGCCTTCGGTGGGTGATCCCGGAGGAAGGAATCACGTCCGGCGGTGTCGGTGATCCCGGAGGCCGGGATTTCCACGGGTCCCCGATGCCGGCCTGAGTCGGCCATGGTGGTGATCCCGGAGGCCGGGATCAGGTGGCGTATATCGGGTGGCCGATATCGGCCACGCAATGGCGATCCCGGAGGAGGGGATCACACCCACGGCTGATATCGGGGCGCGGTTATCGGCCAGGGCTTGGTGATCCCGGAGGGCGGGCTCAGGCGTCGGTGATTCCGGAGGGCGGGATCAGGCGTTGGTGATACCGGAGGCGGGGAACACCACGGACGGCCCGGATGTGTCGCGTGGCCGGACGGCCCAGATTTATGCAGGACCCCTCACGTGTGTCCTGAAACGGATTCCGTCAAGCCCTGGCGGTGATACCGGAGGACGGTTTTTTTACCTCCGGGATCCCCGAAACCAGGGTAAGACTATCCTGGGCCAATTCTTTGAATTCTATAACTCTTACGCAGTCCTTCGTATGCTGTTGGGTATCGCAAGATTGCATGTGATTATATTCCCCATAGACCTTGCATGTTCGCTTCTCTCTAGAGATTTTCTTTCACCTCTCTTCTTCTATATGCAATCGATGCGAACTCAATTAATGCATGCTAGTGCCCTGCTTTTCGCTAATGTCATAAGTTAGATATCACTATCACATATTTAGCTTCCTAAAGCTGGATTTATGGATCTGTGATACTCTGTCATCTTCGCTTTTGGGTTCTTCCAACTAGTCAACTGAGTTCCTCGTATCACCCAAATTCTAATTTCTATTTGTAGGCATTCCTTTAGTTTTTTGTCCCGTTTTCCTAGCCATTCCACTATATTTTTATACCAGTCTTTTTCTCTGCTCTCAACCATAGCCAAGAAAGGCAACTTGTCTTTGTCTATTTTCTGTGTCTTATTCAAGCATATGAGGTTTGAATAAGTGATCACCTTCTGGAGGGATTGTTTCACATTCGGCTAGCATTGTATCATAGGTCACCTCCAAGACCCTTCTAACCAAGCACTACATAGTGCATTGTTAGATAGAAACTCTAACAATATTGAAAAGTTTAGCAAGGCAAGGTTTAGGAAGCATGGGTCTAGTAAATATATTGGAGCTTCAACTTCACATGCTAGAGCTCAAGATCTACATAGAAGGTTCCTCTTGCAACTTGATAACTGTGCAGGCCAAAATAAGAACAGGTGGATGTTTCCTTTCCTATCCTACTTAACAGCTGTGGGGATATTTGAAAGAGTTAATTTAGGGTTTTTGATGCCCAGGCATACCCATGAGGATGTGGACGCGTTATTTGGCAAATATAGTTGTATAGTGAAGCAACAGACAGTGACCAACTTTCCTAGGCTAATGGAAATCTTGCATGAATGCACTACTCCAAACCCTATAGGTTCTCTCATAGAAGAAGTGCTTGATTGGAAGAGCTTTGTGGATGGTTATGCATTGGATCTTGAAGGTTATTCCAGGCCTCTGCAGTTCACTTTTTGGGTGAGAAATGGGATTCCAATCTTTCAATAGAATATGAGATCTTTAGAGGAGGAGTGGAGAGGAGGGGAGGAAATATGGCGTAGAGTCATATGAGAATGGCAAGCCTATGATACCTCGAGGTCAACCAAAAGCTCTAAAACCTACTAAAGAAGTGAAGCAATTGGGATTGACTAAGGAAGGAATCCAGGACTATATAAAGCATTGGCAAAAATTCTTTAGTTTTTCTACGGCAAAAATTCATTTCCTCCTCACCTAGATTGCCCATCTAATGCCCACATGCCTTTCAAGAATAGGAGCATTGAGTTAAGAGATGGCAAAGCCCAAAGTCTATAGATCTTATCAACAGCAACAAAGTTTAAATTGAAACGCAGTTATTTGCTCCAAACACACTTCAGAAGGAATCTTTGAAAGATTCCCTAAAATTTCCTAAAAAAAATCTATTTTGAAGGTTTGTTCGTGACAAGTGAGACAATTTAGGTAATCCAGGTATCCTTTTTTATTTGATAGAACATAGCTTCTATGCAAAAATATTTAATAGCTATTTTCAGCCTAACCATCATTCATTTAAATTGGATTTATGTCTGTTCCAAAAGCACGCCACTTTTGCAAACCCCTTATTCAATATAATGTTGTGGTGCTTGACATGCTGTTATGCAAGATTACAAGGTTTGATCCATATTTAGTAGACATTTTGATTATTATATTAAATACAGGAAGGAAATTGATGTTTGATTAGCATTTGCAAACAATAGCACATCCATATACACAATATAATAACGGAAATTATTATTGATTTTATATTGAGATATGTAAATATTATTTCAACAAATATCTCACTAAAAACCCATGGAACTAAGTCAAATTGAAGTTACTATAGCAATACAAGGAAAAAATAGCCCAATAAAACCTTTATGAGACATTTATTTCTCAAATAAAATATAACATAGTAGTCTTTTTTTTCCTTAAAGCATCAAAGATGCTTCAGGAGTATGTTCCATTAAGATGAAATATAGGAGCGCCTTTTTCTCATACGTTGCAGCAGCAATGCACGCCAAGCGTGCTTTGGCAAGGTATATTTAGCAAAAAAAGAGCACGGAGTCACATTGTTTGATTTTGGTAATTCACGCCAAGCGTGAATTAGCCTGCCTTCATGATCTATTACTTCTAAAAAATAGCTTTGAGATGTTCTTTCCAAATCAGATAAACTCACAAAATCAGTCCAATAGTCAATCAAATCCAAAAAGATGCTCAATATCCTATTTCTCATTAACTAAAAACACTGATTTGGGGCTTTGAAGCTTTGACTCCTATGCTATAGAAGATCTGACCAAGGGGCTTTAATTCAACTGCAGGGTAGTGCTTTGCATGTAAAACTCAGGGAATACAATCAATTTGCCTATTGTTGTATATATGTGAAAACACCATTTTGTAGTCTTCAAGCTTTTCAATTGACTGCAGATGCCTGCCAGCAAGATACTTTGGCTTTGTAAAATCCAAAATACAGAGTATCTACCATACCAGAAGCTTACTTCTGCAAAGAATTGTTGATTTTCAAATGAGAAAGGTCTGCAAACAGAGTTTCGTTGTGGCCCATTGCATGTCTCTGCTTGGCATTAGGGATTTTTTGAGATCATAAAAGGGCCTTCTAAGAATTGCTGACTAAGCTATATGAATTACCAATCAGAAAACAGAACTGATAATCCAGTCAGCAAAACAGTTATAACTAACTCACTGGATCACATTTTCTAGCATAAGTGTTGATAGAAAAGTTAATTTGGACTTTTCTATCAATAGTTATGCTAGAAAATGTGATCCAGTGCGTTAGTTATAACAGTTTTGCTGACTGGACCCGTCAGGCTCTGATTTCTGATTGGTAGTTCATTTATCTTCATTTGGCTTAGTTGGCATGTTTTGAAGGCCCTTTTTTAATCTCAAAAAAACCCTAATGGGTTTTCCAGAAAAACGTGGAATCACTATCCAACTGCAAGCAAATTAAGAACCAAAGACCAAGAACTAGCCTATTAGATTAAAATAAACTCTAGGAAGAAAGCAATAAAGATTAAGATTGCAAGGCAGTGGAGCTCTTACCTGATCTGGCTGGTTTGAAAATATCCGTTGATCTCAAATACCTAAGTATGCATTTTCACGAAGTATGCAATGCCTAAGTTTAGGTTAATGGAAGTATCCAAACCCCAGAATAGGGCTTCCAAATCCGGCCACATCAACAGAAATGCAACAGAAAATTTCACCTGCAGTCATCTAACCCAGGAAGCTGCTGTTGAGCAGGATGTTGAAAATCCGGTTTGCCTCCACCTCCAGATAGAAAATGTAGAAATCCAACTCAAATTTTTTACCTTCCAACGAACTTAGATGATGAAAAACAATATCGGAGCTTCAATGTTCGATCTGCATAAACATTTTCTGGCCCAGCAGCTCGCCCACAGACCCATGCTCAAAATCCGGCAGCCCCCTTTCTGATTCTGGCCATTCCGGCTACCTCTGGCTCTTTGGCTTTTTGCCCACAGCAAAGTATGCCATCACTAGAGTCGGAGCAGAGGTCGGAGCGGAGGTCGGAGGCGGCAGAGAGAAAACGGGAAGAAAAGAGGCGAAAAATTTTGGTGCACAATAAAAGAACGGTTAAAAAAAACAAATCGGGGGGAAATGCTACGAGGGAGAAAAATTTGAGTTAGTTTAGGCGGGAGGCGCTTCCACGTTCGGAAAAAGCCACGCCCGGGAAAAGTGGCATGCCAAAAAATGATCCAATTTTCTGACATAAACCGAAATTAAATGAATGATGGTTGCCTCCTAATTTGGAACAAAAAATAGTTACTTATATGAAGAGTAGTAAAAAATAGGCAATGGAAAAAACAGCAAGGGTAGTAGAGTGATAAAGAAATGATGTATTGAGAGCTTGTGAAATGTTTTACAAAATTATGAACAAAATAGTAAAAAATATAACACATTTTGACCAAGCCTCATCACCGGCACTTTCTCTTGTGTATATGTTTGAGCCAACGGACGAACTTATATTTTGCAGCAATATCAGGATGCATGTCATCCTCAGACTCATAGTCCTTGATCAGTAGAGCCTTCATCCTCACCCTCACTCTCAAAACTGGATGTACTCGAACGATCTTCTTCCTCACTGTCTACCAGTGAGTCTTCATCATCGTCTTTTTTGGCAACCTTTTTAGGTTCTTTATCTAATCCACATGCCGACCTTATTAAAGTTTGAGTGACCGCGCGTAACTTATTAGAAGCAGTCAGAACAAAGTCATATGCAAGAATCTTTACTTCAGTTAGATCTATGGTCCTAGTGTTTGCTTTAGACTTTGCTCTCCTTCCCACTCCTGTTTTTACCATCTCCAAACTATAACTCCCACTGAAAGCATTAGCAGCACTTGTTCTCATCCAGTGCACTTTTAATTGAGTGGGAATTCCATCCTCTCTTGTTACCTCCAATACTCTAGCCAGGCAGAATGGCTTCCAAGTTTCATCATCATCAGCTGGGACAACAACAAGCATTCCTTTTTGAATCTCTGAGACTGAACCAGAAACCCGAGCAACTTGTTGTGCCGTGCGTCTGGGGCCAGTATACATGACTCTGTCATCTTCATCTGAGCTAGGCATTAGCTGAACATGTTCTTCTTGATTCTCAACTTGCATAGGCAGAGTTTGCCTAGATGGCCAGTTGAATGCAATAGGTCTTCGACCTTGTGACATGGCTTGTAACATGTCACGTTGCTGAGAAAAAAATTGAGGCCACCATGAAGCATCTACCTTCCCAAAGTGATTAGAGCATGACTGAATACTGGTCTCAATGTAATCCAATGATTTATTTGAGTCAAATGCTCTTCCCTCCTTTTTACTCTTTGTGATTTCTTTCAAGCTCTTTAGAGACATTTGCTCTGCAGAGAGCATGGAAGTCGTCTCCGAGATGGTGCGAATGAATTGAATACCAGCTGCTAGCTGCCACTGCAAGGATGTGGCATATTTCTTTCCTTGTAGGATGGTCTTGCCATCTGCAAGTGAGAATTTGATCTGATGCTGAAGTGTACTAAGGGCTCAATTGCACATTGACCCAATTGATCTCGCCGAAAAATCCATTCCTTGAAATCGTAAGTTTCTTGCAATATCTCGATTTTTGAGCGAGGATTGTAGGAGTCTTGGATAACCTCAATCATTGTTGGCAGGCTGAGAGCTTTTTTTCGAGCAAGACGTTTAGAGAATTTACTGAACATCTGATCAATTTGATCGTGTGTATGACCAACAAGCAGGAAACCAATCTTTCACCTTCTTGAGATTTGTTTTTCAACTAGCATGACAGTAAGCAAACAATGCCTGATTCTTATTCTCTCTCACGTGTTATCTAGCTGAAGGTATAGAACTAGTTGGTATATGCTCCAGACTGAAAAGAATCTTATTCAAAATTGTTGATAGTGAGATTTGGATCAGCATGAATGTTTAGATAGTTCAAGAATGCCTTGCAAGGGAGTTTTCCATTAAAAACCATAGCATCAACGACATGCAGATGTATGAAATCTTCTCCAGGAGCATCCTTAGGCGCATTGAAAAAGTGAGGTAGGGTGGTCTTCTTCTAGTCCATTCCATCAATAACAACCGATATGTAGTTGAGTGGCTGTTCTAAAGCCTTCTTCCTGTGTTTGTCAAATTTCTTCTTTCCAAAGATTGTTATTCTCTGTGCTTGTTCAGTTTCTCTTTTAATGCATCTGAAATGTAAATAGGTTCAGGAAAAAAATCTACCATTGAGTAGAACTAGGCAAGAGTATATTGTGGAAGCTTACTTTTAGTGTGCAGTGTCCTTGCATTCTGTCTCTGAGCTTTTAATTCAGAGCATATAGCACAAACAGACATCCAGTGCTTTCTAGGAATAGACACACGGGAAAATTCTTTTTTTCCAGAGCACAATGAAGTAAGAGTAGCATACATGGCATTCTCCAGCCTCAACACACAAATCCTTATAATTATTGTAAACTTCACGTTTCGCGAGTTGCCACTCAAGTGGTACATAGGGCTGTTAGGCAGTTTCTCGCAAGACTCCTTGAAGAAGCCTTCCATCCAGGAAACACGTTGAAGCACATGAATTCTGGATATACTTCCCGAATGGTAGTAGTACTTCAGGTGGTGAAGACGTCTGCTGCCTAAAGCATGATTCATTTTAAAGGTCGTTTGACAGACGGTGTAGCCACCAGCTGGCCATAATAAGTAAACTTGTCACCATAATCTGGCCAAATATTGAAGGCTAAGTAGCCTTTGGTCTAACAAAGTCATTGACCTGTAGTTGTCATGAATCAACCTTAATTCTTTTAGTCCAATCTTTAGCAAACAGCGTTGAAGACAACAATGTTTTGTATGTGTTGCCCTTAAGTGACCCTCGTCCATTAGTTTCTTTCTCAATTGTGATGTACAAGCTTTCTTGTGTAAGTTTCGCTTAAGATTTTCACTAGGAGGAGCTTTGAATTCAAACAGGGATTCTGGTGGCTGTGCTACATCATCATCTGAGAGAGCAACATGAGGTGTTTCTTCGTCTAACATTTAGGTGTGGGATGGTCTTGTGTGGAAGAGGTTTGCCTTTCCTTTGGAAAAAGAAGTCGAGGTTGGTGACGTAGTTGAGCAGCACCTGAAGTGTCATAAAACACAGGAGTTGCGTGGCGCTGACTGCTCCCACTAAGAGTGGCATCATGTAGTGCGATGGATGGTGATGGAGTAATTTGCACCCGGGTTGGCTGTCTAAACTGAACTAAGGGAGAGGGACTAAAATTTACGGGAGGAGGGAGTCTGAGCTCGTCTTTGGTTGCTAGAGTGAAATGAATGGGAGGAGGAAGGGTGCGTTGTTCTGTGGGCTCTGGTGGAGTAAAATGCATTGGTGGTGGCAAACGACGCGAAGGAGCAGGAGGTGGTGGCGTGAACTGCACTGGTGGTGGAAACCGATGTGTACAAACGGGAAGGCTGGGGCTTTGAGTTTCAGAGAGTTTCCTGGTTAGCATTAACTTCTCTAATAGGATTTGTTTCCATTGGCAGAGGAATGGGTGTGAAAACCATGCGAGAAGAGAACCGACGAGCAGGACAGGGTGGCTCGGATGCTCTCTTCTCTCCAGCCATAGTGAGCACTTAGACACAGACGGTATAAATTTATATCGAACAGTATAAATGTATACAGAGCAGAAGCACAAGGAACAGAGAGCAGTATAAATTTATACAGAGATCGTATAAATTTAGACATAGAGCGTATAAATTTATACAGAGCAGAAGCACAAGGAACAGAGAGCGATATAAATTTATACAGAGAGCAATATAAATTTATACAGACACAGTGTAAAAAACAGAGGCGGTATAAATTTATATAAAAACATCAGAGTACCGTATAAGAAATGTTATGGAAAGATTCTATACGGAGCCACACATGGCAGTAGTACTTAAGGGCGGCAGGGGCGCATCCATTATCTATGTACCCTGCTTGGAGTCGAAGGTGCTCGCGATCCGCCTTATATAGTCACCCCTATTTGCTACTTCCAGCAGCTATAAGCATCTCCATACGGACATGGCCACATAAGTTTCTAACCCGTACCTTTTTAATTCTGCGTTTCTTTTAATCTCTTGAATGTTCTCCTGGCTTTGGTCTATCGGTATAAATTTATACTGAGGTTGAACTCTATTGGTATAAATTTATACGGAGGCTGAACTCTTTCGGTATAAATTTATACCGAGGAAGTGGTCTCTCGGTATAAATTTATACCGCGAGAGTTCTCCTACGGTATAAATTTATACCAACAAGGTTCTAAGCGGTATAAATTTATACCGCCCGTGTTCACGTGGTATAAATTTATACCGTGCGAGGAAGGGCGGTATAAATTTATACTGCTCAGAACCTTGTCAGGTTAAATCTAACCTGTCAGTGTGTCTTTCGGTATAAATTTATACAGTTGGAGAACTCTTTGCAGTATAAATTTATACCGTCGTCTCGAAAATTGGTAAAAACTATTACAGTTTACAAGACTTTAGTGTGTTTTAGGTATTAAAGCAACGGAGAAAAGGGTTAAATAACAGCTCATAAAGGTTCTCAAAGACAACATTTTTAGTACATAATACATAAAAATCTTAGATAAACCACCTTCCGTGATGTTTAAGCCTGTTTTTTACGCGTTTTCAGCCCAAAGATTACCATTAAAGGCAAAGGTCAGCAGTCAGCTCCGAAGCCCCAAACCTACGAACTCAGGGATGTTACGTGGTACGTGCACAAGGGAGCAAGAGAATGCTACCCCACTGATGCCTACCTGTACCTAACAAGACAGGAAGGGGGAAGTTCAGGCCAGAGGACTACTATCTTGTTGGAGAAATGACTAGTCTGGCATCCACAGAAAATGAGAACGAGATTTTAATGAACTGCATAAACGATGACGGCGATGTCGAATACTTTCTCAGCAGCAGAATGTTCCAGATAACCATGTGTAAGCCAAAGGATATCAATGAGCACATTTCGGAAAACAACAAGCTTGGCTATGTGAGTGTAAACCTCTTCCTTCTCTCCTTTGTTCCTTCCCCGTATAAATTTATACAGGCAGCAAACTGACTAAGCATCCTGCATGCAGGATATAGTAGACATCCTGTCCTCAGTCATTCTGTGCGACAAGAAATCTATTGTCAAGGGCTTTTGGTACCCACTCGCAAAGGAAGAAGTGGGAAAAGAAAGAGAGCCAGAAGAGGAGGAGGAAGAGGAGGTGCTAGTCACAGGGAAGGGGAAGAGGAGGGCCTTGGTTATTGACACATATGCACCAAAGAAATCTAGGAAGACCAAGGCCTTATCAATAGAAGAGTCTGCAGAAGCACTTTAAAAGGCACCTGGGGCCGACATTGTTTTGAAACCCTCGGACAGATCAAGTGCAATACTAAAAAGAGTAAATGAAACAAAGCTCTTGAAGCAAACAATTTCCTTAACTCTGGGCACAATCAAGAGGCCGCCAAAGAATGAAGATGGGGTCAGACGGCTTCAAGTAAAGAAGTTGTACGCAGCACATGTGGCAATATTAAAGCAGAGAATGCGTAGAAATCCACATGCCCATGTGTCGCCGCTGGTTGTTATGGTTGATCGAGAGCAGGTCCAAGAACTCAGGCATTACAGGAAGGCGGACTTTGAGGACTACACATGTTATGTTCTCCGTGGAACACACAGTTACAAGGCCAGGAAGGAGCTTTCTAAGGAGGAAACTAGAAACGAGGTCTGGAAGAGCGTGGAAGCCCATATTTACGTTGGGTTGACAGACGAGGAGGCCAAAGTCATTGCCGTGAGCCCCACAACCTGGACAATAATTTTGGGTTGAGGATGGGCCTCATCGACAAAATCCGCTTCATGCACAAAGAATATGTCGAGTTCAAGCAACTGCATGGAGCGGACTTCAAGAAGCAGAAGAACAAGCTCCAAGAACTTCGCGAGGCTTGTGTGACAGAATGTTGCTTGAGTTAAGATTCTGATAAGAAGCCCATCATGGCAGTGAAGCGGTACGATAACTACTTTTAACTTGCTTTCAGTGATGGCCAAGTAAGTACACCCTCCTTCCAATTTAAGTTTGTTCTAGTACCGCCGCATGAACCAGTATAAACTTATACCGCGGCTAGGAGCAGTATAAATTTATGCCAGACCATGCCACGGTATAAATTTATACCGTTCTTAACCGCGGAGTAAGTTCATACCTCAACCTTCGACGGTATAAATTTATACCGTTGCATAGACTGGTATAAATTTATACCGCGGTCTCGAACGGTATAAATTTATACCGTGGCCTCGACTGACTCTAGCATTTATTGTACCACAACTGACCGTTATGCATTAAGCTGCTTGTCCTCAAATTTCAACAGGTGTGGGATCTACAGGAAAGAATCTTTTGTATGTTCAAAGATGGTGAACTTAAAGAGCAAGCCAGCACCGCTGGTAAAAAACCAAAAAAAAGGTTCTGAAACAAAACAAAAAAACATGAGCATAGTACCATGGACACAACTACAGGGCTTAAAGAGCAAAGACATATTTGTGCGGCTCCTGGAAAAGGTTGTGGCAAAAGAATTTACTCTCGACGAAATGGCTATGGAAGCTAAGACGTAAGCAACCTTTACTATGCATTGTACTTATTCCATTACTTTGCCTGACAATCTCTTCCTGTTTGCAGTCCGAAGGACATTGTCACCTGCCATGAAGCAACTAAATTTAGAAGACTGGGAAGAGTGCAAGCTTCTTTATCCAACTTGTACCACAGACAGCATAATCTGAGAACACGCTGTGAACTTTAGTGTTTGGGTGAGTTTTATAGAGCACATGTTTTGTTTTTGTGCCTGCCAGCAGGCTTCTTGAATCTGGTTCGGAGGGCCAAAGAGGAAAGGCAAAGACTAAAGGCCATCGAACAGGGCAAGCAAGTCGCATCAAGCAGTTCTGGCAGTGGCTATGAGAGATTTATTACCTATGGCCAGGACTGCTTGTACAAGTTTATTCATGGTGACTGCACTAAACTGAGGCCTCTAGTGGACAAACAGAACTTCACGTTGTGCATAGGTTTAAGATTAAAGACAAAGCTTTTGATGATGAGGCTTTCACTCATGTACAAGTGCGAGCCTTCTTGGATGGCCTTAAGGATGTCACATTGTCAGCAAATTGGAGGGTCATAATCCTTCATTCCAACCTGCAAACAATATCAGTGCTCAAACCTGTAGCAGCGGTATGCAACGCCAGATTTGAAAACTGCATTTGGTAAGCTTTACAGTTGCTTACGTTTCATATTTCAACAAGCCCCTGCTGCATAAATTTATATCGCAGAAGCCCTGCAGTATAAATTTATACCGCAGAAGCCCTGGGTTTGAACATCATGGTATAACATGTGGTCTAAATTTATACCGCTGGTGCCTGGCGGTATAAATTTATACCGTAAGAGCACTTGCTGTTTAAATTCATACCGTTTTCTTATTACGTTTGACTTACCATTTCTTTTCTGCTGCCAGGCTAAAGACGAACGTCAAAGGTCATGGTGGGGATCCACGGCTAGTCAGCTGTTTTGAACACTTTCACATAGGCTACTACAGCGCTGACACCAAAAAGACCATGGTGCACTTTAATACTCAGAATGAAAAGTCTCCACTATGCAATGCATTTCAATTCCCTGCTGTCTTACAGAAGTTGAGAGACCCACAGAGGCAAGGCGATGTGGTGTCCCACTACTAGAAACCTCAAAGGCTCATTAACAACATGATACAATGTTTTTCACGCCCAGGGGACTGGGTTCTGGATGCTTTTTTCAGAACTGGCACCACAGCTATATGCGCCCTTAAGCAGGGGCGTAATGTCGTGTCAGTTGATATAGACCCGGACAAAATCGGTTTTATCAGGACCATAATAAGTTCTTGTGAATCCTTTCCTGATGAAAATGAGGAACTGGGAGCAAAGAATGATGCTGGGGATGTCAAAGGCACCTACACTGAAATCCACCTCCAATAACAGGAAGAAAAGCCGAGGAGGTGGAGTTTGTAGATCTCGAACTAGTTGAGCTAGAGCCCCTAAGCAGCCTGTTCCAGTACCCTTAGAATCAGAAGCAGGTGTCTCTGGCTTTGTGGCATCTCAAGAAGCAGACCCAAAGGGAGATGAGAGCCCGGTGGACTAGGAAGAACCTCCCCCCGTATAAATTTATACCGACAGTTGAAGGAATAAAGAGAGAGAATAGAATAATTGAAGCGATTGAGAGAGAATAAAGAGATAGAGAAGCAGAGATGGAGAGATAATAGAAAAGAGACATAGAGAGATTATAATGGAATGAAGCGATAGAGAGAGAATGAAGTAACAAAGAGAGAATAGAATAAAAGGATAAAGGAGAATAGAGAGAGAAAAAAAATAGAATGGAATTATGATATAGAAAAAATCTATTTATTTTATTATGTTCTCTATATCTCTCTGTGGTGTGGATCACCTTATATTCATCTTCTCTTCATATGGGGTTGGAGTTTAATTCCTCCACCGTAAGGAATTTTATTTGGCAGGGCTCCAAAATAATCTTTGGCTGAACCTCACTCTGCCCAAGAAATCTTTCCTCGATGCGTAACTCACAAGCATGGGGGGCAAATGAATTTTCTATTATTTTTCCTATAAGGTATGATTTAACATATATGAAGGGTCGAGTTTAAATTAATCCCACCGAATTTATATGAATCCTAGAAATAGATCTTTACTAGTTCACAAAAGTAGGTGGAATATGAGGGAATAAAGGCTTGCTTCATGTGGACTTATGATCCTATATTGAACTGATATCTCATGTATTGTTCCCAAATTGATAACCTTATATTTTTCATTGAATCAATAAACACTTCTTATGTAATATACTATGTAATGAAAGATTTTTCTCCAAATTTATAAAGGAATTTCTCTAAGATATCAAACAACAAAACTTCTTACTGGAATGAACTCAAGACAAAGTGGAGCCATCGAAACCAGAAAATAAGTTATCATTATTTTGTTTATACCTTGTAGATTCTATACCCCTTTTTCGCTTGATTTGTTGATATCAACATACCTTACTATGCGGCTAATTCATTTGATTCTTACCCAAGAAACTAGAGGCCATTTGGTTGAAACATTGGCAAGCTCCTGCAATTCTAATTAGCAGCAATTGTATGTTCCAAGCCATTCAATCTTAGTCGGTTGCAAGCCTATACTTACCTCTTCCATCAACTGATTATTCATCAAACTATAGGCGGAGATGCTTTGGGACTAGAGTCGAAGTAGCATGAATGCAAAGTAGATGTAGTGGGCCCTAGTAATAGCTAGGTCTTGATGAATGAAATAGTCTTTCTATGCTTGAATAATAAAGATTGACTAAAGCAAAGAATTGAGTTGAACTAAATTGATTCTTGAAACCAAAATGTTCTATGTGACCCAAAATAAGAAATGCACAGTAAGCTAAACAGGATTTAAAAACTCCCGCCTTGAAGCGTATTTTAGGGAAAAATGTTGATCATATTACACGTACTATAGGCACAAAGTATGACATCAATATGTTGGAGGCGTGCATTCATAAGCTCGGTGGTCAAGAACTTTCATGATATATGATACTAGTACCACTGCAGGCGTCTATAAAAACACATATTTAGTGGTTGACAATATGTAACCAAATTAACATATTTAAAATTGGAAATTGTTACAAGAGTATGGTTTCATCTTCAATATCTCATATCTAACAAGACTAGCAGCTTCTATTCTCATGTGGCTCATGGCCTCATCGTCATATTTCAATTTATCCTGAGATTCTTAATTATGTGCCTCCTTTGGTAGGTAATATTCTTCAATTCACAGAGGAGGAAGTCAAAGAAAATTTGCGATAGACCCAATGGCAAATCTCTTGATTTTCAAGGTTTGCCAGCAGAATTGCTTAAATGGTTTTTTTTTTTTGGAGGGGGAGGGGGTACTGGGGAGTCCGCTATTGCTTCCAATCATCGTTGCTCTTTTAAATCAAGCTTCGCAAGAAGGATTGGCAGAAACTTGGGCTATCAGTAAGGTCGTACCAATTCACAAAATAGGTGATAAGAATGACCCTTCGAAATATCGCATGATCATGGTCAGTTTCATATTTTCCAAATTCCTAGCTAGTATTACTCAGATGCAGTTGACATTATGGGTAGAAGATACTGGTGTGCGTGATGTAGGACAGGCAGGCTTTCGTCCAGGCGATTCTATGATAGACCATATTTTCACATTGTGCATGCTTATTGAACATAATCGAAGCTTGAAACAAGACCTTTATATATGCTTTGTGGATTTTAGTTCTGCCTTTGATACAGTACCTCCCTAGCTTCTTTGGCAGCGCTTGCAATCACTTGGAGTTCCACGAGACCTTTAAAATGCAGTTTATCAGCTCTATGGAAGGGTCTTTGATAAGTTTCCAGCATCGCGTACCCAAATCACTAGCAATATTGGAGTACGTCAGGGTTGTCCTCTATCTCCCACACTCTTTGGCTTGTACATTGATCAATTGGACGAATGGCTTGATCACTATAGTCGCGAAGACCCACATTTAGCACACTATATCATCAGGCAACTTATGTATAATGATGATGTTTCACTTATGGTACATAGCACTGCTAGTATGCAACAACATTTACATGCTCTATACAGTTTTCGTGAGAACATAGGCCTACATGTTAATCTCCAAAAGACCCAGGTCTTCAATCTTCAACATACTATTCTAACTTTGCACTATGATAGCCATGAAGTTGGAGTTGTAGATGGCTACAAGTATCTTGATGTAGAGTTCTGTAAGAGCACACTTTGGAAACAGTGTATTATCAAGCATGTGACTACTGGCTGGAGAGCACTCTAGCCAATGCAAAATAATTGTTTTCGCGCAGAGATTCATGATTGATCACGAAAAGTCCACTTGTTTCGGTCTTTGATAGAACCTATTTTACTGTATGGTTCTGAAGGATGGGGACCTCCCATTAGTACTAGTGCTTGGGAGAGCATGGAAGGGGTGCAAAAGTCCTTTCTCACTTACAGCCTAGGGGAAACTACATTGCCCTATGCTATTCTTTTACAGGAGACAAATTTTTGGCCTCTTTAATATTCTACCATGAAGTGCCATCTCAACTATATAAGCGAGGTGCATCGCGAGGATAATGATAGATACCCTCTTCTCGCGCTTGCCATGGCTGAATCTTCCCAGCATTTGAAATGACGTTGGAAAGCGAATTGTAATGCATGGTTTGCCTGCTGGTCTCTGCATGGTACTTGGTAGTTCTGATTCTGAGCTTTTACAATAATATCTCAATGGTCATTTTTCTTAGAAGATGTGGGATGCAGTTACCTTAGTCCAATTTAAAACTGGTCATTATCATGCATATATGAATCCCACTTTGGCACCAGGACCACAAGTTTATTTGCTATTGCATCAATTGTATAGGGTTCCACAAGGCTATAGATCTAGACAGGTAGATGGGGGCGGCCACAATTGCTACGAGAAGCGAGATTATGTGCATGTTTCCAGTTACATGTTATTGAAGATGAAAGCCATACTCTGCTAAGATGTCCTGCTTTTGAGATGGTCAGGAATTATTATTTGACTTTAGCATTCTATTCCACGCTCTCACAACTTCTCAGAGCCCCATCTGTGCATGATTTGGCATTATACATACTTGAGGTTCTAGATGAGCATCTTCAATTACTAAGCCCTCAGTAGTCATCATCGATGTTGACTCACCATAGTCACCACTGTTGAGGCGGTATAGGAGACCGTATGCCATAAATGGAGGGATATACGCACATGCACGCTTGGAGGACATATGCACGTATGCATTGTAGTGTGGGGGATAAGAATGATGTTTTATCGTCCACTGAGGCCAATCGGCCTATGGGACGGTATATTGGGAGAGATTTTTTTTGCTTGATCTAGCTATGGAGATTATGAGTCTTTATATTGTGCATTGCATAGATCTGGTAGTTTGAGTTTGGATTATTGGTTTTTTATCCTTCTTGCAAGGTTGGAGTTTAGGCTCTAACAATTTGGCAACCAGGTGGGAATCAGACCATTGATTGGCAAGAATTTCCATTGAAAAAGGAATTGTTACCATTTGTATTGGTGATCGTGGGTAAAGAACGACACCATCGAGCAAGGAGCAATTTCTTTATGTGAAGGGGATTTTGCCGTAAGTGATTTGCGGGGTATACAATTTGACAAGGGAAGCATAGTTTTATGTCCAAGAGAAGTAAGAAGAACATACCACCAAGCTCCAACGTCATAAGAAGAGGATCGGTGACACAACATTTTGGCTCAAAATTGCATCAAGATTCAATTTCGTTTTTAGATTTGGGAGCAGATCTGGATCCAATTCTCAGATCCAGGAGGTTCTGATTCCATTTACCGATCTAGAAGGTAATCCAATTTCGTTTTTCAAATTAAAGGGAAATCCATTTCGTTTTTTCAATTTCAAGAACCTCAAGAAGAGGCAGATACGGCTCTATTACCACCCATGGTGTGGGGGTTTCAGACAATGGGGATTCTAAAGTTTGATGATCTGGTAGATCGGGATCCTTTGAAGCATATTGTGAAGTTTGAGAGGTATTGCCAGCAATGTAAATTACCGGCTGCCGATTATTTGCTTTGGTTTCATCGTTCTTTGCAAGATTCAGTGGAGGAATGGGCACAAACCTAGCCAGATACCATAACATATCAGGAATTAAAGGAAACATTCATTGCTAATTATCAAGAATTCCATGATAAGGATAAGACTTTCGAAAGGTGGACCAATTTCACACAAAAGGAAGATGAATCAATCAGAGAATATAATCAGAGGTATATTGTGATTCTCAAAGCCATAGTTCATTGGAAGATTGTAAGGAGTGATGAAATGGATATCGAATGGTATGTGAAGGGGATTAAACGAGCTATTGCTCATAAGGTAAAGGCTAAACAGCCTACAACATTGCTAGAGGCACAAAAATATGCTCTCAAGGCTAAAGATAAGCTAGGATACATTTCTGCTCCAGAGCATAAAATAGAGGATATTGCAGCCAAGGTTTCTAAGCTTATAATTGGTGAGAAGTCAAGGGAGGTTCAGTTTATTACTTGTGAGTATTGTGGATCTATTGGACATTCTACTACTACATGTAGATTGCGGAAATTCTGCTCAAGATGCCAAATAAAGGGCCATAATGATCAAGAATGTAAGGAGAAGAGATTCTTTGAGAGGGCCAATCCGGTATTTGCCATAATGCAACAAGCACCACCTATTCCTATTCAACCAATGCAAGCAACACCTATCATACCACAAATTCCAATGATGTCACAAGCTCTAATTGCTCAACAAGCTCCAATGGGTTTCACACAAATGGTGCAGCCAAAACAGGGATGGTGTCCAAGTAAGCGTCATTTGTATTGTAAGTTATGTGATAAATACTTGTTGGAAAATCCATGGGAAACCAGAATGGGCAACCAACAAGTATCGACTAAGGCAGCAAGTGTTTGAGTCAGTACCTCTTCCTAATAATGATGCTCGCATTCAAGATACAAAGTACATTGAAAATCCTCAAGTTAATGCTCTTATTGAAGAACTCATTAAGATATCAGCTTTCAAAGTTTGTCACAGTTACAGAGGCTCTGTTTCGTCACTGTCATTTTGGATCAATTTGTTTTGTACTAGTTACTTGGATTTTAGAAGGGTAATTTTCTTTCTTAACATACATGTAAATGTGTCATTTGGGGACATGTCCCAAGGACCATATTAATATATTTTGTTGTGGGTTTTCCGCCACGGAGTGGCACATTTTCTCATTGTGGTCGCCACTATTGGGGTGGTTACCACAGTCACCATAGTCACCACACTCACCACTGTTGAGGTGGTATATGAGACCGTATGTCGTATATGGAGGGATATACGCACATGCATGCATGAAGGACATATGCATGTATGCATTGTATCACTGTGTTATCTGAACAGAGAGAAAACAGAAAGACGATGTATTGGGAGAGATTTTTTTTTGCTTGATCTAGCTATGGAGATTATGAGTCTTTATGTTGTGCATTGCATAGATCTGGTAGTTTGAGCTTGGATAATTGGTTTTTCATCCTTCTTTCAAGGTTGGAGTTTAGGCTCTAGCAATCGCCTACTAATATTTTCTTCTTGCTTGTCTAGTATCATCATTACTGCAAAGGTTTTTCCCTTGAAAACCTTTCAAGGCAGGGGTTTTTTAATCCTAGTAGTAATGGTTGTACTAGGCCATTGTATGGGTTCTATGGCTTCTTGGTCTTTGTGGACGTTAAAAATCTATTCTATTCTATTCTATTCTATTCTATTCTATTCTATTCTATTCTATTCTATTCTAACGTTAAAATATACTTCCTTCCTTCCTTCCTTCCTTCCTTCTTCATGGGAGGATGTGCTAATTGGTATCCTGTGCGTCATGGACTTGCATTAACCATTTCCAACGCATTAGCATCCCAAAACTTATTGAGAAAGCTAACACCTAGGTACTGCTTCAAGGGATCCAACTTGCATCATTACTCATTTGTACATATGCTTACTCCTGCACATTCCACCTAGAAAGTCATGCTGTATATTTCTCTTCCAATCAAGCTCTAAGGCATTGTAGACCCATGCACATTGTGTGTATAAGGTTTAGAAGCTGCATGTCCCCCATTCGGACCACCTTTTGATCATAGAGTAAGTGGTGTTCCATTCTAATACATTGCAAAAAAAGAAATCTTGTCTCGTGCAGGAGAATAGGATATGGGACTATGAGCCTAGCTCCAAGAGCTCGAATCAAGAAGATTTTTTACCCAAATTTTTCCAAATATCAAGTGATTTCACAGGACCTCATATTTCTACACCGTAGAGAAGAATTGGCTCAAACAACATCCAAAACAAGTATGTCTGATGGGATCAATCACAAAGTTCTACTTGGTAGCAATGATTCTAAATAGCATACAAAGCCTTCGAACCTGCAGTGACCCTTTTTTGGATACATGTATCCTAGTGCATAGTGGTCTTAAAATTTATACCAGGATACTTGTATGGTTATATCATCTTCATACTTGATCTTGAGATGTAAAACCAGGTTTCTTGGCTGCCTAGAGAAGGAAATGACCAGAATCTTAATTTTGCCTAAGTTAACTTCGATATCTTTATTTTGGTTGTCAAGGGCATCCAGATGTTGTTACATCCTCGTAGGGATATACGCTAAAAGGTTCATATGATCTGCATACAACAATTGCCTAATGACATGATTTGCAAGTCTTACCCCTCCACTTGTCAGCAAGTGTATGACTCAAAAATGTAATGCAATCTCCACCTCAAGCTCGAACATGGTTTGCAAGCATACTCAACAAATTCTGACCACCATGCCAATAACAATGGCTTCTGAAGCTGCATTATAATTATATAGAATGAATCTCCCAGGCAAAAAGGCAAACTGATCCATACTAATAATCTTTTGCAAGTGGTCAAGAATCCTATTGGCAATCACTTTGTAGGTGCTGTAGGGAGATAGACCTCCAATCTCCTATTTTGGATGGTCTATTCACTCTAATTAAAGCAATGAAGCTAGGTGGAAAAGTTGGGTGAAGATTTACACCATGCCAAGGACCTTTACTAAAAGTAGTGAACTCAACCTTTATAATTTCCTAGGATTTAACAAAGAATTCTGGGGGACTTTTACCTTGCTGCATAATATTCAAAATGTCAAGGACCTCTCTATTATTTGGATGCACAAGACGGTTTGCCCCAAGAGGTAACCCAAAATAATGGATTGCCCTAAAGGATTTTGATGCTATATATAGGACATAGGAATTTTGTTTTGTGCACTATCTGCATCTTGGGTGCTAGGGCTTCCGATGTTACATTCAGATGCATCTTACACATCAATCTTTCATTCCTTTATCCACCAACGACATGGTCCGTATCATTTGCATATAATGATGTTATTAAGGACATGCACAATTACAAGGGTTATGAGTGATGTTAATTCTTATCTGAAACGTGGTAACTGTTGTTTCCTTTTAAGTTCACTTTTGATCTAATTTTTGAAAGCATTACCTTTCACAATTCTCGTAGATTTTCCTTTTTGAGTTCTACACTATGCTTAGGAAAAAGGACATGTAAATTAAGCTCGAGGAAGAACACGTCTTTTATTGGCAAACTGCAAAGAAGTTGTATCTTTGTATAAAACTTTAAATTTTCAACTTCCACCCAAAACTTGCAAAAGTTTAGTACAAGGAATTTCCTCCCCTTGGTCTAATAAAGGTGTAACGTGGAACAACCAAAAGAATAGACCAAGTATTCCCACTCTTGCAAAAGTCAACTGATAGGAATGGTAATATAAAATGTCAACTCAATTTGCAAGAATGTCAAGACGATGTGACTTGATGATAAAGGATTAAAAGCCACATAATAATCAAGGTCGTCGTGACCTATTCGACACCATTTCCCCACATAATAATTAAGGATCAAGGTAGGAAATTATGGCTTATAAAAATCAATATATGAACTTGAATTATGTTTTTGGGTTGTCGGAAACCAACGCCGTAAATATCGGACGTGGGCATGTTTAAGCCAGCCCTAAATCAGAAAAAAAAATTGTTGTCCACAAAAACATCGTGTATTTTTTTGTGTGATGTGGCTATAACATGTCAAAACCCCAGATATACCACGAATATACCCATGGTTTATACATGACGGTGTCCGATGTAGGAAAACTCTGCGGTGGAGGTTAAGTTAGGGGTAATGTTCGTTGGCTGGCCATTACGCGGGGTAAGGCCTTGGCGAGCCCGTTAGGGCGAGCCAGTGGCCGCACCCTGCGTAATGGCCAGCCAGCGAACATTTCCCCTCGAAATGTTAGGGCAGTCCACATTTCGAACGTGCCGCCCCAATAAGAGTGATAATATGGAGAAATGTGGCCTGCCCTAACATTTCTTAAACGTAAAAGCAGGGTGCCGTAGATTCTGCTCGAACAACCAATCACGCCTTGCCACGTGGCAGCAATTCTTTTCAAGAATGTCGCCCTCTATTTTCGCCCGCGATTCTGCACGACATTCTCATTTTCACTTGACATTCTTTACTACAGCCGCTGGATGTGCGACACGTGGCGCCAAATCTACGGCCACCCTGCTTTCACGTTGCAGGAACGCCCCTCTGCCTTCGATTCCGGCGAGTCAGGCAGGCCTCCGCGCTGCTCCTGTATACAAAATACTGTGAAAGTCTGGTGCACACTTGTAATCGAACGTCTTGTACGGCTGCACCCTGTTTAGCCATATTTGAATTTGAATGATATTTGCCTTCTAATGCAGTATAGAGTGGAAGGCAGCCACGTGGAGGACAATGAGTGGGAAGAAGGCTAAACGAGGTTTTGAATATGGGACAGTCCCAAAATACGACGACCGGCCCAAAAATCTAAACTAGCGGAAGGAAGCCAAACTGACTATACGGCGTACGGCCGTAAAGTGTACGTGTATGCAGGGGGGGATGTACCAAAATCCAAACCGACCCCAAAATGGCACGCTTATTCTGTTCCGCCATTCAAGAGCCTAGGCGTTTGGTACAGCCTAGTGGTGCCACTGCCAAGCGGGACTTTTACTGTCACATCTTTTGGGCCGGAAATATTTTTTTTTAGTTTCAATTTTCTGCACCCCCTTGATTGCGATAGTCCAACTTTGTCCACTCGTTATTTTAAGTATAAAAAGAGTCGTTCCAACAATCAAGTGTGGGTTTCTCGCTTCCGTACTCCGTACTCTCCCACGTGTAGATGCCTTTGGCAGCTTTCCTTCTTCATTAGACAATAGAATGTGACCTTTTGTACCCTCCCCTTGCCCTTGGTATTTCTAGTATATTCCATTATTATTTATTTATTTGCTTTCTCTATTTTTCTTTCCACTCTAATATTTTTTGCCTTTATTTTTTTCTTCTTGGAATCGAATCAATTCAACACACTTATCACGATTTTCACACCAAAACTCTTATACTGAGGTAGTATCCATCTTAAAATGAAAGGAAAGAAGGTTCTACATACATCATGACCTGGTCATTTTCATACTCAAACAAGGTTGTATTAACATTTGGTAGCTGGGGGTAGACTTCTTATTTCCACCTACATAAGGAAGAAAGCTTTCAAAGCAAAGGTACATGTGTGTTGCACCTTCATGCTGCCAGACATCTCATTATGTTATCCATTTCTTTCCATAAATGCATCTACAACAGTTGTAATAGTTTGTAAGAAATGATATGCTTGCCTATTTGGTTGGTGTAAGTCGCATTCTTGTACCCAGCTCGTCAAGACAAAACCACCATGATGCAACCTCTCACTAAACAATTTCCTCCTGGTCCATAAACGTTTATTCTAAAATCATTGCCCTTCTCTACATAATAATACAGTCTTGGTCCATTCCTTCACTGTTTTGTTGTAAACAAGCCACACATAATACTGATACATGCTTTTGACAGCTGGGATCCAACATAGGTTCTAGAAATGATCATTTATTGCTAATGGCAATATCACAAGCGTTAAATCCGAATAAACATCTTTGCGAGTTTCTACAATGACAAAATACAAGAAATTTAGGGTAGTTGCCTAGGCCAGTGCAAACATTTTCCTTTACTCAAATTTATGACCTAGGTCGTCGTGAACATTTTTCCAAAGTTCTGCGAGTTTGAAATGATAGGTGTCAGTTTGAAACTTTCAAAAGTTGGAACTCAGTATCAATTTTCATTTATGGAAGATTTGGCTGAGTGCGGCAACTTGTCACTACAGGTGGGATTTGGGTGACTAGTTCTCTACCCAGTACTCAAAGTTAGATTTCTAAACAATCCCTAAGATGCACTCAAGATTCCATAGAGATTCTATCGAATTTCTCAAAATTCTATAAAATTCCCACAAGTTTGTGTAGGTTTCCCAAGATTCCTAAGATTCTATCAAATTCTTAAAATTCTTTCTATTTTCTCTCATGAGCACCTACTCTCCTTTCTCTCACTAGCGCTTGCTTTGCTTTCTCTCTCTACGTCTTTCCTTGCAACCAATGGTTTGATGATGAGTGTAGGGGCCTTAAATGCTGGCTTCGACAGTCACGAACCCAACATTGCGCCCGTTTGCGATCAGACAATACCACACTTTTCTAGTACATTGCGGCAACGAGAAATGTTCCACCTCCTGGACCATCATCTCAGGACATTTTGGCAAAGGGTATTGCACAAGCCTTTGTAGCCTGCAAGGAACATCACTTCAGAGCAGTGGGCACAATAGTTGCAGTAGCTCTATGATTCGCTTGTGGTTCGCACATGCATACCTCCACAGATCGGCCTAGCACTAGTCATCACGGAGGCAGATGTTACCAAGGGCTTACATTGTCTCACCAATGGTAAGGCGACATATTTAGACAGTATGCAGTCAGAGCTGCTCAAATGGGTCGAGATTCCAATGCCCATCCACAACATTGTTAAATAGGGTAGTACAAGAAGTCCCCCTCCCCCCCTCCCAATGAACCACTGGCGGAGTTGTTCCCATATACAAGGCGGGTGACCCTAACTGCCTGTTAAATTACTGCACTAACATGGTCAGTTCGCTCTTTGTAAAACTGTTGGCTAGCATTCTCGAGCAACAATTGATGATTTGGGAAGAGGAAACAGAGATGTAGCCTCTTGCATAGGTAGGATGTGTAAATAGGTACCATTGTGGAACTTCTACAAGCATGGGATTGATTTAGCTTTATATTGTGATTTTTTTTTTTTTTTTAAGGATTTGAGCCTTTATTATCCAGAGAGAGTTACAAAGTACAATGGGGACTAAAAACTCAGTGGAGAGAATGTCCACCAGAGCAAAACCACCCCACTCAAATACAACATCTAAACAATATGAAGAGCAAGCAAAAACTCATAAGTATGAATCTGAAGATAGTGCTCCAAATACGGCTCTTCACCTCATTAGCAATTGATGAGCACCTGAATGCTTTAACAATTCATTGTTGGGCATGGATCTGTGCATCTGAACAAGCAAGACCTTTGAATATGAGAAGATTCCTTCTTGGCTTTATATTGTGATGTCTTTACCAACTGTGAAGCACTCTCATCGCAAAACTTACTAAGGGAGCACATGTCCAGATACTGCTTGAGACGATTGTGATCCTCATTCTCTGAACCTGTAAGCACCCATGTTCTTGCACACTTCATCTAAAGAACCAAGTGGCTCACTTTTCCTTTCAGCGGGCTTTAAGGCGTTGTGGAATTCACTGATTTTATAAACAACTATTATTTTACTTTTCTATTTGCCTTTGCACATCCTCTCCACATTGAGACAGGGCGTTGGACTCGGGAAGCACAAGAGGATAGGCTTTGTCAGTGTTGCCACCAGGGTGCCATTGAAGATGAATGTCATGCCCTTCAGATCTGCCCAACGTTTGCCCATATCCGAGCGCGGTATGTTCGGTTAGTTGTGCCTGAGCAACTGCTGCATGAGTTATTGAATACGACGTCCGTGGGCTTGTTGGGGTCATACCTCCAGGAGGTTATGGTACACGGACTCAATTGTATCCTCCGAGACAGTACTGAATTGTCCTATATAATTGTACAGTGTACCAGCATACTTATTACTGCTAAAGTTTTTTCCCTCGAAAACCATTCGGGGCGTGGGTTTTTTAATCCTGACAGTGATACGCTTGCTGCTTTCTTTTTGTTTGGGTCCCGTAGGCCAATTGGTCTCCGTGGATGATGAGAAATCTATTCTATTATATTCTTTATAGCCTAAAATAAACATAATAAGCATCAATTATTACAGTAATATGTTTCTCTAGACTACAAGAAGCATCCTCGTGTGAAAACGATAGCACTTTATGCCTTCTCTAAATAGCCTAGTGTCTTCAATCAAGTGCATATTTTAAAGCTCATTTGGTTCCTTTCTTTAAAGAAGTTGAGGCCGTGTATAAATTGACCATTCAAATGACATGTTCCTAAGATACAAATTATACGACAAAATGTCTTCATGCAGATGTATCTTGTGATGAGGGAAGAAAATATGGAATTAGTGTACAAAAATTTAATGGCTTGCAAGTGCAACATGAACAAAGTTACAAACCACTATATATCATAAATCAATATTATACATTGTAAATTGCCATTATAGGTTGACATGACCATTTTGGCCCACCTCACATAATGTTTCCTTTTCTGGAAGTTGTTAAATACAAGTTGTTTTCATGAAAGTAGTCAAAACCCTAATTCATATGTTGTACCGAGAACCAAGCAAAACAAATTCTTCATAACTTTTGAGATTATAAACCATTCGACAACCTCCACGCTATCTATCTGTCTAATTATGATAGGTTAAAGAGGACAAATAAAGCACTTAGAACTTTTGCTAGTATCACTTGCTTAGATTGGTATGTGCGTGTTGTCCTTTAATGCTTGCCAGGAACAATGCGACATTGGCCATGAGTTGATAGCATTAAATAGTAACAGAACAGAACTCAGATTTCTTAACACGAAAGAAAGTATAAGAGCATCCAATCATTAAGCAAGTGCACTTAAGAACAATGTGATGGACAATTAGAGGTAGTTGACTAGACATCATGCGGTTGTAAATACACTGATACAATGGTTGAATCCGGAATTATAATGTCAGAGAATCCAAGAAATTGAGCATAATCCAACTGCGAGCTTACTAGTAAGCTGAACTTGAGGATAAGTAAAGTAAGGAGAAATAGACAGTAGTGTAAGGAAGGGAAGGTGGTAATTAAGCATGTTGGGATGCAGAGTGTAAGCGAATAGAACATGTGGGGTGTCAGGGAAGCACGGAAACGACGACGTGAGCAGCTAAGCGGAGGCGGACGTGTCTGATGAGGATAGGTAAGTGCCAGTGCTAGAGAATGGCAAGAGAATACATATGTTGGGGGCAAGGTGTGGAGAGTCATTGTTGGGTTCTTGGGGGAGACGGTCCCCACTACAATGGGCTAGGACACAAAGGTACCACCCAAAAAAAAAACAAATGAAGTGGACCATGGGAGGAAATAGCCGATTTATGTTGATACGAAGGCCGGGCATCTTGTACAAATGTACACATCCTTTTAGGTCCACAATATAACTGCCTTACAAGGCCACGGAAAGGGGTCTGGCCGATCCCTGCCAATTATGGCAAGCTTGCTTAGATCGGAAAGGGGGCATTTATACGGTGCTGATCCGGGCGACGTGGGTCAATGCGGACTGTTGAGATCGAGGTTTAAGGGGTGAGCACCGGATTAGCGGGGATCCCAGCCCACAACGATCATGTGGGCTGTATTTTTCTGCTCACGCACAATGGTGTGGTCGGCCGTCCTACGGCTGTCGTAATTTGATCTCTGGCCTGCTTACGTCACCCCCGTGACGTCACCCTTTCCGTCACCCCCTTGACGACTTGCACTTTGCCCCCCATTTCCTCCCTTTTACATTTGCGTCTAGTACACCCCCCTATTTACATCCTTCCTCTCCCCTGACCATGGGGATCCCCTTTTTACTGCTGCATATGTTGGCAAACCCTGACATTTGAAATCTTGTACTATTATTTTTGGCCTCCTTCCAATGCCCTTTGATCTAGAGGTAAGATAAGATAAGATGAACACTCCTTTGGTGTTGTTGTTTAGTATATTAGAACCCGATATCGCTCCTCATGACATCTGTAAATCCTCTGTTTGTCTTGTATATTAGAACCCGATACCCGAATATTGCCCCCCATGTCATCTGCTAATCCTCTGTTGTCTAGCATAGTAGAACCCAATATCGATATCGCCCTAGATGTCACCTGCTAACCCTTTGTACCAATCTCTCTCAATGGCCCTGATGTAGAGAGGGAGTATCTCATGCATGACTTTTCGTATAGGTTTACATCGTAACCATTGAAGACACACGCTGTCAGTATAGTATTACCACATGTTCCTCGGACCAACCTTGTGGGCACACCCTCCCTTAAATCTTTCTTGTCTCCTCCATCCGTTGCCACTAGCTGAAAAGGCATGCCATCAGTGTCACCCCCCCACTCACACAAAAACCTCTCCTTTGCCTCTGCCTTTGCCTTAGCATTCCTGCGTCTGTTGCTAACAATTATCCTCCCCCTCAAGATTCTTGCTCGACAAAGACCTTTTGCTCTTATGGTCAATGGCTTCACATGGATTTTTACTTATCCTAGAAATTGACAAAGGTTGCTCTTCTCATGCACCCTAAGACCTAGGGTCAAACATCTCTACTAAAGCAATTCCAATTCCATGTTCTACCATACAAAATAAAAACAATTTTATATTGTATGACTCTTTGCTTATTAAAGCATCTATCTTCAAAACAGAAAGATGTCATGTACCATTATGACATCATGCTGTATTTTCTTGCTTGTGCTTTTTTGTTGCTTTAGGCTTGATATAGGAACATGAGCTTATCAAAGATGTCGTTTGTACTAGGCTAAAGACAAATACTTTCAAGTTCTATCTAAAACACCATTTTCAAATCAATGAATCTCAAGTGTCACAATCCAATACGTATGCTTTAGTTATGTGTGTATATATGATTTGGATTATATTTAGTGAAGGTACCATATTTGTTTTGAGGAATTTTTTTTACCAAAAGAAGTACACACATTATTGCAAAGACAGGAATAAAATCTCAGTAAACAAATATAATCCATTGATAGAAGCAACCGCCTATGCATATCAAACGTTTATTCTCAGGAGCCAGCTGAGAACATAGGTATGCCTTTACTAATCTATCTTGTACCTCATGAAGAACTTGATCAGCCCTAATTGTTAAGCTCTTGAAGACACACCACTGTCGCCTTTTTCAAATAAACCATAGCAACCAACCTGAAGCTAAATGGAAAGTTTGTTGTTGCAAGCCAAGTGAAGGAAAAATTGCAAGAAGCACATGTTGGCTAGTCAAGGCCACATATAAGAGAGATAGTAACCACGACCAAACTGGCCAAACTTGGTCACATAGAACAACGCGATGCTCGAGATTCTTAGCTTGTCGCTTACACAAAGGACAAAGTTTTGGAATGTGGGGAGCAAAGTTATGGACCAGCACAATTACCCTCGTACATTTGTGAAGGAGCCGCCACGGACGAAGCAATTCATTTCAAGCCCAAGACCATACATGCTTCCACTGAAATCAAATACAATATGTTCCACATATGTATATTTTATGACTAATATGTGTTTATATGCCTTAAATTACATGTAGTAAAAGGGAACGGCATTTGTTTTGAAATGGACTTTAGAAAGACAAAGGGACCACCTTATTTATAACAAGTGTGGGGCATAACATATGCACTAGAGTGTGTCAAAAAGAAGACATAATTTGCATATGAAAGTGTGATGTCCTTTTCCAACGCAAACTATGATGAGGAGTAAAGAAATTTCATTATTTGAGCGCTTTGGTGCATGGTCCAATGGTAGAACATTAGACATGCCACCACACATTAGGTCAGGGGTTCAAGATTGACTATATGTAATCCACCATCACATGGAGGTGCTCTAGATTGGCTTCCTTTGATTCATGTGGTGCACTTAATGTTGCCCTACTCAATACATTCACAGAACTTATAGTATTTGAAGCTTCAGAATGTTAGTATTTGAAGCTTCAGAATGTTCTAACGTATGCACTTACATATAATTGGTATGGCATGTCACATAAAACTCATGATCATCATTGTTCTTATTTTGTGGTTGTTTATGGGAGATGACGTTATTTTGGTTTCAAGATAAAAAATAAAAAAAGCAAAAAGCATCGGCAACTTCAGAATGTCATGTAAACCATTAGATGCATCCAAAATATCAAGTACTTGATATCCATTTATTCTAATCCAAAAAATCTGATAAACAACCACAACTAAAAAGTTTCAATTTTTTTTTTTTTTTGCCTCTATCCTCACATATAACTGTGCAGTATGTCAGCATCCTTATTGCTACTAAGGTTTTTCCCCCGAAAACCCTTCGGGGCGGGGGTTTTTTAATCCTGGTAGTAATACGCCTGCTGCTCTCTCTTTGTACTTGAGTCCCATAGGCCAGTTGGTCTCCGTGGACGATAAAATCATATTCTATTCTATTCTATTCTATTGTCTGTCAGTGCTCTCATGCAAGCTTAGTGAATCCTTTAAGCACACATCCTAGCCTGTACCTATTATGTAGAGCATACAGATATCAAGCACCAAAAAGAGCAAAATCGATTTGTAGAGCAGCCATGGCTCTTCCGTTCATGTATTCGATAATCCAAAACCCTGCTTAAACCATCCATGTGACGCTCCCCAAAAGTATACGGTGGGGCGTCGTATACTCTATGGGATATCCCCCCATCCAGCATCACTGCTACATAAGCCCTCCGTCTGCCCTGCTCTTGGGGTGGCCAGGGCGTGGGTAGGGAAACACAGAGGTGTCCTGCGCGCCCGTCCCCTATGGGTTCCTATAACAGCGGAAGCATACCAAAATGTCGGCACTAGCAATAAGACAGCATATAAAGCTACCACGAAGGGTAGCACATCCCTACAGTCATAGATACATCAATGATAACAACATACCGTAAAACATACGAGCTCCTGCCTGCGCTCAGACTCATAAGGGGGAAAGTACACGGACGGCTACGCCTGAAGATAGAGCAGACCGAGATATAACAATGGCGGGGCTGGCTATAGACAATGGCTAGGGTTGACCACTCCATCAGCCCCTCCTATGCATACTTTGCAGATAGGTTAGATCGAGCTCTGGCATGACTACAACCTGTCAGAGATGTAGTCTCATGGTATCACCCATTGGGACTACTCCGCATTGCATCTCCCCTGTCCGATGAGGTAGGAAAGGTTGCATCTCCCTTCCCAGAGAATAGTGGCTCCATGGGCGGCTAGAGGAACGTGGCGACACACATCCGTACCTGACTGAACTCCCAAAACAAGAGCCAGGCTGACACCTGCAACTCTTGAGAGTCAGAGTGTCACCATTGATATAAGAAGTGTCGGATCCATACCAGGCCCACATGAAGTGATTGACTATAGGCCTAGCTCGCTAAGGGTCTCCAATAGCTGCGCTCAACACAGGCCTCCCTCCACTTTGCCACTAACCCCATTATATGGTGCTAAGTCAATCCATAGCCCCATAGCCGGGTGGGCTCCTATGCTCAGGCCGTAACTAATAGGAAGTAAGTGGTCTAAACTAGGAGCATCATCTAAATAATGGCTACTAGTTCTCTACCCCCCTTCCCAATACAAGAAGAGCAAACATGATCAACCATCATCATACATCCATATAACATGATAACAAATGAGAATAACATCTAATGCTAATCACATGCATCTAACTTACCGTTAGGGTTCATTGATTAGTGTTCAAGATCTATACTGAGGGTTCTACAATGACTCTACTAGAGGTAGGAAATGTTAACTCATCTAGAATCCTAACTTCCAGATGATCTACAAAGGACTCTACTCCAAATACCTGCTCCTAAAGAACTCCCTCCTGCTCCCGGCGTCTCCATGGTCTTCAAAGGTTTCGAAGTATATCCCACTCCTTTTGATGCTCTGGGGGCTGCTGTGTTATGCTATGCCACAGCAGACGGTTCTTGAAACGAAGTTTTGAGCGCGAACAATGCGACGTTTCAGGAAAATATACGCTATAAATACCTATATTTCCGGGTCCGTCACTATACAAGTGTACCTTCGTAGCCTTGTATACCTTAGGAGGTGGCATGGGTGCATATCTAAGTTAAGTATATAACTTAGATAACCTTAGGATAAGGCCCAATTTCCACATGGCCTTATCCTATAGGGCAACTGCCACAAGGCCATGCCCCATTTGGAGCCACATGGCATCCCATGTGGACCCTAACCTATATTAACCGAAACCCTAACCCTAGACCTCTTTCCTGGCCCCAACACCCTGGGAACCTTCTTCGCACTCGAAACTCCGTTTCGAGCGTCGTTTACCGTGGCATAGCCTAGTGCAGCAGCCTCCAGAGTGCGTGTGCGTGCACAATCTTGGAGCGAGCGCTACTTCGACCACTTCGACGATCATGGAGATGCAAGGAATAGGAGGGAGCTCTTCGGGAGCAGGTATTTGGAGTAGTGTTCCTAGTAGTTCATCTGGAAGTTAGCACTCCATATGAGTTAGTATTTCGTATCTAGAGCCATCCTAGAACCCTTACTCAACATCTTGAACTCTAATCAAGGAACCATAACTGTAAGTTAGATATGTATGATTAGGTTAGATATTATTCTGATGATTACCATGTTATGAAGTTATGTGATGATGGTTAATCATGTTTGCTCCTCTTGTATTGGGAAGGGGGGTAGAGACCTAGCAGCTATTACTTAGTAATGCTCCTAGTTAGACCCTTTAGTTCCTATTATATGCGGCCTGTGCATAGGAACCCACCGGGCTACTGGGGCTATGATATGACTCAGCACTACATAACGGGGCTAGAGACGAGATGGAGGGAGGGTCCCTGCTGAGCGTGGTTACTGGGGACCCCATAGCGGGCTAGGCTTATGGCCAGTCACTTCATGTGGGCCGGGCATGGGTCCGACACCTCGTGGGGCAATGGTGTTGCCCTGCCTCTCAAGAGCTGCAGGTGACGGCCTGGCTCTTGTTTTGGGGGGTTAAGTCGGGGAAGAATCGTGTGTCGTCACGATTCTCTAGCCGCCCGTAGAACCTCTAGACCCCGGGAAGGAGAGATGTAACCCTTCCTGCCTCAAGGGACCGGGGAGATGCAACCTGGAGTAGTCTCAATGGGTGATACCAGGTGATTGCGTATCCGGAAGGCTAGAGTCATGCCAGAGCCCCATTTAGCCCATCTGCAAAGTGTGCATAGGAGGGGCGGATGGAGTGGTCAAAACTAGCCATCTGCAAAGTGTGCACAGGAGGGGCGGATGGAGTGGTCAAAACTAGTTGTCTCAAGCCAGCCCTGCCATTGCCATGACTCGGTCTGCTGTATCTTAAGACCCAGCTGTCAGTCTACTCTCCCCAGGAGTCTGAGCCCGGGGTAGAAGCTCTCATGTTTTATGGCATATGTTTATCTCTGTTGCAGCTATGGATATGTGGATGGGCTACCTTTCGAGGTAGCATGATGTATTGCTATTGCTAGCACTGACATTGTTATGCTTCCGCTGATATAGGAGCCCATAGGGGAAGGGCGCACAAGACACCTTCGTGTCTCCTTCCCGCACTAGGGGTACCCTGGAGTGCGGGATAGACGGAGGGCCCGTGCGGTCGAAGGACCGGATGGGGGATTTCCTGCGAAGTGTACCGCTGGGCGCTGTATATTTTGTAGAACACATCCAATGGTATCAGAGCCATGTTCTTGGTTGACCAAGAACTAGCACTGACCATATCCCTAGTTAAGTAGTCTAACAGGCCTAATAGGATGTGGAATGAAAATTTCCACCATTGAACCTCGAAAATAGAGGAAAATTTTTCTCCTAGGTAGTGGGTCCGTAAAAATAGGCTAAGTTGTTAGATGGGGGAAAAAGGATGAGTCAAATTAACATTCTAGTAAAATTGGAGTGCAAATTATGCATCAACATCAGATTTCAACTAAAATGGGTCAAAGAATCATCCCAATCCGAGACCTGGGTGAAAAATGGCGCAAATTCATAGTATAATACAGCATCAGCCATATTTAATAAGCATGTATAGTGGGGTAATTAATAAGGGGGGCTAATTAATAGGGCTATTAATGGAAGGAGAATATTCCCTAGAGCAATTCCTTTTTAAATATATTCTTGCCCCCATTTCTCCCTATCTTTTCCTAAACTTCCCTCCTTTGATACCCAGCTTAACTTAATCAGTTTTCCTGACCGTAAGATATGGCGCGCACCAAATGCACAGCTAGAAAGTTTAGTCCCAGGTACACACCCTCCATGGCAGCAGCAGCAGCGGGTCCTGGCAAGAAGATCCCGGAGCACCTCAACCCCGGGCGGGAGGAGGAGGAGTCGAGTTCGACCGACGACACCTACCACGCCTCCCAGGAGGAGGGCCAGAGCAGCTCCTCGGTTGAGACGCAGCGGACGGACGAGACCATCCACTTCGACCAGCCCTCCGACCAGGAGGAGTAGGGACAGCAGGAGGAGCACCAGGAGCAGGAGGAGCAGCAAGAGGAGCAGGAGGAACAGCAGCAGCAGCAGCAGCAGCAGCAGCAGCAGCAGCAGGAGGAGGTTGGCCCTTCCAGGAAGAGAAAGGGCAAGGAGAAGGTAACGGAGTGGCCCGAGGAGAGGGCCCAGAGGAAGAAGAGGGAGAGGGAGAAGAAAGCCCGAAGAAGGGAGAAGCGGTCCAAGAGGGACCAAGAGGGACGGTCCATATTCAGAACCTCGTCGGGAACCTACCGACGAGGAGGAAGAGGAAGAGGAGAGCGAGGGAGCCGGGCAGACGGAAGATGAGCTCGAGGAAGACCCTGGGGAACCATCAAATCCCGACGCCCGCCCACCATACCCTAAGTGGCCCAAGCCACCTAAGGTTGTAAAGAAGCAGAAGGTGGGCGAGCGGGAGTTCACGCTGAAGCAAGACCATGAATTTCAACGTCGCAAGAAGGTATACAAGGAGTACCTCCGCAGATGAAAGAGGTACAATGATTGGTATTGTAAGCAAAACGTACAGAGGTACATTAAAGGCGGGCGGCCGAAGAACCAGCCCAAGCCACCGCCACCATGGCCGGAGCCACCGAAAAAGGTCCATCATGGACCTAATTCAAGGCATGCCCGTGTCTTCAGGGAGATTAGGCACTTCCAACAGTGCACTAATCTCCTTATCAGGAAGGCGTCGTTCGAGCGGCTCCTCCGGGAGATAATGCAGGACTTCCGGACCAACTATAGGGTGGCACCCTTGATGGTCCGAGCCCTGCAGGAGGCAGCAGAGGCAGAGATCATTTAGCTTTTTGAAGAAGCTAACGTCTGCGCAATTCACGCCAAGTGAGTGACGGTGATGCCCAAGGATCCACACTTGGCAAGGAGGATCCGCAAGGAGAAACCTTGAGGAGCCCCATTTTTGTATATATAAACAAAAATTATGAATATATATAAACTTTTGTCTGTATAATCCTATTCCATAACTATAAAAGTATTTTTCCTGTAGACTAATTCTTATCTGATATAAAAGTATTTTTTTGTATAAATTAAATTGTAGTAGAATCTTTTGCATTATGATTAGAATACTATTAATTGCTTAAATTGCACAAAATTCTATCCTAAAAATCAAAATTTGGCTCAAAATCAATCCACTCGGGTCGATTCGCGCCAAAACCTCTGCGTCGCGAACGCAGACCCCTTTCGTGCGAATGGACCCCAGTCAGCCAAATTTGTACTCTTAGATGTTCAATTAGCATGAAATAAGTTGCAAGTTAGGTTAGAATTGATCCAAATAGGCATGTTAGCATCTCATGACCCTTAGAAATGTTTAATAGTGAGCAAAATCAGTCCACTCGGGTCGATTCGTGCCAAACCCTTCTGCGTCACGAACGCAGACCCCTTTTGCGCAAATGGACCCGAGTCCATCAAGTTTGACCAAAAGTTGACCAATTTGACCCAATAAACTGTCGTATAGTGTTTCTTGACTTTTTTGCTTAGTTTTGCACTTCATGATACCTCATTTGGAGATCCATAGCCTTAGAACAAAGGTCGGTTCCATTAAGAACCCTTGTGCACGGAAACCTAGGCAGCCTTAGTCTATATAAGGGGACCTCATTTGCAATTTTCTCTTCATCAAACTTGCTCTCACCCTCTTAGGCGATTTTCCAGGCTTTCAGCAGTTCTTCCAAGCCATCTTCTACATCTATCTCTGCTCAATGGCGCCCACAAACTTCGTTTAATGGTACGACAGTGCCAACCACATCCGTGATTTCCCTGCTGAAGGGGCTTTCCATGTGTTTGATCATCTCTTCGACCTTCACGCAACCCTAACTAGAACCCCTTACTATACTGATATAGTTTGCCAGTATAACCAGCAGATCTTACTCTGGGAAGTTAGCCTTCCCCCTAGGGTAGGGAAGTGGGTATCCTTAGACTCGCTGAGCCAAGCTATAGGGGGAGGATCTAAAGTCAAGGCAGCTGTGGGACAGGACGAGGGACATGCCTGACTATATGACTTGTAGAGTTCACAGACATAGGTATGTTTTGGCACAGGCGGCTCTCGCATTATTCATGCAGTATAAGGCAGTCAACAGGGTGGGGGAGCCTTCGATCTAGCCTTTGGACCTAGCGCCACTCAACACAAGAAGGGAGCAAATCCAAATACATGAGATCAAATCCTCGGAGTACGTGTACCATGGCACAGCATCAGGGGCATTGCAAATTGAGCAGGACTATGAGCAACTTGGGGAAGAAAACCCAGATTGGGAGAGTAGGGAGGCAGCAGAGAATGGAGAGACGCATAGCAAGGCATGACGACGAGCTTAGGCGGGAAACAGAACCACCAATCGGCATCACAGCTCTATCGCCAATAGTAATCGAAGAGGAGGAGTACATTTTGGCAAATGACATCCTCAACCTCCCATACTGCCAAGAAGAGGGGCTCAGGATCGCTCTTAGACTTGATTGCAAAGGAGCAGCAGAGCGACTTCATCGACTACTCCTATCAGGAAGTCCCAAGAGAAGTAGCGGAGCGGCACTCCTACGCTGGCGAGACAATGTCCGACGTCACCGCCTATGAATATATAAGGGAAATGTACCAACGCAGCAACAGCCAGTCATCCCAGAAGAGGAGTTCCAAACCATTCAAGGCAGGTTGTACAGACCAGGGAAGGGGCTGAGCTCCAACCGAACCGTGTGATCGCGAAGTATGCGCCAGGGTTCCAGCAGCATCAATTTGGACAGCGCAACCACAATGTGGAGGGACCATGAAGACCTCCTAGCGCTAGACGTCTACGGTGAAGCAGCTCAAAGGAAGGGCATAGGATTGCAAGCAGTCGGGCATAGGGGAAGAGCGCTCTGATACTATCTTCCAGTCCTCAGCCAAGGACAAATGATAGTTTTCTACAAGGAGTTCAGCCTATGAGGAGAGGAGACCATGGCGCTCTTGATAGCACTCTCAGGGTTTGGGCAGCACGCTAAGTTGCACGGCAACACAGATCACATCATCCTCTTCAAGAGATCCGTGGTACTTTACAACCTCGACTTCGCCAGGGTCCACTTGACGGACGAACCAATGATGGTCGTCGCGACAATAGCACCCCCACTTCCTCCACTTCAAATGGCTCGAGCTCTCGAAGGTGGGTCAGCAAGAAACACCCTACGCTATGTTGGCAAGGGCCTTCGACTTAAGGATGTAAAGAACTTCTTCAAATTGATGAAGGGTTCTCGGCGATGAATATGCTTGATTCCATATATTATTAAAATATACAAATATCCTAACATTTTCATGTATTATTATGTACCTCTGTATAATATATAAGTCTCGTATATCAATTACCATAACTTGTCATTGACTTATAAGTTCAAATTTTGAGGTGATTTCTTTTATGCCTAACAATAATTGACATGTAAATAATGTTGTGTAGTGCATAATCTAAGTACCAACATTGGTGGCTAATACTTGCAGCCAGGAACACCGGCTCAAGGTCTCAAGGCCAGGGCCGGCAACACCAATGACAACCTAGAAACTTGTTCGGCTGGGAACATGACGACGAGCAAGACATGACAGTTGAAACGGCTCATGCAAGGTTGGCTCAGATGAGGAATCAGATGCAGCAGTTACTACAGTGGGCAATACCACTAATGCATGCCCAAGAGTATGGACCTCCATCACCACCTCCACCACCTCTAGGGGGTATTGATGAAGCCCCTCAGCCAGAAAGGGAAGAAAACCAGGCTACCGAGAAGGATAAGAAGAGGAAAAGATGAAGCAGGAGAAGTCCATCTCCTTCCAGCTCTAGCAGATCAGAGACCTCAGACAGTGGATCTGGAAGTAGCTCCGAGAGTGAGTCAGATACATCGCAGGGCAGAAATAAGAACAGAAAAACAGATGTCTACCAAAAGAAAGTGGACAACACAATGAGTAACGTATGGAAGATAAGAAAACTAGGCCAATTCTCGAGCAAGGACAGATCAGGTATGGAGGCAGAAGCATGGCTGGATGAGATGGAACAATTTGGAAACTCTTATGGAATGAAAGATAAAGATATAAGCAAGGTGGCAACAACAAACTTGATAGGGCCAGCCAGAATATGGTGGAAGGGATACGCAAAATCAAACAAGTTGAGAAGAACAACTGCATGTTTAGGACATTCAGCGAGGCATTCCGTAAGCACTATGTCTCGAGATCCCATACCAGCAGACAAATACAGCAATTCTATAGGTTCGATCAAGGTAATCTGTCCCTGGCTAAGTATACGGAGGAGTTCATGAGGTTGAGATTGAATGTCTCAAGGATAACGGAAAGACAAGCTGTAGATGGGTATATCGAAGGCCTCAATAGCAACATCAAAATGCTAGTGAGGGCAATCAACCCGAGAACAATTGGGAAAGCAGAAGATAAAGCTCTCAGCTTAGAAGAGGCACCAGTGACCCCGGAGAAACAACTTCCATACAAAGGAAAGACAGCAGGGCAATATCAGACTAGACAAGCGGCCTCTACGCCAGCAGGAGGCCAGTACCAAGGAAAAGCTCAAGGGAAGTCTTTTGGAGACTGCAAGCCACAGGAAGGATCAGGGGGTAAGTCAGTTAGATTTCTCCTAGACAGCATCCCAAAGGAGAAAAGACAGGAATGCATAGGAAAAAATTGTGTTTCTGGTGCTTCCAGCCAGGGCACCGAACGCACAACTGCCCTTTTATTATGCAGGCGGCATTAGCTAAACTTGCCGATTGGGAGTCACCAGCCGAGGGGGATGACGAAGAAGGCGATCAACAGGAACCCCAAGACTTCATAGAAGGTAAGTGTAAAATTTGTGCAGCCATTGAGTTGGGGAAGGTTAAGAATTAGTCTACAGTCATCTCGGCAGAAGGAATCATAGATAGCAAGCCATATGTAGTCTTGATAGATACAGGTAGTTCCCACAACTTTGCCTCTCCAAGACTTGCTGCTCTCATGAGAAATAAGATCTTGAAGTCCAAGTCCAGGTCAGTCAGCATAGCAAGCGGCGCGATACGCCACACTAAGGGGAGGAGAATTAGTTTTGACATAGACCTTAGTGGAAGCAAGTGGCCGATGGGTGCGGAAGTGATGGACATTGGGAAATACAACCTCATAGTAGGAATGGAATTCCTCAGACCAGCAAAAATTATGATAGCCTACGACCACAACGAGATCTCTATGACGGCGCCGGACGGCAATCAATACATAGTAAAAGGTAAGAAGGTAACTTCAGCTATGCAACGTATCTCTATGAAGCAGTTGAGGAAAAGCATCATAAAGAATAGGGTGGATTACATCTTGAGGCTAGAGGCAGTTGAGCCAAGTCAAGCAAAAGGAAGTGAGCCAAGTGAAAAGGAGTTGCCTAAGCCAATAGCAAGGCTCATAAAGGAGTTTCATGATGTATTCACGGATGAAATCCGTCAGCTACCACCTTATAGGGGTGTAGAGTGTGAAATCACACTAGCTCCAGATGCTAAGCCTACCAGCAAGGCACCCTATAGGATGAGCACTCCAGAGCTGGTAGAGCTTAAGAAGCAGTTACAAAAACTGCTTGAGCTTGGATTCATAAGAGCAAGCATGTCTCCTTTTCGAGCACCCATCCTTTTCGTCAAGAAGAAAGACGGAAGCCTAAGGATGTGCATTGACTATCGTCAGCTTAATAAGCAAACGATAAAGAACAAATATGCTCTGTCAAGGGTGGATGACCTGATGGACTAGCTTCAGGAAGCAAAAGTCTTCTCCAAGATTGACCTAAGGTCGGACTATCATCAGATAAGGATCAAGGAAGAAGACATCCACAAAACAGCCTTTGGACGCGGTATGGGCACTATGAATTCACGGTAATGCCTTTCAGCTTATCGAATGCACTGGCAACGTTCATGCGCTTGATGAACGACATCTTCAGGGAATTCTTAGATGAATTTGTCATTGTATTCTTTGATGACATCCTAGTCTATAGCAAGACCATGGAAGAGCATTGTCAGCACCTGAGAATAGTATTGGAGAAGCTAAGGCGACATCGATTGTACGGCAAACTCTCCAAGTGCCACTTCGCAACAGGCAAAGTGGAGTACTTGGGGCATGTGGTGTCAGCTGAAGGGATCTCTACAGACCCGGTGAAGATTGAAACCATAATGGATTGGCCGGCACCAAAGAATGTGGGAGAAGTAAGAAGCTTCCTCGGCTTGGCAGGGTATTATCGGAAGTTCGTGAAGGACTTCGCGAGGTGGGCGTCCCCCCTGTCGAACCTCACCAAAGATAAGAAGGTGAATGATTGGACAAAGCATTGGCTTGAAAATGTCCAAGCCTCCTTTGAGAAGCTCAAAGAGGCACTAACTACAGCACGGTCCTCACCCTATCGGATGCAAGCAAGGATAAGCTAGTGGCAACAGATGCTAGCAAGTTAGAAACGGGAGCCGTCCTCATGCAGGAGGGAAGGGTAGTCGCGTACGATTCCAAGAAGATGAACGATGCAGAGCAGTGCTACCCGACTCATGACCAAGAGCTTTTGGCCATTGTGAGGACCTTAAGAATCTGGAGGCACTACTTGTTGGGAAGGAAGTTCCAATTGGATACAGACTATCAAAGTCTCCAGTACATCTTCACGGAACCACTCATGAATCTGAGACAAAGGAGGTGGATGGAGTTTCTTGAGGAGTACGACTTCAAAATAGTTTACAAGCCTGGCAAGCTAAATGTAGTTGTAGACGCGCTCTCCAGGAGACCATTAGAGATAAGAACCCATTGCAATGCCATATCGACTCTCACAAGTGAGTATGGCAAGAGGATTGAAGAGACGTTGCCATTAGACAGCAACTTCAAGGAAGTATGGGCAAGCCTTTCTAAAGAGGCAAGAACAGATAAGGAAAGGGAGACCTTCAAGCACTATAAGAAGGTGAAGAATAAATTATGTGTACCAGAATCTTCGGGAGTAAGGAAGTTGATACTCCATGATACACACAATAGTCCCATAGCAGGGCATGCAGGGTTCGTAAAGACCTATTTCAAGATCAGAAGTAGTTATTTTTGGCCAGGCATGAAGAAGCAAATAGCCAAGTATATTCGGGAGTGTCAGCTATGTCAGCAGACGAAAGCAGAGAAACTACGAATTCCAGGAGCTTTAGAGCCATTGCCTGTGCCGAATGCAAAATGGGAAGTCATAAGTATGGATTTCATTACGGGGCTCCCAAAAACATTAAGAGGCAAGGATGCATTGATGGTGGTTATGGACAAATTGTCCAAGATGGCATATTTCGTGCCTTGTAGGACCACAGACACGGCACTAGATACTGCCGTATTGTTCACCAAGGAGATTTTTAGACTCCATGGCATGCCTTGTGAAATAATCTCGGATACAGACTCAAAATTTATGAGTGCATTCTGGCAGGATTTGTTTAGCACCATTCAGACCAAGCTCTCCATGAGCACGACTTATCACCCTCAGACGGATGGCCAGACAGATCGCACCAACCGAATCATCGAAGACATGCCAAGGAATTATGTCTGGAATAAGCAGTCTAAGTGGGATGATTTCATCCACTTAGTGGAGTTCGCCTACAACAAAGACAAAGGGATAAAATGAGGGAATCGATATCCACGGATGTCTCCTTTTATGATTAACTATGGGTATCCCATTAAGGGATGCTTAAAAGCCACATCGGCTTTTTAAACCCACGATACATGGCATAATTCCCAATTATCAAAGGTAGAAGTCTCCCGGTGTCATTTTTCTACTAAATGTTGTCGATATGCAATGGATTAGATCTCCTCAAGATCTTTCTAATGACAACCCATTGTTATATCTTTTGGGGGATATCTATTAGTTAACACATATGGCTTGTATTGAAAGAAACCATATATCACTTGAAAGAGTGTATGCCTAATGCAACAAGCACATAACATTTTCATGAGTAGATCAAAAGTTAAGGGAATTGTGACAATGAAGTTGTTAAGGCGATAGTGTGTGGTCATTCTATTGAAGATTGGGGACAAAAGGTCAAAAGCAAGTCAAGCTTCGCATAGGGAACTGCAAGAAGCTCGCTCCCAGGTGGGCATGTCCCTTCAAGATTTTGGAGCGGGTGGGCACTCAGGCCTACAAGCTAGATTTACCTACACCCCTCAAAGTCCATAAGGTCTTCCACGTAAGCCTCTTAAAAAGGCACAATCCAAATCCCGATGGGGTTTTGGAAACTCCAAACTTGTTGGAAATGACGGAGGAACAAGTTGAAATAGTGCCTGAATTGATCCTTGACAAGGCATTCAAGAAGACCAGAAGATGTCAATTCCTCCAATATTTGGTCAAGTGGAAGCACTTGTCCGTGGAAGACGCAACGTGGGTATTGAAGCAAGATCTAGAGAAGCAATACCCGGACTTCATGAGAGAGTTCGATGGGCGAGTCATCTCCGAGCTTGTCGACGCCCACTTGCCAGGTGCTTAGCTAAGTGTGTTTCTTAGTTAGCTTGAGTGGGCATATGCATTCTAGCCAGTAGAGTGCATGTGCCAGGGTCTTGGAGGTGTAGGCGATGATGGGATTCGATAAAAAAGCATTCTCTAGGCCAACACGCACCAAGGGTGCGCAGGACCAGGAGAGTCATGTAAGAGAGGAAGAAAGGCATGGTGGTTGATGACGAGACACCGTTCGGATGATCTCTATGCCACGATGCTCCGAAACAAGTTGGATTGCTTTTTTGCACCTAAAACCATTATGCAGGACAAGTCAATTATGACATTACAACATGGAGGTGGAAATACAACAACTAAATTTTGCATGCAAAACTTGCTCGCCTATTTTTTCCTACGGCCAGTCAAATCCCTTCTACAGATTTCTTTTTTGCACCTGAAACCATTGTGCAAGACAAGTCAATTATGACATTACAACATGGAGGTGGAAATACAACAACTAGATTTTGCAAAAGAACGAGATATGCAAAACTTGCTTGCCTGTTTTTTCCCTTCTACAGCTACTCCTGAGCTCTTCCAATCAAACAGGATTCTCCATAAGCATCCTGCCATACATTAAATATTGGATGGCATTTAAACAGGAGGAGACCATCGCCCAGTATATATTCATGCCCTTTCCACAACATTATCTTTCTTGCAAATAAAACACTTTTCTAAACAACATAGTGGTATGCACGTTTATCTGTAGCACACTTCTGTCACAGAATAAGGGCTACATTTGAAGGACCGCCTCACAAGAACTACACGATCGTTCTTGGGAAGAAATTATCAACTGGAAAGACCCATGGACAGATAGCACATTTAACAGGTATCTTCATTTAACAGGTATCTCTGCACCGCAATATGTTCTCCCGATCTTCCTCCATGCATTAAGAACATCCAGCCACTTAGAATCTGCCAAATATGCTTGTAAAAGTAATAATAGGATCTAAGTGATGCAGAGCTACACCTCACCTGATATCATATGCAGAGAAGCAAGGTGCGATAGAGTCTCCTGAGTCAAAACAATTGGTGCATACTCATCTTGCACAGGTTGCAGCTTTTTTGTATACATTCCCTTGATTGACCAACCATGTTCCAGAATGTAACACCCTTTTGGCATATCCAACACCAGTCATGAGGGGTTTCTCAAAGAAAGTGCATGTTGTGTATGCAGCAAAAGTTCCCTGCATGAGATTGAGGTCATATCAAATCAACAAAATTGGGATGAAAATTAGAGCTTCAATTCTTCTGAACTTGTGACAAGATTATATTACCTGGTCTAGAGTAGATAGCTATTTTCCAAGATGGAAAGTAGTCACCAATGCTGTTAGTGATCGAACATGATTCACGTTGGACGTGAACTGGTCTTGCAACATCCAAGCACGTTCTTCACACATGTTAATAAGCATTTCCTTGCGGCGATGCACAATACCGGTATTCCTTGCCAGCCTTCTGCGCCATCTTTTATCAAACTTCTGATAACCACTATAGTTTGTCATGTCACATGGCAGTTTCCATTCTCCCACCATTTCACAACTAGTCTTCTAGATCCTGCTTGTCGGATCCCTTTCTCAGTGCTACGGTTTAGAAGTAAAGCTTTTTGTTTGGCTTCTTGTTTGGCAGGACAATCCCGCACAGGGACTTGGCATATTTTACTTAAGAACAGACCAAGCATTTCCAAACCGCCGTCGTTAGCACATGGTTAGAAAATAACGCGTTAGTCCCTTTTTGGCTAACGCATAATAACTTGCTAACTCCTAACGCCATATTAACTTCGTTAGTTTCGCCCAAAAATTACAGGTCACCAATTTTGAAAAAAAAAACCATTGTGTGTGTTTTTGTCTCAGGAATTCAGTCATATTGTTTTTATAGCAGCCAGGTCAAGGGTTTGGGCGCCACATTCATTTTGCCCCTGCTGCTCTCTGTCTTGACTGCATTGTATCTATTCTGCTGCCTGCCATCAACTCATCATTCAATCCCATCATTCAATCCGCTCATACTAGCTCAAAGAACCCACCACCAGATCAATATTAGAGCTCATGTAAGTCTTATTTGTATTGTTTCCTACAGTGACTTTGTAGGCACAGTGCGTGACAATTTTAGCAGTTGTTATGGTAGGCTAGAATAGGATTCCTGAAGTTTTTATTGCAAATTCATAATCTACAGGATGAAATTAGTCTAAATGATGTCTTGGATTGCGAAAATACGATCTTTTTTCCGTGGAAAAAAACTAACACGTTAGTATGTTTGAGCCTAACTCGTTATACGTTATTATACGTTAGGCGTTAGCTAACTCCTAACTTCTAACTATGGGTGTACATGCTGGGCATAGCTTCCATACTACTACCTTCTTAAAGGATTACGACGTTCTGAGAGGAGTGCCACATAGCGGTCTTAGAGATTCCTCTGTATCTACAAACAGACAACAAGAAATTATGCAAAAGTGCTTTTGTATTTTTTAGAAAAGGATGGCAATTTATCAAATCATACCCAGAAAAGATCGAGAAGCCATAATGCAGTATCCTGCACAGATATGATGCCTTTTCTCCACAGATTGCACGAAAGCTATAGCCCGAATTATGTCTGCGAGACGCTTACCTGAATTAATCTGGCCCAATTGACATAATGGCGAGATTGCTTCAGGAATTGACGATCAACATCTTGAATCTAGTTAGACAAAAGAGCTTAGGCTCAAAATTTGAGTGGTGCGTTTGGATACAAATCCTTGCTTTCCTTTTCTTCTTTGTCTGATAGGACTAGATTCTCTAATAGGACTACAATCTTTGATATAGCTAGATGGTCCTGGCCCTTGACGTGGCAGAGACTTATTTAAATGCAATGCATTGTAAAATACCTCGACACGGTGGTTGGTTTCGGCTTCTTCAGCTGTTATGGCATTTCCCTGTGCAAGGTGATTGATTTCATATGTGATTAGTTCTGCCTGCACCACTCATGTTCGTGATAATGACCCTGGGCCTCATCTGTTTAGTGTCATTCTTCTCATTATTCTCTGTGCATAATTCAAATGAGGCAATTGTGAGTGTTTTTTAAAATACTAGTAACGCACGTATCTTTACCATTATGCAAGTTTTTTTTTAATGTTAATGGTATGGTTGTTGTAGGGGGCATGATCGACCAGGGGCTAAACAAAAGCAGACGAAGCTACACGAAGGTAGGCTTTTCTCATTTCTTAGATTTTGTATAGAAAGCATTCAGATATAAGCCAGGCCAGAGCTGAAGATTATAGATCAAGATTCACAGATCGGGGTAGATTTTAGGGTTTCCAGAAGGGATTCATAGATCGGGGTGTGCAGGAAATTAGAGGTCGGAGCAAAGAAGCAGATGAAGCTATAGAAAGCTAGGGTTTTCTCATTTCTTAGGTTTTGTTTAAAAAGCATTTGGAGATTGGCGTGGCCAAAACTGGAGAAGATGACAAATCGGGATCCTTTGAACCTTATGAATCTTTGAGCATGGCTTCGTAGAGATGAAACAGCCGAAACACTATTCCTTTGAGCCCAAACAATGTTCCCCATGCCAGAAAGGAGATCAAGAGGATACATAGCAAAAGCATGGAATAAGAAACAAGAAACATTAAACAGAAAAGAAGACAAAAAGACAGAATGAAGAATCAGGAGCAGAGCTATCCAACATGCCCATATGAAGCATAATAGTTTTTGTTCATATTCATGCCCATACTTTTTGCTTTGAAGAAAAAACGCATGTGTTACACGAGAATGGAAAACAAAAACAAAACAAAAGCTAATAACAAAGCTAATAACAAAAGGCAACAACAAAAGTTATGTTGCATAATAATCTCGTACCAATATGAAGGAGCGACAACACGAATATCTAGCAACACGAATCGACAACAGCAACACCAGATATTGACTCCACCAGCAACAACGTGAATCGAGAAGACAATAGTGCAGAGAACAAAACTTTTGGGGTTTGATGCATATGAATGCAGCGCTCACAATAACAACCGTTAGATTGTTTAAGCTAATCTAGATCAACGCTCCAAAAAAGTCGCACATTAGAAATATTATTTAGTATGGCCCAATGAATACAACACCAAAATCATAGAAAAACCATGGCAAAAAGCGTATAAAATTACAAAAAAAATCCCTTGTTATTATGCTAGCTATTGGTAGAGATTGCCATGTTCGTTCTTTTTGCGAAGAGATTGGTCATGACGATACTAAATGTAGTGCCAAAGATTACTTTACTAGACAAGAGAAGGCCAAAAACCTTAAGTCTAGTCAATCTGTAAGATCCTTGGAGTTGTTGAGCCAACTTGCAGCCCGAGGTCAACCAAATGCTTCATAGATTTTTCAAGATCATCCTTTGGCGTCAAATCCTACACATCTTCTGCTATAGTCCCAATCAAAGAAACTCCTCCATATTGAAGCATGCAAAAAACGTTTCCAAATCCAGTTGTACCTCAAGTACCTCCACATACCAAAGAAAAGACAAGGATAAAGAGAATGATGAATTTGACAATTTGATAAAGGGTTCCAAGTTAACCATTGATTTGCTAACTTTGCTAAAGATTGCGCCTTTATATAGGCAAGAGTGTTGTACTCTTCTGCCACGGGGAGTGCGCATTTGTAATACATAAATAACATCAATGAATACTTTTAGTAGCATTTGTGTACGTATATATATATGCAAGAAAATATGCAAGTATTGCTTAATTGCATGAAAAATACACTAAGGGGATAGAATATGTACAAAGATATGTAAAAAAGTTACTATGGGCAAAGAATATATATAAAAGTTTACTAGTTTCTTGTCTTAGATATATAGAAATATTTTATAGGGTATACACGCAGAGGGATGGTTGGGATATATGAAAAGGGGTAATTTATGAACAGTGGCAAATTTTACTAAACCCATCTTTGCACATGGCATATTCAATATACCTATAAGTAATCCCCGAAGTCTTTTGCTCCAATTGGATTAGGATTTGTGCAGTATTTTGAGGAAGCTAGGTCACGAACTTGGTGCTAGCTCAACTAGATGATGACCTGGAAGATTTTTGTGAACCAAGTATCAAGACCAAAGGTTTGCGAAAAATTTTGTTTAATGGTTCTTACCTTTGAATATCCTGCCATATCATATGATGAAGAAATGCCACACTCTTTCATTATTCCTAAGTCTTTGTCAAAAAGTGCATACGGGATATTATGAGCGAAGTTCCAATGGATACGGGAGGGATGGTAGTTGCACAACTTTTATAGTTATTGCTTTTGAACAAAATTCATTAACTTTGATATTTATAACTTCACCTTGGGAGAAAATGCATGTGTATAGTAGTTGCATGACCTGTGTGGTTTCAAGGCCTTGCACTATGTCAAGACTGTAGTACTTTACAACAAAGTGATTAATACTAATCATGAAGTACGCTGGTTTCTCAAGATCTTTGCATGTATAACTTAGACATTCCTATGCTTTTATGCTTTTGATTCTTGAAGCTGCAAAGGAGTGTAAAAAAATTAAGAATGCTTTCATATGGTCTGATAGTAGTGTCTTTAAAAATTTGCATGTTGCCTTTGCTGTTGTTGTGCTCAAAGATGCTAATTATAGAATATTAGATAAGATTGGAAGAATACACCGTACGTAAAAATTGGGTGGGGCATTTTCTGCCCCATCCGCCAATCTCTATGTGCCACGTGGAGCACATTCTTTCCAGGAATTTCTCATTCTGAAGAGCTTATTCAAAGAATGTTAGATTCTACAGTTCTTTAACTTCAAATTTCAGTTTGTATTTGCATTCTTGTTCTTTACTACAATGAGGTAGGAATTTCATTTCCATAGTGAGAAAACATGCACTACTCCATTCATAGAAAACATTACAAAAGTTTTACAAGAGTTTGATTCAAAAAAATCTGATATCACTTCAAAGATCTGATACAAAATCCAGAACATCTGCACTGAGGTGAATGACTACACGCAAACATTGGTAAACCGAAGCTAACTCTGTAAACCGAAGCAGCAGAGGTAAATGAACAATAAACCGAGGCTAACTCTGTAAATCGAAGCAGCAGAGGTAAACCGAAGCTGCAAACTCTGTAAACCGAAGCAGCAGAGGTAGAAGCTGCAAGAAAATGAAAAGAGGGCATCAAATAGCTTGAGAAGTCCAGTGCCAAGAAATCACCGATACTGATGCATGCCTTATACAACTGCAGAACATACAAGAAATCAGAAAAACATGCATCTGCAAGTAAAATGATCGCGAAAAACTACCGAAAAATTGCAATAAGAGGCGCTCCACTTGAAAAAACTACAAGAATCTCCGGAAGAACACAAGGAACTAAAAATCCTCCAAAAACTTCAAAAGACTCTGGCGCTCGACTTGAAAATGGCATCAAATGAAAGAGCCAGCCAAGGCGGTTCAGAAAATCTAAAGAAAGAGCCGATCGACGCAGTCTCGCCCCTTGGCGTCAAGACGACGCCATAGCCGGAGCTCCGCCAGAGGAAAAAGAAATGAACAGTGAAAATGCCACGTCAGCAGAAAATGCCCCACACCAATTTTCACGTTACACGAATATTTAGGTGTCGCAGATTCCGGCCAGAAAATTGGCCTCCGCGCATCCGCGCGTCGGCCAATTTTCTAGGCCGGAATCTGCTCCACCTAAACATTCCTATATACGTAATATCACTTCAAATGCTGCTAAATATGAAGGTTTGTTTGTAACCCTTTGATACAGATCGGGAAATCTACAAAGCAAACTTTATCTAGAACTTTAACAGAAACAATATCGGAATGACAATTACCAACCCTTAAGGCCTAAGCTCACCACCCTACTGGGCTATCCTACAAGAGAAATAAAAAAGAAACTTTAGTCTTTGGAATAAATGAGAATGAGAATGAGAATGATTTTTTATCGTCCACTGAGGCCAAATAGAATAAAAGGAAGGAAAGGGATATCTAGCAAGAATAGAATAGAATAAAATAGATATCTAGCAAGAGCCAAATCTAGAAAAATAGGAAAAAGGCAATCCAAGGTAGTATTAGAGCTTATTCTCTAGTAATTGAACAAATTCTGGAGTTAAACAAAGATTCAGGATCTGGCTATAGAAATTTGCAGAAGATAGAGAATTCTAGGAACTTGCAAATACAAAATAAATGGATAAGGATGACCAGAACAAGCAGATTCCATCTTGGTTTTGTCTCCGGCTGCAGCAACTATCAAACCTGATTAAGCTCCTTCAATTGACTTCCATCACATCAGGCTACAAATCAAATTTAGTTCTTCTGTGAATTTCTTGTTCTTGTAGGTTGCCATATATCCAGTTTCCTTCAAGCTTATCAATTCTTCTAACCATAGCTAAATCATGAATTGCTTTCTATGAAGCCTATAGCCTGAAAACTTAAGCTAAACAGTAGAAGGATTACTTAAATAAACAGTTACCAGCCCTTAAGCTCACTAAACAATTACCAGCCGTTAAGCTCACCACCCAACTGGACTATTTGAGCAAGAGAATTTCTGAGGAAGAGCTTAGTTTTTGGAAGATAGAAAAGGGAACGGGGTTATTCAATTAAACCACGAGAGAACCATCTCTAGCAAGAACCAAAATGTAAGGAAAGACTAAGAAGTGTGTATCCAAGATAATACTCTCTAGTGGTTATCTTGGATTATCCATTTCTTAGTCTTCCCTTACATTTGGTTCTTGCAGAGACAGTTCTCTAGTGGTTTAATTGAATAATCCCATTGCCATTCCTATCTTCCAAAAACTAAGCTCTTCCTCAAAAATTCTCTTGCTCAAATAGCCCAGTTGAGTGGTGAGCTTAAGTGCTGGTAACTGTTTGGTGAGCTTAAGGGCTACTAACTGTTTATTTAAGTAATCCTTCTACTGTTTAGATTAAGTTTGTATTATGTATCCTGACTTTCCTAACATGTATCTGCTTCTGAGTAAGAGAGTTTATTTTTAAGTCTATTGGCCTTTCCCATAACCCTTACTTCAACAATGACCTTGTTTATTTGTCTATGGAGCTTTCCTCGTTTGAAATAGTACAATTTGGACAGTTATACAATGCAACATCTTGTAGAATGAAGAAGCAATTTCCTTATCTATATTTTTTCAACATGGAATCTCATAAAAAAAACTTCTTATACTATCTTGAAGTTTGTGTCATCCAAAATAACAACTGCATTTGGAATCATGCATTTGATGTAATACTTAAAGTCCCTTTTTTTTCCCCATTTCTCAGCATCTTCTGATAGAGCTTTTATTCAAAAGTTCTCCATTTCAAAAGATATCTTGCTTCAACCATTGAAAGATACCTAATGGGTTTTAACTAAGTTCAAGAATTCAGTTCCTTGCATTGAAGCTTTCTATTGGGTTTTAATTAAGTCCAAGAATTCCTAGGATCCCTTGAGTTCAACATAGTTCTAATTCTTTCTGTCCTCCAACTTTACAATCTAATTGAGACATTTCGGACAGGCTTCTTTGCTGTCAATTTTACTTTGAAAGGGCCAGCTGACTCAGCTCTAGACATTCCTTCGTGGACGATTCATTGAGGAAGGAAGAACAGCCCCTATCTAGGGAGAAGAAAATAGAGCTTAGGAAAATAGAGGTTTGGAGAAAATCCTGGAGAAAAATGTTTTTTGGGGGGGGAGGGGGGGAAGGGGGGAAGGGGGGATGTACTATCTAAAATGTCAAATCATGGAAGGATAAAAACCTAAGTCAAAACATGTGTGGGAGAAAAAAAATTGTTTTTGGAGGATAGCACTCAGACTAACTCATCCATTAGACAATCATTCTGCTGCACTTATTTCGAGGATGGGAGAAAGATATTGAAAAAAGGGGATGTGGGTGGAGGATTGGAGTTTTAAACAAAAGAACTAAGAAAGAAGGCACAGAAATCAAGAAATACCAATGAGACATAGATCGGTAAGGTTAAGGTCTTAGTTTTTGGAAGATCTTAATGGAAATGTCTCTAAAGTAGAATTTGAGACTCCTTCAGGTTAAAGCTCAAATCCACTGCTAAAGTTTTTGTCCTCCAATATTCCGGGTAAGGATGAGCGAATGTTCTAGATTCAAATTTGCTCTATTTCCTTTCTCTGAACAAGCCACTGTAATTAGTTTACCTAATCAAATCTCCAAAACTTGGTTGAAGCATGAGAATAAACAAAAATTATTGTTCGGTCCTTCTCTTAAGAATCCCATTGCCTTAAGGAATCTAACTGCTCCTGTTATAAAACTGTACATGAAAAGCCTGCTATGGAATTAAATTGAATCTTATCTCAATCCCTAGAGAATAGCAAAAGACAGATTCTTTGCCTCATCCATTGGGAGGCGAGAGGTCCATTCATATATAAAGAAGGTTCAATTTTTTGCTAAGTGCTCAAGCTTAATTTACGTATATCTAATAGCTGGGCATCCTTGAGGTAGAGGGCAGAGTTCCTATAAGAGATTTTCCATGAGAGATTAGTACTCCTCATTTGTTGCTACTGACAATGTGTTTTTTGAGGACAAGAAAGGACGTCATGGTAATGCATATGTTCATATATGGAGGTCATTATGTGCAGTGTCAAGTATGCTACTTAAAGGTCTTTTGCTTTCTAGATACTCAATTGTTTTTGCTACATATTCTAAACGAGGTGCACCTGGACTACCACAGTCGTTGGATTCGTCGATCCTACGACCCAGATCGTATGTTGGGGCCTCTGGGCGCCTCTCGTTTCGCTTATAGTCATTTATGATGGGCGTCTTCGTGGACGTTAAAAAAACTATTCTATTCTATTATATTCCTTTACCAAAATAATTCAATGTCCTAATTAGACTACTTTAACCAATATACCCAGTGAGTTAATGTGATTATTTTTTATCTTGAATCTATGTTTTTTTTTTTTATAACAACTTATTCATTTTTTTTGGGGATGTATACTCTATAGTTTCAGGAATTGTTATTTTTACATCTATATCAAATCCCCCTGGAACCCCCTGTTATTTTGCTACATATTTAGGTGGTCTTGTACATCTTTCTGACATCTTGTGACTCTAATTGGCTGGAGCATTGTGGTCATCCTTTGATTCTGGTTTAGAGGGAATGTCCACTTCTCCTAAAGGTTCCTCATGATTTCTTCAAGATCTAAATATGAGTTTGTATCATCTATTGCATAGGTTAAAGAGTAAATACTATTGCTACTTGCTCTCCGTCCAGGACCAAAATTTCTTATTAAATTAACATACTGATATAGAGCGGCTCGGGGGCGTGGTTCAAGCCAGCAAGGGTTTAATGGCAAGGGCATATGGAAACCTTTAGGAAAATATTTTTATCTTAAGTTACAATGCGGCTGATAACGGGGTGTCGAACTGTTGGACTAAGAAACGGCACAGAGCCACGACGTTCTGCTGGATTTACCCGAAACTCAGCCGAAACCCTTCTATTCAAAGCCGATCTATTCTTATCTGCCCGCCTTTACCTATTTGCAGATGAAAAAGGGAGCATCCCAACTATTCTTGACGGATTTCCCTTCTGCCCAAATTATTCTTGCCTTTTTCTTTCACAAGCTATTAACAAAAGCTAAAAGGGAACCCGGAAGCCAGCCTTTTCGTCTATATAAATAAGAGGAGAAACCTGCATTCATACATTGGATCCAGCCTTGCAATCTCTGATATTGCCTAACGCCTCAACCCAGCTGCATATCCACTCTTGGTCTTGCCCCAGATTACCGTCATACAAGCCATAGCCCTTGCCAGTATCGCCTTGCTGCTACTAAGAGACGAACCTTGAAGGTGACAGGATAACGATTTCATGTGCATGCTTGAACCCGGTTGGGTGGATAAGGGAGCTCTTATCAAGTTGTCTCGGCTCTAAGCCGGTTGTATTACTCTGAATACTGAATTTCCTTGTGTTTATCTTGTGACTTCAAGTTGAAGCTGTCTGTTATTGCAAACTCGTCAATTGTATCAAGTGGTATCAGAGCCTAGATTCTATTCCATATCCTGTGCAATGGCCAACCGCTTTAATATCTCTGATCAACAGTACCAGCAGGCGCTAAGAACTGCAGATTTTATAGCCAAGCAAATTGCTAATCAAATTGCTTTGCCACCGCCTACATCTGAGCAAGATTATCAAACCAAGCTGGAGCAAATAGCTTTGCTTTATGGATTCTTACCAAGTAATCCCCAGCCTCCACTTCCAAATCAACCTCCACCTGTTAATCCGCCGCCGCCTATGAATTCCCCACCAAATTCTCCTAATCCAGTTAATGCTTCTGCCAGGATTAAATGGCTGCAAAAAGTGGAGGGCATGCCGACTTTCTCAGGGGAAAAGAGGAGTCCCCCTACAGTTATGGGATTCTTAGCTGCATGGGAAAGATTTTTGAACGAGTTGGAGCCACTGAGTTGCAGAAACTTCAGGCAATGGACAAATACCTTACCGATGTAGCCCGAATTTGGTGGCAGGGAAGGAAGAAAATGGTCCCGGTGATTAAGACATGGCAGGAATTTAAAAGAGCCTTCGAAAGCCATAACTTACCTGCAAGTTATTTTGTAGACCTCCGAAGGGAATGGGATATATTCACACAAGGAGAACGAGAATCTGTTTATCAGTACACAAGCAAATTCAACCATCTGTCAGTTCAAATGGAAGGTCTCAGTGATAAAGAGTTAACAAGGAAATATATTTCTGGGTTAAGGGATGAGTTGTATGCAGAGCTTAGGCTTATTGAACCCCAAACATTAGATGAAGCAGTACGGAAAGCCGAAGCTGCAGAAAGAAAGTTTAATCCCAAGGGAGCCAAGTATGACATCTGGGAAGGATACCCTAAAGAAAATAATGGCAAGCGTGACACAGATAAGGCGAACAATAATGGAGCAAAAAGAGTTAGGTTCAACGATGATCGCAGAGACTCAAGTAACCGAAACAGGAGTACGGAACAACGTACAAATCAGGAACGGGAGAATGCACCAGAAAGAGGTTGCTATATATGCGGAGGACCTCACTTTAAAGCTTCTTGCCCAAAAAGACAGATACCTACAGACAAGCCTCAAACTGAAATTGAAATTCCCAAGAGCAAGGAGGATAAAGGAAAAGTGTTAATACATACTATTGCAGAAACATCTGACAGTTCTCAGGGGAAAGCTGACAAAGCTGCTGATAAAGCTGTAGCCAGGGAGTTTGAAAGAAGCCGATTAACTATCGGTCACACTATCGGTCATTTATCTTAGTTTGGTTTGAGTTTTAGTAGGTTACGCATAACTATTTGAATGTATGTGATTTTTTTTTGAATAAAATGGAATTTTTATTGCTTCCTAATGGAAGGGAACTATCTTTCTTGTTAGAAAGGGATTTACTTTCTGTCCGAGTAGGGGTGCGAACCTACCCGGAATATCAGAAAGGGCTGGGGATGCCATGACTGTTCAAGTGAGGGACGCCTACTTGATGGATCAGCATGGAGATTTTTCTGTCCAAGCGCGGACCCTGCCTTGGAGGATCAGAAAAAGAACATTCCTAGGGAAAGGGGATTGGCCTTAAGAAGGGAAGGACCAACATACTTCTTTCATAACAAAGGTTTTGGTGGAATTTCTTTCAGGGTTATAGAGCGATCGAGGTCGATCGACTGAAAGAAGGGAAGGACTTGATATAGAGCGGCTCGGGGGCGTGGTTCAAGCCAGCAAGGGTTTAATGGCAAGGGCATATGGAAACCTTTAGGAAAATATTTTTATCTTAAGTTACAATGCGGCTGATAACGGGGTGTCGAACTGTTGGACTAAGAAACGGCACAGAGCTACGACGTTCTGCTGGATTTACCCGAAACTCAGCCGAAACCCTTCTATTCAAAGCCGATCTATTCTTATCTGCCTGCCTTTACCTATTTGCAGATGAAAAAGGGAGCATCCCAACTATTCTTGACGGATTTCCCTTCTGCCCAAATTATTCTTGCCTTTTTCTTTCACAAGCTATTAACAAAAGCTAAAAGGGAACCCGGAAGCCAGCCTTTTCGTCTATATAAATAAGAGGAGAAACCTGCATTCATACATTGGATCCAGCCTTGCAATCTCTGATATTGCCTAATGCCTCAACCCAGCTGCATATCCACTCTTGGTCTTGCCCCAGATTACCGTCATACAAGCCATAGCCCTTGCCAGTATCGCCTTGCTGCTACTAAGAGACGAATCTTGAAGGTGACAAGATAACGATTTCCTGTGCATGCTTGAACCCGGTTGGGTGGATAAGGGAGCTCTTATCAAGTTGTCTCGGCTCTAAGCCGGTTGTATTACTCTGAATACTGAATTATATTTCCTTGTGTTTATCTTGTGACTTCAAGTTGAAGCTGTCTGTTATTGCAAACTCGTCAATTGTATCACATACCTCCTCACAATCAATTTTTGTATAGATGGAACATACGTTTATATCCTTTTGAGATATCTTCATGTCCAATAAAACAACATGGTGGAAAGTTTACCAGCTTTTCGATCATCTTTGAACAATTATGCAAAAGCATTACATTCAATGACATGCACCTTCTATACTAGAATAGATACATGCCCATACTTGCTCCATACATCCATGTGCACAAGATCAAGATGCTTAGTTGCACTATTGACCTTTTTTTCTTGTACGACTTTTAATTTAGCTTACCAAGGGCACATTCCTCATAAGCTCCTTGAGTTGCCTTGATCTTTGCCATGTCCATGATAAAAAATTTCATGCCCTCATCTTCTTAAGCAGTTAGAGCATGGTCTAGCCTTGATTAGTGTCTTTTGCATTTGCATTCAATGCAATCTATTCATATTGACACCAACTCAGCTTATCTTGTTTTCTTCTGGATCTCCCTTGTCAACTACTGCATTATCTGCATTTGTTTATCAAGCAGATGCCTCCTCCAAAGGTAGCTGAGCATGATCTATTTTAAAAGAGATAGAAGATTTTATTCCAGCCGTAATACATATAGTATGCTTAATTGGATCTTCCATATGTGCATTCTGGGGAAGGACTCGCAAGAGACACAAAACCGGAGGCTTGTCATTCATCACAGCAGCAGTATACAATGTTTGGAAGAATAGAGAGGGGTAGCCGACCATAGGAACAATATCGGACTACCCCGTAAAAAGAAATGTGCACAGGCAATATAAAAATGGCGACAACTTCTCATCGGGATAAAAAACCCCGCCCTTTCGGGTTTTCGAGGAAAACCCTAATGAGAAATGGTCGCCAACAACCTTGAATGTGTTGCCTGGAAAACCGAAAGAGATGAGTTGATGGCGAACACAAAATATAGCAGGACCCCAGAAGAGGGCGGAAGCCTGCAAGCAACACAAAAACCCCTAAAAAATACCCGTGAATGGTTAGAGAAAAGCAAACTCATGCCCTCACGCAGCAGGGCGGGAAGGGAGGGAAGCAACGAGAATAGAAGAAGAGCTGCTGTGAGAAGACGCCGATAACCGGTGCGAAAGAGGAAATAGCCTTATATAGCAGCTCGTCCTTTCCCAGAATGGCGATCCGATGGCTCGGATCGATGCTATTCTAAGAAAGGACTCGCAAGAGACACAAAACCGGCCGACTACCAAAGAACTTCCTTAACTATAAGCCGAGGGCGTAAAACCTGCAAGCAACACAAAGAACTCAAAAAAACACCCGTGAATGGTTAGAGAAAATTCAACATGAAGCAGAAAAAGAGAGCATCACCCCAAGAGGGTGGAGAACAACAGCACCCAACGGGTGGAAAACAATTATGTAGAAAGAAATATGCGTCACCCTCGAGGTGAAAATAAACAGCATCACCCAACGGGTGGAAAACAATGATGCATCACCCAACGGGTGGAAAACAATTACGTAAAAAGAAATATGCGTCACCCTGGAGGTAGAAATAAACAGCATCACCCGCAGGTGGAAATAGCATCACCACCATGGTGGAAAAAAGCGTCACCCAACGGGTGGATAACAGCTTGTATATAACAACGTAAGACACGCCATGTCTAGATAAAGAGAAGCAAAAAAAGGAAAAAATGATCCAATAGAAACCCATGTCGCAAAATCTCAATGTGGTGCCAAACGCAATATGCATCATATCCAGATAAAGTTAAATAGCAACACCATGCACAAATTAGAATGTGCCCAATACAATACCTTGTGGACAACAACGTAGGACACCCCATATCTAAATAAAGAGAAGCATAAAAATAAAAGATAATCCAATATAAACCCATGTCGGAAAATCTCAATGCAGTGCCAAACGCAATATGCATCCTATCTAGATAAAGCCAAATAGCAAATATGCTAAAGATATGTAATGAGCATACCAAATAGAAAAAGATCCGCTACAAGTGCAAAAACCCTCAATAGACAGCTAGAACCGCCAGGTGTGGAATTGGGTCGCAAAGCACATAGCGGGGAGGAGAGAAGAAAAGGCGCCACCACCACCCCCAAGCAATCGGATAGGATGAGGGCCGCGGGCCGGAAGGATAGTGATGGGCGGGCATGAACGAAGAAAGCGAGCTAAAGAAAACATATGATGGCGGGCAAGTGGGTCTCGTTTGGAGTGGCGGGGGAGAAAGGGAACCGGGGTCCAAAGAGTCCAGTTCAAAGCGAGGAAGCTTGGCGTTGGCAGCGAGAACCCGGCGCGAAGCGAGCCGTGGAGAGAAAAGTTGAAGAAGAAGAGCCGAAAACCGCTGCTATGGGCGGCATCAGCTCAATGACACGAAAAAGGGAGGAACATGAGAGAACAAAAACAATGAAAAGAAAAGGACGCCGCCACAATGATGAATCGAAGGAAGGGCCCGACATAGTTGGATCGATTTGAATACAAATGCCGGATAGAAGTCCGTGAATGGGGCTCTGATCAAGTCCAAGAATGTGGCTATTATCCTTCAGAACACGTGGCCAATATCTAGAGGGAGATAAGTCAACAAAGGAACCCCTCATCATGGATCCCCAAAAAGAATAAACAATAACGATAATTAAGAAGGACGAATAACAAGTAACCGAGATAATAAGGCAAAGAGGAAAAACTTACGCATAGGAATGCAAAAATGCATAGACATAAAGATCGAACGAGAAACATGGAGATGTTGAGTAGAGACGCACACCACGTAGCGAGCGCGAGAGGACGAGGACCGCCAGCAACCGTGAGTACGAACCTCAACATGTGGACCCTGCATATCGAGCAAAAAATGGAGGAAACAGGGAAGAATGATAAAAAGTAGGGGCTAAAAGAACATGAAAAGTCAACCATGTCTAATAAAGCAACGTCTCGAAACTTACACAATGAGTATGTAATATCATATATAGGGAGCAAAGCTATGCACGAAAAATGAGCCTACTACGAACATGACAAAGTGGAGCTAACGAAAACGAAGAAGCTCCCAAATCCATAAAATTGGTACACTGAACAATATCACCCGTCACCCATGTTCCAGAAGAGAAAATATAACTTCATGAAGCGACAAATAAGTGCACTAATCAAGTAAACAAAGGAACCAACAAACACTAGAGCTCCCCGATGATCATGCCAAAAAAGAAGAAAAAATCTTAAACACAACCCCCAAATATTCAAAACCCAGTATCGGACCAAACCAAATATAGAATATACATATAAGAAATTTAGCCACAAAGGAGAAAGAGGTGGAAAATATGTCACAAAATACTTGAATGGAACAGAAGAATGACAAGAGGAGAGAGAGAGAGAGAGAGAGAGAGAGAGAGAGAGAGAGAGAGAGAGAGAGAGAGAGAGAGAGAGAGAGAGAGAGAGAGAGAGAGAGAGAGAGAGAGAGAGAGAGAGAGAGACCTCCAAGCGTTGAGTTGGTTCACGAAGCACGTAGCGAATGGAGCGCAACAATAAAATGAGGCTAACGAAAAAAACTATAAGCCCCCCGCCACTTAAAACCCAGGGGTCGAAGTCGGGCAACGGCTAACGAAGCGAGGGTGAGACGAAGAGGAGCGCCAACGACCAAGCGCGAGAAGAAATGGAACATGTAGAATGCACCCACGAGCGATTAAGGAGAACAAGAACGTGCATAATGGCGAAGCGGCAAACTGCAAAACGACAAGCACTCAAAAGGAGGTGAGCGATTAGAAACGATTCCGGAAAAAAGAGAGGACAGCATCACCCAGGGGGTGGAGAAAAGCATCACCCAGCGGGTGGAAGAAAAAACAAGATAAACCGCAACAACTATGGGCACCCGAATAACGTATACCACCTGAGCCAAGTGTAGTGCATCACACATAAGATACAAACACAAGTGCAAAAGAAAAAACCCAAACCACCATATGGGGAAATCCTAAACACAGAAAAGAATGCCACATATAACCACATGGGAACCACAATATAAACAAGGTGCTGCGCACGGAGGGTTGCCCTCCATGGCCGAAGAGTGAAATGGCTTATGTTGTAGTTGTAGACAATAGAGTATTTGAATCGAAATTGCTATTTTAAGACATTGACATTTTGTGAAGGTGATGTTACGCATTCGCATTCGCATTTGCATTTGCATTTTACTTTACGACATCGACAGGCTCGAGCTTCTCAACCACCAACTCGTTACGGAGCTCTCTGTGACAGCCATCGTTGCCACGTTTCGAGATCGCACCACGGGAACCATGCTACACCACGGCAAATATATATAGGCACCACGGCGGGAGCATGCGGCAATTCCTTGACAATATTAGAGCGATTCTTTGAGAGTTCAACATCGCAATCCACGCTTGGAGCCAATCTTTGCTAGGATTTGTCCTCATGGGAGATTTCAACATAGATGCCTGCGACAAAACAACATCATCGCGGCGTTCACGGCCCGCGATGCCCGCCATGTCCAACAAGTGAATGCCGCCACGCCATCTTCCGGCCGCAACCGCTTGACCATATCTGGACAAACTTCAAGCACGCCTTTTTGCGACATCGGCCATTGCTCTTTGGGCGACCATAGGCGAGCATATATAGTGTTCACTTGAAGATGGCAATGTGTGGAGGAATTTAGTGTCGTTTTGCAAATTTAGTCTGCTTTGTTAATATAAGCGAATCTTTATCATTTAAGTTACATTATTGGATTTGTCTTTGAATTTGATAATGTTATAACCTAACCAAATATAAAATTTATGCAGGAAAGATGCATGTATATTATTTTTGTGCTATAAAACCAAGGTGAGCTAATAAACAGAACTCAAAATCTTTGCAGTCCCTTTGTTCAGCTTTGCCAAATTTCGGCGAGAACAAATAATCGACGAAAGCAGATCTATTGACGGACATTATAATGCGGCCTTCAACAAGCGAGGCGTAGAGTCCATCGGGCGTTCCTTACATGACAATACCATTGTCGGGTGCGGCTAAGTAGTTTAGGGTGACGATGGATGATTCAAAGACGTGGTCTTTTTGTTTGCAAAGCGTGGGACTATGTTTTTGCAAAGTTTAAGGAGGTCCATCTTCCGCCTTTGAAAATCTTATCTAGTTCAAACAATTTTCCATATTGGATAATCTTAAAAATATTGCAAGACCTAGCCAGAAAGAAATGCAACCTCATTAGATTTTACAAAACGTGTGCCATACATTCTATGCACGTGGAATTGGAACGTAAGAACAACAAACCTTTGTGACATTAAGGATTTTCAGGGGCCTCTAAGCTGAAGGTGGAATGTATCATCCGGATGGGCAATGCCACAGAAACATCAACATCATGGCAGATCAACAATTTGATAAAAACTCACGTCTTCAAAATTAGTGACCTTAAATATTATATTTTTGTCTGAAACTTGAGATATGGCATAGGGAGTGCAAAATACCCAGATGATACCCCTTGACTGCCTTCAAATTCTTTAGCCTTTTATACAATGACTTAGCCTCTGCTACTCTTCCCAGCTTATCATTAAGCATGACAAGCAACTTCAATGTCAACATAACCTTCTTATGATTGCTAAACATTGTGTCTGCAACTGATAGAGCAAATTGTCCACAAAGGTAACAGTTGTAGGGTTTTGTTGCATGCGTGAATAACATAGTTATATTTTCTGCTAGTTATGTTATCGATTCATATTAAATTCTACTGATCTCAAGGAGTGAAGGCAATTTAAGGTTTTTTTTTGCACAAAATATATCGGCAAATCTGAGGGCAAAAATTACTCTGTTGCTTAATTGTACAGGGGATTTGCAGATCTTGGTTGCTTCCGTCATAAAATGGAATACTAACATGCAGGGAGCAGCTTATGCAGCAATTTCTGACGATGGGGGCATTAATTTGAAAGCATCGGATAATTCTACAGTCTGGAAAAGCTCGGATTCATCCTTTGCAACAGCGGCGCAGTGTGTTTCTAGTTCAAACCAACTCCTCTATGCAGTAATTTACCATATTTATATTGCAAAAGGCTTCACAGAATATTTTTGCTATCCTCAAACAAATATATGTACCAATCTGCCCTCCTTGAACGTAATAATTTATCACTTTATGATCCAAGCACAGAAATATTTCCCATTCTTCCAAGAATGTCCCTTGCATAGCTTCGAAATTGTCTAGTAATCCTATGCATGTATAGCGGTGACCAAAATACCAACAAAGCTCTCGGATTGCGGGTTTGCCAAAATGGGACTACAACCTAATACCATGATATACACACCGCACCTACTGAAACCAACACACACCACCGCAAAGGCCAAAGGGCGTTCGCTCAGCCGGAATTGCATCTACCCATTACCAGCAGCATCTTCAAAGTCCGGTCAAACAGTGAAAATAACGCCATGGCCGCCCAATCCCGTATTATAGCCAAACACCTAGCAAATGGCTTCTCTCCTAAGATAACTCCTCAGAAAAGAACGGCCTTGACAAAAAGAAAAATGCTTCACAGCGTCCATAACGAAAGTGGTCTTAGCAATGAAGCACACATCACGACACCTTGTCTTGGCCATGCTCACATACGCACGCAAATTGATGGCTTCAAAAGGCTCAAAGCTAAACACTAGAAAAAGGATGGGATTTCAAGGTCAACACTTGGTTGCAAAAATCGTTTCCCAACGTGGCTTCTCTTGTCAAACATGTTCGAAAATACCATGCATTTTTTTGCTCGGTTACACGAATGTCTAGCAAGCAATAGTGAATAATTAATATTGCAGACGAGAATGAAAAAAGGGACACAAAAATAAACATGTACTTTCGGACATGCAAATGACAGGAAAAGCGGACATGTAATCATTGCAAAATAATTCATGATCAAAGCAATCATCCGGTGAGCTTTGCAATTAATAACCCAAGCTGGGGCGAGAACCGCCAATGCAAAATCTCATTGAAATTGAATCCTTCTAAGGATCCGTCTACAATGTTTCAAGATTTTACACACTTGGTTTCTTCTTGGCACTATTTGAATGTTAAACATTGCAACTAAAATGTATACGCCTTTGCACTAGCAAAAAAGATTTCTAAGTGCATAAGCTCGGACTATAAATTTTACCTCGTGTGTGTGCCTTCTGTTATTGACTTTATATCTTCATTGTAATGTGCGAGAACCATTTGTCCACTTTTAGCGAGGCAATCTTTAAAGTTTGTGGTGCAAAGCTCCATCTCAAGATCCTTTTAATTGCCCCATGCAATATCGGTATCCATTCCCGGATCCGCCACTACAACATTCAAATTAGTATGCATGCATATGATTTCTTTCCTTTTATGTTAAATGTGCAAATGACAATATGATGCAAGCCTATCCAGGAAAATAGCGAACACATTGTATATATAGGCGCCAATTAATCTTTGCAAGCTAGTTATCAACCGCAAACAATAGTGTAATCTCTGCGAGAAGTAACTAAAGTAGTTCTTCACTATAAAGAAACAATTACGAAGAAATTACTACACTCACCCCGGTCATGAATTGCATGGTTGTGAATAGGCCCATCAACCATAACAAATCTACGCATGAACTGAAAGGATGTTACCCGGACTGGAATCAAAGCAAAAACTAGAGTAATAAGATGCTAACACGCAATGGTGGCTATGGCGGCGTCGCGTGGATAGCACCACATTATCAAAGCGCCTACAAATCTCAGCTATGTGATTCTTTGAAACAATAACTATCATAGTTGCAATAAACAATGGTCGTCATGCTCATTTGATGTAAAGTAAAAAAGAAAGGCATTTAAGTCGGGAAACAATACCTCAACCGTTTTCCGCATAAGCAAAGCAGGGCCTTAACCTCGTTCAAACTTTAGAAGTTTTTCTTGGTTATGTATTGTTTTCGATGGTGATAGACTTGTCAATCAATGTGCCAATTAAAGGCGAAGAAAATTACACAAATGAAAGGCAAAAAACAGATTAGAACACCTTTCTTTGGCTGTTCTCCTTGCGATAAAGGGCGGCCTTCAAATTCCTCTATGATTCTCTTAATAATGATGTCAATAAATGCGCATAACACAAGCTTAAACATGTATATTGTATATTTATTTCGGTTTAGAAGATGATAGATGTATCTCACCGAGGGAAGTTCATTGGGTGCTTGCTCTCCACAATTGTGCGGACAAGGCTCGAAAGGGATTTGAATAGAAGCCTGCATTTGTAATTATTTACCCATGAATCCAAAGCCTCTCGAGAGCATAACTAGAATGAAAAGTTGCGGTACATCTATGTTCTTTGAGTGTCCTTTGATTTTCTACGATTGGAAGATCTTGTATAGACCTTGGCTTCAATTGGAATAAGTCCATGATCTTATGCAAACATCATGAATCGGACTACGGGTTGAATCTGCAATGTAAACATTCAAACCCATTTGTCGATGCACATAAGATCCTAAAACGTGCGAGAACCATGTGCGGGCCGAACCCGAGATGGTAAACTCACAAGGGAAGTTTTCTACATCATGGTGGATGGCCCCGATTCCCGGTGCACGGTATTGGTCCGACAATCGAGAACCTCCAAACTTGCGGAGAGGGGTAGTTAAGCTTGGCAAGCGGGCCCCCGCATCTGTAAGCATTCTTCTCTTCCAAGGTGGCTACATTTCACGGTAGCCAAATCGCCGTGGTTCATTCCAGCGATGGGACGAAGTAAAGGCTGCTTTAAGCTGCATTTACGCTTCCACGACATGGAGACTTCATAAGAGCCGCATATTTCCAAACCCCTAATCCGCCAGTTTGTCTCCATTCGTGGTAGGACTTGAGTACCAATATACAATCCACCAGCGGGCGCAGATATATGGCATCGGAGTTTCGGAAAACATGCCCCCGGAGCCCATTTCCAAGTAGAGGAAAGAGTCCAAACAAAATCACAATCTTGAAAAATCAATTGCTCATATACATGCTCCAGGCATGACGGCTTCCAGAGGCAAGCAAAATCGATATGGCTCTCAAAAATTCGTATAATAGGTAACTGCGCGTCTCTCTTCTGACATTCCGGCGATTCTGGCCTTGCCAGTTACCCGGTTGCAAGGAGTCGTGGAGTTCTTTACATCTGACCGAGAGTTTACAGGAAATAGGGGGTTTGGAGCAGTCACCAGCATATACCTAGGATATTCTAGCATATACCTAGGATATGCCAAAACCCCACATAAACAAGGGTTTGCCCCCTAGGGGCAACCCAAAAATAACATGAGAAGTTGTCGTAAAAATACGGGCCAGAACATAAACAAGAAAATCAACCGGAACAACCCAGACAATTGTTGAAGAGTGCGGTGCATCAAAAAACAAGATAAACGACAAGTGCAAAAAATAAAACCCAACAACTATGGGAAACCTAGAATGTAGAAGATACCACCCGAATAACGTATACCACCTGAGCCAAGTGTAGTGCATCACACATAAGATACAAACACAGGTGCAAAAGATAAAACCCAAACCACCATGGGGAAATCCTAAACACAGAAAAGAATGCCACATATAACCACATGGGAACCACAATATAAAAAATAACATACAAAAGAGATACATGTCGGAGAAATAACACGCAATTGAGGCCATACTGCAACCGACCATGGAAATGGAATGCATCAATGTAAAAAAGACAAATGCAATCCGGAAGATGGTGGCCACAAATCTATAGGCAATAAAAAGATAATAAACGCAGAGACTGCAGCGTAGAATTATGTTAATGTTAAGAAAGGGGATTTTTAAGCTCCTTTCCTATCTGTATTTCATGTTATAATGAATACAAATTCTGCCTTTATTCCAAAAAAAAAAAAAAAAAAAAAAAAGAATTATGAAAACAAGACAACATCCCAAGTAAACAACAACAAGACGAAAACGAGGTAAAAAGTGAGCCGGAACATAAACAAGAGAAAAACAGCGCGAGGAGAGCATAGACCCATTTAAAAGTATGGTGCATCGAATCCACGATAAAAACACAAGTGCAAAGAAGAAAATCCGAAAACAACCATGAAAAAGCCTCAAATTCCAAGGATAATGTCACATATATAAAAACTAGAGGTCCATCAACTTGGAAAAGGTAACATACGAAAGAGATAACATGGGAGGGAAAAAACACCCCCTAAAACAAAAGCCCCTAGATGCCTCATATTCTAATGCAATTATAAGAAAAACATAACAATCGAAAACCCCGCATAGGAAAAAGAAAAGGGACACCCAAATGATAGAAAATATAATGTAAATGTGACTCGTAATTCCTTCCGAGGGTATATGTAAAGGGGGCATAAGATAACCTATGTAACCATTACAAAAACCAAAGGCTATGAAAAGGCCATGATAAGGAAAATAGGGAGGATAAGACAAATAGTAACCGATGGAGAAAATATGTTGAAAAGAGGAACAAACGGCAGATAAATGAGATGATCCAATGAATATAGACAACCGTGGATTTAAGCATGAATAATGGAGCCATGGTGCCAAGAAGGATGAAATGTAGAGGATGACTTAGCAACTTCATAATAGAGAAAGAAATTGAATGTCCCAAGTGTGAAGATGACATATGACCGCTAAGAATAATGAATGAATGTATATGAGCCGATGGATTGAACTACAGGTTGTGCAAAAATGAAAAGAATATATCACCCTTGAACTTGGGAATATACAAAGAAAAAATAAGAAACATAAGTTAGCAAGAACGTCGAACATGACCAATTCAAAGCTAAAGCAACAAATCAACATGACTCAACCCTGATGTAACCACCCCCCAAACAAAAGCCCCTAGATGCCTAATAAGACATAAGAAAAACATAACAATCGAAAACCCCACATAGGAAAAAGAAAAGGGACACCCAAATGATAGAAAATATAATGTAAATGTGACTCGTAATTCCCTCCGAGGGTATATGTAAAGGGGGCATAAAATAACCTATGTAACCATTATAAAAAATCAAAGGCTATGTAAAGGCCATGATAAGTAAAATAGGGAGCATAAAACAAATAGTAACCGATGGAGAAAATATGTTGAAAAGAGGAACAAACGCCAGATAAATGAGATGATCCAATGAATATAGGCAAATGATCATGCATATCGGAGAGTCAAAAGTCCCAATAAGCACAAATGAGAAGAAAAAGATGTCAAACCCATAATTAAATGCAAATACCAAACCCAATCCCCATGAACAATCCCCATGAACAATAGTTGAAAATAATTATGTAGGCAGCTAACTAAAACATAAAACGACTGGAACAATATAAAAATTGGGAGCTAAGGAAACATAAAAGGCTAAGAGACATGGACGAACCCAGAGCCACGAAACAAGTTCCACATTGGAACATACAAACGCGAAACAAGTTAACAAAACAAATTTCAAATCTTTCTGTGGGAAATCCGAAAAAAGAGAAACATACAGGATACTTACAGGGTCCAAAGCTACAACACCATGCAGAATATTGCCCTTGAAAATATTCAAACAGAAACCATTAAACATGAAAAACCTTAAAAAACGCATAAAACTGATAGATAGCTAGGGTCAAAAAGAAAAAAGGTAGCTAAGGTAAGGGGAGACGGTTAAGATGGCTCATGAGTATAACCGTTCAAAGGTTGTGAAAATGAGGCACTAAAAATCGTCTGTGTCAATAAAATGCAAAATTCAACCATTGATGGCATCAATAATGCATGGATCGAAGCATCAAATGCGTTATGGATAGAAAAGGTTGAAAAGAAAATGCATTTCAAATTCTAACGTGGTATGCTATGACTACAACTAGGAAATTATATAAGAGTCCTATAAAACCATGGTGCGTTAAAAGGTGAGCACCTCTTAAATCGGGGATGCCACCTCTGCTCCACGGGATCTATACCGGCAGGATTACCTTGCGGCCACGTGGCCCTGCCATGTGGGCAGGAGCTTGCAACCAGAGAAGGCGGCGGCCTGCTACAGGAGGCAAGCCGGAAAAAAGAAGGAAGCTACTACATGATTGAAAAACGGTAGGCAGGTAGAAGCCAAAGGCGAGAGAGATGGGCAAGCAGGTCGAGGCAGGGGGAACGGTGGAGAGGCCAGAAGATGAGAGAACGGAGGAGCTTCCTGAGGCAATCCAAACGGATGGCCCAGACGGCGGTCCAAGAATAGGGGATCTGAGCGAGAACTTATCATGCCATGAGCTACAACTGATCATGGCGCATAGGAATCGGAATCCAGATGGCCCTGTGCCATAGCTCGAATCTGCATGGCGGAACAGGCCGTGAGTAAAGTGAGCAGTTGTAGATCCAGAGCCAATCGGATGGCGGTGTCTTGGCCGGATCTTTGGATCTTTGGATGGCGGATCTGCATGGCGGATCTGCGGCCCTGGAGCTCCTGCCTGGCACCAATGGGCCTAAACCAGAACAGGGGAATCAAGCCGCTCCTTCCGTCCGCCAGAAAAACGACTCCTGCACAAAAAATCTAAAAAACACAAAGAAGAGACAGAGAATCGCTTCCTGCCCATGCTGCTATCACATGATCCAAAGCAACAAGAGGGGATGGCTGCATCGAATCCTCCTAGCCATCGTAACCAATCCTAAATAAGGATATGTCAGGAGCCACCTAGCCATAAAAACCAGACCGATAGGATGAATCATGCATGACTTAGAAAAACTGTGCAAATAAGAAACAAAAACAATCTGCATAACCCGAGTTCGAATCACTGAGTCCCGACCAAATGCCCACAAAATCTCGCACTTGAGTGCTCCAAATCGCTTCAAAACATGGGAAAGCCATATCTGGGAGCTGAATGCTAGAGTCATGGATAAAAGGATTAGAAAGGAAGATGGGATCAGGGTAGAGTATGAAGAAAAGGATTGAAAGAGGAAGATAGAAAGCAACGAGAATAGAAGTAGAAAGGAAGATGGGATCATGGTAGAGTATGAGGAAAAAGATTGAAAGAGGATTGAAAGCAACGAGAATAGAAGAAGAGCTGCTGTGAGAAGACGCCGATAACCGGTGCGAAAGAGGAAATAGTCTTATATAGCAGCTCGTCCTTTCCCAGAATGGCGATCCGATGGCTCGGATCGATGCTATTTCTAAAACAATGGTTTTGATTTCACGAAGAGGAAGCCTTCATTTTTCAATTCTTACTCTAGCTTACTCATTCCTATTCACTCCTCTAGTTAAGGGATGTCATAGAAAGGGCATGTTCAGAATCACGGTCAATTCCTTTCGCACCCTAGTGCATCTCCCATCTAAGCTGGAATAAATAGATCTTTTAATTCTTTCCTTTGAAGTGGATGTTGTAATATGAACCTCCTCAATAACTTGTTTTGATTCTACATGTTGATTGTTCTCAACCAAGACCAAACTTCGCAGTGCCTGTGACCATGATATTTGATGAATTCTCCAAAATACTCTCTTTTGCCCATCACGTGTTTGCACCTGAGTCTAGGCACCATATCCCTTTAGCTTCAAGGATTACCTTGCACCATAATGAGAAACAGAAAATATGAGACTCAAAAAACATGATTTTTCTTCACTAGACCTGTCCCATGATGGACCATTAAAGGGCATTTTGAAGGTTTACAAAAAAAATCATATAAAATCAAGGGCACAAAAACTGGCCAAAGCCTTCTAGGAGTTCATATATGGTAGTTATGGTTCACATAAAAAATACACAAAAATGTATCAGCTCCCGTTCTTGTGAGTTATGCACTAGCAAACCCAAGGGGGTCAAGTACCAAAAGCTTCATGTTCACACAAAGTAAAACTGTCTTAACGAAAAGATTTTTTTGATTTTTTTTGCTATAATGTGATTTTTCTACACGAGATATAGAGCAAGACACAAAAAACCGCATCTCAATCCGAAGTCTGTGAAGGAAGATATAGCCATTCAAACATGACAGGGTCAGAACTGTCTTCTGCTTTCTGAGAACCAGTACTGGTTCCCAGAAAGTAGTTGTGGTATAAAAACAACAACTTTTGGAAGGAGATAAATTTTGAGCTCAAATTTGGCATATAAGTAGTTCACGAGGTCCTCCATCCTAGAAAAATGTTTGTTGAGTTTGAATTTGATGTTTTGACTTTTACTTCTAATTTTAATTTTAGGGAATTTATACATATGACTCTAGGTTGTCCTCCAAAAAAAAACACATTATGAAAGTTTATAAGAATATGAAACCAATGCAAAAACAAGCTCGTGAAAAGTGTAAAAGACATGGTAAATAAAAATCAAAAACGATTTCTGTACCTGCCCATTACTGGTCCATAGTCCATTTAAAAATCAATAATATACTTATGTTAGTCCATCTCACGTTGAGTTTTGGGACATGAGTAGCTCCTGAACCACTTTGTTCACAAAAAATATCTGTTGGTCATTATCTTGAGGATTGTATTAAAATAAATAGCATCAATTATATTATGTCTTCCATGTTTATTCTAGATTTGTGCCTTAAAGGTGTGACTTTACAAAATCACATCCTCGAAGTATCTCATATCAAGAAACAAATGCAAAAAGAACCAAGGAAAAATATGAAAAACTTTTTCTATAAAACATCAAGATAGATTTGCTATCTGCTTGGTCCGATTCTGTGAACCATCATTGGTCCAAATGATTGAAAGTTTAAAAATCAATAATGACATCACTTTAATCAATTTTGATCTCAACTTTCGCATATAGTTTACTTGTATGATTCTCTGTAGGAGAAAATTAGTTCACTATGTGAGCTTGCGTAATTTAAGGGTAAGATTGAAGCACAAAGAATTGAGAATTTATGAGGTACTTATGACCAATTGAACCAACATGGACCTCCACTTACACCTTTCAAAAATCATGTGATCGAAGCTAAAAAGCCATAGTATCATTCTATGGGGCAAAATGGATAAAGCTAGTGAGAGATATATGCTCTATACAATTGGTCTCATGGACCATAAATGGTGATGCATGCTTATATAAATTAAAACCTTAGAAATAACATGTTACTTTAACATGCAACTAGAGATTTATATTGCCAAGAAAGGTACGCATCCATGAAAAATATAATATACATGAAAGATAACCTACATGTAACATTATTCTACTTAGATGACTATAGCAGCAACACAGATATAAAGTTTATGCTAGTAAGAAATAAACAGATTTCTTCGTATTTTTTTTCAATAAGGACATAGATCTCCATATAAGTCAATGTTCACATTTTCAACTATTTTATAGGCTTATATGGGGAAAGGTAGTGTCTCTTCCATGAACTAAAGAAACATACATATAATGTCATATGGTCTAATTACATATTGTCATGGCTAAACTTCACAACATTCACTTAATTCATCAATAAACATCACTAACTATGACCATTGTGGAGTTTTGGAGCTATAATTGTGGAGTTAACTCAACTTTTATACTCTAAATGTGTTAATCCTGCAGCTGTACATCATGTTTTAATCCCAAAAATTGCATGGTTACACTCTAGTTACCCTATATATAAGTTGATAAGAGTTATATTCTATGTAGATATAAGTAGAATGCATCACTTATTACCCTCATGGTATTATGGATGGTTGTTATTTGAGCATTTTAACATATACTTGTGTCCTGAATTCTGTATCATAGATTCTTTTAGTAAATTGTGAGGTTAACATGACTTATGAACACTCCAAAAAATCATGAGACTATAGCTCGTATAGTTAGCAACTCATGGCCACAAGAATTAAGTTAAAACTTGTTATAATAAGAGAGAAATAATTCTCGAACCTCAAGCAGCTTTTTTGACCAAAATAGGGTTTGGCGGCTTCCACCAATGTCAGATGATAGCAAGAAAACATGGGAACATAAAACTCAATGTGTTCTGAGGCAAATACCTCCAACTTTAGCAAGGTTTAGGTCACTCTATGCTAGAAAAATTGAAGAAGGCAGTTCTGGACTGGTGCCGAAACTGCCAAATTCTCTAATGTTTGAGCAATCACCACAAGGTAGAGGTGACCCCATTGGTCTTGAAATTCTCAGAGGTCATTAAGAAACAAGTGAAGACTCAAATGGTGGTGGTATAGTTCAAAATCGAAATTTCTGTTATGAGTTATATGGGTTTAAGTGGGAGAGGTCATGTGGGCCAGTTCTGGTCCATGGATCAGGAATGGTTCCAGAGACAGGTCTAGTGTTAAACTTTGTATACATTATCAGATCAATGGCTACCAGAAAGTTCTCTATAAACTAGAGAAGAATGGCCAAAGACATGTTGAAACGATCCCAAAGGCATAAAATACATCAAGCAAAACACATGAGTTCAATGTCTAATATTTTTTTGGTAACTTGGCCAAAAACATTGGCAATCATCACGGATCCCATTCTTCAAGATCGACATTGCAACAAATCTTGGCGCCAAAGTTTTTCCTGGTTCGAGCAATATTACATATCTAATAGTATAAAATGCAAGGGTTTTTTATAATTTTGAATAGTTTTGGGGGAAAACTACAAAATACCCCTAAATTTTTGCAAAATTCACAGTATACCCCTAACTTTCTAAAAATTCATAAAATGCCCCTAAAAATTCACAAAATGCCCCTCAAAAACCTATACTTAGGGGCATTTCATGAATTTTCTAAAAGTTAGGGGTATATTGTGAATTTTGCAAAAAGTTAGGGGTGAAACATTAATGGTATTTTGGTGATTTTCCCTATCTTTTATGCCAACTAATCGGAAAACAATAGTCAATGTGAGCACATCCCCATTATGACAAATTTGGCATCCCACTATATCATATGGCGCTTACACAAAAAGGACCTTGCGAATTAATATCCTGCATTCGATTTTGGCTTAGCTAGCACAAGAAAATCTTATTCTTTTAGGTAGTTCGCCCTAATGTTTAAAAAAGCAAAATCCAGCTTTCTCATGAAATCCCCCCTTAGTCTTTGTTTGTCCTCTTATGAAGCAAATATTTGCCTTCCATTTAATATCTGATTCAGCTTAATTGCTACCTTATCTTTATCTTGGTTTTGTTGATATGGCATACTCAAGAAACTGGGACAGTAGCATAATGGCAATGCACTTGAGCCCACGATGTCTACATTAGCAATGGCCCAAAGATCATGCATTTATTAAATGGGTTAGGACACATGTAGAGATGAGTATTGTATTTTAACCAATATGTTGGCGACACATATTGGCATTGTTTTTGAAGGGAAATTAACAAAAGGCCACTACATTTTGCAAAAAACATATTGGCATTGTTTTTGAGGGGAAATTAACAAAAGGCCACTACATTTTGCAAAAATCACCTAACTGCCCTTAAAAATAGGGTGATTGGCTATAACAATGCCTTTTTTGTGAATGGTCAAATAAAAAAGTGCCCTTTGGCAAAACTTATAGATGAGAGTGACATCTTCTTTAAATAAGTGTTGCAAACAATATCTAAAAAGAGTTGTGAATTGCAAGTTCGATTTAAATGATTGATAAAATCTTATCGTAATCTACAATGTTTGTGAAGATGTTGATGAGCCACAAAAACTATAATACAATATTCACCAAAATGCTCTTTATTTTGCAGGGCATTTTGGTAATTTTAGCAAAACTAAGGCATTTTGGTACTTTCCCCTTGCTTTTATAGGAACAATTTTAGTTGATTTTTTAAGTTCATAAATCCAAGGCCAGTCAGCTGGCTTCCAATTTTGGAATTTCTATTCAAAACAAAAAGCATTGGAGTGTTTTGTAGGTTTCTGGTTTCTCTATTGAAATTTGCTCAAATCATGATGTTATGGTGGCCACATGTGAAAAAAGGCATTGTAGTCAAGTTTCCTTAAAGATCTGGACTGCACAAAATGGTATGGCATTTGAAATGTGGTTGACCTATCTCTTTGAAAGGGATACATCACAGTTCCAACTTCATTATAATCGTATCCAATTTACCATCATAAGTAGGCCGGGTTATTATAATTTCTGAATTACCAAGTTGTGCTATTCTATGAGCATCATACTCATGTGGTGTTGCATCTTCTTCATTTATTAACCTTGTTTCTAGTGTTCTCCATTCTAGACCAATAGTCCGTCTAGGTGCCCCACCTACTAAACCTGAAGTATTAATGATACCCCTGCATTCACAAGCCATAAATCAGTACCTGAAATTGGGGAGAGTAAGAAAAATCATTTTCCAGCTTACAGGTCTCTAGATAATTGTCCTGATGATGTTTGTCCACCAAAGACAACCATTTCCTTCCCAAGCAAACAGGCAGAATGACCCACCCTTGCATCTGGCTCAATTATACCTGCACAATCAAGCATTAAGCTCACCAACTTTGTTCTGCAGTGTATCAAGTTTAACCTTACAATGTTTTCTCCCTCCATTCTGGCTTGCATTTATGTTCAGACCTAACAATTCCTGCACAGAAAATTAATATCTTATATCCCCTTATTAAATTGTTGCTGATTATTTAATTTACCTTCAATTGCTCATATGCTGTCTCAATATTGTCGTTAACCAGCACATAGTCAAACAAAGAAGAGTTCAGCCCAAGTTCGAGCTCTTGTTTTGCATTGTTTAATCGCTTCTTTATCTGTTCCTCAGTCTCAGTGCCCCTAAATGAAAAAAGAACATAAAGAAGTTAATTGGATAAAATAGAAGGGTACTCACAAGCATATAAGCTTAACAAGAAAAGACTATACCTTCCACGCAGCCGCCTTTCAAGCTCTTCAAATGACGGAGGCCTTATAAAGATAAATAATGCATCCATTGCGCTTTTCCGTACTGATTTTGCACCTTGTACGTCAATGTCTAATATGCACCGCTGCATTTCAATGGCTGTTTTCTAAGTTAAAACATTAAAGCTGTAGACAAGAGATTAAATAACAGAAAGTAGAACTTTTCTCATCGCAATTGCAGGTGGCAATGTGCACACACACCAAAAACAACAATCTGAGAACCTACCCCGGCTCGCAGAACTCAGACAGCTTAATACCTCAACTTTGATTACTAGAAAAGCATTGCAACTTGCTGACTACTTATTGCGAGTATTGTCAGATTCTTGTGTGTATTAATAGAAAAAGTTGAAAAAAGAGACAATTACCTTTCCTGAGTCGCTTACAGCTTCAACGGCTGAAATACTTGTCCCATACATATTCCCATGCACGTCGGCAGTTTCCAGAAACTTTCCTTCTTTCACTGCCAGTTCCATTGTGCTATGATTTGTGAAATGGTAGTGAACACCATCCAGTTCTTTGACCCTCGGCAAACGAGTTGTGTGACTGACCGAAAATCCAAAATCATTGGGAAACTCTTCCATAAGTCTTGTTATCAAAGTGCCTTTGCCAACCCCTGACGGACCACAAATGACAACAGGCTTTGGGGGGTCACTAAACTTTCCTTGACTCCACGCAACAACTTCACCATCAACAAACTTTTTCTGAGCATGTACAAATGGTGTGTTGACCTACAAAAACGATGGGCCAAAAATCAGCAGAAAGCAATATATACTACTTTATATTGCTTGACTTCAATGGAATACGACAACAAATCGCCACTAATTATATTAACTTATGTTAGACAGCAAAATGCCCAACATTTTGAGGGCCGCAGACAGATGTCAGGAATTCTTTGGCAAATAAATATGGTTCCTCTTGTAAAACTAACATTAATTTGCAATGCATTTCACGCACCTCTGCACCAAATAACCTTAACTGAGAGTTGCACTGCCATCATTTCTTAATATTAAAAGAAAAAACAAAGGAGACAATGGGAGAAGAAGGAAGAATTGGCAATGACTCAACAATCACAATACTGCTTTACCTCAAGCAGCCAGACATCATTCTCAATTTTATCACTGCGGCCACCATAGACAAGAATCCGCTCTTCCCCTAATGCAACTGCTGTATGTCCACATCGTGGCGAAGGAGCAGTGCCTACCACTTTCGGTGTAGACCTACACATAGATGACTTGAACATTCCAATACTATTCAAAATGTAAACCTCAAATACACAATATTGTGGATACTAACCAACTTTTTGTGACTGTATTGAATATATGCACATCATTAACCAGCCTATGTTCCCCACAGCCACCAAACAGGAACTGCATAGAAGAACATATTACAACCAAAGCAATGAAAGACTAAATATTGTTAATTCTTAGGCAAAAAAGCTTACAATTTTATTGCCCAAAGCAGTTGCAGTATGGGAAGAAATTGTAGGGAAGTCGCCTCCTTTTACAAATGACCATTGGGTCTCCAACGTGTTGAATTTGAGGATGTGATCCTATACACGCAGATGCCAATAAGGGCAAGAGCAACCAGACTCTTTTTCAATCAAATTTCACTTATTTGCCAAAACATCCATCTGAGAATGCTCTGAAGTAATCTTGTTGTTCACTTGAAAACCTGATTGCATTCCGGACTTAGTTTTCCTTGAATGGTTTTTCGATTCACCTTACATGAACTTTATTGTTTTCTTTTCACGTCTCGGACTGTTTTGGTAAAATTTATGCACGCATAATTTAATTACCAGACACTTAAACCTTACCACCACAGAATGTTTAAGGCGTCCGCCAAAGATGTAAATTGATGTCCCTACTCCTGTATATATGGGCAATTATCACACCAACAGTAAAGCATTTAATTCCCTAACAGCTGATACTGGGCCTACCTACGGATGCATGTCCTTGTCTTCTTGTCTTAACAGCCTTCTCAACAATCTCATTCTCATAAGAAACAGATACTGGATTCCACTGATTATTTACAGTGTCGAAAATGTATATAACCAATCCAGCATGGTTCCCACCTTCAGCTCCAACTGCATATACCTTATTTAAAAAAACACGAAAAAAGGTCAAAACTGCACAGAATTTGTTTGATTCCCATCACTTTTGTTACAGTTTGCCCTGCACTGATGTGGATGTATAAGAAAACAAGGTAACAGAACTTGTTTCACATACTGAACAGATATGTTACAACATATAAACACCAATCAAGAAATGGTTTAAACATCTTTGAACTGAATTTATATTGGTTACTTTGTGCATAAAAGCCTTAGATACCTTGCAAGAATCTGCAGTAGGACTTTTGATATTAATCAATGTATGATCAGCAAGCATTGGAAGACGTTTACCCATTCCAACTAGACAGCAACCACAGTTCATACCCAGCTAACCTGAAAAACATATGAAACCAATGATGTCATAGGCACAGATCTGATCTACCATGTAAGATATCAATTAATAAACTGTAAAGCTTAAAGCGTATAGCAGTTTCGAGCATGTATTAGACATCATTATTAAGTGGGTTGTTACAACATAAAGTTTTTGATCATTTGTGAATGCAACATGAACTAATGCAGAGAAGAAAAAAACACAAAAAGTTCAAATTGTTCTCACAGAAAACACGAGCAGAGTGTGATCGAAGTTAATGAAATTAAAACTACTAGTTTTAGATCTCATGAAAGCAAGATATTCAGAAAACGTCGAGAAGGAGAAAAACTGCAAGGATCAAAGGAAGAACTTACAGATCTTATAGGGAAAGCAAGCCAAATGAGGCAAAGGCCTGCTACCCTTTTCCTTTCCTCCCTCCAAAACGGCGACAGAAATGACCTCAATCCGACGTGTTGGGTTTCGCGCGTTACTGCTGACGTGTCCACATCCGATAGGCAGTAAGAGAATCCTTTTCTCCTACGTGGAATGCCAAATTCTAACGGTACTCTGATATCTACGTGGAAGTATCAAAACCGTCGAAGGTGCTTTGTTTTTTTCCATGCTTTTCTTATGTTATGTTTTTTCTTAAGCGGGTGGGCTTTCATTTTGTTTCAATGAAACCCACCGCCCATGTGGCTTGACATGTTCTAATTCTTCTTGTTCTAGGAGAGCATGACTTTGAACGTAATCCTGGGCCAATTCGTGGCGGCTACGGCGGGGCTGGAGATGCGCCGAAGACCACACTGTTAGCCACAGAGGTGGAGCGTGAACGAAACAAGCATCTTTGTGCCCACTTTTCCCATTGGTGTTTGATTCTTCCATGCTCAGATGGGAAAATTCGTGGTTCAGTAGTTGTGGGGTCGTCTCAGTTCTCACTTTTTGTTCCATGATTGTTATGGCTAACAGTATTGACTTGATGTTGATGTATGTTAAGTGTTCAATACAAGCAACTCACCAACTTTTAACTACTCAATTTATTCGAATCTCAAAGTTGACTTACATGTCTTAGCTTGCATGAAGATGCCTCTCAATTAACATTTAATGACGAATTCAAAAGATTTTCCTCCATTGTCTCAATGTTGCTTTTTCTGTACTTGATACTCGGATGCTCCTTAAATTGCGTTGTCTGATCTCAATTTTGTCCTCGCTATCTGTGCTGTCACCATTATTAACCAAATAATTTTTTTTCGTCGAATTGATTCTTTGAATTCTAATGAATTATTTTCTAGTCTAGTAGTGATAATAAAATAATCCTTCCTTCTCTCTTTTTATCCCCTCTTTACACATGGATCTGCAAAGCTAGAGTTTTCAAACGGATGGGACTATGTTGTAGTTTCGCATATTAATCTCACATACCTCCATAAATGTTTTTAGAAACTCGTTCAAATGTCAGTCCCTTCCTTTTTTGTTGTCGGTCATTTCCACTCCCTTCTTAACAATATAATGGTGTCCCAAAAAATGACATGCACACTTGGTTCAAAACATGTAACGAGCTTGCCCATTAGCATGCATGTAATTTACATTTCGTACTGATGATAATTAGATTATTCCAAATGGTCATTACATGGGAAATACATACTATACATGAGAAGTACAAAGTTCATGGGATAAAAGCAAAGGGCATCAGTCGAGGATTCTGGAAGGAGGCAAAATGAGCAATTTCTGGGCAGTTTTATTGGTCGACGTTTGAAACATCATATCTGGCGACCGAGATCTGATGCAGGTAATTCTTGCTTTGCTGGAATTCGAATCAGCTTTTTCGATTGGGTCTGATCAAGCCGAAATTTATCTATACGGCAGAGTTATGACAGAAATAGTAATGATGGGTCAAAATTGACTGCGCTTGTAACTTCTTCTACATATTGGTTCTTGGAGCTAGAAGTTGGTCTTTTTTTTTTTGAGCTGAGGCACAAGTATCTGCAAAGGGTCCATATTTGAAAGAATTCTCGGGTGGATGGTTTCAAACCTACACCAGGGGATGCTTTTGTGGATCTAGATTAGTACTAAATATTTTGTGATTATATGAAAATACATGGATTGATTGTGAAATTTATATAAGGATTAAATTGATTCTATCTTTCTTTCTTTTTTTGAAATATTTAATATTAATACAGAGTAAACGAGCGATACTAGGGTACTCCTGCCCACACTGGAGCGAGAACCCACACGGCATGTGTACCTACCTACGACTCATGACACAAACATGCCGATACTTCTATCTTACCAGATACACTGGACTTGGATGCAAATATAGGTTTGTAAAGCTTGGATGCATTAATAAGAGCTATACTCTGTGCATGAACTAAGCCATGCAAGTATCTGGTGGCAGATGAATTGATTGCAAATTATTGTGGATCGTCGGTGCAGATCTTGAGAACGTCCAAAATTTTACAACGATCCTAAGAAATAGATTTGCATGTAGAGAGCAGGTCGATTCTATCTATTAGAAGATTCAAGTTGAAAAAGGAACCAAGAGATAGAATGGGATCAAGAATGGATAATCCTCAAGAGTATGGCAGAAGCTGAAGCTGGGCTAGGCCAGTTTGGCTGGGGTTTGAATCAACCAGAGGTTGTCAAAATTGGCCAGAGATGGCCGAATCATGCCTAGAAGGGTCGGAATGGAATTGACGAGGAGTAGCTAAGATAACAATAGAAGGGATTATTGAGGCAGTGGCCTTGTGCATAGTAAAGGTTCTTGTGAGACGAGATTGAGGGAATAATTATTGAAGAAGACTTGAAGTTGTAAAGAACTTATAATTAGTTATTAAAGAGTAAACGAGGGTTGGAAAGCATGAGTATTCAATAACAATGAATGTCCCTTTGGAGCTACCTCAAAGAAACACCTAGTTCGATAGTTTGATCCTTGCCATTGGTCCGGAAAGGATAATGAGTTTATGGGAACTCAAAAGTTGTGATCCGCCTACGCTAAATTAATGAGTTAAAGCTAAGGAGATATTGAGCAAGTTAAATGGCATAGTAATTTAGCTAATAAAGAATTATTACTTTGAGACTAAGATGTGATCTGGATGAAAGGGTGAGAAACATGACGACTTATCATGATCCAAATGTTGAGACATTTGAGGATCAAGGCATATTAGGCTAGAGCTGGCCTCATGAAGAATGTGGAAGTTTTTAGCTATGATATTGAGGCATGTAAGAACTAAATAAATCCATTATGGAAGGAATGGAATTTATTCTTAAGAAGGCACAATAATATAACGAAGGAAATTGTCTTGTATATTAACCGCACAAATGCCAATTCTCCTTGAGAAGGAGAGCCTAAGAAGCTTACGGGGGCTTCTGGGCATGGTCATGACATGGAGCCCAAGGGGGGTAATAAGAATCAATACATAAGCTAAGAAATGGGTATCTCTATAGAACGGAACATTAGAATACTTAATGGGATTAATGAATAAATTATCCAACTGAGGTGTGTTCCTTATGGGAGAATGACTGTAAGGGCATTGTAGCCATGTGGCATTGCATTCCCTATAAGACATTGTGTTCCTTATAGAGGGAATGATTATGGGGGAAATGCTAGACCTTTTATGTGCTCTTGTATAATGTATCTAGACATACTAAATGCTTGGAAACCATGGTTATATGTCACAATTGCATTATGTCAGCATGTTTTTGTTGATTAGACATCATGATATGGTAGCACCTGAATGTGATTGGATCTCTATGACATCATTGCAAGTGTTGGCATTGTTCTATGTTGTCTTTGGTATATATATGTATGGAAAATGCATGTGAAATGTGACTCTGGATTCTTGGATCATGATGATGAATATGGTTTAAACTCTGACATGTAGGACATGTGCTAGGTTATTGGTTGATGTATGAGTGCAGGGCCGAAGTCCATTTGCGGTGGCTTGGACTCGCGGTTGTTCTTGTCCTTGACATCGGACATTGTCACCCCGGTGAGTGCTTTGTTGTTGCTACATGGCTTGGAAGTGGTCCTCTAATGCTGGACGCAGGCTCGGAGGGTGTGTACACATGAGGATTACCCTGCCCATATTTGTTGTAGGGCCTGATCTCCCAAGTGGCCTGTATAGAACCGAAGTTGCATTGCATACTTATGGATATCTAACAGTTATTTCATGGTTTCTCATGGTCTTATGGGTATCTTATAGTTATTGCAAAGTTACGGTATCTACTTATTTAAAATGTTTCTGGGGTGGGGTGTCTCCCTTTTTCCGGCTGCCGGTAACACTCCATTTTCCGGCCAAAAGCGTTATTTTGGAATGTCTTAAAATCTTTCCGGCAAATATTTGGGGTTTTATTTCGGGGTAGGGTTTAAGCCGTTTTTGAAAGACGGTCCTAGGGTTTGAGCCGTTTCGAAGGATGGTGTTGCAACGCCTGCTCCAGAATAGCTGATTTCCATCTCCATTCGAAAATGCAGAGGCGGTTATCAAGCCAAAGTGCCGGTTTTCAAGCAAGCTATACGTCTTTATTCAAGTATGTAGAGGTGGTTCTGAAGCTGGATGACGATTCTCCTCCTCCTCTGCCTTCCATATTTCATTCAGGGCCATAAGCGCAAGCAAATTAAATCCTAGAGGTCTCATGGAGCTCCGACATCAGGTAGCAGATAAGAAATTACTTGCTGTTTCTTTTTAGCTTCAGTCCGTCATTTGATTTTTTCATGTTTATGTCTTCAGTAGCGAAGCCGCTATGTTCAATCCTCAAGCTTTTAAAAGATTGGCATTCCTCATATCACCTGTGCAAGTGCAGGTTGAGCTATGGCTTCTCAGCATAAAAATGTTGCTCTGCTATATGCAGGGATATAAAATGTGCAAAGAAGAATCACCTACTCTTTGAGGCAAGTTGCAGTGTAAGAACAATTACCTACACTAAGGCAAATCCGCCTTCTCTAATCTGCCATTATCACAACCTACAGATGTTATTCTTTCCATTCATTATACAAAAAGCAAAGGCGGTTGGGGAGCTAGAGAGCCGATTGTTCTCTTGCTGCATGTGTTTTTTTATTGGAAGCTGTGAGCATGCGTTGTGGCCGACCATTGCATTTTTGCAAGCCATTCTTGCATGCTGCATGCAAGGTACACTTTTGGAACTATTTCATATTTTAAAGCTTTCCATGGTTATTTTAGAGCTTGAAAATAGCTGAAGCAAATATAACCCGGAGTCCTCACACAACACCATATTCATCTGGCATGTGTGTTGACATTGTGGCATTTTGCTAGCATCTTTCAGCGAGACAGGCTTTTGGTGTGTCTTTTCTTTTTGTTTCTGCTATTCTGAATTAGCCCTTGCAATATGTCATGATGAACATTTTCTTGCTGCAGGACGTCTTTGCGCAGTCTTGCAAATTTGTGATAGGCAGCACGTACTACGGTTTGTTGACGCAGGAGAACTGTATACAGTCCAAGGTTGAGGTAAACTCTGCAGTCCAAGGTTGAGGTAAACTCTGCAGGGAAACTTTTACGGAAACCGTGTTCAAAGGAAGCTTGCTGCAAGTATTATAGCATCATTTTGTGTAGAGGCGGTGAGAACAAAAGACTGGCATTCTAATAATTGTCTGGCATAGAGAAGGTGGGTCTGCGCCTGACAAGCTATCTAAATCGTCATTTTCTGTGTAAGTTTCACTAATTTTCAGGCTTATCTGATGTCTTAAGTTTGTTCAATCTTTTAAATGTAGTGGAGATTTGGCCATTTCATACTCAATACTCTGTATTATGTTATTTTTTTCTTTCCATTTGCTTGAAGCGCTATGTGTTTTTATTGTCAATCCCTTTTCCAGTCGAATATGTAAACCATGTGCCAGTTTAAACGCTACCTGGTCGTGATCCAGAGCCACCATTAGACTACAAATCCGTTTCAGAACTCATTATGATATTCATCTTGAAAAGAATGGCACATGGACTGCAGATTCCCCACAGATATTATGACAGTGAGAATGACAGTGAGATTCAATCCTCTGCCATGCATATTTCATTCAGGCAAACTTTCCTTCTTCCGACCATGCATTTGTTTCTTTTTTTCTTTCGTCAATCGGCTAGAGCAGCCTTCCTTATGTGGCTAACGTGATGGTGTCCTCAAGATCGGTGAAAATGAGGTTAGATATTGTGATGCAAAACTTAAAAGGTTGATGGCATTTCTGTTAATTGGCAGTTGATGGTTTGCATGGTTTGCAGGCAATATCTTATTCTCATGGTTTGCAGGCCATATTCTATTCTATACCATGGTTTGCGGGCAGTATTTTCTAAAGAGCTCACAGCGTAGATCTTTGACATCTCATTTTGAAGGCATGCATATGATATCTGTTATTTCTCTTCATGATTAGTCCATGTGTTATGATATCCAACCATCCAAGTCTCCACTGCAGCGAGCCGTCGCTTGCCTAAAATGTAAATACTGTTTGATGAAGTTGAGACTGTTATAGCTGACGTGCTATTTGCAAACATGTTTTCACATTGGAGTCAAAGCCCCATTCGGCTCTATCAGCATTGCAGAAGTTTGTATTGTTTGGAATTGGATTTGCAGGTAGAATTTGCACATTGCTTTATTTCCACTGATTCAGTTAGTTTCACACATTATCCAAGATGTAGCAGCATGGTTGCATGTACCTTGAAGTGCACTGTTGACATCCTACTGTTTGCTGTCACATTTGCCATAGATTGTAAGTGCATTGTTTTTGAAATGATAAGCTTTTTAGAGTCAACAGATTGTCTAAAATATGAAATTACAAGCAAGCAACTGCAACTGTAATTTGAGCAATTTTTTGCAGGCTGATCTGTTGGGCGCTACAGAAGCATCAAATCCTTTAGTGGTAAGAAACATGCGGTGAATTTGTGCACCCATTTTAAGTGGATATGTTTCTCATTAATCTGTCTCAAGTACATGGGCAAACTTGACACACTTTGCTGTTTAGATAAGCCCAGATAACAAGAAAATATATCCTTCCATTATGAGGTCCAATGGGAATGGTTTGCAATGGCTGTTCATTTCTTCGTTGATTTATTATAATGTAAGAATGAAGTAAAATGCTTTGGTGGGTTTCTAATCTTAAAAATATTATCTCATGTCCTTAATAAGTTGCACTTGAACACATTGTTATTGGATCACGCTACCCTCCTCAATAGTATGTTTGACCTTCTCATAGTATGCATTGTATTATGAGGAGCCTGCTTTTGATAATGAAATAGGTAGATTTCAGACAACCACCTTCAGTTTACCATCATTGCATCATATGCATCATGGGAATCAAGCAACCCATGATCATAGTTTGCTTATTACTTTGTATGTAAACTTTCGTGAAGTGGTTGTGCAGAGGTAAGTGTTGTGGATGCAAGAGTTTATAAACTCTAGATTCAACACGAAGTTACATGAAAATTCGCACACATCATTATAAACAATTTGGTTATGCGGTCCAAGGTGTGCCATTGTTACACACGGGTTTACAATATGAATTTATGCCTATCCTTATTATTGATGATAACGATGATAGAATATAGATAGATAAATAAAGATAAAATTGCATCTCTTATTATTGATGATGACTATGATAGAATTGCATCTATTCAGACTGCTATAAGTAGTGCAATAATAAGGACAAACTATCTAAGCTCATCAATGTGTTGAATAATGTTTTGGTATATGTTAAAAAATATCATGGTTGTTAAACGTAACATTTGCCTAACATCATTGGTCATAAAAAGTCTCTCGCTTCAATGCTTTTTAGGGCTTTTGTCCCACATTATTGGGGCACATTTGCTTTCATAAAAATTCCATAAATATCGTAAAGGTTTGGAATAATGGACAATCTTACAGAAGATATGGGTACCCTACTTATGCCCAACAACATTGGGTACACCTTTACCATATGTTTTAGATACCTTCGAAATGTCATGTTGCAGGGTATTATGGACTTTGAAGGAGATGATACAGGTACTATTGGTCGAAAAGTTGTGTAGGTAGCATGGGAGCATCAAACAAAGTACAACATTAGGCCCTTGGTGATGTGCGCCATGTGGAGATACATATTTAGAGTTCCACCATGATGTAAAATACGTTAATGAGCTAGGACATGATTTTGTGTTTTGGATTTATGTACCTATTTTTTGTTGGTGTACTTAACTACCTCTAAGTGTGACATTTTGAGCATAAGTTTGGATCTGTCTTTCCAAATTTTCGTCTTTAGAGGTAGATTTAACTGCCCATCCCACATTCGTTATAAAGCATTGTTTTCGCTACTGAAATCCATAAAAGCAAAGTTAATACATTGATGATATTGTCATTAGACAATTTCAATAACAAAAGCAAATAATGTCTATTCTTGCCAATATCAACATTTGCTATTGTCAAAGTTGCACATATGGATATTTCTTTGTTGTCAAAGCCTGCGTATGGATGTTAAAGGCCAAGAAAAACACATGCCGAGACATTAGCGACAGCAGCGAACGCTTTGGCACACGTTACTAGTCTACTTATTTAAAATGTTTACGGGGTGGGGTGTCTCCCTTTTTTAAATTTTAGGTAACACTCCATTTTCCGCCAAAAGCGTTATTTTGGAATGTCTTAAAATCTTTCAAGGCAAATATTTGGGGTTTTATTTAGGGGTAGGGTTTAAGCCGCTTTTGAAAGACGGTCCTAGGGTTTGAGCCGTTTGAAGGATGGTGTTGCAACGCTTTGCTCCGAATAGCCGATTTCCATCTCCATTCGAAAATGCAGAGGCGGTTATCAAGCCAAAGTGCCGGTTTTCAAGCAAGCTATCGTCTTTATTCAAGTATGTAGAGGTGGTTCAAGCCGGATGACGATTCTCCTCCTCCTCTCGCCTTCCATATTTCATTCGGGGCCATAAGCGCAAGCAAATTAAATCCTAGAGGTCTCATGGAGTCTAGACATCGTGTAGCGTGAGATAAGAAATTACTTGTTTGTTTCTTTTTAGCTTCAAATCCGTCATTTGATTTTTTCATGTTTATGTCTTGAGAGCTTGAAGCCGCTATGTTCAATCCTCAAGCTTTTAAAAGATTGGCATTCCTCATATCAATTGCAAGTGCAGGTTGAGCTATGGCTTCTCGGCATAAAAATGTTGCTCGCTATATGCGAGGGATATAAAATGTGCAAAGAAGAATCACCTACTCTTTGAGGCAAGTTGCGGTGTAAGAACAATTACCTACACTAAGGCAAATCCGCCTTCTCTAATCGCCATTATCACAACCTACGGATGTTATTCTTTCCATTCATTATACAAAAAGCAAAAGGCGGTTGGGGAGCTAGAGAGCCGATTGTTCTCTTCTTTGCATGTTTTTTTATTGGAAGGCTGTGAGCATGCGTTGTGGCCGACCATTGCATTTTTGCAAGCCATTCTTGCATCTTTGCATGCAAGGTACACTTTGGAACTATTTCATATTTTAAAGCTTTCCATGGTTATTTTAGAGCTTGAAAATAGCTGGAAGCAAATATAACCCCGAGTCCTCACACAACACCATATTCATCGGCATGTGTGTTGACATTGTGGCATTTTGCTAGCATCTTTTCGGTGAGAGACGGGCTTTTGGTGTGTCTTTTTCTTTTTGTTTTACGCTATTCAGAATTAGCCCTTGCAATATGTCATGATGAACATTTTCTTGCTGCGGGGCGTCTTTTGCTTGATCTTGCAAATTTGTGATAGGCAAAGCCGCATTACTCACGGTTTGTTGCCGCAGGAGAAGCGTATCTGATCCAAGGTTGAGGTAAACTCTGCAGTCCAAGGTTGAGGTAAACTCTGCTTGAGGAAACTTTTACGAAAAACCGTGTTCAAAGGAAGCTTCTTTCGCAAGTATTATAGCATCATTTTGTGTAGAGGCGGTGAGAACAAAAGACCGGCATTCTAATAATTGTCCGGCATAGAGAAGGTGGGTCTGCAACCGACAAGCTATCTAAATCGTCATTTTACGTGTAAGTTTCACTAATTTTCGGGCTTATCGATGTCTTAAGTTTGTTCAATCTTTTAAATGTAGTGGAGATTTGGCCATTTCATACTCAATACTCGTATTATGTTATTTTTTTCTTTCCATTTGCTTGAAGCGCTATGTGTTTTTATTGTCAATCCCTTTTCGGTCGAATATGTAAACCATGTGCGGTTTAAACGCTACCGGTCGTGATCCGAGCCACCATTAGACTACAAATCCGTTTGAACTCATTATGATATTCATCTTGAAAAGAATGGCACATGGACCGCAGATTCCCCGAGATATTATGACGGTGAGAATGACGGTGAGATTCAATCCTCCGCCATGCATATTTCATTCGTGCAAACTTTCCTTCTTAGACCATGCATTTGTTTCTTTTTTTTTTTTCGTCAATCGGCTAGAGCAGCCTTCCTTATGTGGCTAAGCGTGATGGTGTCCTCAAGATCGGTGAAAATGAGGTTAGATATTGTGATGCAAAACTTAAAAGGTTGATGGCATTTACATTAATTGGCGGTTGATGGTTTGCATGGTTTTGCGGGCAATATCTTATTCTCATGGTTTGCGGGCCATATTCTATTCTATACCATGGTTTGCGAGGCATTATTTTCTAAAGAGCTCACGCAGTAGATCTTTGACATCTCATTTTGAAGGCATGCATATGATATCATTATTTCTCTTCATGATTAGTCCATGTGTTATGATATCCAACCATCCAAGTCTCCTTTGCGCAATGGCCGCCGCTTGCCTAAAATGTAAATCTTGTTTGATGAAGTTGAGGCTGTTATAGGTGGCGTGCTATTTGCAAACATGTTTTCACATTGGAGTCAAAGCCCCATTCGGCTCTATCGGCATTGCGAAGTTTGTATTGTTTGGAATTGGATTTGCGGTGTAGAATTTGCACATTGCTTTATTTCCACCGATTCGATTAGTTTCACACATTATCCAAGATGTAGCGGCATGGTTGCATGTACCTTGAAGTGCTTTGTTGACATCCCCTCTTGTTTCTTTGTCACATTTGCCATAGATTGTAAGTGCATTGTTTTTGAAATGATAAGCTTTTTAGAGTCAAGCAGATTGTCTAAAATATGAAATTACAAGCAAGCAAACCGCGAATTGTAATTTGAGCAATTTTTTTGCGGTGATCGATTGGCTGCTCTGAAGCATCAAATCCTTTAGTGGTAAGAAACATGCGGTGAATTTGTGCACCCATTTTAAGTGGATATGTTTCTCATTAATCATCTCTCAAGTACATGGGCAAACTTGACACACTTTCTTTGTTTAGATAAGCCCGGATAACAAGAAAATATATCCTTCCATTATGAGGTCCAATGGGAATGGTTTGCAATGGTCATTCATTTCTTCGTTGATTTATTATAATGTAAGAATGAAGTAAAATGCTTTGGTGGGTTTCTAATCTTAAAAATATTATCTCATGTCCTTAATAAGTTGCACTTGAACACATTGTTATTGGATCACGCTACCCTCCTCAATAGTATGTTTGACCTTCTCATAGTATGCATTGTATTATGAGGAGCCTGCTTTTGATAATGAAATAGGTAGATTTCAGACAACCACCTTCAGTTTACCATCATTGCATCATATGCATCATGGGAATCAAGCAACCCATGATCATAGTTTGCTTATTACTTTGTATGTAAACTTTCGTGAAGTGGTTGTGCAGAGGTAAGTGTTGTGGATGCAAGAGTTTATAAACTCTAGATTCAACACGAAGTTACATGAAAATTCGCACACATCATTATAAACAATTTGGTTATGCGGTCCAAGGTGTGCCATTGTTACACACGGGTTTACAATATGAATTTATGCCTATCCTTATTATTGATGATAACGATGATAGAATATAGATAGATAAATAAAGATAAAATTGCATCTCTTATTATTGATGATGACTATGATAGAATTGCATCTATTCAGACTGCTATAAGTAGTGCAATAATAAGGACAAACTATCTAAGCTCATCAATGTGTTGAATAATGTTTTGGTATATGTTAAAAAATATCATGGTTGTTAAACGTAACATTTGCCTAACATCATTGGTCATAAAAAGTCTCTCGCTTCAATGCTTTTTAGGGCTTTTGTCCCACATTATTGGGGCACATTTGCTTTCATAAAAATTCCATAAATATCGTAAAGGTTTGGAATAATGGACAATCTTACAGAAGATATGGGTACCCTACTTATGCCCAACAACATTGGGTACACCTTTACCATATGTTTTAGATACCTTCGAAATGTCATGTTGCAGGGTATTATGGACTTTGAAGGAGATGATACAGGTACTATTGGTCGAAAAGTTGTGTAGGTAGCATGGGAGCATCAAACAAAGTACAACATTAGGCCCTTGGTGATGTCGCCCGTGTGGAGATACATATTTAGAGTTCCACCATGATGTAAAATACGTTAATGAGCTAGGACATGATTTTGTGTTTTGGATTTATGTACCTATTTTTTGTTGGTGTACTTAACTACCTCTAAGTGTGACATTTTGAGCATAAGTTTGGATCTGTCTTTCCAAATTTTCGTCTTTAGAGGTAGATTTAACTGCCCATCCCACATTCGTTATAAAGCATTGTTTTCGCTACTGAAATCCATAAAAGCAAAGTTAATACATTGATGATATTGTCATTAGACAATTTCAATAACAAAAGCAAATAATGTCTATTCTTGCCAATATCAACATTTGCTATTGTCAAAGTTGCACATATGGATATTTGCTGTTGTCAAAGCTGCACGTATGGATGTTAAAGGCCAAGAAAAAACACATGCCGAGACATTAGCCCGGCAACGCCGGGCACACGTTTACTAGTCTACTTACTTAAAATGTTTCTGGGGGTGGGTGTCCTCTTTTTTCCGGCCCCGGTAACACTCCATTTTCCGGCCAAAAGCGTGATTTTGGCACCGGAAATATTTGTGAGCAGTCTTTTTTTTTACGAGGCGTTTTTTTCGTAAGGCGTTTCTTTTTACCTTTAAGCATAATTATGCGTTATGTCTGAGCCTGGCTAATCCGGAAGAATTCCTCTCCTCCGCTTCCCACATTTTCAAAATGCGGAAACAAGGCGACAGATCTTCATCCAGCAACGGCTCCAGGCGCCCAGATAGCAAGCTTGCTTCAGGTGATTTTTTCTGATTTGAAGCTTTGGTTTCATTTACTTCTGATAATGAAGATGCTTTTTTTTTTGTTTCCCTGAACATTTGTGATTATCCTAAACATTGAATAAAATTCTTGATCGAGCTGGTTAGTAGTTCTGGGCTTTTTCTTCAGTACCATTTCTGGCAAAGAAAAAAATTCCACCGAGCACTTTGTTGTATCGTTTTATTCATTTTCTGTTTTAGGATACATTATAAGTATATGCCGGCTAATTATCCGGCCTCCCTTCACCTTCCATCGTTTCTTCAAAGGCACAAAAATTCTGGAAGCATGCATCAGGTTCATTCGGCAACGAGTATTAAAAATGGATTGACCAGCCTTGCCTTCCTCCATCTTTCCTCAGACCTTTAGGGCTTCAGTTGGAGGCGATGGTTGGTGCAGCTAACATTCTTGCCACGGAATTTAAGGAGCAGCCAACGACTTTGTAAGCAGCATTACATTTTTAAATCATTTTGATAGTTCCGTTTTCGCTGCCTCTACAGCAGAGGTTTGTATTTGTTAGAATGTGCCTGTGCAACTCTTCGGATTTGATAAAATGGGCTTTGTAGATCTGAAGTTGATTTTTTACCACAGGGCAAATGCCTCCACATGTGGTTTGAGCCGATTTTAAAGTCGAAGCAAAGCATCACATTCCAAAGTTCATTTTTGTGTGGAGAAGCTCATGCATCAGATGGTTTGCTTCTCTTTAAAATTATTGTAAAATCTCATGCTTTTGCGATCAATATATATGATTCCTTATTAGACTTTCTGTTCCAGGCCACCAATATTTCTGTCAATCAAGGCAGAGTGCAGAATTCATTTAAGTATTTAACCAAAAGTTTACATTATCCAAATGCGCCGGCAAGTTTCCATTTCCATAGTTATGTGCTCTCAATCAGGTAATCATTTGTTTGACAAGTTTGTCATGTTGTATTGGATTTTATATTTCTTAGTTTTTTTTTGGTTTAGAAGGGCTTGCCTCATGTTCTGTCATTGAGTAGCAGGTTTTTCTAATTCCATTATAATACCGCATATGTATTTGTTCCCTGGTGATCCTTTTAGTCAAGGAAGACGTGCATGGTTCTATTGATGTTTGTTTCTTTGTCTTTAGTTCTGGAGCATTCGAGCAAGTCCAGTCTCTGATGCGAAAGCTGCAAGGAATGATCTATTTATTGCAGAGCCATAATTTTCACTGGAGCAATTGTGCAATCTAAGGTTTAAGATGAACCATTTGAGGTCTTTACATTTCCGTATGATTAGGGTCTGGTAGAATAAGCAGCAGGGCCAAATCAATTTTCGTCAATTGCAGCTATAGTGGTGTAGGAAGGTGATTTGGAGCTGGATATAAGTGCAGAGCCATAGATGTTGCTGGAGCGATCCTTGAAGGTAAAGCAATACAACTCCATATTTTATTTTATTTTTGAATTTTAAACTGGAAGCAACGTAGTTGTATCACGTGAGAGTTGATTCAGCATGTTGGTATGTTCAGATCGATCTTCTACTATTTTCAGAAATGTAGATGCATCTAAGGCTTAGATACCTCAATGTTTGTAAGACATGCCATGGCAAACTCGAAGGATAAATGTCATCTTTGACCTTTATGCACCAGAAGCGCCCTGCCACATGAGTTCAATGATAGAGGTATATCTCTATGTTTATGCATTTATTGTTGAAAGATCTCTGGAAAGTAGGTTAGATTGGGCCATTCTCACTTTATTGCTGCAAAACTGACATACATGTTAGTTTTTTTAGTTCAAAGATGTGAATTTAGACAAACTGTATCTAAAGCTAGATATCTCAGCTGGTCCGAGATATTGATAGATGCTTATCATATAGAAAAAGAGCATGTTTTGCATTGATGTATTTTGTCCGAAACCTTTTCATAAACTTAAGCAGACGATTACAGCATATTATGCAAAATCTAGGGTTGTGATTCTGCAAATCTTTATTCTGTAAGTGTATTCTGTAAATGATTATCCTAACAATGCTATTCTTTAACTAGGGATTTGTTCTTCTTGGGCGTGGACTATAGGTTTGGGCTTCCTTAGATTCGACTGCTGCAATTGATTAGAGTTTGAAGAAAGGAGCTTCAACTGTATGATTTATCAGTATTAACTAATATTATTTTGGCTGTTATGGCGATCACCCTAGAAACTTGGTGCCTATTGCATTACTAGGGGCCACTAATAAGACAATAAGAGAACACTAGGGGTCCATTGCAGCACCAGCAGATTGATTCGTCATGGCAAAAGCTGCCTCATTTAGTCATGCCACGCATTGTTAGAAGGCACCATAGCCAGGTTTGTATGCCAGTTCCTAGAACGGGATGCACGCTTTAGGGTTCGTTGATTGAATTTTGCTGCTTTTGGTCAGAGGAAGACTGCCTGATTGGTCAGCCTTTTGAAAAATCTATGGAGCTCAACTGTTTGAGAGATGAGAGTTTTGTTTTTGTTCATTGTGCTTCGAGTTTCTACCACTCCCCTTCATTTTCGTTTACTGCACAGAAGATGCATTTTTATTTTGGTATTTTTTTCATGTCTATCTTTTGTTCAAAACACTTATATACCATTTAGCATATGTTAACATAAGATGACTATTATTGACCCCTTTACATTGCAGGTAAAACGGAATGCATCTGTTTCCTTACCGGGGAGGGATTTGACCTTTCTTCCCTACACAAAGCACATACGAACAAATTTGCAATTTTCTAAAGGAGACAATGCTGTTGGGGAGAGAGAGATGTATGTGGTCACAACAAATAAGGATGACAATATCTGCAATAGTTTAGATTCTAAGCCATGACTGTCTTCACAATCAGCAAGCTTTGATAATGTTGCAAATGTGTCAGATGTGATATCGTGGCAGAGATGAACATTCTGAACAGTTTTCCAGTCACAATCAATAATATATTGTCAGATAATGAGATTGAAGCAGAGCAACGCATTGGTGTAAATCAGAAGCCCATGCTGATACACACCCTATATCAGAAGCCCATATTACACCCGTTTGAGCACAACCCTCTTGCTCACCCTTTGGAGCACAACCCCTTTCATTCTCCGAGCTCATATGAGCATTATTTGGGTGGCCATAGCCAATATGTTCCTTTTTATCATTGACATTGGGCGCACAATTTACCAAGAAAATGAATTGTTCACTTTATTGGCCATGCAAGAGCATGCATGAACAATAGTTAAACTGAATTTAGTATCTTTAAATTCTTTAAAAGGGCTCTTCATTGTAAAATCAGTTGAATGATTTCCTTAGTGTCATATGTTGAATGGATTGTGATAATTTTTATAATCAAGGTTCGGCAACTCATGCCGTTAAGATTCTAGGTTGATATGGGTGTCTAATTATATAGATCCTCAACAAGATCATTGAGACAACTAGCATAGCTTAAGGACTTGAGCCAACGAAGTCACTCTAAACTTCAGAGCACAAGCACTTCCCATACATGCATGTTAAAATTCAAACAAATCCTATAAGGAAGTCAGTCAACAGATGTAGGGAGAAATAGTAACGTATGCTCCTATACAATTGAAAACTAAACACATTGACCAATTGTTGCCCAATGACAACCACCTTTCCAACAACAATCTGCCTTACATAAGTATTTGACTTAATTTGAAATGTTTATCCTTAGAGCTAGAGTTTATTCATGCCAATAATCTGAAAATAATTTCTCAATTGTGTAGATTTATGATTAGGGCTCCTCTCTCCTCCCTCCCTCCCTCCCTCCCTCTTACTTAAATGTTTAAGACATGTTTATACAAGTATAGGAGTATATCCTATCCTCCCTCCTTAACATTCCTTCTTGACATTGTTTTGACATTGTTCTCAACATTCTTGAGAACAATTCCAACTCCCACATATTTCGTATTCTCGGCATCAGCCTATCCTACAAACATCTTTGAAACCTTGCCATCTCGCCCATTAGTTTAGGATTTAGGGTTCATCATCTCAATTAGGGCTTAGGGCTTTTGATTTAACGTTTACAAGACGTAGCACGGTTAATACCAATGTTGTATTAACTCTTTGGATGCAAACATGAAAATTTGCTATTTTCTATTTTACTCTATTTTGTCCTATATGAAAAGACAAAGCATAAGTCGCTACCATAGGTCAAGAATAGCATTACAACCAGCATTACGATAGGTTACAGAATGTAATTTATTTGAACCGGATACACAGAGAGGTTATATTGAGAGAGACAACCACAACTTCTTTGGCATGAGTGAAAAGGATACCAACCCCAATACATGAAACTCTAGATAATCACACATATTTATGCGCGGCAACGCCAGACACACGTCGGGCAGTTCGAATCAATGACTAGCCCGTGCATTTCACTTTTACCCCGGCTAAGATGTTATCTGTCGGAGAAGTGAAGATATCGTAGGGGCATCCAACAAAGTATAGTAGGCCCTTCATGATGCATGTCATATGGAGAGGGATATTTAGAGTTCCATTATGAACTAAAGTACGCCAATGAATCATGACAAAATTTTTGTTTTGCATTTTTGTACTACTTTTTGTTGATGTATTTAACTACTTCTAAGGGTGATATTTTGAGCATAAGTTTTGGATCTGTCTTTCCAAATTTTTTGTCTTTAGGGGTAGATTTAACTGCCCCCCACATTCCTTATAAAGCACTGTTTTCTCTATTGAAATCTATAAACTCAAAGTTAATACATTGATGATAATGTCAAGAGGCAATTTCAATAACAAAAATAATTACAAAAGCAAATAATGTTCATTTTTGCCAATATCAACATGCGATATTGTCGAAGACATGTGGACGTTAAAGGCCGAGTAAAAACACATGCCAGGACGTTAGGCCGGCAACGCCGGGCACACGTTTACTAGTGTGCATTTATAATGTATTTGGATGACTTGATAATGTCTATGTATTTTTCATAATGAGGGTTTTAATTATCATGGTTCATGTTATGTATTAACATTGTATTGTTAGTTTCTAGCATTGTAACAAATCCATGAAAGACCGCTCGAGTGGATCTGGGTGTCGTGTTCTCGAGACACCGGCATAAATGGGTAGAAGCGACTATTCATAAACGTCTAGACGGTTTTGTCCAGTTGGTTAAGGGCATGTCGCTAGGAACGTTACATTGTTATCAGAGCAGGGCTCGAGTTCGAGTCTCTATAGGGGCAAGTATGATCCGGAATACTGTTGAACGGTAGGCCATGACTTGGTCTTGGGCACCACGGGATGGCGTGGTTTATGGTATTATGATGCTCGAGGACGAGCATAGTTCTAGTGGGAGAGACCGTTCGAGTGGATCTTGGTGTCGCATTCCCGAGACACAGACATAAATGGGTAGAAGCGACTACTCATAAACATCTAGACGATTTTGCAAGTTAAGGGCATGTCAGTTAGGAACGTTACATGCATAGAGGGATTCAGGTAGGCATCTAATCTAAAAATGATTCTTGTGATTGTTACCTCATATATATATTTCTTGTTGTTTATGCCATCATTTTCTAAATGCCTCAACCCCCCACTTAGTCTTTATGACTAACCCCACGTGTTCATGGTGTAAACAAATAGAAATGAGGCATGAAGGATCATTGTGCAGTTGAGAGCTTGAATGGAGTTAAGCACCTGAGATCTTTGTGAGCCTTTTGCAAGGCCTGGTGGTTACTTAATAAACTTGATATTATGGATTCTTAGAGTATGACACATCTTCATTGTATATGGTATGATATTATACTCTTTGAGAGTAGTGCACATGCATGTTTATTTGTTACGGTTGAGATTAAAGATTCAAGTCTTTACCTTGAGTTTCAGTTGAAAAATGCTTTTGCATTGCATTATCAATTCATGCATACCAACACGACAGTATTCACGCAAGTCTTAATGGGATCTCAGGTTACATGGAGGGTTACCCGGCAGGCCCGTTACAGTTGGTATCAGAGCAAGTTTGAATCATTGGGTATTAATTGGGTTACAGATTCAAGTTGGGGATGTATGATGATAATGATATTCCTTAGGAAAATGCAGAAGTGATGGTCTCAGTGGAGGAGTAATGAAGGTATATGAAGTTAGTGGTATAGCATCTTAGTTTGGTTGTTATTCTATGTTATGCAAGGTGGAAGAACTATCATAATGCAGTTGCATAGAAATGATGAGATGCTAAGATGGACAATTTTATGCGGAGCATTAACAATGAGCCATGGTAATGGTGAAGGTATGGTATTTTATAGCTGCTACAATATTCTATAATTAATAGATGGTCTAGTGGTGGTCATGTGAACAAAGTAGATCATGCACCAGCTGTGCAAGTTGCAAAAGGAGAGGTCTTTGTGTGGACAATGGAAGCGAATTCTTGTGATACTGAGATGGCTTGTTTGTACTTTCATTACAAGTAGGAATAGAATAAGTTTCTAGAAGCCAAGATTTAATTACTTCTAGGTAAGCATTGGCATGCTCTGAGTATGAGATAAGCATGCACCCCATGCACATGTTGAGATGATTTCAGATAGGTTATGCTTAAATTAAGATACGATAGTATAGTTAAGACACAAGCTTTAATCTAAGGGTATACTTGGATATCATTTGATATTACCACGAAAGAGGCAGGATGGTTGTTTTAATGAAAAGGGAAATAGTATTGACATAGAAGGGAATGTCACAATTCCTTCAACATCAACCTATTGGGAGGATTTATAAGAATAGAATAGAATAGTAGAACAAAATAAAATAGAATAGAATAGAATAGAATAGAATAGAATAGAATAGAATAGAATAGAATAGAATAGAATAGAATAGAATAGAATAGAATAGAATAGAATAGTTTTTTTAACGTCCACGAAGGCCAAGAGGCCAACCATTACTACTAGATTTAGAAGCCCCTGCCTCGAAAGGTTTTCGAGGGAAAACCCTTTGCAGTAATGATGATGTTAGATAAGCAGGAAAAAACAATAAGTAGACCATGGTGTCTACAGAGGGTCCAATAATTGAAGACGCTCATCTAGAACCTCAAGTATGTATAATGCCAAGTCATGCACATATGGGGCTCTGAGAAGTTCTGGGAGCGTGGAATGGAATGCTAAAGTCAAATAACGATTCCTGACCATCTCAAAAGCAGGACATCTTAGCAGAGTATGGATTTCCATGTTTGTCAAGGTTATAAGAAGTGATTTTTAATTTGTTCAAGGATTGGATGCATAGAGAATGATATGAGACAATTAAATAATGGAAATTTGGAAGATTATGTGAGCCATTGTGGATGTATAGTAAGAAAAAAAAAATCTTCTATTTTGTGAAACGTTGATTAGAATAGCGATGGACTTGGGTTATAGTAGCCCTAGTAAGCAGCTATTGCAGTTTAAAATGGATACATGATTGGAATGTGTGTATATATTGTCACACCTAAGTTATAGTGGAAGGGAATCTTGTAACAATGAGAAGTGCTATACTCGGAATTTTAATTCAGGATAGAAAAGTATTAACTTGGTGTTCACGATCTTGAGTTTGTTGCCCAAGTATTTGTATGTTGTCTTACTAGGTCGATTTAATTGGCACCTTGATGATGAGAGTTGATGATAATCAGTAATAAAGTTCAAAGGTAGGATGGCAAGAATTAAAGAGACTATAGGAATTATAGGCATTTTAAAATTTGTGTAGAGAGGCCATGTTATTTAGAAGGCTAGAGTGAAGATAACAAGGTATGATGCAGATAAAAGTACAGAGGCAAAAGAATAGATTGGTGGATATAATATACATGTATGATGGTATTTGGTTGAAAAGCAATAATCTTGTGGCACATAAGGAAGAATGCTTCGGGATTTTATAGCGCGAGTATAGTTAGATATCTTGTTAAGTTGTCTTGTGACTTTGTCCTAAATCAAGATATGGTTTACTCATTAATTATCCAAGTAAAAAGACACACGAGTTTGTTAGGATGGTGCTACAACATCGAGCGACACTTTGGTTTGCTGAAATGGTTGCATATAACTTGGAGGAAAGTTAGAGACTGAACTGGTAAAGTTAAATGTAATGCAAGGTATTTGGACTCGAAGCTATGATGATAGGATGAAAACACAAAGTATTGTGCAACAATAGTACTCGGATGCTCACGTAAAGAAATAAAAGAGAATAGAATATAAATAGAATAGAGTTTTTATCATCCACGGAGTCAGGCTATGGGACCCAAAAAGGAGGCCAGCAAACGTATTACTATTCGGGTTAAAAAACCCCCTGCCCCAAATGGTTTTTGAAGAAAAACCATGACATGAATAAGAGTGTTGTCAAACTATACAGACATCTATCATGAGGGAGAAAAATATATACACATATCAGGCGAGTGCCCAACGACCGAGCTGATCCCGACGATCCATGACCATAGCATAGCATCCGAATTTCATCATATGCCGGACAACTCTAAAGGGTGTGACATTCGTCTTCCACATCTCCAACTTGACAGCGTTCACAAAGTCTCTCCTGGCGTGGCTCCCTAATCTATCTCTCTGTCTCAATTCGGAGGCAATGTGTGCATGTTGAGGATAAGGGCAATGGATCTGCACTTTCTCATGGGTAAATGAGTGCGCAGGTAACGTTGCGGCCCCGGCTCCAGTTTGGGGTTTATGTAGTGTTGGTAATGTGCCATCTTGACCTGTTCAAGGGTGCTGGCATCCGAGCTTGCTGAGGAAGCATGTATTAAGGTTCTCTCTAAGGCTGTGTCGATCTGCCTCCGTTTGCACTCGGATGCACCTGTTCTCCTGCACATTCCATCTCGCCAACCACTGAGCTCTCTTTTCCTGTCAGCAGACCTTTAGGCGGTGAGGTCCCATTGCCATGTCTAAGCGAGGTTAGGGAGGCAAGGATCATCCATACTGACCACCTTCTGGAAGTAGATGATGTGTCGGTCAAGGGCCCCCTTTGAAGAGGCAAGAAGCATGTTTCATGCAATAGTATTTGGTATGGAACTGTGGACTTTACCCCTAGGGCACATGCCAAGAAAATTTTTTGCACCTGCTCCAAGTCATTCCAAGTGGAGGGGGAAACCACCGGGCCCCAGACCTTGACCCCATACAAAAGCACAGTTTCCACTAATACCTTGAATAAGTGCGACTGGTGGGCTAACTATATAGCTCTGCCTTGTAGCTATTGTTTTGCATTGCGTAGAGTGTCTTCCAACCTGTCATGGCTCATAATCGGATGGAATTGTCCCAGTTCATGGTAGATGAGAACTCCACCTGACATTTTGGCCGCGATAAATGAGGGTTGGAGCCCTTGGTTGGCGTGCGGATGATATGAGGACCACCTTGGTCTTAATCAAGTTGATGCGCATGTGAGTCGCCTGGCAAAATATGTCCAAGGCATCAAGATGGCATTGCATGTTTGTCTGAGTGTAAGCCAGGAGCTCCAGATCATCAAAATAGATCGGCTGCCTGGTGATCTAGTGTAGAAGTTGAGCTCTATCACCTCCATTGTCAATATGCCATCTCTCCAACTGATCAATGTACAGGTCAAACATTGTAGGAGAGAGAGAACATCCTGGCAGACTCCAATCTCGAATGGTTGGCCGGCTGGTTGCTGCCGGCCTAAGTATGTCTCATATAACCTTTACACCGCGTTCTACGGTTCTCCTGGGACCTCGATCTGTTGCAATCTTGCCCAAAGCTTTTTTCGAGGCACAGTGTCAAAAGCCTTGGCGAAGTCTACCAAAACAACAATACAAGTCTTATCGATGGTTCCTGCTGTCCTCAACTAGAGCCCGCGGCATAAAGATGTGATCAATGGTTGAGTGTCTCGGCCTGAATTTTGCCTGCGTGAGTGCATGTACTTCTACTGCATATGCCCATCTTGTCAGCTACTGCTCAAGGATCTCGGCGAGGAGCTTCGCAAACACTGAGCTGATCATGACTGGTAATTGACCGGGCAGTGTGGATCTCTTGTTTTGTAGATTGGGACAACTCTATTAGTGGTCCACTGCAGCGGAAAACCTTTCAGCAATGCCCTGTTGAACATGGCAATGTAAATCTCCTGTTTTGTAGATTGGGACAACTCTACTAGTGGTCCACTACGGCCGGAAACCTTCCCGCAACGTTGTTGAACATGGCAGTTAGTACCGATGCCATGGGCAGTCCTGCCCACCTGAGTAACTCCACCTGCATGCCATCAATGTCTAGCGGTTTTCCATTGGCTAGATGCTGCAACCCCTGGGCTACCTCCGCGTCTGTGATTTCCAGCACCGGGCCTTGCTGCGGGGGTAATACTACCTATGCCCCCAGGATTGTAGAGCTGCTGCATGTATTGCCCCCACTGATTGGGAGTGATGTTTCCTGTAGGTGGCAATGGCCTTCTGAGCACTCTTCGCCAAAAAGTCCTGGGATGATATTCTAGGAGGAAGAACATTTCCTATTGATGGGCCACAATGTACCTGGCCTTAAGGAAAGTGTGGTATTGCCTGACTGCGTTCGGGGGTAGAGCAAGATCTGTGACCTGGCAGAGCCAGCATTTGCGTTCCTTACACTCAGCATCAAACCACTGATTATACGGGAAGGTTATGGCTCCCCAGGTTCATTGGGGGCGCCTTCTCCCAAAACACCTTTATGCAGAGAGAGATTTCATATTTTGGTTGGAATTAGGGATGATGCTGATGAGCAAAGGTAGTGTTTATAATCTAAGAATTGATTAGTGTGATTGCAATAGACGTATGAAAGCATTCAAGCAATGCTTATGCAAATTAAAAGTATATGTTAGAGCATTAGTTAGCTCACATGTGTGGAATATGCTCCTCTGAGATAATACTTTGTAGGTTGGTGCTTGTAATTCTTTGCCTCTATTGTATTAACTTATGTGAATGGATAGTCATAATAAGATACACGAACTATGGGATTGGCCTATGTACTCTGTTTGTTACTTTTTAGACTGGCGACCCAAAAAGGTTTCATGGAACTACATATCTAGTCCGAGCTGAGTATATCTATCATGGTGGGTTTAGCATTCTATAGAAAAGGATAAATTTCAAGGATGTAGTTCTATTATGTTTGATATTTTAGGTTGAACATCAAAATTTCTGGCAACGCATTTGAAATCAGTATGGAAACCCCCAAATTGGTGATCGGCATCGAATGTAGAGATGGCAACTCTAGTGAGTACTTTGACCTTTTGCTTCTTGCTTTTGCCTTTGCTTTTCTTGTTCTTGTTTCTTTTTCTTCGTCCCTCCTACCCCCCCGTAGCTGCATCAAGTTTTGGGATCCAAACGGGACATGCGGTGTCCACTGCCTGGCTGCAAGTCCATCCACAATGGTCATATTTTTTGAAAATGTACGTATTTTTCTTTTGAACTTAACAGTTAGTTCTGGAGAAGTAAGAAAAGCAATACGGGTATTTGAGGGTCATGGGCGGCAGCAATAAAAGATAGTGTTCATTAGACTTCAAGGAGGAGAGAATGGTTTGATAATGCAGAGAGTAAAAGCACAATCGATGTTGGATGAGTTAAATGTGCTCCAAAAGGAGGTACTAAGAAAATTCAAGAAGAAATATAGATCGGAGTTCATGGACTATGTGGAGCAGTTAACGAAGGTAGGAGGCCCTACGAAAATGTTGAGAAAGAAGAGGACGCTATGGAGAAAAGTGAACTGCTGGATTATCTATACAAGCTCAAAAAAGAGGTGATTCGATGCGTGGCATTAGAGAAGCTCTTAAAAATGGCAGATGTATGGATAGCAAATGATATGAGATCTCACTTCATCACTAATTATCACTTGTTCCAGCAACGGAGGGAAGCACATGTGCTGCTACTCCTAGATAAAATGCAATTCTCAGCCAAAAAGCTAGATAAGTTACTAGCTATATTTGGGAACCATCTAGATTATACGCTGACTCTTTAAACAATGGTCGAAGAGAATAGAGGGAGGAATTTGGGATAGGGTTCAGCTCAAGAGGAGACCAACAAGGCAATGTGCAAGGAAATTCAGATATATACTTGATGTTTTAGTATGTAATAATATACTATTCAAATATCCAGATTTTTTTATCTTTTTCTAAAAGCTTTAGGTATTTACGTGGCTTCTAAAGCCTCCATCAGCTTCTAATACTCTGATAGGCACTAGATGAGCGCATCACATTCTGGAATTTCTCTCTCTTCTTTGACCATGCAGGAAGATTAATACAAATCAATTCTGCAGTTAAATGCTTAAGTAGGTATGTCTTCTTCTTAATGTTATTAGATAAAATAAAACCTTCGACTCTAGATCAAGCTTTAGAAAGGAATTTTGGTTCAGGATGATACCCTAAATACTTATAGGCAAAAGAATAATTGTAAGAATCAGAAACGACCAACCAAGTATCAATATGACAGCATCACGTGAGATAGCTTCGGCACTAGATATTTGAGTGAGAGATATGAGATTGAACTCCTAACGCACAGAACAAACGGAATCACTGGACCAACGTGAGACATTTCAAATTTTGGAGACAATGGGAGACACATTGTTTGGGGTCTGGGTTCGGGAACTCCTGCAAGACAGCCCTCTGTGAGGACCCTTGGATCTAACAGGAGAATCCGGGGGGCTATGTCACGCGGGATTTGCAAGAAAAGAACAAGAATAAGAAAAAGGAACAAAAGAGAACAATGAGAGGAAAATGATAAGCTTCCTTGATATCAATGATGAACATACATGAGCTCTCGCAATCGAGAGAAGACTGAAAGGAGACAAGACTCAAAACTCATCTAAAACTCATGTGCTAGCTCTACTCATATATATAGTACAATGGCCTTTGGCCCAATATAGACACCCTGACTGATCTCGGTGCCGACTCCTGGAAGGAGGCCTGATTTGCAGGAATGTTGGCGGTGCCTCTTGAAGTGCCTAGAATCACGCTGACGCTGACGCGGGCGGTGACAGGCCATCACTTGTCTGAGCGGCGCCTCTTGTTGACGGACGCAGGCTTTGACTGCGTGGTCTGCTGCTTGGTCTTTTGCTGGGCTTTGGACGACTGACCCGTGCCTGTCTGTGGATCCTTGAGCTTGACCTGGTCCGTCGTATGCATGAATAGTCCTGTACCAGGAGGCACAGGACTAACACTCCCCCCCACCAAACGACACTCAGAGTGAAGAAAAGGAGGAAGTGTTTCTGAGGGCGGGAAGCCATCAGTCTGAAAGTGATCCTCACGGGAGTGAGGACGGGCACCATTATGGTAAGTGCTAATGAGATCCTGGCGTATTTGAAGAGCAGGAGGAGTGTTGAGCCCAAGGGCAGGATCGGCGTCAATGAGAAAATGAGAGCGCACCATGTCTTCAAGGGCAGCATGGGCTTCAGAAGAAACAAACTGGCACTCCATGAGTAGGCAGGTCTGGAGACCGAAGGCACTGACGCTGGCATTCGGATTACAGTGAAAGATGGGACGCTGCCGATTTAAAGAGCTGACCAGGATGCATTTGAGAGCAGCACAGAAACCGGCTTGACGGTGTACTGAAGGATCGGGTGAGGTGGCTGCATTCTGCAAGAAGGTGTCAAGACCATGCAGAGCATCAGCAGGGCGTTGCCAACCACGCTCATTGGGAATATAGATCCAATTGGTAGTGTTATCAAGGGTGGCACCATCCTCCCAATTGGAGCGGCGAACAAAACGGGGATCCCACCGGAGATCCGTCGAGATCTGAGGTGGAGTCCATCCAGCATGACCATCCATGACCTTGGTCCAAAAGGGGAGACGCCAATCAGAGGTCAAGAACCTGGGGCGTGGAGGAACACCCAGGGAAGCATAGGGAGAGGGGATCATGCCCGTGGGCGTGGGCTGCTGAGCCTGCTCCCTGAATTCTCGGACAAGAGCCGGATCTAGAGCTTTGCACCAATGGTCCCAAACAGAAGCAGGGAGCTGAGAATTTACAGGAGGGCTATCCCAACCCGTGGGGACTGTCTTGCTATCCAGGAGAGCACGCAGTTGATTGTATCTGCCAGTCTTTGCATATAAACTTGTGCAAAGGGAAGATCCTCGGGATGTCCCAGATACTTCCTTATCTGTTGCAGCGCTTCAGCTTGCCAGAGAGGCAAATGATGAGCAAGCTCAGGCATGTACTCTTGATGAAGAGCGTGTGTCTGATCATGATTAGCCAGATAGGGATTGTTATCCAAAAGCAACCATTGAAGTGTGGGATCACCCTGAAAGTTCTGATGTGGCCCATCTCGGAATTTGTCCTGTGTATCAGCCAGATAGAAATCATGAAAAATGTACGCCATTGGCTGAACAACTCTGAAGGTGATCATATCCGGATAAATCCACAAGTGAATGAGATCAAAGACTAAAAGGGCGCAGAATAAACCTTTGTCTTCAACAGAGAGGTCCGGCCAGATCCGAAGAAAATCTGCAGTGCGCAGGGGAACATCAACTGAACCATCAGCCCCATGCCACTTTAGAAGAAAGAGGTGGCGACGGGCAACCACATAATCCAGATAACTGGAAGGAACAGGGAAGTCAATAGGCAGGTTGCTAGCTATGGTAACATAGCCGTCAAGTTTGGTCTGAGCCTCATCAGCAGACTGAATAGCTTGCTGGAGCTGTTGTTCGAGGTAACAGATCCGGTTGTTCTTTTCTAACAGAAGGCGTGACTGGTCACGGACCCGTTTCTGAGAAGTCGTGACATGTGAGGAGGATTGGCCAGGAGCATTGAGTCGAAGCACGGCAATCTCAGCGTCATCAAGAATTTTCTGTTTCTGAACCTCCGTAAGTTGATCTTGGAGAGAGGTGAGCTGAGATGTCAAAGAGGCAATTTGAGCGTCACGCGCTGTAAGGTCTTGTGCTTGAGTGTTGTAGTTCCGAGAGAGTTCTGTATACAGCGTGTTGAGTTTGGCAATATCTTTATCTTTGGCAACCAAAAGAGTCTCTCGTGCCTTGACCTGCTCCAATAATTCTTGAATGGTGGTCTGCAATTGTGCCCGCTGATCGGCAAGCTGAGTAATCTGATTATGGGCAGCCTTGAGATCTTCACGGGCCTGTAAAAAGACTTCGTGCTTGTCTTGAAGCTGGGTCTCCAGAGTATTCACTTGCGTGGTAGCAGCTTGAAGGTCACGGTGAACTGCATCGGAGGCCTCCAGGGCCGTTTGAACCCCATGCATGAGAGCTTCTTGGGATTCTTGTAACTTGAGAGCAGCAGCTTGAGCATCCTGCTGATATTGATACAAAAGCTGGCGAGGGTGCGGAGGCAGAGGGGCCTGCTGTTGCCGTGGTTGTGATGTTTGGGAGACATGATGAGAACTGGAGGGCCTCGTTTCTGTAGAGGAAGAGGAGACAGTGACATGCGTGGTGTTATGCTGGACATGACCAGAAGAAGAAGGGCGTGAAGTGCCAACTGGTTGATTTTGAGGAAGGGAATGAAATGACTGTTGAGTGGAAGCATGAGAATGAGGAGGTGAGGGAGGAAAGTAATGACGAATGATGGCTTGAAGATGGCCTCCCACCGAAACTTGAGGAGATAGAAGTGGTAGCCCTCAAGACGGTCCAACTTCTTGGAGAAGGCAGAGAACAATAATTGGGGCCAATCAATGTGGTGGTTGGAGCGAGTAGCAGTGACCACTATATTATAGAAAGGCTTATTGATATGGGTGTTCTTGATAGAATACCCAAGGAACTTGCGCCAGAGAAACTTAACAAAGGTTTCATGGGGCTTGTCAATATTTGTCAGGCGATGCACATTGGCATGATAAGCAGGAGCACCAAACTCAGTGACATCTAGATCCTGTATGGCAGACCAAGATAAACAAGGGGTTTGCAAAGGGATATGGAATACCTCGAGAAATTAGGTCTTTGGGTCGGTGAAATGGTGGTGCCATCGACCAGCGTAGTGTATCCATTCGGTTTGTTGACGATGTGAGCGATGAACCGCCTCAACTGGTCCGGATTTGGGCGGGAAGTTCCATTTGTGAAAATCGTAAAAGCTTCGGCGTTCTGCGACTTCACGATTCAGGCCAACAAGGGCTTCACGGAAAAGGGCGTCAAGAAAGATACCGACTAAAAAGAGTCGGTTCCTCGGGAGCGTAAGCTTGAAGTGTAGGAAATTTTGGGGCAGCCATGGCAAAGAGCTTCGAAAAAATAACGGGTGATGCAAAGGCGAGAGCGGAGAACGGAGGATCTAAGGACGGCGCAGAGAGACTTTAAAAGGTTTAGGGCGCCGTAAATGGAGGCGAAGGGGTATGATGAGGGCTTAAAATCAGAATCGTTGATGGTGCCAGTGTCGAAAAGATGCCAAGGAGGGATTGAGAGGCAAAATTTGGCTAAGTCCCCGAACAACAAAGGGAGAAGTAATGAACGGTGGAGATGAGGCGGAGAGAATGATGGGATGTGATGGTGGCTAAAGGACACACATTAATGTTCGACGGGCGTGAAAAGAAGGAATGGCATTTAATGCTGGCAACTCGAAGTGGGATATCATTAAAACGAATGTGTCAGAAGGTACCATGGCGAGATATGCGGCGGGAGAAAAGATTCTCATTTTAGAAACAGCCTTGCATTGCAAACACGTTGGCAATTTTTGTGATTGGTCCACGTCGACAAGGAGTTCCTCGGTTGGCTATATAAGACGAACCGGGAGTGAAGCGAAGGCATCCGATGGCGCTCAGTATGTCTGCGGCTGGTTTGCATGATAACTGCACTATGCCTTCGAACTGTCTGGAGTGGATTACCTGTAAGATGGATTGTCTGGACCTCTGGCGCTGCCACAACCGTGGCCTGGCGATGGATGGCTGGTGTGCCGGGATGGCTGAACATCCCGATCCGAAGACCAACGGGATGGAGGTGATTCTGCACCTTCGCTGGGACCCGGAGCATAACCTCTACCACATCCTGCGCATCACCTCTGCTCCGAACCCGGAGTAGAGGGTTTTTCTTCTTAGGACTTATTAGATAGGGCTCTGAGCCCGTTTTTGTATATAGGGCAGTGCCCATAGCGGAAATAGCTGGGCTGTGCCCACATTTTGTAAAAAAATTCCACCTATAATATAAATATGCCGCTGGTTTAGTAAACATCTGTTGTGTTTGCGTCTGGAACAGCATCTGTTTGTTGATTTTCACTTTCTGTGGTATGAAATGTTTTGAGGCGAAAGCCATTAACCAGTGTAGGTAATGGAGTTCCATCTAATTCAGCCAGCTGGAAAACGCTGGGTTGAACCACTTGAGCAATTTGATAAGGGCCAAGCCATCGAAACTTTAGTCTACCCGAAAAATTTTTGTACCGAGAATCATAAAGAAGAACCAAATCTCCTTCCTTGAATGTTTTTGTCTTCAAACGTTTGTCATGTAAAGATTTTTGCAACCGTTGTCCATGAAGAACTCGAATATAAGCATCCCTTCTAAGTTCATCCAACTGTTCCAATTGATAAACCCTTTCTTTGAGTGCAAAGAAAGGATTATGGGCGAGCTTGATTGAAAAGAGAGTTGGGAGAATGTACTCAAAAGGCATGAGAGCTTCTTGACCATAAACCAATTTGAAAGGAGTGTGACCAAAGAGCTATTCTCGAAACAAGTATTATAAGCCCAAAGAACAAAGAGGGAAGTTTGTTTTGCCGCCAAGGCGAGAGCGCCAGAAATTTTCTTGAGAATTGTGACCAAAGTTTTGTTGGTGCTTTCTGCCAAACCATTCCCTTGAGGATAGTAAGGTGTGCTCTTGTGATGATGTATCAGGAGATAATCCGTCAGCTCCTTGATGGTATGATTGATAAAATGGACACCACGATCACCGACCAGCTCCGGTGGGGCAGCCCGAATCACGTGATGATTTGTTGATAGAGGACCTTACCGTGGCTTTGGCCGCGGTGTTGTCGGAAGTGCGCAAGCTTCCGCCCATTTGGTAGCGTGGTCGGTGAGAACGAGAATGTAGCGCACGGGTGTGCCGCGGGCAGAGGATCGATGGGTCCCACAAAATCCATTCCCCATTTGCTGAAGGGAAGAAGTGGCGTGGCGACCGGCATCAAGGGAAGAGCCGCCACGGGCGGGCCGCCCCACACCGGCAAGCGTCCACGTCGCGGCGTGCGGCGGAGCGTCTTTGAAGAGCGTGGGCCAAAAATAACCAGCAAGAAGGATTTTGCGTGCCGTGGTGTCACCATGAAAATGACCACCACCGAGCCCTTCGTGGGCTTCTCGAACAATATCGGGGACTTCATGAGGGAGAACACAGCGTCGAAGGACGGTATCCTTACCCTTCTTGTAAAGATGGCCTGCAACCATAGTGTAGTCACGGACCTCGCGGAGAAATTGATGTCGACGGGATTGTCACTTGGCTGGAGAGAGCATGGCGTCCTCTGGTGGAAGAACCATCATTCAATTAAATTGGGTTTATGTCTTAATTTTGGGACAAATTTCATATTGCATGTTTTTAGTAGCATATTCAAATTCACACATTTCACCTCAAAATTATGAAAACGTAATATCATGTTATTTACAAAATAGTCAATATTTCACAATATAGCACCATATCATAAAAACGTGATAACAAAAATTTACATAGTTATTCAACTTTCTTCAAGCACCCCCAATGATATCATAGCCTTCTTCCTGACATCCTGAGGTATTGTAATTCTCGCATTTCTAGCTGGAATAGTGTTTGGAGTCCATGAGTACAAAACACTTTCATAGTCTAGCCAAAGATCGGGGATCACTGGATTTCTCCTCCATCTCTTTGTCCAACAACTGAGTACCTTTCTTTATCCGACACGTTGGTCAACCGATGCTGGACACCACCATTCCACCCGCACATGGTTGAAGTTAATATTACCTTCTTCTTTGCAAATATCGAGGAGATAGTGAACCCCAACCACTTTGGATATGTATCTAAATCGATGGCTTTACTACCACAAATTGGTGGCATTCCAAGTCATGGAAGGTTCATAAGCATCCATGCCTAGAAACTTTGGCCTATTGTTCTTAGGACCAACATAGTGTTTGTCGAAGGAGGAGGAGCATATTGCTTGCGAATGCTACTTACGGTGTCATCAAAATCCCTCAAAGACCGCTAAGGTCTTCCACCTAGTCTTAGGCAACCACCCTTCTTTCAATTCATCCGAGGATGTGTCTATCTCCCCAACAAAGTTAATCACCTTCTTCGGTAAGCCACCAAGGCACGGTTGGTGTCATCCGGATTGGTTTGCCAATGCTTTATATAGTCTTGGATTCCTTCCTTAGTCAATCCCAATTGCTTCACTTCTTCAAGTAGGTTTTAAAGCTTTTGGTTGACCTAGAGGTATCATAGGCTTGCCATTCTCATCTCTACGCCATATTTCCTCCCTCCTCTCCACTCATCCTCTCGAAGGTCTCATCTTCCATTGGAAGATTGGAATCCCATCTCTCACCCAAAAGTGAACCGGCAGAGGCACGGAATGACCTTCAAGATCCAATGTATAACCATCCACAAAGCTCTTCCAATCGGGCACTTCTTCTATGAGAGAAGCTATAGGGTTTGGAGTAGTGCATTCATGCAAGATTTCCATTAGCCTAGGAAAGTTGGTCCTTTGCTTGCTGCTTCAAAGATACAACTATATTTGCCAAATAATGCATCCACATCCTCATGGGTATGCGGGCATAAGAAACCCTAAATTAACTCTTTTCAAATATCCCCACAAATTGTTAAGTAGGATAGGAAAGAAAACATCCACCGTTTATTTTGGCCAAAGACAATTATCAAGTTGCAAGAGAAACCTTTTGGGTAGATCTTGAGGTTTAGCACGTGAAGTTGAAGCTCCAACATGTTCATTAGACCCATGCTTCCTAAACCTTGCCTTCTTGAACTTTTCAATATTGTTAGGGTTTCCATCTAACAATGCTCTATGTAGTGCCCGGCTAGCAATGTAAGGTCCCGAGGTGACCATTGTATCCATTTTCATAGTTTCTCAAACACCTCATGATACTCCCAATATGAAAATCTGGACCATCACTCCACAACTCCAAACTAAAATGGCCATAGTAGGTTTGATTCGCCCATGCAAGATTGCCCCAGTCATTGAGATCACAGAAGGGTATGATCTTCCACATGACTTTGGTATGTACTTGAATTGTGGAAGTCAAGTCTTTTGCTGGTCCATCTTGTCATGTATAATACATAAATAGTTATTGGGTTCCAATGCAGATAAAGTCCTCCACATCCAATAACATGATCTACATGATAGTTGGTCAGTCATATGGTCCTTCATATGCTCCCTTATCCTAGCCCTTTGACTAGGTTGCACAGTCTTATCAAGAGTCTCCTTCAACTTAGCACATAAATTGCACTTTGCAAAGTTGTTTGAAGTTGCTATGGTGACATGATTGAAATGCTTCTAGGTTGGGATATTGGAAGAATTCCCAATTCTCGAAGTAGGGAATTCACTTCTTCCAAAATACTCTTTTGAGTACAATGTGATGGCAACCTTTTCTCAACAACGCTTCTTCCCTTTTCATCCCCTTCGCTTTTGTGTGGCATAGACTCGCATTGAAATCAATATATTTTTCAAATATCTCCCTGGCAGCCGTGGTCCTAGCCGTTGGTCTCAACAAACTATTATTTCCATGTAAAGCAATCCTATTCCCCTCTGCCTGCTTTTTTTTGCCAATTATGCCATGAAGAAGTTGGAATTGCATGGATACTCCGCCATGCTTTTGCACATATCCATTTGCCTAGCAAAGGGTATCTTTTTGTTTGGGTTTCTTTCATCTTGAAGTGCATGCTCAAGATTGTGTACATGTAGGTCCTCCTCTCATCAACAAGTGTACTCTTGAAAAGTGGCTCTTGCTTCCACCAATTGTTCTATTGTGAAGAATTGCATACAATCACTCCAACAACAATCTGAGCCCCTAACCTTCACCATTGTCTCACGTTTGGTGTCACTAATCAACTTGGCTCTTTTGCTAGGATAATGTCGGCAACCTGATACTTCTCCCCTTTTTGCCTAGGTTTAGAGTTCCAACCGCCAATGGATCAATATCAAGACAATCATTGTCCCCAACAACCTCGTGCTCACGAAAAATATAATCCTCCACAAATTGAACACTACTTATAGGCCATGCCATGATGCAAGGAACCTCCAATTGCTTGACACAACCAAAACATTCCTTGTCACCCAAACCTTTACCTTTCCAGTTGTCTTCCAACATCGAAATTGCAATACCAATATTGTCTTCCCCTAGCCTTTCATCATTATTAACGGCTTCACCGGGATACGCTAGCACAATGACTCCTTGGCCTACTATTTCCTTGTTGCACTTGTGCATGATTCTCACCTTCTTGTTCCTCCATTGCACCCTACTATAGAGGACTAATTGTTTTTCTTCAACATTCTTGCTAGGAGTTGGTTTTTCATTGATATTGCTCTTTTCAATATGTTGCACACCATCTTGAGTTGGAGAGGCACCATTGACCTAGGCAAATTGCACCCTTTTTAGTCAATGAGTAAGAAAACATTATTACACCATAAGATAAAAAAAGTACGTACATTTATGGAATATGTAGAGGTAAATCAAATTTTTTTAAAAGCAAGAAATTCCTTGGAAATAGGTTTAATATAATAATAACAATGGGCGTAAACGAAATCATTTAAAACAAGAATTTTCATGGCAACAACAAGGAAATGACATTTATATAAATATATCCAAATTTTAATTATCGAAAATTTGGATATATGATTACGAAAAGACATATAACTAATAGACGTGAGAATTTATTATCCATAATAATATACCCTAGATAATATAGCTGGCGGGAATTTCGTACGCCTGGCGTGTTATTTGAGGCAATAAATTATTCACGCTAAGAGCTAATTAACCCTATATAAATCCGGTTCACGCTCTCAAGACCATTCTGTCCCAATTTTTTTTTCGCCATGGGCCATGCGTTCGCTTCGGGCCTTCGCATGAAGAACCCGAGGTCTCGTCAAAGAGACGCCGGGTTGAAGAACCCTCTTCCCCGGCCATCGATTTCCTTGCCCAAATTCTCCTCGATTCCGATTAGGAGGATGATTCTGAATTCGAGATGGAAGAGGAGGAGTTGAGCTCCTCTGATTCCTCTGATTCTGAAGAGGAGGAAGAGGAGGAAGAGGAGGAGTTGGAGGAAGAGGAGGAGATGTCCTCCCAAGAGCACATGACCGCTCTGCTTCAGGGTTGGGTTGACCCTGAAACAGAGAATGAAAATCTCAAGAGGAGGAGGAGGAAGAGGAGGAGGAGGGGAGGAAGAGGATGAGGAGGAAGGTCGAGACCAGTTTTTTAGAATGGGTGAGAGATGAGCAGGTTTGCATGTGCCATTTTTATTTTTTTTTTCACCTTTCTTTCTTTTCTAACACCTTTCTTTCTTCTTTGTTCCAGACGTGGAAGATCAATGATGAGATCCGGTGCATCTTGTAAAGCCTTCCGGGCATTTTGTAAAGCCTTGGGCATTTTGTAAAGCCATTCTTGGCATCTGTACATATCAATTTTGAATGAAATCAAATAGTTTTCTTCACAAACTTTTTCTTCAAACAATTTTCTTCAAACATTTTTTTTTCAGACATAAAAATATTTTGAATGAAATCAAACTGCTTTTCTCCAAGCATTTTGTCTCCAAAGTGTTTTCTCCAAAATTTTGTCTCGTGATTTGTCTCAACAAAGTCTCAGGAACACTATAAATCAATCACAAGAAGATAGGAAATTTTCCTATACCGACCTAAAACAATTCCCCAACTCAACAAGTCATTTTTTAGCCTTGATAATTTTGCCTTTAAAATTATTTTTAATTTAGCCTATATAAAATTTCAAATTTTTTTTTTCTAATGCAATGAATGGAATAAAATGTTTGGAGAATTTATTGCATGAAATGCAATATTCTCCATATATACCATATACATGTCATAAATCAAGGGAAGACCAGACAAAGCGTGTTAATTCAAGCAATCAATTATTCACGCTTAACTTATTTCTAATTGTGCCTATATAAATCCATTTTACGCCTCAAAGTTCCTACATTTTTTCCTTCCTTCATACGACGATTTGTTAAGAAGGCTTGTGTTTGGATGGTTTGATCCATTCCGAAATCTTGGTGAGCGTGATTTATATTCATCAATGTTAGATGTTTAGTTTCGCAATTCCTAACTTACTAAAAGACTCCGCCTTTTGTTCTCAGAAAGCATCTCAGAAAGGAGGACACGGAGACCTCGTAATTAAAACCAAAAGCAGAGGACTAAGGTCTGCGAATCGAAAAGCCTCGGAATTAAAACCACAAGCATAGTCCTCCTTCCAATTTTTTCTAACTCAAGGTTAGTTTTCATTTAGTTTTGGGTATCATCTCAATGGCGAGGTTTAATCCAAGAAGACAAGCTTTTGCATTTGCTCGAGGCGAGGAAGCAGATGATGTTTATGAAACCGTAATAGTTTTTATAAACTTCATCCGCTTCTTTTGTTTCGAAAAGTAAATTCTTGAGTTTCTCTTCCTGAATTAATCATGCTATTGCATGCAAGTTTCTAAGTGTAGTAGAAAGCATTACAAAAATCTGAAAGATAATATTTGAAACACGCTAAGCGTGTTTTATGCTAACCTTAGCCTTCAACATGAATACGACGCCGGCACTTCCGTGATAGAGGAGAAAAAAGCGCACAGACAGATAGATAAGTAGATAAAGCCGGCAATTATTTAGCGTGTAAATAATTGCCTGGCCTTTATCTATTTACTTATCTATCTGTACAGTTTTTTTTTTCTCCCTCTCTGCTGAATGCACGCCGAGCGTGTATAGTTTTTCCTATATAGCGGTTTACACCGAAGGCAAAACAATTTTTATCCCTACTTTCAACTTTCACGCTAAACACGGGCGTGTCTCTTAGTTTCTAAGTTTTAAATAAATAAATATAACACGCCAGCGTGAATACCGATACTCGGCCACTTCCTATTGCCATTGATAGATGCCGTGTTACATTAATCACCCGGTTGGTGACGAAGATGCATTGGAATTACATTTGGGCCAAAGAATCACACAACCCGGCCCAGTTTCGGCTCCAACCTCCAACCGGTTGAAGCTAGCGAGCAGAGCACCGGCCCATTTGAGCACGATCTTGCAACCCCGCAAGATTTGGATCAAGTAATGATGATGGCGGCAGAGCGCCAGTGGCAATGATAACTCCGGGCTCGAGGCCCTTGCAATCTCAATCTCGGAGGCTGGCCCTCTTATTCGATCACTTCGATCATGCAAGACATGCATTGATCGAGAGTGAATCTCGTGATCCGCCACCGAGATTCAAAATGAGGAGCGTTTTCTTAGTGGTTAGCCTCTATGCCCCGATGCCCCAACACGAACCACTACCACAAAGTGCGGTATACGATGCAATGGAGATGGCTCAACCAATGGAACCACTACCGCAGGCGCTATAACGATGCATTGGAGGTTCAACCAATGGAGCAGCGGAGCAAAGTGAGGAGTGGTGTGGAGGTGGAGCAAAGGGGGAGGTGGAGCTAGAGCCCCGGTGTTTTTGCCGGAGTTTTACCTGACGGTTCACTATGCCCGCCTATGGAAATGGGAGTATCGATAGCCCAGCCTACTCAATAGACCGGGCTTGAAACAAGAGTCCGGGATTTTGTCCGGTTTATCCGCTTTATCCAGATTATATACAATTGTACACTTTTTCCAATGAATACAACAAATTTTGTCTACTTCTATATTTCTACAAAGGTAATACATGTTACATACCTTTTTAAGCGGTTTCTTGGCCATGCAACAAATGTTCCAACACTTTCTCCAACCGTATCCCCAGGGTGTCTGCGAGGTAAAGCTTCATCCATAGCGCAAAAGATTAATCATCAGAACTCCTGGACATACTTATCCCCGAGCGGAATTCCATGACGGTTCTGACGGATCGATGGAGTCGACCTTGCATAATCCTACTTTCCTTTTCTGATTTGTAGTTAACATGAAACATTCATCTTCGATTAATCGGTAAAATTGCTATTCAGACACCTACTATTGGAAATTAATGTTCAAGCTATTGAATGAGATGAGTACCGCAATTCAGAGCCATTCTTGAGAAGCTGATTTGAGAAGTCAAGGCGCTTATGGAAACTCCGGGCGGCGGGAAAATTGAATTAGAAGAAAGATTAGGTTAACTACGTTTAGGTAAGGATAAATTTGGCGGGATACTTTTGGGTAGATTGGTTTTAAAAACTTAATGAAAGAAGCTCATGACGGGTCTTCGCCATTATTATTTGTATGTGTCAAGAATATTTAAAACCGTGATTTTGTGTTTTCTTGAAATTCAAATTTATTTTTCGTCTGTAGTAGAAAAAGCTATTTCTTCGAAATTTCGAAAGGCCAGATCCGGAAACCGACCTTCCGACTCTGTTACTAGGCTTACTCCGGAGATGTCTTCTAAAGCTTAATCGAGGTCGAGGCGACCGGGGCAGGAAGCGGTGGAAGAGGAATCTCTAAACCCGCTCTTCTCAAGTTTCGTGAGGACGCTGATCGTAATACACGTAATACACGTAACCCTATTCAAGGTATTTAATTTGCCACAGAATACACACTGTGTGGAGAGTATTATGCTTGCATGAATTTGAGATATTTCCTTGCCTTCAGATAATATGCTTTGCATGAGTTTGAGTTATTATGCTTTGCATGAATTTTAAGTATTAACATCAGTTAATGCTCTGATTGTCCGTTCTGTAGAACATAATTTTGCTCTGTTTTATATATAGAATATAGCGGTGTTAGACAGTTGGAGATAGCAATGTTCAATGAGGTTAAATAGTGTGAAATATGGATTCATGAAGGGTATGTAGCTTAAAATGTGGATGCAAAATAATTTAGTTTCAAATTAACGCATAGCATGGTCAATAATAGGAGATACCAACACGCCAAGCGTGATTTGTACTAATTTAGGTTTAAATGCACGCCAAGCGTGATCTCTTGTTCTGAAAAGTACTCTAAAAAATGCTCATCTTCATTTGCAGTGCTCAAGAGGAAGAAAACCCCTACTAATTCGGGTTCTAATCCTGCCAAGAAAGCAAGGGCGAGACGACCCGGATGCACTACCATATGATCTCACCTTAGATGATGAAGGCCCGATTCTTATAGCAACCATCGACCACGCCCGCCTGAAGAGGAAATGGACGAGGGTGTCGAGTGGAAAACGCTGACCTTGCCAAGACAAATGGCAAGCTCGACTTAACTCTCTTCTCGAGGAAAAAGGAAGGCACAAGATGGCCAAACAAGGGATACTAATCTCTTGTGAGGAAGAGGATGACACCAACCGCAAATTGCTCTTGGAGATTACACGGTAGGGAAGAAAGATCCGCTTTCGGACTTACTCCACCGAGAGCTACCGTGATACAAGGATACGCTCATGAAGACAGATGTGAATGGTGAGACATGTTTTAAGTATGGTTGGCCAACCAATGTAGCGATTACGCCAATATCTATTTGCCAAGGGGTTACAGTGTATGCGTAGAGGCATGTTCACTAAACCGACACCAAGTCACTATTTGCAAAGAAGCTAGGAATTAGCTGACTTGAAAGCTTCTAAAAGGGTCCTAGATCTAGGGAAGAATGTTCAACCTGGGCAGCTTGTCGAAGGCATGGAGGCTTCGCTTTTGAGAATGAACAGATGGCCAATTATGCCTAGAGGCCATGAACAAGTGAATAAATACTGTACCGACCATTATCCATTGGGTCTTAAGGAAAACTTTGCGATCCATGTGAAGTCCCTCATCCGATTCACCAAGCTCCATTTATGTTAGCGGGGAGATATGATCCAAGACATGCCATGGAGATTGTTCGAGCATGATTAGTAATCCGGTCAAATGCCTATGCCAAACCGGATGTGCTACCTTGGGATATGATCTCGAACAAGCCTACCGTGGTGGACGAACGCCCGTGAGCTATTATCAAGTGATGATATTAAATATGTCATCATCGACGGGCAGATTCCGTTGAGGCACAAAAGGCCATCATCGGGCGGCGTAACAAACAAGGCCAAAAAGTGTTCTACAATCACTATGCGATAGGAGGTGTCGATCTTGGATGCCAATACTTCACCGCAGATTTGGTCGAGATTAGTGCAACTTTGAATGAAATGGGAAGACATTTCTATACAAAAGGTAATCAACCTGGTTTCATAAATTGTATTCCGCCAGCGTGCTTTTCAAATCAAACCAATTCCACGCGCAGTTTTGAAATCAATCGAATTCACGCGTGTTTTCAAGTCAACCAATTGATTTGAAAACACCGGGCGTGAATTGATTGATTTGAAAACACTGGCGGCGGAATTGGTTTGATTTTGAAAGCACGCCGGGCGTGGAATTGCATTAGTAACTTTATTCATTTCACGCCAGCGTGATTTTCCTCTTCATCAATTCTATTCAAATCGCGCCCGTGTTTCTATTCTATGATATTGATTCAATGTCCGTACTATTGCAGTCCATACGTTGAACAACCCGCCACGCCCGTCAACAATGGGTGGAATATGGTTGCCCATTGCCCCCACCGCATGTATGGGTCAAAGTCCGAGGCATTCAAGCTACCGGAGCGGACTCGCCGCAGAACAATTATACGGGAGAAGAAGAAGACTGCAAGAAAATCAAAGAAAAAGGTGGTGATGACATTGCAGATCCTTCCCGAAAAGCTCATCCAGCCAGTCAGAACCAACAGACTCAGATAAGATTGTGTTTTGTAAGGAGGCAAAGATGGCTCAAGTGGAATGAATTTCGGGACGCTTTATGCACAAGGGAAGCTGCCAGATACTATGGGTAGGGTGCCTCCTGTTGATGTAAGCATCTTTGACTTGAATGTGACAGAGATGAGAAAGACTCAGGGGCTAGACGACGCTGAGACCATTTGGGTTTTAGACCAGTGCTTAAAGAAGGAAGTCTTATACAAGAAGGGTGCTTTCACCAAGGATAGGATGTCCTTCGTTGAGTGCTGCGATTATGTAAAGGATGTACGCGATAATGAAGTCACCTGTAGGAGCCGAGTTACAAAGGCTATCGGGGGATGTGGCATTATCGAAATTGGATTCGGACAAATACAAGGTCAGTAATGATGACATCAAGAAGTTTGTATTCTGGTCAAAGGACTTCCTAAAGAATTGGAAGGCTAAAAATACAAAACATAAGGAGACTCTACCCCCTAAGGTACTGGCTGAGTTGAGAAGAAAAGTGGCCCTTGTGAAGAAGATTACTGGAGAAGACGATTAACGGCCCAAAGATTCGGCCCATTGGGTACAAAGGTCTCTTGCCGATTCAACTTCCGGCCTTAAAAATATATCACTCTTTGTGTTGGACAAATGGGGGTGGGAGAGGAGATATGGGCATGAACCGGAAGGACTACAAGTAGCTTCTTTACCATTTTGTATAGGATTGACAACCGAGAGGTCCTTCACTATTGTCATCGTTTGTCCTTCAGGTGAGTCACATCCGCATGATGCACTATCCGGCCGCTCATGATCCGAGTGCCTCAAAGTTATTAGGGAGGGATGCCTAATATATGATGTTAAGGATAATGAGTCTGCTAACGTAAGCGGAAGATGGCACATGTGATCTTTATTATGATATCCATGCCGTCGACGAGGAATATGATATTGCTAAGGCCAAGGGTGACAATAGCGATTGCATGGGAATGTTTTCTTCTAGATGATCCGCACTTAAGAACTATATTCTTTCATACGGATCGGGATCACGTAATGTGATGAGTCGAGGAAGAGGATGAGGATCGGGACCCCCTCCTAAGTGGGGAAATCAAGTACGAAGCTACAAACTAAGGAGAAGGGCCCCTTAAATAAAAATGGATTTCCCGCCTATGGTCTTACCCTCGCCGAGGCATTTGCTCCAATTGATACAACCCGCTTGGAGCTTCATGTTGAGGTTATATTGCCCGAGAGGCTCTTATGGGTGCAAGAAGATGTCACCGCTTTGTGAGTGATGAGCAGGCCAAAGACTTTCTTGAACCATTCCTCATGCATGTGCTTGCCAAGTCTCCTAAAGGCCCTTATGGCAACCTGAAATCATCAAGAATCAAAAGTCTCGTAGACTTGTCCAATTCAAAGTGGACGTTGTTCTCGGAGAGGGAACTAGTGTCTGCGGTACCGATAAGGAAAGCAAAGAATGAACAAATAGTCTGCTAAACTGGTTGCTCAAAGTAATCTTGTGATGGCGGCGAACTTAGGGAATATCCTTGCCCACATACCGCGGGTGATGCAAGCAACAATAGAGTAGATTCACGGGTTAACAATGAAATAATTGACAGTGGAAACCGAAAAAATGAAGGCAACGGCGGCTCTAGTGATTCATGTGTTTGCCTAATCAATAGTAAAATAATGTCAATTGTGAAGGACGCAGTGGAACTAATAGAAAATAACAATTCTAACAATGAAGAAGAAGATTTAAGATTAAGGGTGCATGAGGGGAGAATGACGCCATGACGGCAGCGTAAAATCAAGATGATAGGTATGGCCTTGCCATGACGAAATAGCGCCACGCCAGCGGATTTAATTTGTATTACCTTTGAATTAAATCGCGCCAAGCGTGCTTTGATTATTTTTCGTTGTCAAACTAAATCACCTTCGAAGCCGATTTGGTTATGACTATTTCAAATCACGCTTGGGGCGTTTGTATTGTTTGTGTTATCGTATCTTGTTGACCGGATACATGTTTGATGTTTCAGCTTCCATTGCGTTTCTAAGAAGGTTGTGGTGTTCGACCTAAACGGAGTCCTTTGCAAGACTTTTCGAAAAAATAAAGTGGCTAGAGAACGGTTTCATCGGACACCAGAGAATCAAACACCAAGTGGATCTATCCGCTAAGACTTGAAGGAGATGCTAGGCGAGGCATCCGGGTTATTTCGAGTTGGTATTTGGTCATCCATGGAACTAAGGAACATCAAGGATACTTTAGAGGCACCGGGGAAATCGTGAGAAATTGGTTGACCCTTTGGGATCGGAACAAATGTGTGAAGTTCACTAATCCCAAGGATCCAACAGCAAGCCTATCTTCATCAAACACTTGAGTAACATGATGGGCTTAACTTGGTATCGAGAATAAGGATGATATAATCATAGTGGATGATGATGCTCTCAAACAGGCCCCTGAATCCACCATCTTACGATCCAAAAACTTTGGGATGATGATTTTTCGTGAAGTTTGTGTCTATTATGCATAATTTGGCTATGGGGATGACGATTGGGTGAAGTGTTAGATTCGCACTTAACTGGATAGAACGGTCGACATGGAACCACACCTTGTTAAATACGTGGAAAAACATGGATTGATCCCTTAATGTTTTATTCGAATATATGATATTTTTGTATGATATTTGTGCCATGTATCGATAATTTCGAGTCTGGAATTGCCTCGCAAATAATACAATTTGTTATTATCAAACCTAATATTATCATCTATTGAGCAAGCAATATTTGTCTCATCTATGTTAGCAACTTGCTCTTCATTTCTGCATATTTCAATTCGCATATGAAAAGTCACACGTGAATCGCAACCTTATGTTATTTTTGAAGTCCAAAAAAAAAGATTAAAAAAAACAAAAACCCCCTAGAAGACAATAGCAGGTTGGCGTGATTTTGGAGTTGACATAATCCCAATTTAATTGGATGATGGTTGAAGAGCGCCTGTGAGGAGATACTGCTGAAAGTCGTGGAACCAATGTGGTGTTGCCGTGACCAGAAAGAGTGGAGCGTCAGGAAAGGCGTCTGAGACCCCAGTGGAGGGATCATCTGTGTGGATGCGTGAAAGATAATCCGGGACAACATGAGATTTGCCTGCCTTGTGAACAATTTCAAAAGGTGCAAATTCTTGCAGAAGGAGGACCCAACGAGCAATGCGGCCCGTGGGTGTGGATTTGTTGATCAAATAAAGGAGTGCTTGGTGGTCTACAAAGAATTTGATCTGACTGCCTAAAAGATAGTGACGGAAGCGTTGGACACAGAAAATTAAACCCAAGGCTTCACGCTCGGTGGCAGAGTAGTTGGCGCCGCGAGAATTGAGTTTCCTACCTGGCATATCTGTTTGGTTTGTCAATGTGCGCATCATATTCTTGAGAAAGAACAGCTCCAATAGCAAACGCCGAGACATCGACATGAACATGAAAGGGCTTGTCCCATTGAGGAGGAACAAGAACCGGGGCCCGAGTAAGCAAGAGCTTCAATCGTTGGAAAAGCAAAGATCCGCCGGGAATTCTAAGACCGTGGATTCATCACCCGTGAGTTTATGAATGGGATCCGCAATGGCCGCAAGTCCAGAATGAAGGTGGAGTAATAATTGACCTTACCCAGAAAGAGCGTGTCTCCTTGATATTGGCCGGTGCTTGAGCTTTGAGCACACAACCGATTTTGGCAGATCCGTGGTGATACCGCTGGTTGACACAACGTGTCCTAAAGTAACACCCGAAGTGACGCAAAAGGTGCATTTCTCGGGATTGAGACTAATGCCGGACTCATCACATTTCTGAAAGACTAGTTCCAATTTATCCAAATGGTCAGCCATGGAACTGTAGGCAGAGAAGTCATCTTGAAAAATTTGCAAAAAAGGATTATTCTTCATAAAATCATGAAAAACTGAGAGCATGATACGTTGAAACGTGGATGGAGAGTTTGATAATCCAAAAGGAACCACCTTGTAGGCAAAAGTGCCCCACGGGGTGGTGAAAGTAGTCTTGAGTTGATCAGATTCTTTGATTGAGATCTGATTGTAGCCAGAAAAACCATCCATGAAGGAGTACATCTCATGTCCAGCAACCTCTTCCAGAACCTGGTCTGTGAAGGGAAGTGGAAAATGATCACGCTCCGTGGCCTGATTGAGCTTTCGGTAGTCTACGCAAACGCGGATCTTACCATTGTATTTGAGTGCAATGACGATGGGGCTCACCCATTCAGAATGTTTGACCTCATAGATCAAACCTGCAGCAAGGAGTTTGTCAATTTCCGCCTTGACGCGATCACGGTAATTGGGGTTGAGCCGGTACTGTCGTTGCTAGACTGGACGTGCATCAGACTTGGTAGGAATAGTGAGTTCCCCCAAGATTTTGTTGATCCCCCGAAGATCTCTGTAGCTCCAGGCAAAAATGTGTTTGAACTTTTTGAAGAGCGTGGACGACCTGCTACGATAGGGTGCTCAAGATTTGCAGCAACCGGACAATTGCCGATTGTTGCCCTACGCCCACAATCTCGACTTCGTGAGTCTGAATATGGGGGATAACTTCCGTTTCCTGGACAATGTGAGCAGGAGGTTGAAGCATAACAGGATGCGTTGCACTCTGCGTGGTGAAAAAGAGAGGTTGCTGAGTTTCATCAAGCAGAGGTTGCTTCATGACAGCGTGTACATCTACAGGAGCAGCAGGAGTTCCAAAGATCGAAAAGTGATCAACACGTTGGATTCGATTGCAAGGAGCCAGGTAAGGGTCAACAAAGCAGCCACACCCCGGTCGATCAAGAGTCATTTCTCCCCAAGGATCAAGATATTCGGGTAGGGGATGACAGAGGTGATTTCGCAGTGGAGCCCGAACGTGATAGATATTCTCGGGCGCCCTCGGACCTGCGGTGTCGGAGAGAGAGGGTTCAGCATTGTCGACGGAAATGATTTTGCCTGTTTCCAAGTCCATGGTGGCATTAAGGTGATCATCCGTGATGACTAATCGATCCGCGGGCCCAAAGAATGGATACTCTTGGCCCGGCGGAGAAAAAGGTCTGCCGACCAACATTTCATAATCACTTGGATCTTCTCCAGCCTTCCAAACACCAAATTCCATGGAGAATCTGAGATCACCAATGTTGATGTGAAGAAGAGGCGTGACGCCTTGAGGTCGCGTGATATGGCCATTGGCCAATTTGATGTCATATGGGGCACGATAGAGTTGTTTGATGCCCATTTGTTTGCGGAGTTTATCCGTGATGAGATTGACAAGCGCTTACCGGCCAATTTGAACATGATTGACTTGTTGATTGCCCACCGTGGCATGTACCGTGGGAGTAGAGGTAGCAACAGCCCCAACCAAAACAGTCGGAAGTGGTAACTGGTCCTTGAGAGCAGGACAGAGTTTCAAAATGGTGGCCAAGCTTAAAGGAATTTTGATTTTTGCTAGCTCCTCTTGGAGTTCCAGAGGCACATGAGAAAAAGGATCTGCTGGATCCACAGTGCGAGGAGTGCGTGGTAATGAAGCAAAGAACTTTTTGAGTAGGTCAACCTCTATACTATATTTGGATAGGTCCGAGCGTGGAGGTTGAGACGTGGAAGGTGCTTCTTGTCTTTGTTGAGCTCGAGTAGTGGCATGAACATTAGCCAACCGGCGGCCTTCGCAGGCTTGCATGAGGTTCAAAATGCTTTGGCTTAACTTTAGGCATAACATGCGGCATGAGTTTCTCCAAGTCAGGTGCAAAGTGAACCTTTTTTTCTTCTTCATGAGGAATGGTGTCAACGGCAAAGGCAAAAAGGCGTGCCATTAGGAATAATGGTTAAGGACGTGACGCCTCGGTCGGCGCGGAAACCAAACCAACCCGCTTTGATGGTCATCTTCGGAGGATTAAGAGCCCGAAAAATTTCTTCCCCAGGCTTGTTGATCCTTCCGAGGTTGAGTGGCAGGAGCTAGTTGATAGCGTGATTGCTGAGGCGCGCGAGGTGGCTTCCGAAGAACAGGACGCGGGCCTTGTTTGCCATTAGCAATCCAGAGTTGGTAAGCCGTGAGGCGACCGATGTGGTCTGATTTCCGATTTGAAGTCGCACTTTTGAACTTGTGGAAGTTAAGGACACGCCGCGGGTGGTATGACCCCATTCTTGACAAAGATGATAACCGAAGCCAAGGATCAAAAGGAGGACGTGGTGTTGGGTCCCCGCTGTTGCTCCCGCTGGCCGATAGAGTTGATTGGTTGGGTTCGCAGCGGTGGTGGCCGAGATATTGCGATTGGGCCGAGGTGTTGTTTGCACTTGATAAAACCATCTTGTTGCGGAAAGGTGTAGGATGAGTGCGAGTGCACTCTTCCGTGGCATGATTGCACATGTTGCATCTTTTACACCCAATGGCCAAGTGGCCTTGATATTTGCAGATATGGCACCAGATCCGGATCAAGGCCGCTGGATTGGCGTGTTGAGGTTGAACAAATAGCCCCGTGGAACCATGACGGGTGAAATGAAAGGGAGCTCCTGAAGAGCCACGCCACGGGAGGAAACATTGACGGAGTGATTGACAAGATCGATAGCCTGCTCCAAAGTCTTCGGGCGCAGGTATTCAGTCATGAGTCGGATAGCTGGAGGAAGTCCTTGGAGAAACCAGACCAAGATCTGGCTCTGTGTGGGGTACTCCTTGAGCTTGCTGAGCAGAATGTGAAGTCGATCTGCAAAATCCCTGGCAGACTCCGTGGGCTCTTGTTGAAGGTCATTGAGTTGCTTGAGATGAAGCTGATCATCATCCGTGGTCCCATAGTGAGAAAGAAAAGCAGTTCTCATTTCCGACCAATCTTGTTTCCAGTGGCTTTTGTTGGACATGAGCCATTGATGAGGGGAACCCACCTTGATGTGGTGGAAAAGATGTGGAATTTCGGTTGAGGTTGCGCATGACCATTCGGGACAGCCGAGCCTCAAATTCTTCCATGTGGGCCTGAGCACTTTGGTCTAAGGGTTTGCCTTTCGTGTTGCCAAAGGTGGGATAAGTCAGCTTAAGGGTCTGAAAGGTAGAGGTGAAAGTGCTTGGCTGGACAGGAACGGTATAGTGAGTATATTGAGGTGGAGTTGGAGGTGGTATGGTGCCGGAAAGACCCTGCTGAAGGGGTGGCTGAGGTGGAGGTACTGGAGGTGCCTGATCATTGGTTTTGAGGTCTGTAAGATTGTAAACAGGAAGAGCGGTGGGAAAGGTAGGGAAAAGGTAGGGAAGGGAAATTCTTGTGGAGGAGCAAAAGAGACATGTGGATATCCGTGCCCACCCGGGGGAGAGGATGGTTGTGAAGGCAGAGGCGTATGGCCAGACGAATGATGGATGTAGGCATGTTCTGGGGTATGAAAGTAAGGTTGAGAAGGTGGAGCCTGATAGGGCTCCTGATAGTGATGAGGTGACTGAGGCTGTGAGCAATGTTTGCACGCTTGAGGTGGGGAATTTGGACGAGACATGACACGAGGGGTAAGAAAAAGGAACAAAAGAGAACAATGAGAGGAAAATGATAAGCTTCCTTGATATCAATGATGAACATACATGAGCTCTCGCAATCGAGAGAAGACTGAAAGGAGACAAGACTCAAAACTTATCTAAAACTCATGTGCTAGCTCTACTCATATATATAGTACAATGGCCTTTGGCCCAATATAGACACCCTGACTGATCTCGGTGCCGACTCCTGGAAGGAGGCCTGATTTGCAGGAATGTTGGCGGTGCCTCTTGAAGTGCCTAGAATCACGCTGACGCTGACGCGGGCGGTGACAGGCCATCACTTATCTGAGCGGCGCCTCTTGTTGACGGACGCAGGCTTTGACTGCGTGGTCTGCTGCTTGGTCTTTTGCTGGGCTTTGGACGACTGACCCGTGCCTGTCTGTGGATCCTTGAGCTTGACCTAGTCCGTGAATAGTCCTGTACCAGGAGGCACAGGACTAACACACATGGAAATTTATATTATTAATTAATTAAGTAAATAAAGGAATTTAAGACAGCAGATACTAAGATCCGAATATTCGAAAGAGGGACGTGAATGCTAAGCTGATAATAGATGTCAAATCAAAGAAATAATAGGAGTCTAATCAATAGGATGCTTCATATAAAAGGAGTGTAGGGTGCAAGTGTATAAAAATAAAGCAGTAGAATAGGTTAAGGGGGTATATTAAAAACTAACGGGTGCAAGGTCAGGTCATAAAGTGGGTTAGACTACGTGGAAGGACAGGAGGGAAAGCACGTAGGAATCAACATCCACATATACAGCAGTTGAAAGACATTGCTAGCACTTGGGATTGCTAAAAGATGTCCACTTGAGGTCCTTTTTCCACACTAGTCACAAAGTATGGCTGTCACATACAATATATGATACCATTTGTGACTTCAGGGCTAAAAAATGAGATACACAAATTTAAACATACTTTTTCACTGTATGGTAGTCATAAAATATGACACCACTAAAATACTAGTGGAAAAGCATGAAAAAAAAAATACACGTCTTATTTATAGTTATATATTCAAACAATACTAATGAACATTTGCCACATTGCAAGTTTCTAGGTGTTTATTTTACGGCGGTGGAAATCCCCCGGAATAAAATAAGACTTCATTTGATATCCAAACCTATTCTGAACCTAAATAAGACATGTCTTATTTTTATAGTGGAAAAGTGATTTACCCTTAAGACAATAGGTGGCCAAACCTCATTGGATAAAATGTGACGAGCCTGCCGAGTTGACCCTCCAGGCAACTCGGGGTTTTGTCAAAACTTGCACATTCTAGCTTGTTAATGGTGGTGAAGAATTGAATCTTCCTTTTGCACAATTGAAACTTAAACCACTACTAGAAATCCATCCTCACTGAGATACAATATATTTCCACTATCCATCAAGAATACAAATTCAAGGATGTACTATCCACAATACTCTCGATGTATATGCACTCACTTTGGGTTAGTCCTCGTGGACTAAGTGGGGATCCACTGGCTGCCTCGCATGCATGGAAATACTCTGTAAATCTTGCATAAGCACAAACACGGATGGAAAATCCTAAAAGTACAGTGCTAAGACAATGACACAACATAATCCAAGGAAATATTAACTCATGAACATCGAAGCAACAAACATGGCCAAAATATCAACCCATCATGACACATAGCTCAGGGACAATAGGAGCTCAGCCACCCTACATGCGGGCCACGTTGCAGAGAAATGCCCAACCAGCTCACATTGGGAACCCCTCACGGAGTTGGTGGGGTGAACCTAAATATCGCATATACCCCAAACCCACGCCGGCGTTGGAGGTGTTGAAAATAATAGCCTTGCAATCCGTGTCATAGGGGGACAGTGTTGATAATTTGGTTGAGGTTACACCGCTGGAATTGGGAAAGCCGCGTTCAGACGGAAGTAAAAATAAAAATAAAAGCAAGAAGATGGTCGATGGTGCGGATCGGGGCGGATTAGAGAAGGCAGATCAATACTATTGGAGAAGGCGCAAAGGAGGAGATCCAGATGGTGGGTTCCTTCTGCTTTGTTCTGACCGAACGGTTCGTAGTCTTACTGCCGGATTTTTGCCCGCAGCTTCAATCCGTGAGGGATCAATTGGGGAGATTGCGGGCTGCTTGTCCGGATGTGTTCGAGGGAACTAATTGCCTTGATGGTATCTGAGCTAGGGATATAGCGGTAGATTGGCATTAACATATCGAATAGTGCGAGCTCTTCGAGGGAGAGATTGGCTTCCAGCTTTGGAAGGCCAAGGTGATCAAAGCGCTCAAGGTGGACAAACTATGGGACTTGGTTGATCCAACCAAAGAAACATCACATCTCTAAAACCGAAAGTTAAAAAGCATACATCGGGGAGAGTAAGAAGGAAGATATTTTGGAGGATGAGGAAAAGGAAGAAATTGCCAAAACAATAATTATGGCAAAGTTAGGAGGTGATATTGTGCTTGAAGTTCACACAAGGCGCTAAGAGAAATATGGGCATATCTTCCGAAAAAGTATGAGTCAAAGACATCATCGAAATCGATGTCACGGAGATGAAGCTCTGGAACTTGCAATATAAAAAGGTGATGATTGAAAATTTTGAGTGCAATCTAGGTCTTGCTGACGATACATGATTTGGAAGGGCGGGGGAGTACACTATACGAGCAACGGAAGGTATTAGCCATGACGAGCATTTGATTTCATTTAAGGATCTTGCCATGTTGGTTAGAGAACAACATCCACTTTGGATGAGGATGGAGGCAATCAGGGACAATTTCGAGCAAGATGTCTTTGGTGAAAGTAAGTCCTCCGTGGAAGGTGAAAAGGAGGAACATCAGGTAACCTTGTATCTGGTGGGAGGGTCGAGGTCGTGGAAGAAGTAGAGGCAGTGGGGGAGAGAGCATATACAATGCTATGGATCGAGGGAGTTTGGGGCATATTAAAGCGTAATGTCCAAATCGAGAGGTGGAGCGAAGGGGCGTGGTTCGTCCGGGTCGAGGGGGGGACACTCCGTCGTGGCAGCCATTGGGGAGTTGTCAAGTAAAGAAACACCAACAATAGAGTACTTACAAGAAGAAAAAGTAAGTAATTTCCCTTACTGAACTTGTGCAAACTATATCCAAAGTCAATATTGAAAAGAAGCTTCGGATAAGTCTAATACATTAACTTGTAGACTCACGGAGCTGAAGTCTCCATAAGTGGGCTCACCAGTATGTTGAAACATATTGAGCCAAATGTGGATTTCAAAGCAAATGAGATGGGGAATGGGCCCGGCGGAAGTGCATGGCAAAGGGGATTTTAAAGTTAATAGTTAATGGAAGGAATGTTTTGAGTGTGCCAAAATACATTGTATGCGGAATGCTATTTAATTTGATTTATTTGCAAATTTGGTGATAATGGATCACGATTTATTCTTTCATAGATATGGATGCAAGTTTATTAAAGGAGGTATTAAGCTATTTGAAGCTCAAAGGAGAGGAATTTATTTGAATTAGAGCGTTGAGGCAATCAAAGATACTATCAATGAAGTATCTCCCTTGATAGCGTTAAAACTTTGGCATAAGGTTGGGTCAACGTAAATCACAATAATATTAAGATTGCAAAAAGGGATAATCCGTTAGGGATGAATTGCATTTTTGAAGATACTGAAGTTGATGAAGTATGTGAAGCATGCATGTTAGGAAAAACAACATAGATTGGCTTTTAGAAATAAAGGAAGAAGAGCGATGGATTGCTTTGAATTGGGTGCATTCGGATGTGTGTGGGCCAATGCAAGTTGAAAGTCGGCGCGGACAAATCATATTTTGTTACATTTTATAGGCGATTTCAAAGAGACGACAAAATGTTATTTCTTAAAACCAAGGATCAAGTGTTTGATGCTTTTTAGATTGTATGTTGCAGTTGAAGGAGACATCATTGCAAGTTAAGCGTTTAAGGTCCCACCTTGGTGGAGAGTACAGGTCGTCAATTCAGCGAGGTATTGCGGATCAGGAATACAAAACAATAAACTGCGAGATATATGCGCAACAAAATGGGTAAGCGAGCGTAAAAAATGCAGCACCATTATGGATACGGCAAGATCCATGCTTAAGCATGCGGGTCTACCAAACAATCTATGAGGAAGCGGTGCGGCGTGTTTATATCGAAACAGGTTACCTGATTCTGATGAAAATGGAGTACGAAGAGGTTTGGGCGGGAAAAGGCGATGCAATACGGCGGTTTAAAGTCTATGGATATCTTTGCCTATATGATAGTACGAGAAAATTAGAAAAGCTGGATGATCGTAGTGTGTACCGCGTTTTAGTAGGATATGATGAGGCGAATAGATGCAGTTTATGTACCAGATCACCGCGCCAAAGTGTATGTAGTAGAGATGTGGTATTTAATGAGAATGTGCTATATAAAACGAAGGGCTCTAGACCAGTATGAATCTAGGAATGGATACAATAGAATTTGGAACATGGTGGCGAAAGAGGAAATAGGGTTTTATTTCCTAGGGTTGATGAAGCGGAGACTTAGACGAGGCAGTGAGGTCATAGAACATAATGTTGAGGCGGCCTTTGAACGGATGAGAGTGCATGAGGTCATAGAGATCGATTAGTGCCCCTCATGAGCGGAACTTGAATCAGGAGGGGCGCATGGGGTATGGGGAGGTCAATAGTGCTTGCCCGAGCTGGACTGGCTTGGTGGGAAAGATGGGATAGGACCGTGAGTCAGGCCGAAGTGGCCATGAAGCGTCACGAAATTTGAAGTGCCATTTGATACAGGGGGATATGCGGTAGAGAAGAAAGTGGAAGAACAACAAGACCCGAGAGCCGAGAAAGATCCTATCACGTATAGTGGAACCCGGAGGCAGGGGCAAGCAATGAAAGGGCAAGATGTAGACAAATGGAAAGAAGCTATATGGGAATGAGTTGGATTAGTTTCAAAAGGGCGGGTACATATGAACTTGTACCCGACCAAAGGATAAAAAATGTTGTGGGGAGTAAGTGGATTTTAAGATCAAAAGGAAGGCGGATGGATCGGTAGAGCGATATATAAAGCACGTTTGGTTGCAAAGGGGTTATACCGTGAAGAAGGTGTGGATTATAAAGATACCTTCTCTCCTATAGTCAAAATAACTAGCCTAAGAGCACTCATTGCATTAAGACTGGAGGACATGGAGATAAATCATATGGATGTTAAGCCGGCGTTTTTGAATGGGATTTAGAGGAAGAAATTCTATATGGCAGTTTGTGGTTATGAAACAAGGCAATGAAGTAGTGTGCAAATTAAAGAAGGCTATTTACGGCTTAGAGCAGTGGCTAGAGCGATTGGTATTTGTGCATGAAACGTGTTCTTGATCTCCGCCGATTTATAAAACTAAAAACCCAAGGAAATCTATACATGAAAAAAGGATGAGGGTAAAATGCTTGATTATGGCTCTATGTATGTATTGTGTCATTGTGAGCAATGACAAAACTATCTTTGAAAATTGCAAAACTACGTTAAAAAGCCGATTTCAAATAGCGGACTTTGGAAATCTTGAAAAGTTCTTTGGGAATGGAGGTTGAAGAGACAAGAGAAAAGCGGAGTATTTTACTCACGGGGAGCAAAACATTAGAGGAGTTTGGCTGGTTTAGAATGCTTAGTTGTAATCCGGCAAAAATACCAATGGCATCGGGAGTAAAATTTTAGAGATGTGTCCAAAACGCCTGCGGGAAATAAAGGAAATGGAAACAAAACCATCACCAGTCTTTGGTTTGGGTGCTTACTTTATATTGCAAAATTGCACGGTTAGGATATCATGTATGCAAGATTAATTTAGCTACTTGAACATAATAATAATCCGGGAGGCAAGATTGATTTAAAACAAAGGTGCCTCGGATATCTAAAAAGGAACTTATGACGCATGGGATTTTGTTTTTCAAAGTCTACAGAGGAAAACAAACTGGTTGGATATCTGATCTGAGATTGGGGAGGAGACATTGATGATGTGAAGTCCATACGGATATATATATAAACTTGGAGATGCTGCAATATCATGGGCAAGCAAGAAGCAAGAGCGCGTTGCCAAATCTAGCCCAAGAAAGTAGTATAGCTGTATCCATGGCAAAGATCGGAAATAATTTGGTTACGAATGCTTAGAGAATTAGGGTGTTTATCAAAAGATGCCACCACACTATCTTTGCGGATAACAAAGAGGGGAGTAGCAATGACCGAGAATCCATTCATCACTCCGAACAAGCATATTGAAATACACCATCATTTCATACGAGATGAGGTGGAAAAAGGGGAGATAGATGTGAAGTATATATCAACAAAAATTACAATGAGGTCGATATGCTCACAAAGGTTCTTTCTGGACCTAAGCTAGCAAAGAGCTAAGTTCCAAGTAGGGTCATGGATTGCAAAGGCTAAAGGGGAGAATGTTGAAAATAATAGCCTTGCAATCCACGTGTCATAGGGACGGTGATAACTTAAATTTGGGTTACACCCGCATTTTGGAATTGGGAAAGCAGCGTTCAGAGATGGAAGCAAAAAAAAAATAAAGGTAAGATCGGATCGATGGTGCGGATCGAGCGATTAGAGAAATGGTCGATACTATTGGAGAAGAGCATAAGGAGATCCGTTGGTCGAGTTCCTTCTGTTTGTTACCGAACAGGCTGCGTAGTCTTACTGCGGACGGTCAGCCGGCAGCTTCAATCTAGCGAGGATCAATTGGGGGAGAGTGCGGTTGCTTGGAGTGGATCTGTTGAACTAATTGCAAGGGGAGGACCTCTACCATGGAGTCACAAGAGTTGACGAGCATCCGACGGTGAAACTATGCAGGTGTCACAAAACACAAGAATACCCGAGAATCACGGATGAACATGAGCATGCGAGCACCCAGCCAATCGAACCTTGAAGCCCAATTTTGAGGTTCAGTACATAATCAAAATACCAAGACAACGGCGGAACAAATGCTAAAGAATGAGACATGTGACATTAGATTTAGATTATTTATGACTACATGTGCCTAGATCATAGTATGCCCCTTGGTCAAGTTGCCCATACATATTGAAGTAGCTTATTCAATGCTCCTTACAATGACATCTAAGTAGATTGAATACTTAGCATTTCCTCAAAGAGCAAGCTTACACTTCAAGGCGAATTCCCCATAAGGAATGCAACCTCACATTAGCTTACGCTAAATCCGTTAACCATAATAACTTACCATACTTCTACATGTAATTCTTTTTGTCAATTCTACCATGCTCGAGATAGCTAAACAAGTGATGAAGACCTAATGACCCAAATAAGGCAATGTAGCATGCTTAGAATCCGGCACTTCTAACTTAAAAAATCAATATAACCTAATGTCCGCGAATCGCATATAATCCTTGCCATACGATCTTGAACCATAGCTCCATCTCAAAAAAGCCAAAACAACTCGGATGGCACAATCGTGAGCTTCATGTTCAAATTTTATCAATTAGCTACCTTTTTAGAGTTATCAATCTTATATTTCATATTAATTTAATTAGATTACAATTACCATTTCAAGTAATGCATTTCCTTACTATTACAACTCTTCCGATTGTTCTGAGCAATCCGTGGCGACCTTCATTGGTTCCATCCACATGCAAGGCAACCGAGCCCCATTCCCAACGTTTATTCTTTAGTTAACTCCTTAGGTTAGCAAACAAAATACTAAAGGTCCACAAAGTCTTCCATGTAAGCCCTTTTTGGGCAAGTATACTCCTAAGCCAAAAGAGATTTTGGAGACTCAAGCTTGTTGAGATGACCGAGAAACAAGTTGAGATAAATGAGGAACAATTTGAAATATTTCCGGAAGACCTCCTTGATAGGGCATATAAGAAGACAAGGAAGTCTCAATTCCTCTAATACCTAGTCAAGTGGAAACACTTGCGGTGGAAGATGCAACTTGGGTATTCAAATCAAATTTAGAGAAATAGTATCCAGGTTTTAGAGCAATGCAAAGGTGGGATCGTCCACAGCCGAGTCGACAATGAACCCCAAAGTGAGTGCAGGCACCACAAGCCCCCTTTCAATAGGATTGGGGGTGGGCTGCTGTACCCCGATGAGATCTTTTTTTCTTTTTCCTTTTTTTGGGGGAGGGGATAAGTGTGCTCGACATGCATCCATCTTAGAATAGGATAGGATGTATGATAGGGAACCACCGAGTCTATGGCCATTATGGAGGATAAGCCACCTCCTATGCCAAGGGATGACAAAGGGTGTAGGCATTAGACATGCATTCATTTAAAGATGATAGGACACATTTTCTGGGGGGGAAAGCAACCCCCATGTTGGGGGATGCTTCCCCATAATGGCCTGGAAAATGTTCTATTTACACGTGATGTTCCCTTTTCATCTTGTGGTTCTTAGGGATCCTAGGTTTTAATTGAATGGCGGGAATTTGAACTACGTGCTGCATTGAATGAGAAAATTTAGATCGAAGGAAAATTTAAATGACCAATCTATGTTCCCATTTAAATTTGCGCAATTTCCCTCCGTCTCATTAAAGCCTTATATTTTTGTATTCTGGTATGAAGTGGCGGAAGATGAGAATAAAATTTGAAAATGGAAGAGTGAGCCTAATGATTTTGTGATCCATTTACACATTTTTGGTAAAAGTAATCATGTTAATAAAATATAGTAAGGTGACATAAAAAAAGATCATGGCCTAATAAGACATAGCAAAAGGTTAGACCAAAAAACTAAGACTATAAGGACAACCCAAAGGGACAAGACTATAATAAGGGAACATCTTGTCTTTAAGAAGGGGGGGGGAAATGGGAACGTGGCTTCTAGGTGGGGAACACTAAAGAATAGAATAAAAAGATGAAGTTTATTCTTAATCCTTTTATGATACAAAGCCACTTCAAACTTATTCCTATATTCTAGATGTTGAATTTCCTAGAGAGTTTATCCGGATGGATGATGACAGAATTACCATTGGGAAACACCACCATTGTTCTGAATTAAAGCAGATCCTAATATCAAAGCTTAAGCTGCATTCCCATTCTATAATTTGTAAATTAATGATAGGATTTTGGAGAAGATAGAGCGGTTGCCCCATCAGATTCTCAGTGGAAGTGCTAGATAAGATCCCTTTACTTGCAAAGTGTTACGCGAAGTCCGGGAGTCGGGGTTAGGTGGTGAATTTGTGCCATAAGTTCCCCTTCCCGAGTTTGTAACCGACGTTATATATAAAGAGTTTATTGAATTTCTTGTAGATTGAGGACGATTAGAACACAATTGCTCCAATGCCATAATTTTCATATGCATGCAAAAAATTGACTCATTTGTCCATGTTGAAATGAATGATGATATGCATTATATATAGTGATAAAATTTGACATTGAATATTTATATGAGGGAAAGTAACGTTTTGCACATTATACATCAAGAATGCTGCCATTAGATATATTTTAAAGTGCTTTGTCAACACACCAAAACTGCTTAGAATATTTGCTATTAGTAATGAAACTATATTTTTCAAGACACTCTTATCCACATGGAATCATTTCTATAATCAAAATATGTTGAAGCCATTTAATACCAAACCAATTTCCCATTTTTAAATTGCCTCCTCCATATTCCACATGTCAATAAAAGTATTTCTTTTGCACATTATACATCAGAATGCTGCTTTTATTAGGAGATATTTGATTTGAAGTGCTTCGTCAACACAAATATTTTGTAATCTTTATTTTGAAATTGAAACGTCTTTTTCAGTAACTTTTTTCCATGGAAAATCATTTGCCCATAAGCAAATACGTTGAAGCTTGCCATAATACCCAAACTAGTTCACCAATTTTAGATGCCTTCTCCATATGCCACATGTCAATAAAATTGTTTCTTGGCCGATGAAATTTTTTATCCATTATTTTGCTCATGGGCAATCTCGCCCAACTCAATGATCCCCGAAATGTCAACTTTCTTGGGAATGGAAAGTATTGCAGAAACATCTTCTTGGTTAGACGCAAGATTCAAACTTTAGAGATGCTGAACAAAAAATACATATTTATCTAACCATCATAAGGAATGCAAAACTATGGGATGGCAGAATATAGTCCGGCAATTGTAAAACAATAATCAAAAGGTGTCTGATTCAAGTTACACAAAATGTGTTGTACATAGAGGCCTAAATTCTGACCCCATATGTCCTAAAATTATACAAAAAGTTTATTCATATGGCTCTGCTATTTCCCACCGCCATTCCCTACTGAAGGATCTTTGATCTTAGATGGAGATAGAGCATGTCTATTATGTACTGCACATGTACCTAAATCTAGCATAAAGTTTGTATAAAAAACTTACCAATAAAGGGAAATGGTCAAAGAAAGGTTTACCTTAGTTCAGTTATTTGTCCTTGTGTCCTTCACGGACTCTAAAAAAAAAGAAGATGTTAGCACAAGCATCAAATAAATAACTTACCATACCTTACAACACACCCATTTAATTCATGGCCGAGGATTAACTATAGCGGATAAAGTGACCACCCGGATTAGCTGGAGAACAAGGAAAAAATACGGAAAAATATGCAAGAAATACACGAAGAAGAAATCAGCCAAGATGTGAAGAATGCGATATGGAACATGATTCAAAAAGTACAATGGCGAAGGCGCAAGCGGGGGAACATACGAAGTGACAGACGCCTAGAAGGCTCAATCGGCGCTGAAACTCTTTAATGGTTCGGACAGAAGGAGGTGCCTCCTTATATATCTCCAGGCCAAACGTCGCCAAGCCCTTTGTAATGGATGAGAGATGTGCCCAAGTGTCGCGACGCGTCGCATTAGGTTCAGAATATTCTGTGAACCCCCGAGATAGTCCCACATATGAGAAAGATGTGAAGGAATGTCTTTGGAATAACTATTGGTAGTGCACTTGTGCGGTGTGTGACTTCATGAACTGAAAATTATGAGTTCAAACCTTGTCTTGTGCAGCTACCCTTTTGCATCAGGTATGATGACCATCTTTTTGTACATACAAGTATAATGTTAAAAATAATGAATATCCATATAGTGATCACAAATTACAAAAAAATTTAAACTTGATCTATGTCGGCTCATCCGTGATATATGAGATTCAAATTAATGCTAGCTAATATATGCTGAAGAATTAGCTCTTTGTGAACTACTTAGCAAATCATATATAATAGAGAATTTCAATATAGACCTTGAGTTTTTGTGGTGATACACTATACTGTGTAAAAAATGGTTGGTGGAACCCCAATGGCTCTGTGACTTTGCAACAAAATCAAATCTATATTTCCATACTTAGAAATTTCTGTGAGAGAGCATCATGAAACTTCTTTAGATTAGCAACAAAAATAGAACAAAAGAATAACGAACATAAAGCAAAGTTTGAGTTACCATTATTTTGCTACATATTCTAAACGAGGTGCACCATGGACTACCCAGATTTGTCGGACGATCGTCTGACCGGTCATTATGTTGGGGCCCTTGGGCACCTCTCCTTAAACATAGTCATTTATAGGGTGATGGAGGCACCTATGATTTTGAAATATGAAATACGATTTGCCCTAAGGTTTTGGGGAATATTGAAACCTCTATCACGACTTTGCCCTAAAGATTTTAGAATTGCGAAATCTGAGGGCTCAAACCTCTACAAAAATAATTCAATGTCACTTACTTTATCCAATAATATACCCAATGAGCTAATCACGATTATTTTTGTCTTGAATTTAAGTGTTTTTTTATATCAACTTATTCAATTGTTTTAGGGATATATGGTCTATTTTACTACCCATATCAAATCCCTGAACCCCTCACATTTTGCTAAAGCATATTACAAGTCGCAAGCTGAACCCAAATAAGATAGATAGATAGATAGTATTTTAACGCCTACTTAGGCAGCAGTATGCTTCTAGAATCCGACTTCAACTGTGCAACCTAATATAACTCCACGTCTCAAGAATCCATATAATCCTTTGCCACATGATCCCAAACTATAGCTCCATCTCTAAAAGCCAAAACAACTGGAGTGGTACAACAAGGAAAGCCTCTATGTTCAAATTTCCATCACCAGCTACCTTTAGGAGTTTTATCGTAATCTTGCTACGCTCATACTAATTCCTTAATTAGATTACAATCATTTCCCAAGTAATGCATTTTACTTCATATAACCCCTGTGATTGCTCCGGAGTAACTGTGGTGGGCGTGTACCTTCATTGGTTCCATTCACATGCAAGTAACCGAAGCCCCATTCCTAACGTTTATTCTTTGGTGCTCTTAGCAGTTAGCAACTAAAATACTAAACCAAAAGAAAATATAGAGACAATTCAAATCAAAACAAATATATAAACAAATGAGAAAAAGAAACGCGTCGGTTAGTTTCCAAAATGTGTGAACGCGTCAAGAAGAAGGTTCAAGACATGCCAATTCTAGCTTCGGCACTTCTCAAGTAATTTCAGACCTTCTTGACTTAGGAATTAGCCTTTCCAGGATAGATTTCATTATTTGGTTACCATCCATAGCCTTATGAGTCTCAACAATTTCATAATTTATCATGTGCACATGCAAAAATCATGTACGTAATAATCATAGCAGCTCATAGCACCTCAATTGACTAAAGCAAAACCCCACGAGAATTTCTTCATGCATATATCTCTCGATCCTTTTCTTCTTGCTTGCCCTCAAAAGATCGTCTTCTAGCTCAAGAATTAAAGCTACTTGAAACATACCCTTTAAATGCGATCAATTCTGACCAAAGATAAATAATTTCTATCATATCTTTCTCATACGGATGAGTCTCAGCCTGATCAACCCACATTCTGAAAGTTTACTTGGAGATATTTCCAGCAAAAAGAAAATCACCTGAAAGAGAATCTCGGATCGCCGAGATATGATGCTTCAAATTTTGAGCTCCCAAAACTGCCCTTGCTCCCGCCTTCATGCTCTGCCAGGGAAATCCTTTTCTCAAAAGATAAAACCCTAATCTCATGCTGCATACATACCATGAATATGTATATACATATATAAATAGGTATATTGACCCATCAATTGCTTGGAGACCGTTACATAAAATATGTGACTTTTAGATATAAGTACACTACTGTGGAAAAATTTTGAGATGCACTTATCTAGAGCATATTTTACATCTAAGGAGTGCCCTTGATTTAAGAACCCTATGAAATTACATTGGTATTTCTTATAAATCCCGCATATCGATGCGCGACACAATATTACTTCTATGCCAATCCTAAACTACATTGACTTCAATAGATAGTTCTTTGACATACATCTTGGCATCAATTGTTGCATACCCTTTTAAAGGCATATCAAAAATTATTTTTCCTTGCAACCTAACATGCAAAGACAATACATAAGCGCATCATCCGATTATCGACTAATCTCCCCCGGCATATTCATCATTTGGATCCACTTTGCTCCATGCACCCTTATGAACTTCATTTCATGCTCCGAAGCAAAAAATACAACCGTTAAAGTTTATGATCTCAAGGCGAATAATACCATAAAGTTACAAAATATGCTTGCGATTCAAGCACAATTGAACTTGAGTGATTGCAAAGTCTCTATATTCTACTTAAACCCAATCTCATGAGAAAAATCAACAACTTCAAAAAAGTAGATGGTTTAAAACAAGTATGCCTTTATCAAGGGGAGATGACTTGATGGATCAGCTCCAAAAGTTAAAGTCTTCTTTGGAAGAATGCTTCGATAATCATGGCTGAGGTCCAATACCTAAGGCAGCAAAATACCAAGTATCATTACGCAAACTTATGCAAGTAAGCCGATGATGTTTCCAACTTCCGCGTATACCGCTTCAAAGTGGCGCGCGAACATTACATGCTCCTCAAAAGTATTTCCGGTGGAGTATTGTGCCCGCGTTAAATCTCCCCAAAAGACCGCTTGGTAGTTCACCCCGGCTATACTGCTCCTGGCGCACTATGATAGCCGCAAGATGAAGTTGTAGAGCGCCAGCCAAGCAAGTAGGGCCCCTGGTGTAGAATTTCCCTGCAAAGAACACACACTTTGGGACAGCAGGCTACTAAGCGCAAGTGTGGCTTGATGGAGAGCACTTGGCGTAATGCAAAGTCAATTGTTTCGCGAAATTCTCAAGCTTAGATACTACTTTAAAGCCCAATTTGTTTCGCCTTTGGTAGAGCCCTGCTTTTGCATCAGATGGTTCCCGTGGGGCTCAGCCATTAGGTGCCAAGTAGTGCTTGGGAGAGCCTTTGGAGCTGGTGCAAAAAAGTCCCTTTTCTACTCATGCCCCTAGTTAAAACAACGGGTGTCTTCACTTCTATTTTTACAAGAGATGTGTTTTGGCCTCTTTCCAAGATTCCGCCAGCGAAGCTTCTCCCATTCCCACTATATCTCAAGTGCCCTCATACATGGATGATAAGTTAGGTATCCTCGTGTTTCCTTGGGTGGACTTCTGCCACGCTGAATCTCCCGGCCGCTTGAAACGCGAGCGTTGGAAAGAAAGCATTGCATCTGCTATGGTTTGCCCGCTATCGCGTAACCAGAAAGTAATCGCTACCGAGCGCTTGCAGGCCGACTCTCGAAGCGGTAAATACATCTCAATGCGGGTCGCTTTTCTCAAAAAGATCCGTAGGGACGCCAGCCGCCATGGCCTGCTATGAAAATCATCACACGCGTATTAAGGCTAAAATCAAATTCGGCACTGTGGCCCAGCTTAGTTTGCGCGTTTCGTTTTACGCCAACCGTGAACAAAGCTTGTAGCCATTGCATCAATTCGCTACCTGTGGTCCGGTCGCGCTACTTGATTGAGACGTAGATATGAGCCATTTAATTGCGGCAGCTTTTCTAGACTATGCGTCCCGCCATTTCGCCATGCAGCCGGAAGATGGAAAGCCAAGCAATTTTCCTCGAGTTGCCCTGCTTTTGAGATATAATCCCAATCATTTTTGACTCCAGCATTCCATCCCATCGCCTACAACTTCCCGAGCACCATCCGTGTAAAATGACTCCGGCATTATGTTGGCTTACTCTATGTGTTCTGTAGATGTAAACATCTAATTATCAGCCCCTGGTAGCCGCCATTCCGCTTGTTCGGTAATATCATTACTCCTGGCAGCGCTCTTTTCCCTTGAAACCTCACAGAGGGCTCTTTAATCCCCTAGTAGTAAATGGACTGGTGTACTTTCAGCCCATTGTATGTAAATCCCCATGACCTAGCTGTCCTCGTGGACGCGAAAAAAAAAACTATTCTATTCTATTCTATTCTCAAGATAGATCTAAGATCCCAAAGTGGCTATCATCAAATAACATAAAGGAAAGATATCTATAAAGCATAAAGATTCATGACTTTTCAAGGCCTAATGAAATGACGCCTTCAAAGATTTTTGGATAGAGTTTTGTCAGCTATCTTCTTCAACAACATCCTTAATCTATAGCAAGTCATTGAAAAGTGGCTAAGGCAGTCCAGTTTTCCAGCGTGCTTAAAAGCTTTAGACGCATCTTCTTTATAAGCTTCGGGCGCCACGCAATAATACCTAAGGTGGAGTATTTTTGGGTCACATGGTGCTGAATTTGGTGGAATTCCATCACTCCATCAGCCATAGAAAGGGCCAATTGATTGGCTGAAGCAACTGGGAAACCTGCCCTGGCAAGAAGTTTCTTGGCCCTGCTGGGTATTAGGCTCTATTTCCCGGCGACTTGCTAAGTGTGCATAAGCCCTTTATTGTATCTCACTGCTAGCACCAAAAGCCGCGATTGGGTTGCACGCGGATCTAGGAATGTTGCAAGTTTCTTTTATCAAGATCAGTGCCAGTCTCTTTAATTAAATAATTAAGGACCCTTTACCCGACCGCAAACAAATTATGTGCAAAGATGAAATAAGATTGCAATAGGGGAGTCCTGTAATGAGGGAAGGGGTAGTGGCTCCATGATTCTGCAGGGGCCATTTAATCCATATCAGGAAACCCCAAGCTGCCGGGGAAGAGCTTTATGAATTCAGAGGTGCACGTGTTTACATTTGGTAGGAAGTTCCAAAAAACTCTAGATGCACTATCAAAGTTCTAATACATTTCCTCAAGACGCAAAACTACCCCTTTAATTCTGATGTGCAAAAAAGACGCGTGCTTAGATATGAGTCTCTGAAGAGTGTGATTTCTTTGTGATAGTTTCTAAGCCATGAAGCGAATAAGCCGCGCATCTACCTTCTGGCCACCCTTTGAAGACGCAGAGTGATCGTAGAACGCCACAAATGCATAGTGAATTTCGGGTGTAAGCAGCGATCAAAGAAGCCATATTCCTCTGCCTTGAAATTACAGATGATGTAGCGGGGCTGGCCTTTATGAGGCAAGGTGATCTGAGCAATAAAAGGGAAAAGCTTTCAAGCATTTTAAGAAGGAATCTCCCAAGTATCATAAGAATAAAATTATGCATACAAAAAATCATCAGGGGATAAGGAAGTTAATTCTCCATGATATACATAAAAGCAAATGTTGGCCACACGGGATTCATGAAAATCTACTTCAAAATTAAAGTAAAGTACTTTTGGCGGTTATAAAGAAGCATATAGCAAAGGTACATTCAAGAGTGCCAATTATGCTACTTGAGACAAAAGCGGAGCAACTCTGTAAATTCAAGAGCTTTAGAACCCTTAGTGGTTCCATAAGCCACATGGAATGTAGCAGTATGGACTTCATAGCCAGCCTCCCAAGAATAGCAAAAGACCACTATGTGCCTTAATGGTAGTGGTTGACAAACTACCCAAGATAATATATTTTGAGCCATGTTTAACTATAAACACAACCCTGATAATCGCGCCTTGCTTTTGCAAAACGAGATCTTTAGATTGTATGGGATGCCTAGGGAAGATCATCTCAGCAATTATCCAAAAGTTTATGAGCACTTTCTCGGAGATATTTCCTTAGCACCATGGGATTTTAAGCTCGTGATGAGCACAATATATCATCCCAAAAAGAGATGGGCAAAGCAACTACGTGGTGGAATAAACAAGAAAAGTGGGAGAATTACTTACTTGGTTGAGTTTGCATACAATAGCATCAACAAGAATCACATTCGAGGATGTCCCCATTATGGCTATCAATGCCTTATAATAGACACGGGCACAACCCCGGATCCAGGTAGAAAGTTTTCTCAATAGTTTTTGATCGGATATGCGGCGGTTGATGGAAGAAGTGTGAGGATATCTTATAACTGACAGAAGCTATTAGAAGAGCTTGAATGCGATAAGTCTGAAGCGCTAAATGAATTCGAATTGGGAGAGAGTGTATGGCTCAAGATTAAAGTCAAACAAGCAAAGCTCATCAACAATTACAAGAAGCCTCGCTCAAAGGTGGGTGGGACCATTTAGTATTGTTCAAAGTGTAGGTAATGAATCCTACAAACTATATTCCTAAGCCACTTAAGGTCCACAAAAGTCTTCCATGTAAGCCTTTTAAGAAAGTATACTTCTAATCCCGGAAGATTTTGGAGACTCAAGCTTCTTTGGAGATAGTAGAGACAAGTTGGAGATAAATGAGGAACAACTTGAAAATTGTTCCCCTCAAGACCTCATGGGATAGGGCATATAAGGAAGACAAGAGCCTCAATTCCTCAATACCTAGTCAAGTGGGAAACACTTGCCGTTATAGATGCAACTTGGGTATTCCCAGATTTGGAGAAATAGTATCCAGTTTTTTAGAGCAACGCCAAGGTAGGACTGGCTACCAATCTGAGTCGACACAATGCAGTCCTGCAAGTGAGTGCACCACAAGCCCCTTCACAGGGATGGGGGTAGGCATAATCGCCCTCCCCCTCCTGCAAAGTAGATCTTTTTTCTTTTTTCTTTTTGGGTGGTGGGGGTGGGGGTGGGGAGGGATGAGTGTGTTTCGCGATGTGCATCCAATTCAGTCAGGGATCATGATGGATGCGGCGGATGTAGTGAACCACTCTGGGAGCTCATAGCCATTAAGTGGAGATATGGATCCGCCGGTTATGATGGGCAAGGGAAAGTAAATGTTTGTTTTGACTCATTTTGGGTTATGATAGGACATATCTTCCAGTATTATGGGGAAGCATCCCCTTTTATGCCGTGATATACCGCCGACTCATCTCTTTTTTATTTCAAGATGGGTTATGAGCCATTCCGTGAAATACTCAAAGCATGTTACCGTCGTGATGTTCTCATCTTGTGGTTCTACCGCAGGATCCCGGCTTGCCGCAATTGAAATGTAGCAGAATTTGAACTCAAATGCGCCGCATTGAATGGAGTAAAATTCTGGGGACTCGTATGGGTGAAAAAATTTCCCTCATGGCCAATCAGGTTCTGGCCGCCAATTAAGTGCTAAATTCCTCCTGGCTCTAATTCCCTACTTTATATTTTTGGTATTCCCCGTGCGGGAATGGGAAGACGTATCAAAAATTTGGAAAGTGGAAAGAGATGGAGCCCAATGATTTTTTGCATCCGCCATATTACATTTTGTCAAGGAAATGGACACAGATAAGATGGTTAGTTACATTTATTGCTAAGGATTGATGCATGTGATTCTTCATTTCTCAGACGCAATTTTATCCAAATAAAATTTCTTTTGCATTTTTTAGAATGGATATACATGGAGGATGATTTGGCTAAGGGCAATATCTAAAAGACATGCGTGCATTCTTCCAATTAGAGATACCTCTTATTTGATCGAAAGTACATGATCTTAAATGGAAACAAAAGCTTCAAGTACCGAGGTTAGGAGCTTAGCACGAGTTAGGTTCCCCCATTTTTCGGTCGTGCTAGCTAGCCAATTTTTGCAGATTTATGGGCCTCATACCATATTATCTTTGTCTATTTTAGGTAATTCTTCCTTCTATATACAAGGTTGTAGTTCACTTTCGGCTTCTATTATTTCTTTTGTTATTGCTATGGATTGTATTTATAACTGCAATTTTAACAATAGAGATATTAAACTCGATGAATCTTCAACCTATATGTTAAATAGATGGCAGAAGTCGTGTGTGAAAAACAAAGGTGCAAATGCCATAAATTATCCATGGGTTGGTTACACCTGCGACACACATTGCTAAGTTCTCGAGAAATGCATTGCAAAAAATGAAGGCCTTGCAAATGGAGGCAAACCATATAAAGACATATCATTTAGGTCCATTAGGAACGGTTTGCATCTCCCGCTCCCGCAGGCCGCAGGGTTCCATGGCGTGGGTGGCTAAAGGATTAGACGATCTACGCGCCCCACCCGGATCAACTCCCCAAAATAAGAGTCACACTTGCAAACCCTGGGAGAGCAAGTAAGGGCCATACCATTGACCCGTGGTGCTGTCGCACCCATGTACTCGAAGTGACCACTATGCGGCCTAGCCCGCTATGGGTCGCCAGTGAAATGCGGCTCCTCACAGGGGACCTCCCTCCACTTGCCACTAGCCTCAAGTATGTGGTGCTAAGTGACTCCATAGCCCCCCAGAGTTGCAGTGAAGGTTCCTAAGTGCAAGGCCGCATATATTATGAATTAAGGGGTTCAACTGGGGAGCATCATCTAAATAATGTATACCAGGTCTCCCTACCCCCTCCTACCGCCAAGAGGAGAGCAAAACATGATCAATCATCGCCATATATAATAATGACATATAAACCCGTAAAGAGGTTAACCTGGAGTATAAATACGTGAGAGAGTAAATCATTCTACTAAATTATGGAAGCTGGTTTTCTATAAAAGTTATGTGAATTGTTGTTGTCTTGAAATGGTGAGAAAAATTCATGCATGGAAGAGAAACGAATGTGATGGCAACAGGCAAAGGAAGTGATGGATTTACGCTGAAGAGATAAAGCCACGCTGGCCGTATCATGTTGCAACTGAACCGTGACAGGTTAGTGAAATGCGCTGGTTTTTGATTTGAAGCTCCATATAGAGTTAATGGAATATTCCCCGCATTACTAAATTTGTTTGAATCTTTCTAAGTGTGGTAGTAAGGCCAGCAAGATGTTGCTTTGTTTTTAAAATCTTGATGCAAGGGGCTCCAAAGTGAAATATGCAATTCTTTGCCTGAATGGTTTTAACTTTTAATTTTGAATCTGCTTGTGTATGCAAAGAATACTCTGAAGTAAGATTGATAAGAATAAAACAAGTTGTTCAATCCAGCCGATGCCCTCCCAATGAACGTGTAAAAAAAGGAAAAAAATGAAACCCGCCAAGGAGCAAGAAGCACGCAACACTGGCCAAGAGATGCATCGCACATGTCTCACCCTTTACAAGATACCGGCGTCCCAAAGACCCATGCCCACAAATTAGACAAAGAAAAGCGTAGTTTCCGGGCAAAGAGGAGGACAAATTCATATTGGTCATCCGCGAAAGATCGTGAAACTAAAACAAGTTTACAGGGGTGTGGTGTTTGTGGGATTGCTAGTTTGACTAAGTACATAGTTTTGATTTGAGTTAAGGAAAGAGCTCTTCCAAATGTTGCTATAGAGTTTAAGAGTAAGGAGGTGTGGAATTTAAAATGTGGGCACAGCCCAGCTATTTCCGCTTATGGGCACCGCCTCTATATACAAAACGGGCTCGTGAGCCCCATCTAATAAGTCCTAAGAAAACCCTCTACTCCTGCTCCGGAAAGTGAGGTGATGCGCAGGATGTGGTAGAGGTTGGTGCTCCGGTCCCAAATAAGGTGCAGAATCACCCTCCATCCCGTTGGTCTTCGATCGGGATGTTCACCATCCCGCACACCAACATCCATCGCCAAAGTTACCTACAGCAGGCAGCCCGTAGGTCCGTATTAACCATCTTACGTGTAATCCAATCTGCATACCAAGGCATAGTGCGCTTATCATGCAATCCAGTCAGACATACCGAAATTTTACCGATGCCTCATTTCACTCCCCCGGGTTTGCCGATAGCTAACCGAACTCCTGTCGACGGACTCAATCACAAAATTCGTTAACGTGAGTTTTCAAAATAATCTTTTCTTCCACAGATATCCCTCGCTTAAGGAAAATTTTCCGGTTATCTGCTTTAACATCCCACTTCAGCTGCCGCCAGTCGCCATTCTTTCACGCCAGCATTAATGTGGTCCTTTAGCTTTCACCGCCACATCCCATCATTCTTCACTTCATCTCCACCGCTCATTTCTCCTTTGTCTGACTTAGCCAATTCTCAATCCTCCTGGTATCTTCGACACCTGCACTATCAATTTGTTATGTTTTCTGCCTCTTATCATATCCCTTTTCGCTCTGATGATACATGAATCTGTTTTCTCACGCTTTTCGTCTTTCGTCTTCTCCGCTTCTCCGCTTTCTCTCCGCTTTTATCACCGGCGGATGCCTGCTTTTGCCACGGTCGCCTAAAATTTCCTACACTTCCGCTTCGGCCTCAGAACCGACTCTTTTCGAAATGTAAGATCTTCTGACCACCTCTCCTCGCGGGAAGCCCTTGTTGGCCTAACCGTGAAGTCGCACCGTGGCTTTACGTAATTCTCTTTTCACAAAATGGAACTTCCGGCCCAACTGCATTTCAGCGAAGCAGCTTCATCGCCACATCGCCAACAGTTCAATGGATACCATTCATAGCATCGCATGGTACCACCATTTCACTGACCCAAGACTCAATTCTCGGTATTCCATATCCTTTGCAAACCCTTCGCTTATCTTGGTCTCGCCATACAGATCTAGATGTCACCAGTTTGCGTTCTCGCTATCATGCCAATGCATCGCCTCGACAAATATTGACAAGTCTCTATGAAACCTTTTGAGCAGTTTCTTCATGCGTTCCTGTATTCTATCAAGAACACCCATAATAATAAGCCTTTCTATAATATAGTAATAATGCTATATCAGCTTCCAACCACCACATTGATTGGTCTCAATTATTGTTCTAATCGCCTCCTAAGAAGTTGACCGCCTTCGGTCTACCACTTCTATCTCTCAAGTTTTGAGTACATCTTTCTGCTTCATCATTCACATTTTCTCCTCACTCTCTTTATTCTCATAGCCTACTCAATACTATTTTCATTCCCTTTCCTCAAAATCAACTACGGCACTCACGCTTCTTTTCTCTGGTCATGTCCAAAGATACCCACGATAAAAGTCATCGCCTCCTCTTCCTCTACGTAAACGTGAGGTCTCCATTTCAACACCATGTTCCCAAACATCACAAATCCACGGCAATGAGTTCCCTCTCGCCCGCATTCTCGCCAAATTTTTAGGCATCAATATCGCCAGGATGCCTTTGCCGCCGCTTCCTGCTACAAGAACTCAAGAAGCTCTCATGCATGGGGTTCAAACGCCCCGGGAGGCCTCCCGCGCCCACCGTGGGATCTCTGCTGCTACCACGCATAATACTGAGACCCTTCAAGACAAGCACGGTGTCTTTTTTACAGTCTGCAAAGATCTCGGCACGCTTCATAATCGATTACTCCGCCTTGCCGTATCACGGGCACAATTGCAGCACTCACCATTCACAACTATTGAGCGGTGTCAAGGCACGGCATTCCCTTTTTGGTTGCCAAAGATAAAGATATTGCCAACTAACATCAGCCGATACGTAACTCTCTAACTACAACACTCAAGCACAAGACCTTTACGGTGGCGCTCAAATTGCCTTTTGACATCTCAAAACTCACCTCTCCAAGATCAACTTGCGGAGGTTGAAACGTAAAATTTTTGATTGTAGAGGATTGCGGTGCCCGACTCAATGCCCCGCCAATCCTCTCACATCGCGACTTCACCGGCGGACTGGGCCATCCATTCAAGTTAAAAAGAACAACAGGATCCGTTACCTCAAACGGCTCGGCAAGCTATTGATGCGATGAGGCTCAGACTAAACTTGGCGGGCTATGTTAATTACAGCTCGCAACTTTGCCTATTGACTTCCTCGTTCCTTCCGGTTATCGGATTGCGTTGGCGCCCGCCGCCACCTCTTTCTTCTAAAGTGGCATGGGGCTGATGGTTGCTTGATGTTCCCCATGACCGGGCAGATTTTCTTCTTCGATCGGCGGACCTCTCTGTTGAAGACAAAGGTTTATTCTCGCACTTTTAGTCTTTGATCTCATTCACCGCGGGATTTATCGGGATATGATCACCTTTCAGAGTTGTTGACCCAATGGCGACATTTTTTCATGATTTCTATCCGGCATTACGTGACAAATTAGAGATGGGGCCACATCAACTTTGTGGTGATCCCACACTTCAATGGTTGCTTTGGATAACAATCCTATCGGCTAATCATGATCATTACCAACGCTCTTCATCAAGAGTACATGCGAAGCTTGCTCATCATTTGCTCCTGGTAAGCCGTGAAGCGGCTACAACGGATAAGGGAATATCGGGACATCCCTCGATCTTCCCTTTGCACAAGTTTATATGCAGCACTCCTGGCAGATACAATCAATCAAGTGTTGATCTTTTGGATAGCAAGCGGTCCCCACGGGGTTGGGATAGCCCTCCCTCAAAGAATCTCGCTTACATTGGGGACCATTGGTGCAAAGCTCTAGATCCGCTCTTGTCCGAGAATTAGTGGAGTTGTGCTCAATGGCCCCGCCCATCGGCATGATCCCTCTCCTATGCTTCCATGGGTGTTCCTCCACTCTGGGTTCTTGACCTCTGATTGGCGTCTCCCTTTTGGACCAAGGTCATGGATGGTCATGCCGGGATGGACTCCACCTCGATCTCGACAGGATCTCGGTGGGATCCCCTGTTTATTCCATGCCGGCTTCCACCAGAGGGATGGTGCCGCCCTTGATAATACACCACCAATTGGGATCTATATTCCCAGCCGAGTGGTTGGCAATGCCCGGAGATGCTCTGCATGGTCTTGACTTGCCTTCTTGCACGTAAACCACCTCACAGATCCTTTTTCGGGCATAATCCAGTAGGTTTCTCGTGTTGCTCTCAAATGCATCCTCGTCAGTCCTCTTTCAAATCGGATGCGGCCCCATCTTTCATTGTCCTGCTCGCCAGGGTGCAGGGTTGTTTTTGGCCTCCGAAGACGTGATGCTCACTCATGGAGTGCCCGCCTTTCCACCACCTCCCTTCGGCTTCAATTACCGCCGTGATCCTCTATTAGCATCTCTTTACCTCTTAATGCCCCGCCCCACCCCTGCGGATCGATTTCTTCTTCGACTGGCTTCCTCACTTCGAACACCTTCTCCTTTCTTCACTGGAAAGTGTCGCTTGGTGGGGAGTTAACTCCCCGTGCCCCTGGTGACAGACTATTCATGCATACGACGTGACTGTGTCAAGCCTCAAGGATCCACGTACGTGCACCGGTCGCCTCGTCCAAAGCCTGCATAAAGACTGTACAGACCACGCAACAGTAAAAGCCTCAAGGCCTCACAACAAGAGGCTCGGCCGTAGTGGATGGCCTCACACCGCCTGCCGCCGCCGGGCCAAGTGATTCTAGGCACTTCAAGAGGCACCGGGCTAACATTCCTCGCGAATCGCCTCCTTCCGTGAGCTCCACCGAGATCACCGGGGAAGTCTATTGGCCAAAGGCCATTGTACTATATATATGAGTAGAGCTAGTACTACGAGTTTTAGATGAGTTTTGAGTCTTGTCTCCTTTCGGTCTTCTCTCGACATGAGCTCATGTATGTTCATCATTGATATCAAGGAAGCTTATCATTTTTTCCTCTCATTGTTCTCTTTTGTTCCTTTTTTTTCTTATTCTTGTTCTTTTCTTTGCAAATCCAAGTG